>OW121742.1:59576298-60186298 GCA_933228675.1 Stomorhina lunata
GTGATCACCCAAAAAATTTGATTTTTTTGAAATTTTTTTATGAAAATTTTTAAAGTAGATTTTCTGGTTAACTATGATAGCTAGAGCAAAAATAACGAAATCCTGTGATCACCCAAAAAATTTGATTTTTTTGAAATTTTTTTATGAAAAACTTTAAAGTCGATTTTCTGGTTAACTATGATAGCTAGAGCAAAAATAACGAAATCCTGTGATCACTCAAAAAATTTGATTTTTTTTACATTTTTTTATGAAAAACTTTAAAGTCGATTTTCTGGTTAACTATGATAGCTAGAGCAAAAATAACGAAATCCTGTGATCACCCAAAAAATTTGATTTTTTTGAAATTTTTTTATGAAAAACTTTAAAGTCGATTTTCTGGTTAACTATGATAGCTAGAGCAAAAATAACGAAATCCTGTGATCACCCAAAAAATTTGATTTTTTTGAAATTTTTTTATGAAAAACTTTAAAGTCGATTTTCTGGTTAACTATGATAGCTAGAGCAAAAATAACGAAATCCTGTGATCACTCAAAAAATTTGATTTTTTTTACATTTTTTTATGAAAAACTTTAAAGTCGATTTTCTGGTTAACTATGATAGCTAGAGCAAAAATAACGAAATCCTGTGATCACCCAAAAAATTTGATTTTTTTGAAATTTTTTTATGAAAAACTTTAAAGTCGATTTTCTGGTTAACTATGATAGCTAGAGCAAAAATAACGAAATCCTGTGATCACTCAAAAAATTTGATTTTTTTGAAATTTTTTTATGAAAAACTTTAAAGTCGATTTTCTGGTTAACTATGATAGCTAGAGCAAAAATAATGAAATTCTGTGATCACCCAAAAAATTTGATTTTTTTGAAATTTTTTTATGAAAAACTTTAAAGTCGATTTTCTGGTTAACTATGATAGCTAGAGCAAAAATAACAAAATCCTGTGATCACTTAAAAAATTTGATTTTTTTGAAATTTTTTTATGAAAAACTTTAAAGTCGATTTTCTGGTTAACTATGATAGCTAGAGCAAAAATAACGAAATCCTGTGATCACCCAAAAAATTTGATTTTTTTGAAATTTTTTTATGAAAATTTTTAAAGTAGATTTTCTGGTTAACTATGATAGCTAGAGCAAAAATAACGAAATCCTGTGATCACCCAAAAAATTTGATTTTTTTGAAATTTTTTTATGAAAAACTTTAAAGTCGATTTTCTGGTTAACTATGATAGCTAGAGCAAAAATAACGAAATCCTGTGATCACTCAAAAAATTTGATTTTTTTGAAATTTTTTTATGAAAAACTTTAAAGTCGATTTTCTGGTTAACTATGATAGCTAGAGCAAAAATAACGAAATCCTGTGATCACGCAAAAAATTTGATTTTTTTGAAATTTTTTTATGAAAAACTTTAAAGTCGATTTTCTGGTTAACTATGATAGCTAGAGCAAAAATAACGAAATCCTGTGATCACTCAAAAAATTTGATTTTTTTTAAATTTTTTATGAAAAACTTTAAAGTCGATTTTCTGGTTAACTATGATAGCTAGAGCAAAAATAACGAAATCCTGTGATCACCCAAAAAATTTGATTTTTTTGAAATTTTTTTATGAAAAACTTTAAAGTCGATTTTCTGGTTAACTATGATAGCTAGAGCAAAAATAACGAAATCCTGTGATCACTCAAAAAATTTGATTTTTTTTACATTTTTTTATGAAAAACTTTAAAGTCGATTTTCTGGTTAACTATGATAGCTAGAGCAAAAATAACGAAATCCTGTGATCACCCAAAAAATTTGATTTTTTTGAAATTTTTTTATGAAAAACTTTAAAGTCGATTTTCTGGTTAACTATGATAGCTAGAGCAAAAATAACGAAATTCTGTGATCACCCAAAAAATTTGATTTTTTTGAAATTTTTTTATGAAAAACTTTAAAGTCGATTTTCTGGTTAACTATGATAGCTAGAGCAAAAATAACGAAATCCTGTGATCACCCAAAAAATTTGATTTTTTTGAAATTTTTTTATGAAAAACTTTAAAGTCGATTTTCTGGTTAACTATGATAGCTAGAGCAAAAATAACGAAATTCTGTGATCACTTAAAAAATTTGATTTTTTTGAAATTTTTTTATAAAAAACTTTAAAGTCGATTTTCTGGTTAACTATGATAGCTAGAGCAAAAATAATGAAATTCTGTGATCACCCAAAAAATTTGATTTTTTTGAAATTTTTTTATGAAAAACTTTAAAGTCGATTTTCTGGTTAACTATGATAGCTAGAGCAAAAATAACGAAATCCTGTGATCACTTAAAAAATTTGATTTTTTTGAAATTTTTTTATGAAAAACTTTAAAGTCGATTTTCTGGTTAACTATGATAGCTAGAGCAAAAATAACGAAATCCTGTGATCACCCAAAAAATTTGATTTTTTTGAAATTTTTTTATGAAAAACTTTAAAGTCGATTTTCTGGTTAACTATGATAGCTAGAGCAAAAATAACGAAATCCTGTGATCACCCAAAAAATTTGATTTTTTGAAATTTTTTTATGAAAAACTTTAAAGTCGATTTTCTGGTTAAGTATGATAGCTAGAGCAAAAATAACGAAATCCTGTGATCACCCAAAAAATTTGATTTTTTTGAAATTTTTTTATGAAAAACTTTAAAGTCGATTTTCTGGTTAACTATGATAGCTAGAGCAAAAATAACGAAATCCTGTGATCACTCAAAAAATTTGATTTTTTTGAAATTTTTTTATGAAAAACTTTAAAGTCGATTTTCTGGTTAACTATGATAGCTAGAGCAAAAATAACGAAATCCTGTGATCACCCAAAAAATTTGATTTTTTTGAAATTTTTTTATGAAAAACTTTAAAGTCGATTTTCTGGTTAACTATGATAGCTAGAGCAAAAATAACGAAATCCTGTGATCACTCAAAAAATTTGATTTTTTTGAAATTTTTTTATGAAAAACTTTAAAGTCGATTTTCTGGTTAACTATGATAGCTAGAGCAAAAATAACGAAATCCTGTGATCACCCAAAAAATTTGATTTTTTTGAAATTTTTTTATGAAAAACTTTAAAGTCGATTTTCTGGTTAACTATGATAGCTAGAGCAAAAATAACGAAATCCTGTGATCACCCAGAAAATTTGATTTTTTTGAAACTTTTTTATGAAAATCTTTAAAGTCGATTTTCTGGTTAACTATGATAGCTAGAGCAAAAATAACGAAATCCTGTGATCACTTAAAAAATTTGATTTTTTTGAAATTTTTTTATGAAAAACTTTAAAGTCGATTTTCTGGTTAACTATGATAGCTAGAGCAAAAATAACGAAATCCTGTGATCACCCAAAAAATTTGATTTTTTTGAAATTTTTTTATGAAAAACTTTAAAGTCGATTTTCTGGTTAACTATGATAGCTAGAGCAAAAATAACGAAATCCTGTGATCACCCAAAAAATTTGATTTTTTGAAATTTTTTTATGAAAAACTTTAAAGTCGATTTTCTGGTTAACTATGATAGCTAGAGCAAAAATAACGAAATCCTGTGATCACTTAAAAAATTTAATTTTTTTGAAATTTTTTTATGAAAAACTTTAAAGTCGATTTTCTGGTTAACTATGATAGCTAGAGCAAAAATAACGAAATCCTGTGATCACTCAAAAAATTTGATTTTTTTGAAATTTTTTTATGAAAAACTTTAAAGTCGATTTTCTGGTTAACTATGATAGCTAGAGCAAAAATAACGAAATCCTGTGATCACCCAAAAAATTTGATTTTTTTGAAATTTTTTTATGAAAAACTTTAAAGTCGATTTTCTGGTTAACTATGATAGCTAGAGCAAAAATAACGAAATTCTGTGATCACTTAAAAAATTTGATTTTTTTATGAAAAACTTTAAAGTCGATTTTCTGGTTAACTATGATAGCTAGAGCAAAAATAACGAAATCCTGTGATCACCCAAAAAATTTGATTTTTTTGAAATTTTTTTATGAAAAACTTTAAAGTCGATTTTCTGGTTAACTATGATAGCTAGAGCAAAAATAACGAAATTCTGTGATCACTTAAAAAATTTGATTTTTTTGAAATTTTTTTATGAAAAACTTTAAAGTCGATTTTCTGGTTAACTATGATAGCTAGAGCAAAAATAACGAAATTCTGTGATCACTTAAAAAATTTGATTTTTTTGAAATTTTTTTATAAAAAACTTTAAAGTCGATTTTCTGGTTAACTATGATAGCTAGAGCAAAAATAACGAAATCCTGTGATCACCCAAAAAATTTGATTTTTTTGAAATTTTTTTATGAAAATTTTTAAAGTAGATTTTCTGGTTAACTATGATAGCTAGAGCAAAAATAACGAAATCCTGTGATCACTTAAAAAATTTGATTTTTTTGAAATTTTTTTATGAAAAACTTTAAAGTCGATTTTCTGGTTAACTATGATAGCTAGAGCAAAAATAACGAAATCCTGTGATCACCCAAAAAATTTGATTTTTTGAAATTTTTTTATGAAAAACTTTAAAGTCGATTTTCTGGTTAACTATGATAGCTAGAGCAAAAATAACGAAATCCTGTGATCACTCAAAAAATTTGATTTTTTTGAAATTTTTTTATGAAAAACTTTAAAGTCGATTTTCTGGTTAACTATGATAGCTAGAGCAAAAATAACGAAATCCTGTGATCACACAAAAAATTTGATTTTTTGAAATTTTTTTATGAAAAACTTTAAAGTCGATTTTCTGGTTAACTATGATAGCTAGAGCAAAAATAACGAAATCCTGTGATCACCCAAAAAATTTGATTTTTTTGAAATTTTTTTATGAAAAACTTTAAAGTCGATTTTCTGGTTAACTATGATAGCTAGAGCAAAAATAACGAAATCCTGTGATCACCCAAAAAATTTGATTTTTTTGAAATTTTTTTTATGAAAATCTTTAAAGTCGATTTTCTGGTTAACTATGATAGCTAGAGCAAAAATAACGAAATCCTGTGATCACCCAAAAAATTTGATTTTTTGAAATTTTTTTATGAAAAACTTTAAAGTCGATTTTCTGGTTAACTATGATAGCTAGAGCAAAAATAACGAAATCCTGTGATCACTCAAAAAATTTGATTTTTTTGAAATTTTTTTATGAAAAACTTTAAAGTCGATTTTCTGGTTAACTATGATAGCTAGAGCAAAAATAACGAAATCCTGTGATCACCCAAAAAATTTGATTTTTTTGAAATTTTTTTATGAAAAACTTTAAAGTCGATTTTCTGGTTAACTATGATAGCTAGAGCAAAAATAACGAAATCCTGTGATCACCCAAAAAATTTGATTTTTTTGAAATTTTTTTTATGAAAATCTTTAAAGTCGATTTTCTGGTTAACTATGATAGCTAGAGCAAAAATAACGAAATCCTGTGATCACCCAAAAAATTTGATTTTTTTGAAATTTTTTTATGAAAAACTTTAAAGTCGATTTTCTGGTTAACTATGATAGCTAGAGCAAAAATAACGAAATCCTGTGATCACTCAATAAATTTGATTTTTTTGAAATTTTTTTATGAAAAACTTTAAAGTCGATTTTCTGGTTAACTATGATAGCTAGAGCAAAAATAACGAAATCCTGTGATCACTCAAAAAATTTGATTTTTTTGAAATTTTTTTATGAAAAACTTTAAAGTCGATTTTCTGGTTAACTATGATAGCTAGAGCAAAAATAACGAAATCCTGTGATCACCCAAAAAATTTGATTTTTTTGAAATTTTTTTATGAAAAACTTTAAAGTCGATTTTCTGGTTAACTATGATAGCTAGAGCAAAAATAACGAAATCCTGTGATCACCCAAAAAATTTGATTTTTTTGAAATTTTTTTATGAAAATTTTTAAAGTAGATTTTCTGGTTAACTATGATAGCTAGAGCAAAAATAACGAAATCCTGTGATCACTCAAAAAATTTGATTTTTTTGAAATTTTTTTATGAAAAACTTTAAAGTCGATTTTCTGGTTAACTATGATAGCTAGAGCAAAAATAACGAAATCCTGTGATCACCCAAAAAATTTGATTTTTTTGAAATTTTTTTATGAAAATTTTTAAAGTAGATTTTCTGGTTAACTATGATAGCTAGAGCAAAAATAACGAAATCCTGTGATCACCCAAAAAATTTGATTTTTTTGAAATTTTTTTATGAAAAACTTTAAAGTCGATTTTCTGGTTAACTATGATAGCTAGAGCAAAAATAACGAAATCCTGTGATCACTCAAAAAATTTGATTTTTTTTAAATTTTTTTATGAAAAACTTTAAAGTCGATTTTCTGGTTAACTATGATAGCTAGAGCAAAAATAACGAAATCCTGTGATCACCCAAAAAATTTGATTTTTTTGAAATTTTTTTATGAAAATTTTTAAAGTAGATTTTCTGGTTAACTATGATAGCTAGAGCAAAAATAACGAAATCCTGTGATCACCCAAAAAATTTGATTTTTTTGAAATTTTTTTATGAAAAACTTTAAAGTCGATTTTCTGGTTAACTATGATAGCTAGAGCAAAAATAACGAAATCCTGTGATCACTCAAAAAATTTGATTTTTTTTAAATTTTTTTATGAAAAACTTTAAAGTCGATTTTCTGGTTAACTATGATAGCTAGAGCAAAAATAACGAAATCCTGTGATCACCCAAAAAATTTGATTTTTTTGAAATTTTTTTATGAAAATTTTTAAAGTAGATTTTCTGGTTAACTATGATAGCTAGAGCAAAAATAACGAAATTCTGTGATCACTTAAAAAATTTGATTTTTTTGAAATTTTTTTATAAAAAACTTTAAAGTCGATTTTCTGGTTAACTATGATAGCTAGAGCAAAAATAACGAAATCCTGTGATCACCCAAAAAATTTGATTTTTTTGAAATTTTTTTATGAAAATTTTTAAAGTAGATTTTCTGGTTAACTATGATAGCTAGAGCAAAAATAACGAAATCCTGTGATCACTTAAAAAATTTGATTTTTTTGAAATTTTTTTATGAAAAACTTTAAAGTCGATTTTCTGGTTAACTATGATAGCTAGAGCAAAAATAACGAAATCCTGTGATCACCCAAAAAATTTGATTTTTTGAAATTTTTTTATGAAAAACTTTAAAGTCGATTTTCTGGTTAACTATGATAGCTAGAGCAAAAATAACGAAATCCTGTGATCACCCAAAAAATTTGATTTTTTTGAAATTTTTTTATGAAAATTTTTAAAGTAGATTTTCTGGTTAACTATGATAGCTAGAGCAAAAATAACGAAATCCTGTGATCACCCAAAAAATTTGATTTTTTTGAAATTTTTTTATGAAAAACTTTAAAGTCGATTTTCTGGTTAACTATGATAGCTAGAGCAAAAATAACGAAATCCTGTGATCACTCAAAAAATTTGATTTTTTTTAAATTTTTTTATGAAAAACTTTAAAGTCGATTTTCTGGTTAACTATGATAGCTAGAGCAAAAATAACGAAATCCTGTGATCACCCAAAAAATTTGATTTTTTTGAAATTTTTTTATGAAAATTTTTAAAGTAGATTTTCTGGTTAACTATGATAGCTAGAGCAAAAATAACGAAATCCTGTGATCACCCAAAAAATTTGATTTTTTTGAAATTTTTTTATGAAAAACTTTAAAGTCGATTTTCTGGTTAACTATGATAGCTAGAGCAAAAATAACGAAATCCTGTGATCACCCAAAAAATTTGATTTTTTTGAAATTTTTTTATGAAAAACTTTAAAGTCGATTTTCTGGTTAACTATGATAGCTAGAGCAAAAATAACGAAATTCTGTGATCACTTAAAAAATTTGATTTTTTTTAAATTTTTTTATGAAAAACTTTAAAGTCGATTTTCTGGTTAACTATGATAGCTAGAGCAAAAATAACGAAATCCTGTGATCACCCAAAAAATTTGATTTTTTTGAAATTTTTTTATGAAAATTTTTAAAGTAGATTTTCTGGTTAACTATGATAGCTAGAGCAAAAATAACGAAATCCTGTGATCACCCAAAAAATTTGATTTTTTTGAAATTTTTTTATGAAAAACTTTAAAGTCGATTTTCTGGTTAACTATGATAGCTAGAGCAAAAATAACGAAATCCTGTGATCACTCAAAAAATTTGATTTTTTTGAAATTTTTTTATGAAAAACTTTAAAGTCGATTTTCTGGTTAACTATGATAGCTAGAGCAAAAATAACGAAATCCTGTGATCACTCAAAAAATTTGATTTTTTTGAAATTTTTTTATGAAAAACTTTAAAGTCGATTTTCTGGTTAACTATGATAGCTAGAGCAAAAATAACGAAATCCTGTGATCACTCAAAAAATTTGATTTTTTTGAAATTTTTTTATGAAAAACTTTAAAGTCGATTTTCTGGTTAAGAAAATCGACTTTAAGATTTTCTGGTTAACTATGATAGCTAGAGCAAAAATAACGAAATCCTGTGATCACTCAAAAAATTTGATTTTTTTGAAATTTTTTTATGAAAAACTTTAAAGTCGATTTTCTGGTTAACTATGATAGCTAGAGCAAAAATAACGAAATCCTGTGATCACCCAAAAAATTTGATTTTTTTGAAATTTTTTTATGAAAATTTTTAAAGTAGATTTTCTGGTTAACTATGATAGCTAGAGCAAAAATAACGAAATCCTGTGATCACTCAAAAAATTTGATTTTTTTTAAATTTTTTTATGAAAAACTTTAAAGTCGATTTTCTGGTTAACTATGATAGCTAGAGCAAAAATAACGAAATCCTGTGATCACCCAAAAAATTTGATTTTTTTGAAATTTTTTTATGAAAATTTTTAAAGTAGATTTTCTGGTTAACTATGATAGCTAGAGCAAAAATAACGAAATCCTGTGATCACTCAAAAAATTTGATTTTTTTTAAATTTTTTTATGAAAAACTTTAAAGTCGATTTTCTGGTTAACTATGATAGCTAGAGCAAAAATAACGAAATCCTGTGATCACCCAAAAAATTTGATTTTTTTGAAATTTTTTTATGAAAATTTTTAAAGTAGATTTTCTGGTTAACTATGATAGCTAGAGCAAAAATTTTTTTGAAATTTTTTTATGAAAAACTTTAAAGTCGATTTTCTGGTTAACTATGATAGCTAGAGCAAAAATAACGAAATCCTGTGATCACCCAAAAAATTTGATTTTTTTGAAATTTTTTTATGAAAAACTTTAAAGTCGATTTTCTGGTTAACTATGATAGCTAGAGCAAAAATAACGAAATCCTGTGATCACTCAAAAAATTTGATTTTTTTGAAATTTTTTATGAAAAACTTTAATGTCGATTTTCTGGTTAACTATGATAGCTAGAGCAAAAATAACGAAATCCTGTGATCACCCAAAAAATTTGATTTTTTTGAAATTTTTTTATGAAAAACTTTAAAGTCGATTTTCTGGTTAACTATGATAGCTAGAGCAAAAATAACGAAATTCTGTGATCACTTAAAAAATTTGTTTTTTTGAAATTTCTTTATGAAAAACTTTAAAGTCGATTTTCTGGTTAACTATGATAGCTAGAGCAAAAATAACGAAATTCTGTGATCACTTAAAAAATTTGATTTTTTTGAAATTTTTTTATGAAAAACTTTAAAGTCGATTTTCTGGTTAACTATGATAGCTAGAGCAAAAATAACGAAATTCTGTGATCACTTAAAAAATTTGATTTTTTTGAAATTTTTTCATGAAAAACTTTAAAGTCGATTTTCTGGTTAACTATGATAGCTAGAGCAAAAATAATGAAATCCTGTGATCACCCAAAAAATTTGATTTTTTTGAAATTTTTTTATGAAAAACTTTAAAGTCGATTTTCTGGTTAACTATGATAGCTAGAGCAAAAATAACGAAATCCTGTGATCACTCAAAAAATTTGGTTTTTTTGAAATTTTTTTATGAAAAACTTTAAAGTCGAATTTCTGGTTAACTATGATAGCTAGAGAAAAAATAACGAAATCCTGTGATCACCCAAAAAATTTGATTTTTTTGAAAGTTTTTTATCCTGTGATCACCCAAAAAATTTAATTTTTTTGAAATTTTTTTATGAAAAACTTTAATGTCGATTTTCTGGTTAACTATGATAGCTAGAGCAAAAATAACGATATCCTGTGACCACCCAAAAAATTTGATTTTTTTGAAATTTTTTTATGAAAAACTTTAAAGTCGATTTTCTGGTTAACTATGATAGCTAGAGCAAAAATAACGAAATCCTGTGATCACCCAAAAAATTTGATTTTTTTGAAATTTTTTTATGAAAAACTTTAAAGTCGATTTTCTGATTAACTATGATAGCTAGAGCAAAAATAACTAAATTCTGTAATCACTCAAAAAATTTGGTTTTTTTGAAATTTTTTTATGAAAAACTTTAAAGTCGATTTTCTGGTTAACTATGATAGCTAGAGCAAAAATAACGAAATCCTGTGATCACCCAAAAAATTTGATTTTTTTGAAACTTTTTTATGAAAAACTTTAAAGTCGATTTTCTGGTTAACTATGATAGCTAGAGCAAAAATAACGAAATCCTGTGATCACCCAAAAAATTTGATTTTTTTGAAATTTTTTTATGAAAAACTTTAAAGTCGATTTTCTGGTTAACTATGATAGCTAGAGCAAAAATAACGAAATCCTGTGATCACCCAAAAAATTTGATTTTTTTGAAATTTTTTTATGAAAATTTTTAAAGTTGATTTTCTGGTTAACTATGATAGCTAGAGCAAAAATAACGAAATCCTGTGATCACCCAAAAAATTTGATTTTTTTGAAATTTTTTTATGAAAAACTTTAAAGTCGATTTTCTGGTTAACTATGATAGCTAGAGCAAAAATAACGAAATCCTGTGATCACTCAAAAAATTTGATTTTTTTGAAATTTTTTTATGAAAAACTTTAAAGTCGATTTTCTGGTTAACTATGATAGCTAGAGCAAAAATAACGAAATCCTGTGATCACCCAAAAAATTTAATTTTTTTGAAATTTTTTTATGAAAAACTTTAATGTCGATTTTCTGGTTAACTATGATAGCTAGAGCAAAAATAACGAAATCCTGTGATCACCCAAAAAATTTGATTTTTTTGAAATTTTTTTATGAAAAACTTTAAAGTCGATTTTCTGGTTAACTATGATAGCTAGAGCAAAAATAACGAAATCCTGTGATCACTCAAAAAATTTGATTTTTTTGAAATTTTTTATGAAAAACTTTAATGTCGATTTTCTGGTTAACTATGATAGCTAGAGCAAAAATAACGAAATCCTGTGATCACCCAAAAAATTTGATTTTTTTGAAATTTTTTTATGAAAAACTTTAAAGTCGATTTTCTGGTTAACTATGATAGCTAGAGCAAAAATAACGAAATTCTGTGATCACTTAAAAAATTTGTTTTTTTGAAATTTTTTTATGAAAAACTTTAAAGTCGATTTTCTGGTTAACTATGATAGCTAGAGCAAAAATAACGAAATTCTGTGATCACTTAAAAAATTTGATTTTTTTGAAATTTTTTTATGAAAAACTTTAAAGTCGATTTTCTGGTTAACTATGATAGCTAGAGCAAAAATAACGAAATTCTGTGATCACTTAAAAAATTTGATTTTTTTGAAATTTTTTCATGAAAAACTTTAAAGTCGATTTTCTGGTTAACTATGATAGCTAGAGCAAAAATAATGAAATCCTGTGATCACCCAAAAAATTTGATTTTTTTGAAATTTTTTTATGAAAAACTTTAAAGTCGATTTTCTGGTTAACTATGATAGCTAGAGCAAAAATAACGAAATCCTGTGATCACTCAAAAAATTTGGTTTTTTTGAAATTTTTTTATGAAAAACTTTAAAGTCGAATTTCTGGTTAACTATGATAGCTAGAGAAAAAATAACGAAATCCTGTGATCACCCAAAAAATTTGATTTTTTTGAAAGTTTTTTATCCTGTGATCACCCAAAAAATTTAATTTTTTTGAAATTTTTTTATGAAAAACTTTAATGTCGATTTTCTGGTTAACTATGATAGCTAGAGCAAAAATAACGATATCCTGTGACCACCCAAAAAATTTGATTTTTTTGAAATTTTTGTATGAAAAACTTTAAAGTCGATTTTCTGGTTAACTATGATAGCTAGAGCAAAAATAACGAAATCCTGTGATCACCCAAAAAATTTGATTTTTTTGAAATTTTTTTATGAAAAACTTTAAAGTCGATTTTCTGATTAACTATGATAGCTAGAGCAAAAATAACTAAATTCTGTAATCACTCAAAAAATTTGGTTTTTTTGAAATTTTTTTATGAAAAACTTTAAAGTCGATTTTCTGGTTAACTATGATAGCTAGAGCAAAAATAACGAAATCCTGTGATCACCCAAAAAATTTGATTTTTTTGAAATTTTTTTATGAAAATTTTTAAAGTAGATTTTCTGGTTAACTATGATAGCTAGAGCAAAAATAACGAAATCCTGTGATCACTTAAAAAATTTGATTTTTTTGAAATTTTTTTATGAAAAACTTTAAAGTCGATTTTCTGGTTAACTATGATAGCTAGAGCAAAAATAACGAAATCCTGTGATCACCCAAAAAATTTGATTTTTTGAAATTTTTTTATGAAAAACTTTAAAGTCGATTTTCTGGTTAACTATGATAGCTAGAGCAAAAATAACGAAATCCTGTGATCACTCAAAAAATTTGATTTTTTTTAAATTTTTTTATGAAAAACTTTAAAGTCGATTTTCTGGTTAACTATGATAGCTAGAGCAAAAATAACGAAATCCTGTGATCACCCAAAAAAATTTGATTTTTTGAAATTTTTTTATGAAAAACTTTAAAGTCGATTTTCTGGTTAACTATGATAGCTAGAGCAAAAATAATGAAATTCTGTGATCACCCAAAAAATTTGATTTTTTTGAAATTTTTTTATGAAAAACTTTAAAGTCGATTTTCTGGTTAACTATGATAGCTAGAGCAAAAATAACGAAATCCTGTGATCACCCAAAAAATTTGATTTTTTGAAATTTTTTTATGAAAAACTTTAAAGTCGATTTTCTGGTTAACTATGATAGCTAGAGCAAAAATAACGAAATCCTGTGATCACTCAAAAAATTTGATTTTTTTGAAATTTTTTTATGAAAAACTTTAAAGTCGATTTTCTGGTTAACTATGATAGCTAGAGCAAAAATAACGAAATCCCTGTGATCACCCAAAAAATTTGATTTTTTGAAATTTTTTTATGAAAAACTTTAAAGTCGATTTTCTGGTTAACTATGATAGCTAGAGCAAAAATAACGAAATCCTGTGATCACTCAAAAAATTTGATTTTTTTGAAATTTTTTTATGAAAAACTTTAAAGTCGATTTTCTGGTTAACTATGATAGCTAGAGCAAAAATAACGAAATTCTGTGATCACTTAAAAAATTTGATTTTTTTGAAATTTTTTTATAAAAAACTTTAAAGTCGATTTTCTGGTTAACTATGATAGCTAGAGCAAAAATAATGAAATTCTGTGATCACCCAAAAAATTTGATTTTTTTGAAATTTTTTTATGAAAAACTTTAAAGTCGATTTTCTGGTTAACTATGATAGCTAGAGCAAAAATAACGAAATCCTGTGATCACTCAAAAAATTTGATTTTTTGAAATTTTTTTATGAAAAACTTTAAAGTCGATTTTCTGGTTAACTATGATAGCTAGAGCAAAAATAACGAAATCCTGTGATCACTCAAAAAATTTGATTTTTTTGAAATTTTTTTATGAAAAACTTTAAAGTCGATTTTCTGGTTAACTATGATAGCTAGAGCAAAAATAACGAAATCCTGTGATCACCCAAAAAATTTGATTTTTTGAAATTTTTTTATGAAAAACTTTAAAGTCGATTTTCTGGTTAACTATGATAGCTAGAGCAAAAATAACGAAATCCTGTGATCACTCAAAAAATTTGATTTTTTTGAAATTTTTTTATGAAAAACTTTAAAGTCGATTTTCTGGTTAACTATGATAGCTAGAGCAAAAATAACGAAATCCTGTGATCACCCAAAAAATTTGATTTTTTTGAAATTTTTTTATGAAAATTTTTAAAGTAGATTTTCTGGTTAACTATGATAGCTAGAGCAAAAATAACGAAATCCTGTGATCACTTAAAAAATTTGATTTTTTGAAATTTTTTTATGAAAAACTTTAAAGTCGATTTTCTGGTTAACTATGATAGCTAGAGCAAAAATAACGAAATCCTGTGATCACTCAAAAAATTTGATTTTTTTTAAATTTTTTTATGAAAAACTTTAAAGTCGATTTTCTGGTTAACTATGATAGCTAGAGCAAAAATAACGAAATCCTGTGATCACCCAAAAAATTTGATTTTTTGAAATTTTTTTATGAAAAACTTTAAAGTCGATTTTCTGGTTAACTATGATAGCTAGAGCAAAAATAACGAAATCCTGTGATCACTCAAAAAATTTGATTTTTTTTAAATTTTTTTATGAAAAACTTTAAAGTCGATTTTCTGGTTAACTATGATAGCTAGAGCAAAAATAACGAAATCCTGTGATCACCCAAAAAAAATTTGATTTTTTGAAATTTTTTTATGAAAAACTTTAAAGTCGATTTTCTGGTTAACTATGATAGCTAGAGCAAAAATAATGAAATTCTGTGATCACCCAAAAAATTTGATTTTTTTGAAATTTTTTTATGAAAAACTTTAAAGTCGATTTTCTGGTTAACTATGATAGCTAGAGCAAAAATAACGAAATCCTGTGATCACCCAAAAAATTTGATTTTTTGAAATTTTTTTATGAAAAACTTTAAAGTCGATTTTCTGGTTAACTATGATAGCTAGAGCAAAAATAACGAAATCCTGTGATCACTCAAAAAATTTGATTTTTTTGAAATTTTTTTATGAAAAACTTTAAAGTCGATTTTCTGGTTAACTATGATAGCTAGAGCAAAAATAACGAAATCCTGTGATCACCCAAAAAATTTGATTTTTTGAAATTTTTTTATGAAAAACTTTAAAGTCGATTTTCTGGTTAACTATGATAGCTAGAGCAAAAATAACGAAATCCTGTGATCACTCAAAAAATTTGATTTTTTTGAAATTTTTTTATGAAAAACTTTAAAGTCGATTTTCTGGTTAACTATGATAGCTAGAGCAAAAATAACGAAATTCTGTGATCACTTAAAAAATTTGATTTTTTTGAAATTTTTTTATAAAAAACTTTAAAGTCGATTTTCTGGTTAACTATGATAGCTAGAGCAAAAATAACGAAATCCTGTGATCACCCAAAAAATTTGATTTTTTGAAATTTTTTTATGAAAAACTTTAAAGTCGATTTTCTGGTTAACTATGATAGCTAGAGCAAAAATAACGAAATCCTGTGATCACTCAAAAAATTTGATTTTTTTTAAATTTTTTTATGAAAAACTTTAAAGTCGATTTTCTGGTTAACTATGATAGCTAGAGCAAAAATAACGAAATCCTGTGATCACCCAAAAAATTTGATTTTTTTGAAATTTTTTTATGAAAATTTTTAAAGTAGATTTTCTGGTTAACTATGATAGCTAGAGCAAAAATAACGAAATCCTGTGATCACTTAAAAAATTTGATTTTTTTGAAATTTTTTTATGAAAAACTTTAAAGTCGATTTTCTGGTTAACTATGATAGCTAGATCAAAAATAACGAAATCCTGTGATCACCCAAAAAATTTGATTTTTTGAAATTTTTTTATGAAAAACTTTAAAGTCGATTTTCTGGTTAACTATGATAGCTAGAGCAAAAATAACGAAATCCTGTGATCACTCAAAAAATTTGATTTTTTTTAAATTTTTTTATGAAAAACTTTAAAGTCGATTTTCTGGTTAACTATGATAGCTAGAGCAAAAATAACGAAATCCTGTGATCACCCAAAAAAATTTGATTTTTTGAAATTTTTTTATGAAAAACTTTAAAGTCGATTTTCTGGTTAACTATGATAGCTAGAGCAAAAATAATGAAATTCTGTGATCACCCAAAAAATTTGATTTTTTTGAAATTTTTTTATGAAAAACTTTAAAGTCGATTTTCTGGTTAACTATGATAGCTAGAGCAAAAATAACGAAATCCTGTGATCACCCAAAAAATTTGATTTTTTGAAATTTTTTTATGAAAAACTTTAAAGTCGATTTTCTGGTTAACTATGATAGCTAGAGCAAAAATAACGAAATCCTGTGATCACTCAAAAAATTTGATTTTTTTGAAATTTTTTTATGAAAAACTTTAAAGTCGATTTTCTGGTTAACTATGATAGCTAGAGCAAAAATAACGAAATCCTGTGATCACCCAAAAAATTTGATTTTTTGAAATTTTTTTATGAAAAACTTTAAAGTCGATTTTCTGGTTAACTATGATAGCTAGAGCAAAAATAACGAAATCCTGTGATCACTCAAAAAATTTGATTTTTTTTAAATTTTTTTATGAAAAACTTTAAAGTCGATTTTCTGGTTAACTATGATAGCTAGAGCAAAAATAACGAAATCCTGTGATCACCCAAAAAAATTTGATTTTTTGAAATTTTTTTATGAAAAACTTTAAAGTCGATTTTCTGGTTAACTATGATAGCTAGAGCAAAAATAACGAAATCCTGTGATCACCCAAAAAATTTGATTTTTTTGAAATTTTTTTATGAAAAACTTTAAAGTCGATTTTCTGGTTAACTATGATAGCTAGAGCAAAAATAACGCAATCCTGTGATCACCCAAAAAATTTGATTTTTTTGAAATTTTTTTATGAAAAACTTTAAAGTCGATTTTCTGGTTAACTATGATAGCTAGAGCAAAAATAACGAAATCCTGTGATCACACAAAAAATTTGATTTTTTGAAATTTTTTTATGAAAAACTTTAAAGTCGATTTTCTGGTTAACTATGATAGCTAGAGCAAAAATAACGAAATCCTGTGATCACCCAAAAAATTTGATTTTTTTGAAATTTTTTTATGAAAAACTTTAAAGTCGATTTTCTGGTTAACTATGATAGCTAGAGCAAAAATAACGAAATCCTGTGATCACCCAAAAAATTTGATTTTTTTGAAATTTTTTTTATGAAAATCTTTAAAGTCGATTTTCTGGTTAACTATGATAGCTAGAGCAAAAATAACGAAATCCTGTGATCACCCAAAAAATTTGATTTTTTTGAAATTTTTTTTATGAAAATCTTTAAAGTCGATTTTCTGGTTAACTATGATAGCTAGAGCAAAAATAACGAAATCCTGTGATCACTCAATAAATTTGATTTTTTTGAAATTTTTTTATGAAAAACTTTAAAGTCGATTTTCTGGTTAACTATGATAGCTAGAGCAAAAATAACGAAATCCTGTGATCACCCAAAAAATTTGATTTTTTTGAAATTTTTTTATGAAAAACTTTAAAGTCGATTTTCTGGTTAACTATGATAGCTAGAGCAAAAATAACGAAATCCTGTGATCACCCAAAAAATTTGATTTTTTTGAAATTTTTTTATGAAAAACTTTAAAGTCGATTTTCTGGTTAACTATGATAGCTAGAGCAAAAATAACGAAATCCTGTGATCACCCAAAAAATATGATTTTTTTGAAATTTTTTTATGAAAATTTTTAAAGTAGATTTTCTGGTTAACTATGATAGCTAGAGCAAAAATAACGAAATCCTGTGATCACTCAATAAATTTGATTTTTTTGAAATTTTTTTATGAAAAACTTTAAAGTCGATTTTCTGGTTAACTATGATAGCTAGAGCAAAAATAACGAAATCCTGTGATCACCCAAAAAATTTGATTTTTTTGAAATTTTTTTATGAAAAACTTTAAAGTCGATTTTCTGGTTAACTATGATAGCTAGAGCAAAAATAACGAAATCCTGTGATCACTCAAAAAATTTGATTTTTTTGAAATTTTTTTATGAAAAACTTTAAAGTCGATTTTCTGGTTAAGAAAATCGACTTTAAGATTTTCTGGTTAACTATGATAGCTAGAGCAAAAATAACGAAATCCTGTGATCACCCAAAAAAATTGATTTTTTTGGGTGATTTGATTTCTGGTTAACTATGATAGCTAGAGCAAAAATAACGAAATCCTGTGATCACCCAAAAAATTTGATTTTTTTGAAATATTTTTATGAAAAACTTTATAGTCGATTTTCTGGTTAACTATGATAGCTAGAGCAAAAATAACGAAATCCTGTGATCACCCAAAAAATTTGATTTTTTTGAAATATTCTTATGAAAAACTTTATAGTCGATTTTCTGGTTAACTATGATAGCTAGAGCAAAAATAACGAAATCCTGTGATCACCCAAAAAATTTGATTTTTTTGAAATTTTTTTATGAAAAACTTTAAAGTCGATTTTCTGGTTAACTATGATAGCTAGAGCAAAAATAACGAAATCCTGTGATCACCCAAAAAATTTGATTTTTTTGAAATTTTTTTATGAAAAACTTTAAAGTCGATTTTCTGGTTAACTATGATAGCTAGAGCAAAAATAACGAAATCCTGTGATCACCCAAAAAATTTGATTTTTTTGAAATTTTTTTATGAAAAACTTTAAAGTCGATTTTCTGGTTAACTATGATAGCTAGAGCAAAAATAACGAAATCCTGTGATCACCCAAAAAATTTGATTTTTTTGAAATTTTTTTATGAAAATTTTTAAAGTTGATTTTCTGGTTAACTATGATAGCTAGAGCAAAAATAACGAAATCCTGTGATCACCCAAAAAATTTGATTTTTTTGAAATTTTTTTATGAAAAACTTTAAAGTCGATTTTCTGGTTAACTATGATAGCTAGAGCAAAAATAACGAAATCCTGTGATCACTCAAAAAATTTGATTTTTTTGAAATTTTTTTATGAAAAACTTTAAAGTCGATTTTCTGGTTAACTATGATAGCTAGAGCAAAAATAACGAAATCCTGTGATCACCCAAAAAATTTAATTTTTTTGAAATTTTTTTATGAAAAACTTTAATGTCGATTTTCTGGTTAACTATGATAGCTAGAGCAAAAATAACGAAATCCTGTGATCACCCAAAAAATTTGATTTTTTTGAAATTTTTTTATGAAAAACTTTAAAGTCGATTTTCTGGTTAACTATGATAGCTAGAGCAAAAATAACGAAATTCTGTGATCACTTAAAAAATTTGTTTTTTTGAAATTTTTTTATGAAAAACTTTAAAGTCGATTTTCTGGTTAACTATGATAGCTAGAGCAAAAATAATGAAATCCTGTGATCACCCAAAAAATTTGATTTTTTTGAAATTTTTTTATGAAAAACTTTAAAGTCGATTTTCTGGTTAACTATGATAGCTAGAGCAAAAATAACGAAATCCTGTGATCACTCAAAAAATTTGGTTTTTTTGAAATTTTTTTATGAAAAACTTTAAAGTCGAATTTCTGGTTAACTATGATAGCTAGAGAAAAAATAACGAAATCCTGTGATCACCCAAAAAATTTGATTTTTTTGAAAGTTTTTTATCCTGTGATCACCCAAAAAATTTAATTTTTTTGAAATTTTTTTATGAAAAACTTTAATGTCGATTTTCTGGTTAACTATGATAGCTAGAGCAAAAATAACGATATCCTGTGACCACCCAAAAAATTTGATTTTTTTGAAATTTTTTTATGAAAAACTTTAAAGTCGATTTTCTGGTTAACTATGATAGCTAGAGCAAAAATAACGAAATCCTGTGATCACCCAAAAAATTTGATTTTTTTGAAATATTTTTATGAAAAACTTTAAAGTCGATTTTCTGGTTAACTATGATAGCTAGAGCAAAAATAACGAAATCCTGTGATCACCCAAAAAATTTGATTTTTTTGAAATTTTTTTATGAAAAACTTTAAAGTCGATTTTCTGGTTAACTATGATAGCTAGAGCAAAAATAACAAAATCCTGTGATCACCCAAAAAATTTGATTTTTTTGAAATTTTTTTATGAAAAACTTTAAAGTCGATTTTCTGGTTAACTATGATAGCTAGAGCAAAAATAACGAAATCCTGTGATCACCCAAAAAATTTGATTTTTTTGAAATTTTTTTATGAAAAACTTTAAAGTCGATTTTCTGGTTAACTATGATAGCTAGAGCAAAAATAACAAAATCCTGTGATCACCCAAAAAATTTGATTTTTTTGAAATTTTTTTATGAAAAACTTTAAAGTCGATTTTCTGGTTAACTATGATAGCTAGAGCAAAAATAACGAAATCCTGTGATCACCCAAAAAATTTGATTTTTTTGAAATTTTTTTATGAAAAACTTTAAAGTCGATTTTCTGGTTAACTATGATAGCTAGAGCAAAAATAACGAAATCCTGTGATCACCCAAAAAATTTGATTTTTTTGAAATTTTTTTATGAAAAACTTTAAAGTCGATTTTCTGGTTAACTATGATAGCTAGAGCAAAAATAACGAAATCCTGTGATCACCCAAAAAATTTGATTTTTTTGAAATTTTTTTATATAAAACTTTAAAGTCGATTTTCTGGTTAACAATGATAGCTAGAGCAAAAATAACGAAATTCTGTGATCACTCAAAAAATTTGATTTTTTTGAAATTTTTTTATGAAAAACTTTAATGTCGATTTTCTGGTTAACTATGATAGCTAGAGCAAAAATAACGAAATCCTGTGATCACTCAAAAAAATTAATTTTTTCGAATTTTTTTATGAAAAATTTTGAAGTCGATTTTCTGGTTAACTATGATAGCTAGAGCAAAAATAACAAAATCCTGTGATCACTCAAAAAATTTATTTTTTTTTTTGAATTTTTTTATGAAAAACTTAAAAGTCGATTTTCTGGTTAACTATGATAGCTAGAGCAAAAATAACGAAATCCTGTGATCACTCAAAAAAATTGATTTTTTCGAAATTCTTTATACTGGCTCTAGCTATTATAGTTAACGAGAAAATCGACTTGAAAATTTTTTATAAAAAATTTCGCAAAAATCAATTTGTTTAAATGATCACAGGATTTCGTTATTTTGGCTCTGGCTATCACAGTTAACAAGAAAATCGGCTTTAAAGTTTTTCATAAAAAAATTTCAAATAAATCAATTTTTTTGAGTGATCACAGGATTTCGTTATTTTTGCTCTAGCCATCATAGTTAACGAGAAAATCGAATTGCAGAATTTTTAATTAAATTTAACCTATATATACAATGAAACCGACTGCCAATACAATTAAAATTTAACTCAAATTATACTACTCGTTTTACCTAGGGCGTATGAATTAAAAATATGATAAATTTATAATACTCATACGTCCCGTGAAACTGATACCTTAAATATTTTGCTACTCTTCAATAAGAACATAGTGTGGCGTATAAGTATTATTAAATAATTTTAGTCAACACTCATACGCCTATGATGCAAGTAATAGTTGCAAAAGAACCCGTTTTTATTAAAATTCTTAAATTCTAAAATATATTAAGCTTAACAAGTAAGAGTGTTATAATCGGCTGTGCCGAATCTTATATACCCACCATCCAGTTGTGTTAAATTTAGAAACATATCTCATATATATTCGAAAAAGTTGTTACGCTAATTGGTATTGTTAGTAAAATATTTGGACAAAATTCGGTTGCAGTAGTTTAAAGTTCCACATTTAAAAGTACCTAAGTGTTTTCCCTAGTACTTACTTTGAACAAAATTTGTTATTGTAGACGGGTATGGTTTTACATTAATAAGATGTTAAATACTTTTCGTTTAGCTTAATATTTAGTTAGGACAAAGATGATGATAGTAATACGACAGGTCCATTGCCGTATATAAAGTCTGGACATTGGTGCAATTTTAATATGTTGCTTGTACCTCCGAATCTTTTTCATTGTAGATATAAAGGGGGATGTTATACATATACAAGAATTATAGCCAAATGTTGACCGATTGTAAATAAATTTTATACGCTGGCTGGTATTTGTGTAAAGCTTATTTAAGCAAAATATAGTGACCACAGCTGGCATAGTTTATAATTTAAGAGCTTTTAACTGGTCTTTGTTACATTTTTTTTTTTTTTTGGTTTCTGAAAGTGGTTTTTACATGAAAGCTATAGTCAAATACGGACCAATTATTATAAAATTTGATATACTGATTATTAGTTGCATAAAACTTCCCTATCTTAAATTTAGCAGTCATAGCTATTACAATTGTTTCAATTTACCAGCATTAATGTGATTCCCGGGGCGGCGTTATATGGGAGCTCTAATTAAATATGAACCGATTTTACCGATTTTCAGGACACACATTTTTTAAGATATCGAAAATTCTTTTGTAAAATTTGATTTCTTAAACTCTTTTCGTTATGGCGTTGTCGCGTTTTCATTTGACGGAGAGACGGACACAAGCCCCATATCTTTTTGGTATTCTTGTGTTTCCATAAGTTTTTACATAGGAACTATGATCAAGTGGTGACCGATTGTAACAAAATTCGCACACTAGCTAGCATTGACATAAGACTTTCTTGTACTAAATTGAGTCGCCCTAACTAGAATAGTTTATCATTCATTGGCGTTTAAGTGTATTTTAGGTGAAATTTAGGCTGTTCGTAAGTATTTTGTATGGGAGCTATGGTTATATGTGGACCGATTTCGATGAAATTTTATACGCTAAATAATCATACAAAACTTTTCTGCGCTATATTTTGTCATTTGTTAGCGAATAAGCGATTAGCCTATGCCAGGTTATACGGGAGCTATGGTCAAATGTAAACCGATTTCGCCCAAATTCAATACCAAAACTTTCCAGTGATTTCAGTGATCTACGTTCTTTCGTTAAAGTTTTATCGTGTCGACAACAGAAAGACAGAGAGGCAGACAGACAGACAGACAGACGGGCGGACAAACAGATGGGCGAACAGACAGACATATGGGCGGACGGACAGACAGACAGACGGGCGGACAAACAGATGGGCGAACAGACAGACATATGGGCGGACGGACAGACAGACAGACAGACAGACAGACAGACAGACAGACAGACAGACAGACAGACAGACAGACAGACAGACAGACAGACAGACAGACAGACAGACAGACAGACAGACAGACAGACAGACAGACAGACAGACAGACAGACAGACAGACGGGCGGACAAACAGATGGGCGAACAGACAGACATATGGGCGGACGGACAGACAGACAGACAGACAGACAGACAGACAGACAGACAGACAGACAGACAGACAGACAGACAGACAGACAGACAGACGGACAGATAGACAGACAGACAGACAGACAGACAGACAGACAGACAGACAGACAGACAGACAGACAGACAGACAGACAGATGTGTGGAACACATGTTTTTCTATAGAAAAATGTGTGGAACACATGTTTTTCTATAGAAAAATGTGTGGAACATATGTTTTTCTATAGAAAAATGTGTGGAACATATGTTTTTCTATAGAAAAATGTGTGGAACACATGTTTTTCTATAGAAAAATGTGTGGAACACATGCTTTTCTATAGAAAAATGTGTGGAACACATGTTTTTCTATAGAAAAATGTGTGGAACACATGTTTTTCTATAGAAAAATGTGTGGAACACATGTTTTTCTATAGAAAAATGTGTGGAACACATGTTTTTCTATAGAAAAATGTGTGGAACACATGTTTTTAAATAGAAAAATGTGTGGAACACATGTTTTTCTATAGAAAAATGTGTGGAACACAAGTTTTTAAATAGAAAAATGTGTGGAACACATGTTTTTCTATAGAATAATGTGTGGAACACATGTTTTTCTATAGAATAATGTGTGGAACACATGATTTTCAATAGAAAAATGTGTGGAACACATGTCTTTCTATAGAAAAATCTGTGAAACACATGTTTTTCTTAAGAAAAATCTGTGGAACACATGTTTTTCTATAGAAAAATCTGTGGAACACATGTTTTTCTATAGAAAAATCTGTGGAACACATGTTTTTCTATAGAAAAATCTGTGAAACACATGTTTTTCTTTCTTTTTAGAAAAATGTGTGGAACATATGTTTTTCTATAGAAAAATGTGTGGAACACATGTTTTTCTATAGAAAAATGTGTGGAACACATGTTTTTCAATAGAAAAATGTGTGGAACACATGTTTTCAATAGAAAAATGTGTGGAACACATGTTTTTCAATAGAAAAATGTGTGGAACACATGTTTTTCAATAGAAAAATGTGTGGAACACATGTTTTTTAATAGAAAAATGTGTGGAATACATGTTTTTCTATAGAAAAATGTGTGGAACACATGTTTTTCTATAGAAAAATGTGTGGAACACATGTTTTTCTATAGAAAAATGTGTGGAACACATGTTTTTCTATAGAAAAATGTGTGGAACACATGTTTTTCTATAGAAAAATGTGTGGAACACATGTTTTTCTATAGAAAAATGTGTGGAACACATGTTTTTCTATAGAAAAATGTGTGGAACACATGTTTTTCTATAGAAAAATCTGTGGAACACATGGTTTTCTATAGAAAAATCTTTGGAACACATGGTTTTCTATAGAAAAATCTGTGGAACACATGTTTTTTTATAGAAAAATGTGTGGAACACATGTTTTTTTATAGAAAAATGTGTGGAACACATGTTTTTCTATAGGAAAATGTGTGGAACACAGGTTTTTTCTATAGAAAAATGTGTGGAAAACATGTTTTTCTATAGAGAAATGAGTGGAACACGTGTTTTTCTATAAAGAAATGTTTAGAACATATATTTTTATATAACAAAAAGGTATGGAGCTCAAGTTTTTCTTTATATATTTAATTTATTTATTTCAAAAAACTTTGTTAAAGTTTATGAACTATTCATACTTTTGACCCGATTTGACGACTTACAAAAGTTTTAATATTGTTTTTTTGTTTTACAGTATTTTTTCTGTGTAGGGGCTTAGAAAGGGTCAAGAAAGAATAAAGAAACTGATATGTTTCTTGAAATGTATGTGTCTTTACGGTAAATTTATGAGTAACAAGTAAGAGTGGTATATTCGGCTTTACCGAATCTTGGATACCCTTCACCAATGGTGTTGCAAAAGTACTTAATGTAATTCCTAGCAAAATTTGGTTATACTAGTATTATATGCGAAGAGTCTTTCAAATTAAGAGTCGGAAAAAGAAATGCTTTTCGGTGGGGTCATCATCTAGAATAGTTATGCACCCAAAGGTTAAGTTGGGCAGGTGGCTGATGTCTAGGGAAGCTTCACTTGGGTTCTAAAGTGGTCCCTTTGTGAAAGATAATGATTACTAGACTACAAGTAGAGAATGCATATTTAAGCCAGCCAGTAGCTTCGAAATAAAATAGACACATATTTTACGAACATTTAATAAAGTTCGATAGACCAGATAAACCATGCAGAAAAGATGCTTCAAAATGTAGATGCCCTTACATTTGCAATAGCACATCGATTTGATGAAGTTTAAGTATTCTGACATGCAACCCAAAAACGCTGTGCCCAGTGAGGGTTGTGCACTTTAATTCGTACGAATTATCCAACTAGTAAAAGTTCTTGATTAGTTGTGTAAAACTCTGAAGTTAGCGGACTGATTTAGGTCAAAGCTTTAACAATGATTGTCAATGTATACAAGCCTTAAAATTATAGGGTATACACTCTTAGTTTTAGATACATACGTGAAATATATAGCTTTTGAATGGATGGTTATCAGCTTTGTCGGAAAAGTTTACTTATTAATTTGAAGTTAGTTAATTAATTAAAATGAACACTTCATCAATAATATTTGGGATGTATAGTTCTTCCGATCTGTCCGATGGATGTGTGAAAAGTTTTGCTCTAGTTCTTTGTGCAATTATAATGTGATTTAATTTATCAGCATTAAATCGATTTCCGGTCGGGGTTATATGGGAGATTTCACAAAATGTGAATAGAGCTCGCCCATTTTCAATATCGAACTTTTCAAGAGATCAGAAATACTTTTGTCAAATGTTGTCCCTCTAGAAAGTTTATTTTAGGCGCTATCGCCCTGAATATCAATATTGTACAACGTCTTTATACTAAATGTCATCATCGTATCTTAGGCGAAGTTTTACGGGATCAATTGTCAAACGTGAACAGATTTCTCCCAATTGCAATTAAAAAATTTAAATTTTCGTTGATATGTGAGATACTTACATACATATGTAGGTTTCGAACGGATATCATGTAGTTAGCTGCATTTTTGTACTTCCTAGGAAGATTACCTATAAGTTGATATATAATACATTCTCAAATGTTCAAAAGTCAGACACAAAATTAAGATTAATGCAGAGTGTCTGTCTGCTAAAATCAGATTTGTGGAGCTCCTGGATTTTACACAAAATTTTAGGATATTGTCCCACCCTGAATTTTATCATTGTCGATCAAAACACCATCGCTTAAACGCTAAATTATATCTACCACAAATTACCGAATGCATCAGGATTTAGGTAATCCCCTGCGAAGGACGCTATTAAATTTCATCAAAATAAACACCTGAGATATCGACAAAACAGGAGCTCCAAAAACTTGACTACAACAGAAAAAATTACAGACAGGTAGACGGACGGACAAAAAAACAGACGGACGGACGGACAGGCAGACAAACAGACGGACGTACGGACGGAGGTCACAAAATCAATTCTCCTGCCGATTCTGAGTTGATCGGTACAATTTGAATGGTATTCGTAATCAGATTTTTGAAGTATAGATTTTAGAAAATCCTCACACAAAGAACGATGTCAAATTTCATCACAATCGGTCCATAAACACCTGAGATATCGCTGAAACAATACTTACAAAATGTAAACAAAATTTCTTAGACACGTACTTTGGGCAATTTGCTGTACATCAAATGTAGTGTTATTGCGATATCTCAATTGTTTATGGACCGCTTTTGATAAAATTTAATAACGTGCTTGGCGGGGGAATTTCCTAAGATCTGATATAAAATTTATGTAGGTCCGTGCTAAAGGAGGATGGTTTTTCCTATTTCTGCATTTCATTTTTTCAACAAACATTCTCTAATGCGAACTTTGGGCAATTTGCGATACATCAAATTCAGTGCTTTGGCGATGTCTCAGTTGTTTATGTACCGATTTTGATAAAATTTTACAGAGTGCTTTGGGAAACTATTTCCTAAAATCTGATATATAACATATTATCACATGTACACCAGGAGTATCTTTTTTCTCTTGTTATTTAAAAGTGTGTTTCAATCAAAAATTTTAAAATTTTCGTCTAATTTTTGGTATTTTTTCGATATTTTCGGTGTTTATAAACCGATTTTAATGAAATTTAATAACGTTCATTGCGGGAAAATCTGATATATAATTTATGTAAGTCCATCCTCCAGGGGCTTCAGAAACTTGATTTCAACAGACAGACAGACGGACAGACAGACAGACAGACAGACAGACAGACAGACAGACAGACAGACAGACAGACAGACAGACAGACAGACAGACAGACAGATGGACATCGCTTAATCGATTCTCCGATTCTCCGATTCTGAGTCGATCGGTATAATTTTTATGGGGTCTACGATCACTAATAAAATTAAATAAATTACAAACGGAATCACAAACTTATAATACCCTTTCACCTATTGGTGAAGGGTATAAAAATGACAACGTCTTTGAAAATTGTATCAGTAGATCTGAGTGTCTGTATTATTCCACGCTTAACTGTTGTATTGTTTGTATTTTTTCTGATATCTTCGATTTGGTTTTATTATTGTCTTTTTCATTACAACTTTTTATCTCTTTAACTTAAGGATTTATTTATGTTTGGTAAGCCTTTTTCTTTAAAAGAATTTTTTCTTTATCCTTAAGTAAGAATTTTTTTAATTTTTTATTTTTTTATTCTCCTTTTTACACTTTTTTATTTAGTTCTTTCTGTTATTTGTTTGGAAGAAAATAAAAATGACCTTATTTACCGGTTGTCTGTTAGAGTTAACACCTTTGGCAAAGACTCAAATAAATTTTTATTGATTCTGCTGTTTTTAAGACTTCATAACTTTCTGCAAAATAAATTTTGGCAATAACAAAACAAATATTATGTTCGTAAATTTTCTCTTAGTAATAACAATTGAAATTTATGTTCTTTCAAAAAAAAATTATCCTTAAGAGGGCAATGCACTATATACAATTTTCACTTGAAGTAGTACTAAAGTCTTAAAGAAATAAAGAAACAAAAAGTTCAAATATGTTCTTTTTAATTCTTAAAAAACAAGAAAAACAATCCAATCCAAACATTTTAAAAATTTTAGTTTTTCCCTTAAAAAAATGTAAGTTTATCAAGAAAAATTTACTCTTACACATATGTGTGAGTGTATGAATCATGTTCATGAGCATTTGTATGGGCGAGGAATTAAATGTGTTTGTTTTAAGGTTTAACAAACATTTCTCAGTTTGTATTTTTAATTATTCTTAACTTATTTCATAACTAAAATAGCAAATTGTTTGCATTTTTAGAATGTGGCTGTTATAAAAGGGGCTTTATTAGCCCTTATTAGCTTATAAGCAAATATTAATGTCAAACAAAGTAGTCTTTAACATTTCATTACATTTTTACTTTTAATTTTTAATTGCACTCTTCCTTACTCTTGTTATATAAAAAAACAATTGTGTGCAAAGCATTTACACTTATGTACTAACCTTGGCCTTTAAATCCAAGTACAAAGGTCACAAAGAAATTATATAAATATTTCCAAATCTATTGCCTATCTTGGGGCTATTTTGAATAAACACACGTGTTTAAAAACGCATAAATAAGGGTGTCCAGCTAAAAATTAAAGTACAATTTTGAAAACCACTATAAGCTATCATTACACTGTGCTAGTTAAAAAAACCGGCATAAGGGAGACCTAGTGGGTAAAGATAGATCGAGTACGCTGTCAAAATCGAGCACAGTGTAACAATGAAACGATAAACTTTGAAATAATATAATTTTAATATTTAGGTGTGAATAACTTTTAGTTTCAAGAAATAATGAGGCGGGCCATATTCAATATTTTTGCATTATAATATTTTTAAAATAATTTTTATGAAATAATAGATTTTTGTTATTTTAAGCATTTACTTAAATTTTTGGATCACAAAACTTTCAGTTATGGGCAAAATTGACACCAGCTATGTTCATTATTAGAATCCAAAATTTTAAAATATTCGTTATTTAATAATTTTTGGATGGAAAACTTTTATTTATTTTATTAAAGATATAATTTTTTTAACAATTTTTGGTCCTTATTTTACATTTAGGTGTGGAAAGCTTTTAGATTCGAGCAATGTTAAGGCGGGCCAAGTTCAATATGAAATTATGAAATATTAGATATTTCATACAAACGACTTTTTTAATATTTTCGGAAGATTTCTTTTAGTTTCCAGAAACATAGAGGCGGGGCATATTAAAAAATTCTAAATATAGAGGCCCAAATGATCATAGAGCCCTAACTTAATATTTAGGGGTGTAATACTTTTAGATTTACGCAAAATTGAGGCGGGCCATATACAAAAATTCTAGATTTGGAGGTCTATATTATTAAATATTATACTTTTTATCATTTTAAGCTCTCACTAAATATTTACGCTAGGAATACTTTCAGAGTTGGGCAAAATTAAGGCGGGCCATATTCATTGTTTTTTAAAATGGAGACAAACTCATAAAATATTTAAAACTTTATAATATTCAATATTTCTAAATTTTGAGCGTTTATTATAAAATATGTTTTTAAAAATTGTTTGCCCCTATTTATCTTTTAGGTGTGGAAAGCTTTTAGATTCGAGCAAAATTAAGGCGAGCTAAGTTCAAAATTTCTAAAATAACATTAAAAATTACGAAATATTCGATATTTCATACAAATAACTATTTTTTTTAATTTTTGGAAAGATTTCTTTTAGTTTCCGGAAAATTTGAGGCGGGCCATATTAAAAAATTCTAAATAAAGAGGCCTAAATGATCACATAGCCCTAACTTAATATTAAGGGGAGTAATACTTTTAGCTTTGAGCAAAATTAAGGCGGGCCTTATTCAATAATTCTAAATTTGGAGGACTATATTATTAAGTATTAGACTTTTTACCATTATGATCCCTAACATAATATAAAGGGGAGGAATACCTTTAGATTTGGGAAATATTTATTCATATTCATTGTTTAAGAAAATGGAGACAAAATCATAAAATATTCGAAAATTTATAAATCTAAATCTTGCTTTAATATTTTGAGGAAGATAACTTTTAGTTTCTAAAAATTTTGAGGCAAAATGCCGAAATGTTCATATAGCCCTAACTTAATATTTAGGAGTGTAATACTTTTAGATTTTAAGCAAAATTGAAGCGGGTCATATTCAATAATTCTAAGTTTGGAAGTCTATTTTAAATATTAGAGTTTTTACCATTATGAGCCCTAACTCAATATTAAGGGGAAGAGTACTTTTAGATTTGGGAAAAATAAAATTAAAATATCCAAAACTTTATAAATCTAAATCTTACTTTAATATTTTGAGGAAGTTAACTCATAGTTTCTAAGAACTTTGAGGCTGGCCATATTCAATAATTCTAAATTTGAAGGCATATATGCTTATATAGCCCTAACTTAATATTTAGGGGAGTAATACTTTTAGATTTCAGGAAAATTGAGGCGGGCCATATTCATTGTTTCAGAAAATGGAGGCTAAATCATAAAATATTCAAAACTTAATAAATCTTAATTTTGCTTTAATATTTTAAGTAAGATAACTTTGAGTTTCTAGAAACTTTGAGGAGGGCCATATTCAAAAATTCTAAATTTGGAGGTCTATGTGATTATATAGCCCGAACTTAATATTAAGGGGAGTAATATTTTAAAATTTGAGCAAAATTAAGGCGGGCCATATTTAAAAATTCTAAATTCGGAGGCCTACATTATTAAATATTAGACTTTTTACCATTATGACCCCTAACTTATTATTGAGGGAAAAATTGAGGCGGGCCATATTCATTGTTTCTAAAAATGGAAGCAAAATCGTAAAATATTCAAAACTTTATAAATGCAAATCTTGGTTTGATACTTTGAGGATGATAACTTTAAGTTTCTAAAAAATTTGAAGCGGGCCATATTCAACAATTATATTTTTTTAGGTCTTTGTTATTAAATATTAGATTTTTTACCATTTTGAAAGCTAACTTAATGTTTTGGGGACTAATAATATTAGATTTGAGCAAAACTGAGGTGGGCCATATTCATTGTTTCTAAAAATGAAGGTAAATTCATAAAATATTCAAAATTTTATAAATCTAAACCTTGCTTTACTATTTTGAGGAAGATAACTTTTAGTTTCTAGAAACTTTGAGGCGGGCCAAATTCCAAAATTCTGAATTTGGAGGTCTTTATTATAAAATATTGAATTTTTTACCACTATGAGTCTTAAATTAAACTAAAGGAGAGGAATACTTTTTGATTTGACAAAACTGAGACGGGCCATATTTATGGTTTCTAAAAAGTTGAGGCGGGCCATATTCAATAATTCTAAATTTGGGGTCTATATTATAAAATATTAGACTTTTTACAATTTTAAGCCCTTACTTAATATTTATGCGAGGAATACTTTCAGATTTGGGCAAAATTAAGGTGGGCCATATTCATTGTTTCTTAAAATGGAGGCAAAATCATAGAATATTCAAAACTTTATAAATCTAAACCTTGCTTTAATATTTTGAGGAAAATAACTTTTAAATTATAGAAACTTTGAGGCGGGCCATATTCAATATTTCCCAAAATTTGGTTTTTAGCAGAAATTGTTTAACTATTTCTTTAGTTATTGAGAATTCTTTCATTTACAGAGTATCGTTTTCCTAAATGTAGGCAATACAAAACATTTACTTTATAAAAAAAAAATTGTTTATATAAACTTAGGGATACTCTAATTCATGTGCTTCTGATAGACTTACGTGTATTTCAAAAACTTACTAAAAATGTATATAAAAATGCTTATAATCTAGCCCCTGAAGGTATAAAGATATGAACAGAAAATACATGTGCCAGACTAAGTAGTGGTTAGTGGTTTAAGTTGAGACAATAAAAATAACATTTAAACATTATCTAAGTAAAATCTTTTGTTCGTAATAGCTTTTCGGATTATGGCACATGTAGAAAAATAAGTATCTATATAATTGCCAAAATATATACTTTCATTTAAAAAAGGAAAAAGTTATATTTTCTAAGATTTAAACATTTTACTATAGAGAAATGAACTTCTTATCAGATAACTATATCCTAAACTTCGAGAGTTTTTACATGTTTCTAAAAGCATTCCCTTTGCATTGTTGGGCCAATCAAAAATATAGCTTTGAGAACAAATTACATATTTACTATGATAGCAATACAAATGAAAAAGTTTAATAGTTTGCCAGTAGAGCTTGAGTATATGTTAAATAACTACACCAAATAAAGCAAATTTTGATCAATAGTTAACAAATTTTTAAAACTTCTTAAGCTTGCACAAAACATAACTTTGCTAAATATAAATTGTATCATGTCACAAGACAGGCCAATGTTGTCTCTAACATTGACCTGTCTCATGTCATGGTGAAAGGTAATCTCGATTGAGGAGAAATATTCGAGTTTAAGTTTAGAACTTAGAGTCTGTAGACTTATCAGGAGGGGAGCTATATGACTTCAAAGCAGGAGACCTCAGGTTTTTTGAAAATTAAAAACGATCCTGAAGTCACATTTTTGATCCGATATAAATTTTATATGAACAAAATCTGCTAGCTGAGATATACAAAAAATATTGCTCTACATATGGTTTATCTTTTATAGTTTATGAGATATTAGACCTCGAAAAAAATTTTACTTTTTGACGACTTAAGCCTAGAATTTTTCTAATATCGGATCTACATTTTTTCCCGATTTTTCCGAAATTTGTTTAATTATATTTCTAGACTATATATCATAGTCAAGACAATTGCTTTGAATATGATAAATTACATAGCCCACAAATAAATGAAATGTTTACACTATACTCAAGGGTCTTGACTATGCTCAAGTGTCTGCACTAATTTAAATTTTCTTGACTTTGATAAATTGTCTAGACTATTTACACAAATAAATGAAATGTTTAGACTATACTCAAGGGTCTTGACTATGCTCAAGTGTCTGAACTAATTTAAATTTTCTTGACTTTGATAAATTGTCTAGACTTTGATAAATTGTCTTGACTATGATCATTTTTCTAGACTATGATATCTTATTTAGGCTATCAAAAATAGTCTAGGCTATGAGAAATTGTTTAGACTATAATAAATTGTTTTGACTATGATAATTTGTCTAGACTATCATTAATTGTCTAGACTATGAAAATTTTTAATGACACAAAGAAAGAATTGATGGAAAATTTTTAACCAGAGTTATTAAGCGAAATTTAAATAAAAAACAAAAAACAAACTAAAAACTGATATCTTATTTAGGCTATAAAAAATAGTCTAGGCTATGAAAAATTGTCTAGACTATAATAAATTGTCTTGACTATGATAAATTGTCTAGACTATCATTAATTGTCTATGAAAATTTTAAATGACACAAAGAAAGAATTGATGGAAAATTTTTAACCAGAGTTATTAAGCGAAAAAAAATAAAAAACTAAAAACAATAGTTTTTGGGGATATTCAAAGAATTTTCGGGAATTTTCGGATTGCTGCTGACCAAATTTTTTTTAGATTTTTTTAAGCTCAAATTTATAAGGCATTTTGCTGTTGGGATTATTATTAAGTAACCATATCGGATCCATTTCTACAAGTCTATCTTATGCGCATATTCTCTAGACTATGCGTCTCTATCTTGTGCGCATATTCTCGAATTTCGTAGGCCAAGTTTTGAAAAATGTTCTTCTACTTGGTCTTCCCATCAACAGAATTTGAAAAGAATAGACACACGTCTATTAATAAATCCAAGATAAAGTTGTTTAAATTTTAATTGGGATCACTTGCCTCTTTCAGATACCTACCTAGGACCCCCATTTCTTTAATTAATTTTGTTCTTAATTCTCAACAAAATCTGATGAAATTCGGTACACATCTATTAGTTTATCCAACAAAGAGCTCTACTAATAATATCAAGGTTCAAAGTAGTTATTAGAAAGAATAAATGAGTGACAGGAACCCAAAAATGAAAGATATTGATTCTTAATGGCATTTTCTAAATAACACAAATGTTCTTTAAGCTAAATTTTTTTTTTCAAACCTTTATAAGTTATCTAATAAGTATTTAATTGTGGATGAGCTGGAGAAAAGAATCTACCTGAAAATTTTTAAAAAGGATTTTGCAATTTTTTCAGCTCAAAATAGCTAATTTATTGTTATATCTTTATAACACAACTGGCATTTATTCTTAAAATTTTCAATTTAAACTATATCCGGTTTATCTCATACTTCAAAGCTGACTGTTTTCCATACACATACATATGCAATACCTTCAAGTGCATACAGGAAATATTCAAAGTAAGAAATATTGAACAACATATTATTTTAATTTTGGTTCTTATTTATTTTTTCCATATTGATTGTATCGGGTGTTTTTTATTGAGGTATAGAACTTTAAGTTGGCATCACTTTTTTAACTGGCGGCCATTTTGTCAGCTGTCAAGTGATTAATATTTAGTTTGGTTTGCCATTTCATCATGAACAGGTTGACAAAAGAACAACGCTTGCAAATCGTGCAAATTTATTTCGAAAATAATGGTTCAGTTCGCGAAGTTTACCGCAAGCTCCGTCCATTTTATGGTCGACATAATCGTCCATCAGAGCAATTAATTCGGTTAACCATGGATCGTTTTCGCACTACGTTTACTCTATGTGATAATACGCATCCGCAGCGACGTCGAACAGTGCGCACCGAATAAACAATTGCCGCTGTAGAGCAAAGTGTTGAAGAGGACCCGAATGAATCGATTCGCCACCGTGCACAGCAATTGGAACTTTGTCCATCAACTTTATGAAAGATTTTGCGCAAAGATCTTGGCTTGCGACCTTACAAGATCCAGCTTGTGCAAGAATTAAAACGCCGAGACCATGCAATGCGTCGTGATTTTGGTGTATGGGCCGAAAATGAGATTGATCTCGATGCTGATTTTCATCGCAAAATTTTGTTCAGTGATGAGGCTCATTTTTGGTTGAATGGCTACGTCAACAAGCAAAATTGCCGCATTTGGAGTGAAGAGAATCCACATGACACCCTTGAGGCGCCATTACATCCACAAAAACTGACTGTTTGGTGTGCTCTATGTGCTGGTGGAGTCATTGGGCCATACTTCTTCCTAAATAATGCTGGAGAGTCAGTTACCATAAATGGAGACCGGTATAGAGCCATGATAACCGACTATTTTGTTCCCCAATTGGATGGCATGAAAGTGGATGTTGTGGTTCCAACAAGACGACGCTACATGCCACACAGCGCACGTCACAATTGATTTATTGAAGGAAACACTCGATGAGCGCATAATTTCGCGGAATGGACCTGTCAATTGGCCACCAAGATCGTGCGATTTGACACCACTGGATTATTTTCTTTGGGGATATGTGAAGTCACTCGTCTACGCCAACAAACCAGAAACGTTAGGGGACTTGGAAGCCAACATTCGTGGCGTTATTGCCAACATACGGCCCCATATGCTCGAAAAAGTAGTTGAAAATTGGACCTGTAGAATTGGCTTTATTCGAGCCAGCCGCGGCGGCCACATGCCCGAAATCATATTTAAACATTAATGGCATAAAATTATCCTTCCAATTAAGCCAAATTGATGGACATTAAAACGATTTTCTTGTGTTTTATTTCAATTCGAAGTTCTATACCAAAAAAAAAACACCCATTATATTGACAGAAAAGTTGTAAAATTGTGAAAACAAATAACAGCATATGATTGGAAAAGAAAAATTGTCCTGTTTGTAAATGTCAAATATAACATGACTGTGGCTATTCAATTAGATGAAATATATGCGGTAAAGAATGACAGAGGAGGCCCTATGCTCCACTGGGAGTCAAGGATAACAGAAAGAATGACAGAACAAAGTTCTAAAAATTGGCAAAAAGGTCTCATTATGAGTATTTTATATGGCTTATTGTAACATTAGTTACCCAGCAAAACTTTGGTAATGGCAAGTACTCTGATAACTGGTTACCTTGTAACGACTAAAACATACCATCCGAATAAATAATAAGTTATTACTGAAGTACTTATTTGTAATTAAGATGGTAATTTAAGCTGAATGGCCCGGTTCAAATCCCACCAAGGGCAACAATTTTTTTTAGTTTTTTTTTTTTTATTAAAAGAGTCTTTTTAAATGATTTTTGAATTTTAAGAACTTAAATATTATCTTCTGTAAAAAAAATTTGTAAAACTAACTCACGTTAATGAAAAAATACCATCATGAGTCAATTTTGATTATATAGGGGATGTTGAATACCAAACACGATTCTAATTGGTCTTAACTTGGTAAGCCCAACTTATCTGGGTCATCCTTCATCTCAACTGTGGACACACACCTCCTCATGGTATCACCCGGGGAGATAGTTTAACACCCATTAATATTGTGAGTTAACATGTTCCGAGAGTTGTCCCATAAGATCGATAAAAATGGGTTAGGATTACGGGCTAGTAACCCTCTCTTGAAAAAAAATACAATGAAGAGGATAAAATTAGAATTGAAATATCCCACTACCTAATGTTAGAGGAGGATGTCCGAAACTTCGATAGAAAGACCAAGTAGAGGAACATTTTCCAAACCTTGGCCTATATAATTGGAGAATATACGCATAAGATCGAAATCCATGGAATTCTAAAATATGCTCGGACTTTGAACTTAACAGGTTGTAACATTTAAGTAAGTAAGAGTCAATCTTATGTAAAAACTTATACAAAAAAGAAGATTTAAATTGTTTAAGTTTTAAAATAATTTTAAAAAAGTTTTAAAATAATTACAAAAAAATCGTATAAAAATATTTTTCCAAAAATTACAACAAAGCAAAAAAAAGCAGGGAAAAACAAAGTTATTTTCACATGATTTTGGATCTAAAAATAAAAATTATTTATATTAATTATAAGCTGCTAAGTTTTCAACATATGAAGTAGCTCAGTGGAAGAGTCTCCGCCTAGCAGTCGGAGGGTCTGGGTTCGAGCCCCCATGGGATCATAAAAAAAAATTTTGTATTTCGTTTAAAAATATATGTTTTTAATAAAACAACAACAAAAAAGTTGTTGTTGTTGCTTTCAAATTGCTTACCCAAGTCATTACTTTTCGCAATTGGTAAGTACTTGCCTCCAATGATATCCCCATGTTAATGTAATGACTTAAACAGCGAATGAGTAATTAGTTCGTGTTCAATAGTTTAACTATTTAACTCATTATTTGGTAATGAAAAGTTTTACAGGGTATATCTACATAATCATGTTGGAATTTGGACAATAGGTTAAAGAAGGGGTATAGTTTAAGTCACCGATAAGGATTTTTTCACTCTCCTGCACTCGATCGAGAAGCTCTAAAATGAACTTTGAAGCACCGGCCCATACATGAGAGTTATATTCTAGTTTGGTCAGATATAGGTGAATTATTTACTTATTTATTTAAAAAGTAAAGAGATCAGATGGAGTGAAGTATTTCTTACACCGCACTATTGATTTTATGCTGCAAAAAAAACATTTTTTTAAACACCGCTTTTGAAAAATCTAATGATACAGTTCTATCGAGAAGAGTCTATATCGGATCGGTTCTGCTCAGTGCTCCCACTATAACCACGCTAAAGGCAAAAGTCTCTTCTTTAGATTGAGTGAAAAAAATTCACTGAAATTTACCGATCGCAGAACAAAGTTTAAAATTTTCTGAAAAAATCACACAAATTGTTACACATAATTTAAGCAAAAAGTGTTGCAGTAGTTTAGGCGTAACTTTTTAATCAAATTTCATTTTTAGTTAGTTAGCAGGTACGCCAAGGTCTGGACTGATTTCAACCAAAATTAGTAGACTTAACTAATAGACATGTGCCGAATTTATCAAGTGAGCCAATATCTACATCTTAGTTCGCTTAGTTTGCAAAAGTAATAAGTCTCCAGCCTTAGTCTTCTTCCGTACGATTTCACAGAAAAATAGCAAAGTAGACTCCTTTTTATTAACAGAGCTTCTGCAAAACTCACTGGCCTTCAGTTGGTTATAATCTGAAAAAGTGTGAGGTCTCTGAGTGTACTCGGGCGCTTCCCCCAGGTATCTATTGCTCACCAACATAGTTTGCGATAACCTCTTCCATAACATTATGTGAGGCTCGGCTGTTAAGATTAAGACAGAACATCGTCTTGTATTGTTTTCCTATCATCAAATCTATTCATGTCAGACCCCAATATTGCCCTAATACATACCTTTAAGGGCATGTACTTCCCTTTACCTACATCATTTGTAGTTTATCATGTGGTAGAATGCTAGATTTTGGTAATTTAAAAGGCTTTAAACTACTTCTTCTGTTATCCTTGACTCCCAGTGGAGCATGCTTAAACTTCAAAAATTTTGGAAATCGGTTGCAATTTTTGATACAATAGCGGAATGTTGATTTAGTGCATGACTGTCCCTAGAAATAAGCACTACATTTGCAAGAAAAGTAAGTATCCTGGAGCAACTTTAGTCAATATTTACTGGATGTTCACTAAACCCCCTGGAGTTTTATTAGATGAGCACTGTTGTCGTTGCCGTTGTGTATATGGATTTATCTAAAGGACATGAGGCTTGCAGGAAGTCATTCAGGACACTCTTAAACCTGTTCTTCTTCTTCTGTTATCCTTGACTTCCAGTGGATCATAGGCCAGCCTTTTATATCGATCTCTATTGCGAGATGTTAGGCATACGTCAATCCATGAATAGTTTGCTGCTTGCATCTCCTCGTCAATTGACCTTCTCCACATTCTAGCAGGTGCACCAACACAACGGCTGCTTCCCTGTGGATTCCAACGAAGCGCTTGTCGAGCAATGTTGGTATTTGGCTTTCGAAGTGTGTGGCCTATCCACCGCCCTATCCGTTGACATACTTCTATAAAAGCAGGTATTTGGTTTGTCGCGTTTAATAAATCTTCATTTCTTATGCGATTCGGTCACAAGCTATTAAGGATTTGACGTAAGAATTTGTTTTCAAACTTTTGTAGGCCGCTATCGATGGCATTTGTAAGTTTCTAAGTTTCGCGCTTATCGATGGCATTTCTTGCTACTAGCGACCGTAATACAGGATGAACTCTACATTCGAGTTGTGTATTGGTAACTTAGTTGGAGCGTAGACATTGATTATTATCAAATTACGAAGCTCAGTCTTAAGTTTTATTTCCGTTGGACCTCATTGGAATAATGATATACAATATTTTTGCTCCACATCTCCCCTTGCCCAGTCCATCTTGCTTTTTGCATCGACAGCGAATTAATTTTATAGCGCAATATTTCACGTCTTAACTGTTTTAATTTACCAGTTTCGTATAACAAGCGCAAGTTCCATGTCGCAAACTTTTCTTCATGCCTAAAACAGGTTTTATAATCTGATATCTTTGGATTTTGTCTCTTTCATCAAAATGTTCTTGCATAGATTAGGCACCGTCAATATCTTTGTAGCAGATCCCGTAGCAGGGGGTTTTCTCGAATGATTATCCCTTGGAGTAGTATATTCTGTAGTGTTGTTTCTTTCTATTCTTAAAACATCGTAAATAATAAGTCGATGGATGATGAGTCCAAAAACACGAGTCACGTCTGCATAACGAGCCTCTCGATTCGAAAAAGACGCCAGCTTGCAGATGCAACTAACATGTTAAACAGACGCTTCAGTTTCGTATTTTACAAAGTACAATTATTTAAGATTCTTAGACCAAATACGTTGGAATGGCTCTTAGATAACTCCCGATCTATAATCCCAACTAGATTGCTCAGGTTTCCAGTATTTGAGGAGGTTATAGTAGGCATTGGATACAGTTCTTACCTAGTAGCTGAAGACGACACCCAACAGCTGTATCCCATTACATCACATGTTGTCTGTACAATTGTGTTATTGTTCGATAATACTAATGTTATCATTGTATTTTATAGCACAGCAACGACAGCATATTGTGGCAGGACAATAAGTGTAAATTGTATAAAAGCCCTGTCCACACAAGCAGCCAACCAAACTAACACACAAGAAATCATCCAACCAAATGGTCAAGGAATACAAGTATCAGATACTTACGACTAAAAACTGGACAAGAGTCGGTAAATATTTTGTTTCATTTGTTGTTATTTTCTTCGTTGCCCTATAATATTGTTGTTTTGTGGAAATTTATATGAACAGAAAATAACTCCAACAAAAAGAAATTTTCACAATGTTTTCACTCTATCTCAATTCAGTTCTTTTGCATTTTTAGCTAACTACTTCTTTAGTCCCCTCAATCATTTTGTGCAACATGAGTCGCTGTATCTGTGAGTTTGTGTGCTTTTGTACTTTTTTCGCTCTAATGAAAATTGAAACAATTGTAATGCAGAAGATTATACTGAAGTTGTCTTTCATTTACCTGTTTTAAAATATTATTGTATTTTTCTCTGCAGCACCTTTACCAAGGATATCGCACTTGACATACATATGGCTATACATATGTATGTAGATACTTATATGGTACTTGGAATACGCGTAGTGAAGCATCCTTGTAGTAGATGTTTGTTAAAATCCATGTGAAAAGCTTAGTTTGGTTTCACTTGTTTTTCTCTAACAATTGTTTGTGGTACTTGTTTTGCTGCATATACATTTTGCAATGACAAACAAACATTTTCAGTGGTTGTTAGGAAACATCTATTTTGGTTTCATTAATGCCTTTTGTGCAATTTTTGTTTACTTGTTTATGGAAAGTAAAATCATTTTCATACATACTTGCACATACATATCAATCAACTTTTCTATAAAAAAAACTATTCCCATCGACAACTTTTCTATAGAAAACTCGTCCCATCGACAACTTTTCTATAAAAAACCCTTCCCATTGACAACTTTTCTATAGAAAACTCGTCCCATCGACAACTTTTCTATAGAAAACTCGTCCCATCGACAACTTTTCTATAGAAAACTCGTCCCATCGACAACTTTTCTATAGAAAACTCGTCCCATCGACAAGTTTTCTATAGAAAACTCGTCCCAACGACAAATTTTCTATAGAAAATTCGTCCCATCGACAACTTTTCTATAGAAAATTCGTCCCATTGACAACTTCTCTATAGAAAACTCGTCCCATCGACAACTTTTCTATAGAAAACTCTTCGCATCGACAACTTTTCTATAGAAAACTCTTCGCATCGACAACTTTTCTATAGAAAACTCTTCCCATCGTCAACTTTTCTATAGAAAAATCTTCCTATCGTCAACTTTTCTATAGAAAACTCTTCCCATCGTCAACTTTTCTATAGAAAAATCTTCCTATCGTCAACTTTTCTATAGAAAAATCTTCCCATCGTCAACTTTTCTATAGAAAAATCTTCCTATTGTCAACTTTTCTATAGAAAAATCTTCCTATCGTCAACTTTTCTATAGAAAATCTTCCTATCGTCAACTTTTCTATAGAAAAATCTTCCTGTCGTCAACTTTTCTATAGAAAAATCTTCCTGTCGTCAACTTTTCTATAGAAAAATCTTCCTGTCGTCAACTTTTCTATAGAAAAATCTTCCTGTCGTCAACTTTTCTATAGAAAAATCTTCCTGTCGTCAACTTTTCTATAGAAAAATCTTCCTGTCGTCAACTTTTCTATAGAAAAATCTTCCTGTCGTCAACTTTTCTATAGAAAAATCTTCCTGTCGTCAACTTTTCTATAGAAAAATCTTCCTGTCGTCAACTTTTCTATAGAAAAATCTTCCTGTCGTCAACTTTTCTATAGAAAAATCTTCCTGTCGTCAACTTTTCTATAGAAAAATCTTCCTGTCGTCAACTTTTCTATAGAAAAATCTTCCTGTCGTCAACTTTTCTATAGAAAAATCTTCCTGTCGTCAACTTTTCTATAGAAAAATCTTCCTGTCGTCAACTTTTCTATAGAAAAATCTTCCTGTCGTCAACTTTTCTATAGAAAAATTTTCCTGTCGTCAACTTTTCTATAGAAAAATCTTCCTGTCGTCAACTTTTCTATAGAAAAATCTTCCTGTCGTCAACTTTTCTATAGAAAAATCTTCCTGTCGTCAACTTTTCTATAGAAAAATCTTCCTGTCGTCAACTTTTCTATAGAAAAATCTTCCTGTCGTCAACTTTTCTATAGAAAAATCTTCCTGTCGTCAACTTTTCTATAGAAAAATCTTCCTGTCGTCAACTTTTCTATAGAAAAATCTTTCTGTCGTCAACTTTTCTATAGAAAAATCTTCCTGTCGTCAACTTTTCTATAGAAAAATCTTCCTGTCGTCAACTTTTCTATAGAAAAATCTTCCTGTCGTCAACTTTTCTATAGAAAAATCTTCCTGTCGTCAACTTTTCTATAGAAAAATCTTCCTGTCGTCAACTTTTCTATAGAAAAATCTTCCTGTCGTCAACTTTTCTATAGAAAAATCTTCCTGTCGTCAACTTTTCTATAGAAAAATCTTCCTGTCGTCAACTTTTCTATAGAAAAATCTTCCTGTCGTCAACTTTTCTATAGAAAAATCTTCCTGTCGTCAACTTTTCTATAGAAAAATCTTCCTGTCGTCAACTTTTCTATAGAAAAATCTTCCTGTCGTCAACTTTTCTATAGAAAAATCTTCCTGTCGTCAACTTTTCTATAGAAAAATCTTCCTGTCGTCAACTTTTCTATAGAAAAATCTTCCTGTCGTCAACTTTTCTATAGAAAAATCTTCCTGTCGTCAACTTTTCTATAGAAAAATCTTCCTGTCGTCAACTTTTCTATAGAAAAATCTTCCTGTCGTCAACTCTTCTATAGAAAAATCTTCCTGTCGTCAACTTTTCTATAGAAAAATCTTCCTGTCGTCAACTTTTCTATAGAAAAATCTTCCTGTCGTCAACTTTTCTATACAAAAATCTTCCTGTCGTCAACTTTTCTATAGAAAAATCTTCCTGTCGTCAACTTTTCTATAGAAAAATCTTCCTGTCGTCAACTTTTCTATAGAAAAATCTTCCTGTACTCAACTTTTCTAAAGAAAAATCTTCCTGTCGTCAACTTTTCTATAGAAAAATCTTCCTGTCGTCAACTTTTCTATAGAAAAATCTTCCTGTCGTCAACTTTTCTATAGAAAAATCTTCCTGTCGTCAACTTTTTTATAGAAAAATCTTCCTGTCGTCAACTTTTCTATAGAAAAATCTTCCTGTCGTCAACTTTTCTACAGAAAAATCTTCCTGTCGTCAACTTTTCTATAGACAAATCTTCCTGTCGTCAACTTTTCTATAGAAAAATCTTCCTGTCGTCAACTTTTCTATAGAAAAATCTTCCTGTCGTCAACTTTTCTATAGAAAAATCTTCCTGTCGTCAACTTTTCTAAAGAAAAATTTTCCTGTCGTCAACTTTTCTATAGAAAAATCTTCCTGTCGTCAACTTTTCTATAGAAAAATCTTCCTATCGTCAACTTTTCTATAGAAAAATCTTCCTATCATCAACTTTTCTATAGAAAAATCTTTCTATAGTCATCTTTTCTATAAAAAAATTTTGCCATCGTCAACTTTTCTATAGAAAAATCTTCCGGTCGTCTACTTTTCTATAGAAAAATCTTCCTATCGTCAACTTTTCTATTGAAAAATCTTCCTATCGTCAACTTTTTTATAGAAAAATCTTCCGGTCGTCTACTTTTCTATAGAAAAATCTTCCTATCGTCAACTTTTCTATAGAAAAATCTTCCTACCGTCAACTTTTCTATAGAAAATCTTCCTATCGTCAACTTTTCTATAGAAAAATCTTCCTATCATCAACTTTTCTATAGAAAAATCTTTCTATAGTCATCTTTTCTATAAAAAAATTTTGCCATCGTCAACTTTTCTATAGAAAAATCTTCCGGTCGTCTACTTTTCTATAGAAAAATCTTCCTATCGTCAACTTTTTTATTGAAAAATCTTCCTATCGTCAACTTATTTATAGAAAAATCTTCCGGTCGTCTACTTTTCTATAGAAAAATCTTCCTATCGTCAACTTTTCTATTGAAAAATCTTCCTATCGTCAACTTTTCTATAGAAAAATTTTCCCATCGTCAACTTTTCTATAGAAAAATCTTCCGGTCGTCTACTTTTCTATAGAAAAATCTTCCTATCGTCAACTTTTCTATTGAAAAATCTTCCTATCGTCAACTTTTCTATAGAAAAATTTTCCCATCGTCAACTTTTCTATAGAAAAATCTTCCGGTCGTCTACTTTTCTATAGAAAAATCTTCCTATCGTCAACTTTTCTATTGAAAAATCTTCCTATCGTCAACTTATTTATAGAAAAATCTTCCGGTCGTCTACTTTTCTATAGAAAAATCTTCCTATCGTCAACTTTTCTATTGAAAAATCTTCCTATCGTCAACTTTTCTATAGAAAAATTTTCCCATCGTCAACTTTTCTATAGAAAAATCTTCCGGTCGTCTACTTTTCTATAGAAAAATCTTCCTATCGTCAACTTTTCTATTGAAAAATCTTCCTATCGTCAACTTTTCTATAGAAAAATCTTCCTATCGTCAACTTTTCTATAGAAAAATCTTCCTATCGTCAACTTTTCTATTGAAAAATCTTCCTATCGTCAACTTTTCTATAGAAAAATCTTCCTATCGTCAACTTTTCTATAGAAAAATCTTCCTATCGTCAACTTTTCTATAGAAAAATCTTCCTATCATCAACTTTTCTATAGAAAAATCTTCTTATCGACAATTTTTCTCATTTACGGAAGAAATGTTCTAGCGCTAGCCTCAAAAATTTTAAAGCATAAAGAGGGAAAATCTGCAAACACATATTTTAAGTCGAGTTTTCTAACATTTCATAACTAAATTATTGAAATTTATCTTTTATGATTTTCTTATTGGGACTCCCTACCTGCCAGTTTTAATTATATTTTACTAAAAACCTAAAGACGTTTGTCACATTTTAATGCTCTGTGAATTCTTTGTAAAATCATAAGTACATTTACACAAACATTAAATGCACTTTAAAAGAACCTTTGAATGATATATAGAATGAATTCATCTGGATCTTTATGAAGTTAAATTAAATATAAGAACAAAACATAATTTTGCTAGTAAGAATTACCACAGGATTAGTTTCATAAAGTAATGCAACTGAAATGATAATGAGAAAATTCAAAGAAATAATTTTGAAATGCATTTAAATCAGACATGTTCACTTTTTTGTTTAGCTATCACAAGTGTTAGGAAATGAAAATCTGTTCACACAGCGACGACATATGTAAAAGGCGAACAATGCATATTCTTTCGCTATAGCACAAGTTTCAAAAACTTTAGTTAAATGAAATATTTGTCTTAGAGCTACCTTTTAGTATACCATTAGACTTAGAATCACTTTCTTAGTCTACTTAGAGATGTCAGTCCGTCCGCCTGACTAGCTGGACAGAGGGATAGCTGGACCCGCATGTAAACCATGTAATCAAACTACAGGTCGCAATTCTAAAGATAATTTTATGAAATTCGGCACAGATCATTTTTTTGATAGTGGGACTATGGCTATTGAAATTCGTCAAAATTGGTATGTTATTTATGGTACCTCACATAGGTCCCACTTAACGGAATTGATATTGTGGCCACAAAAATCAATATTTTTCATGAAATTTACAACAAATACTGCTTATGTAAACCTAAATCACGGTACCAAATTTCATTGGAATCGGTCCATATTCGACCATAGCTCCCATACAAACTCTTCTCTCAAAACGCACTAAATAAGATAAAAACCTCTAAAACGCTCGTAAGTCTGAAGATAATTTTGAGTTAATTTTTTGCATACATAACTTTTGTAAAAAATGTAATCAATTTGCCAAATTTCGAGATAATCGGGCCATAGCAGTCATCTAATTTAATAGCTTTTAGCTGGCCTTTGTCTATAAAATTTGATATGCTGACCAAAAGTTTCATAAAACTTCTTTATTCTACATTACGTCGTCATAGCTATTACAATTGTATTCAAATTATCAGCATTCATGTGTTTCCCGGGGCCGGGTTATATGGGAGCTCTAACTAAATGTGAACCGATTTCGCCCATTTTTAGTACACAACTTATGTTACATATCAAAAATACATTTGTACAATTTTGTCTCTCTAGCTCTTGTAGTTAAGGAGCTATCACGCTTTTATCTGATGGACAGATGGACATAAACCGTCTTTTCTTGTTGTATTTTTGTGTTTCCGTAAGTTTTTTATATGGGAGCTATTGTAACAAAATTTTGCACACTGGCTGGCATTCACATAAGACTTCTTTTTCTAAAATGTTGTTGCTGTAGCCCTTTTCGTTAAGGCGCTATCGCGCTTTTATCTGACGGACATAAACCCCTTTTTTTTGTATTTTTGCGTTTCCGTAAGTTTTTTATATGGGAGCTATGGTCAAATGGTGACAAAATTTTGCACACTGGCTGGTACTCACATATACATCCTTGCGCTAAATTTAGTGGCCAAAGCTATTACAGTTTATCATTTATTGGCATTTAAGTGTATTTCAGGTGGAATTTAGGCTGTTTCCGTAAGTTTTTTGCATGGGAGCTATGGTTAAATGTGAACCGATTTCGATGAAATCTTATATGCTTATGTAAAACTTCTAGATTCCAAATTTTGTCATCATAATCATCATAATTTGTATTTTATTAGCAAATAAGCGATTAGCCTAGACGAAGTTATACGGGAGCTATGGTCAAATATGAACCGATTTTACCCGATTTCAATACCAAAATTTTCCAAGAAATGAAGAATATTTGTAACAAATTTCAGTGACCTATATTCTTTCCTTAAGGTTTTATCGTGCCGACAACAGACAGACGGACAGGCAGACAGACATCGCTCAATCATCTTAGAATTTCATAAGGATTCAGAATATACTCAATTTTGGTTTTTGAGCCAATATTAAGAAGATTACAAACGGAATGACAATCTCAATATACCCCCCATTCTTTTTGATGGTGGGTATAAAAAGAGCATCTTTGACCTTAGTGTTGAAGGGTATCGTATAGTCAAGCTTGACCGACTATAGCACTTTCTTAATTATTTAAATTAAAATCTGTGAAAAACATCTTTAAGTGGAAAAATCAATATAAATTAAAGCAAAATTTTATTTATTTGTTAATATAATATTTATTAATTAAGTATTTATATATAAGTAAGTACAATCTATCTTAATAATTGTGTATTAATTCATAAACTCAATTCTTTGTACAAAAAACTTGTAACAAAATTGGTTTATTATCAAACTATTAATTATATAGATCCTATATATTTTGCTTATGACTTTCTTAAACATTACAATTTCCATGAGAAATTTGCTGACGTGTTTTATGAAATTAACTAATTTTGTATTCATTGGTTATCTTAATCAAAAAAGTAAAAAGAAAGAAAACTAATTTTTGCTAAAACTGTTTATATGAGAATTTTTTCATTATTTGTCCTTTAACTTCTAAACAAATTCGAAATGAAAAGATTGAGAAAAAATTTGAGTAAAAGGGAAATAACTTGTCTTAGATAAACTAAGTGTATTTGATCTAATGTTGTATTGGAGTTGGTTAAAAGTGTGTGGAAATGAATCAATTTTGATGATAAGTATTTTATGCCTAAAATATTCCATTCATTATCTCTGATGGAATACTAAAAGGTGCTTTATCATTGGACAGATTGGATGAAATGTGTAAACAATACACGAGAAAATTAATTGAGAAAAACTTTCAAAAATCATACATTTGTGTAACTCAATGCTAATACAAATGAAAATCGACTTTTGGGCTATCATATGGCTTTAACGTAGATTAGAGTAGTTGTTCTAATCAGGCTCACTTAGACCATGAAGTGCATAGTGCTGCCAATGAAGCTGGCAAAAAGAATATTACGAATATTGACTTTGGACAGATATTCATCTTTAGCACTGACTGACTGAAGTCGCACTATGGTATTTCTGCTGCACAAAAAAACATTTTTTGACCACTGCTTTTGAAAAATCTAGTGATGCAGTTCTATAGAGAAGAGTCTAGATATTAAGGATCAATAATTGTTTTGAAGAAAACAACATTATAGAATATACTACTCCAAGAGGTAATCAAGCGAGAAATCCCCCTGTTACGGCAGCTGGCACAAGGATTTTGGAGGTGCCTAATCTATGCAAGAACATCTTGATGAATGAAACCAATTCTATCCAAAGAAATCGAACTATAAAAACTAATATAGGCATGAAAGAAAATTTAAAGTTTGCGACATGGAACGTACGCACGCTATACGAGACTGGAAAACTAGAACAACTAAGGCTTGAAATGTTGGATTATAAAATTGATTTGCTGGCGGCGCAAGAAGCAAGATGGACAGGACAAGGGGAAGGGGAAGTTCGGAATAAAAATACTGTGTTTCTTTACTTCGGTCGCCCGGAGGGTGATGAGCATAGTAGAGGTGTGGGCTTTTTGATGACTAAAAGAATAGCTAAAGCCATGATAGCATGGTATCCTATCAATGAGAGGCTAATGGCAATAAAACTTAAGACTTAAGCTCGTAATATGATAATTATCAATGTCTTCGCTCCTACTGAAATCCAATCTGAAAACGACAAAGACGAATTTTACGATGTATTAAGCAGCTGGATGAACAGTAATGTACATAATTGTGACATTACTATGATACTGGGCGACTTTAACGCCAAAGTTGGCCAAAGTTGGCACGGTGTCGGAATAAGAAACGACAACGGAGAAAGATTAATCGAACTATGCTGTGAAAGGAAACTGGTTGTAGGTGGCACAATTTTTCCTCATAAGCTCCACCATAAAATAACTGGGATATCGCTGAACGGAGTCACTAAGAACCAAATTGATCACATTTTGATCAACTCTAAATGGCGATTATCTTTACTTAATGTACGCTCGAGGCGCGGAGCAGATATAAACAGCGACCACCATCTAGTTATATTTAAAGTTCGATTGAAAGTAGCGACTCTGAGGTCAGAAACGGCAGAAGCCGATCGGAAAATTGATGTTGGGAAACTGGAATCAGAGCGACATCGAAATGCCTTTATTACATCTATAAGGAATCGGCTTCCAGACGTTGTAAACAACAACGACGCAAATGTAAACGAAATAGAAAGGTGTGTCACTCAGACTTACAATGAGATTGTTCAACTAACGTTAGGCTTTAAAGACCATAAAAGAAAAGTGTGGCTCACCCAAGCAACATGGGATCTGGTTGAACAGCGTAAAACCATTAAAAATTCAATGTTAAATGCAAACGTGGATGTTGAGGAGCTTAGTACAATATACCGTGACCTATCCAACAGAATAAAAAGGTCTGCAAGGAGGGACAAGAGAATGTGGGTAGATGAACAAGCGAGCCAAGCTGAGTCAGCTGCAAGTAAGGGCGACATGAGGACCTTATACAATATATCAAGGGCGTTGTGTGGCAAACCTACCTACACCAATAGTCCCATTCTGAGTAGTAGCGGTACACTTCATTCAACCCCGGATGAAAAATTAATACGATGGCTGGAACACCTCCAGTCAACATTACACAATCCCATTGGATTAGAAGCGCTGACGGAAGTGCAAAATGAAACCAACCATGACCATACAAGAAGTGAAGAATGTCATTAAAAGCCTTAAGGGCAACAAGGCCCCGGGCAAAGACAATATCTCAGCGTAGATGCTTTTATGTGACGCTGAAGGATCGGCGAGACTGTGCGTAAAATATGGGAAGAAGAAGCTCTACCAACCTCCTGGAATGAAGGTATACTAGTCAAAATACCAAAAAAGGGTGACTCTAAATAACTACAGGGGAATAACACTTCTTCCAATACCGAGCAAAATACTAAGTCGAGTAATTTTGAAAAGAACGTCTGACGCAGTTTTTGAAACACTCCGCGAAAATCAGTTTGGGTTCCGAGAGAATAGATCTTGTGTTGATCTAATCAACACAGTAAGAATAGTACTGGAGCAACAATGTAATGAATTCTACACACTCATTTATCTAGCGTTTATCGACTTTATGAAGGCCTTCGACAGTGTCAACAGGAGCTATCTATGGAGAGTTTTAGAAAACCGTAACATGCCAATGAAAATTCTGAACTTAATTCGGGCAATGTACGCGGACTAAAAGCCGGGTTTTACATAAAGGTAAATTGTCTAATCCGTTCTAAGTTACCACTGGAGTAAGACAATGATGTATCTTATCACCCATACTTTTTGTCCTTGTCATCGACAATATAATGCGCACGGCACTGAATGGTAGACGTGGTATCCAATGGACACCCTTTAAACAACTCGAGAACTTGGAATACGCCGATGACGTATGCCTTCTAAGCCAAAGCCTAGGTCACCTTCAAGAAAACACTAGCGCTATTACTGTTGAATCTCGGGCAGCTGGGCTGGGACAAAGATTATGCCTGGAGGCAATGGCGCAAGCCCGTCGCCACACATCAATGTGGATAACGAGGTTATTGGATGTGTAGGTACCTTCAATAACTTGGTAGTTTGGTATCTACAAAAGGTGGCGCCGACGAGGATATTGAATAGCGTATTAATAAGGCAAAATCAGCATTCGGCATTCTCCGAGCTATTTGGAAATCTCGGCAAATATCAACAACAAATAAGTTACGAATATATAACTCGAATGTCAAGTCCATCTTGTATTACGGCTGCGAAACTTGGAAACGCACAAATGCCATCGATAAGCGCCTACAAACCTTTGCAAACAAATGCTTGCGGCAAATCCTTAATATATGGTGGCCAAATCGCATAAGAAATGAATATCTACTAAACGCTACAAACCAAATCCCTTCTTCTATAGAGGTATGTCAACGGAAATGGCGGTGGATAGGCCACACACTTCGAAGGCCAAATACCAACATTGCTCAACAAGCGCTTCGTTGGAATGCACAAGGAAGCGGCCGTCCTGTTGGTGCACCTGCTAGAACGTGGAGAAGTTCAATTGAAGCGGAGTTACAAGCAGCAAACTATTCATGGAATGATGTATGCCTAACATCTCGCAATAGAGTTCGATATAAAAGGATGGTTGAGGCCGTATGCTCCACTGGAAGTCAAGGATAACAGAAGAATTGTTTTGAAGAAAAAGTACTGAAATGTGCCTAATGTTCTAAAAAAAGTAATGAAATTTTTCATCAAACTCAGTAGCTCATGCTCCGAATAAAGTTTCATATTTTGAATCTTGATGTCAACTTAATTAAGATACAGAACCTCTGTTTTAGTCTGTAGAAAAAAATAACTTAATCTCGTATATAGTTTAGAAGATATCAGGAATTCAAAAAAGCTCTACAAAATTCAGTGTTTTCATTTTTCTTTAAACAAAAGCTATGTTGACTCTGTTTTGCTCGGTGCTCCCATCACACCCATGTGTATGGGGAAAGTTTCTTATTTAGATTGAGCGAAAAAAAATCACCGAAATTTACCGATAGTAGAACAAAGTTCAAAATTTTCTAAAAAAAGTCACATAAATATTTAAGCATAATTTAAGCCAGAAGTGTTGCAGTCGTTTAGGCGTAACTTTTGATCATATAACATTTAAGTGTTAGCCCTAGGCAGGTACTCCTAGGAGTCTATGGATTTTAACCTGAACTTGTAGAGTTTTTTTTTTGGGTCAACTAATAGACGTGTGCCGAATTTCTTCAAATTCTGTTGAGAATTGAGGCTTATATATTCAGAAGAAAAATTAGTGAAAAAAATGGGGATCCAAAACAGTTAGGGTACCATAAGTGAACGGATTTCAACCAAAACAAATAAGAAAGTGCTATAGTCGGTCAAGCCCGAACATCACTAAGGTCAAAGTTGTTCTTTTTAGTGTATAAAGACAATTATTTGCTAAATTTTGCCATCATATAAACATATTCTAAAAATTTTTACATTTAAGCTGTTTCCGTCATTTGGACTTATATGAGAGCTAGGGTCAAATGTGGACCGATTATTCCGAAATTCGGTAAATTAATTACAGTCATTACAAAAATTATGTTTAATAAACTTAAAATTCTCGTTGTCTTTGGATTTAGGAGCGTTTTAGCGAATTTTGTCTCATTTAGTGCGTTTTCATAAAAGAGTTTGTATGGGAGCTATGGTCAAATGTGGACGGATTTCGAAATTTGGTACAGTAATTTAAGTTTACATAAACAGTATTTGTTTAAAATTTCATGAAAAAACATTGATTTTTGTGGCCAATATATCAATTCCGGGAAGTGGGACCTATGGAAGGTACCATGAATAAACGACTGATTTTGACGAATTTCAATAGCCATGGTTAGCCATTATCAAAAAAATGATCTGTGCCAAATTTCATCAAATTACCTGTAGAATTGCGACCTTTAGTTTGATTACAAGGTTTACATGGGGGTCCAGCCAGTCAGCCAGACGAACGGACGGACGGACATGGCTAAATCGACTCAGAAAGTGATTCTAAACCTATTGGTATACTAAAAGATGGGTCTAAGGCAAATATTTCTATGCGTTACATATATTAGCACAAACTTATAATATCCTTTCCACCTATGGTGGTGAAGGGTATAATTAGTAGAGCTCTTTGTTAGATAAACTTATAGACGAGTGCCGAATTCCATCAAATTTTGCTGAGAATTCCGGCTTATACCTTGATAACAAAAATAAGTGGAAAAATGGAGTCAAAAATCAAAAATTAGTGTAACTCTTTCTTTCAAGTAATAGACGTGTCATCAAGTAATAGACGTGTCGAATTTTTGTAAGTTGAGAATTGGTGAAAAATTTAAGTCCAAAGAAGGTACCCAATTGGCCATCCTCTCTTTTAGATCAATTTATAGACGTGCGACGAATTTCAAATACTCTAGAGAATTGCAAATTGTTTATTAAGAAGAAAAATATGTATATTAAAAGGGGTCCAAGACAGGTACCCCAAGGAGTCAACTAATTTCAACCAAAATAAGTAGAGCTCTTTTTTACGTTAATTAATAGATGTGTGTCGAATTTTATTAAATTTTGCTGAGAATTGCGACTTGTACATTGAAAAGAAAAAAAGGTGAAAATATAAGGGTCCAAGGCAGATATCCCAAGGATTCGACGAATTAATACGCCTTTTTTAGTTAATTAACAGACGTGTGTTGAATTTAAACAGATTTTGTTTAGAATTGCGACTTGTACCGATATTATTATCGGAACGAGCGAAACGATAATGCACAGGCCTTACAATATTTGTAACCGCTCCTGTCTCTTCAAATTTCTTCTCAATTTTGCCAATTGCTTGCGCAGTTGGACAATTTTGTAAATCATAATCTTCTCTTAAAGCACGATATGTGGCTGTTGCAGAATCACAATTTTTGTAGTATATTTTGATAATTTTTATGCATTGTGTGATACTTAAGTGATCCATTTGAAACCACGAAATGGATAACCCGATTTATTGGGAATAACAATATACGAAAAATGGGGGCCAAGGCACGTAACCGATATTAAAACAATAATTAAAAAAAAATACTAATAAGAAATCTTAGAAAATATTTAAATACTATATATTAATAATATGTAATTATCAGCTATTTTTATAAAATTCTTCAACGCAAAACTAGTTATAAATAAATGCCTTCATAAACTGCTAACAAAAAATCTCAGACAACCCAAACTAACAAGTGCCAAATAACCAAGAGATATTTCTATAGACACCAAAAACTTTACAAAATCTCATCATTTGTAAAGTCTAATAATAAGAAATCTTAGCTTGTTAAGTAAATTACGTGCTAGACATTTGAAGGGATGCCAGGATATAAAAATCACAAATTCACACAAACTTAAATTTACTTCTACCCACACACATACACAAGTAAGTTATAATTAAAGACTAGAAATTTTGTTAATTACTATTTTTGTTGGCTTTAAGTAAAGTATAGAAAACGTTGTAGATATAGATATGTTTTGTTGTAGTACAAGGCTTAAAGACAAAAGTTTGTCGATATAATTTAATAGAAATTTAAATATTTGTTTATCCAATGTATCAATTTAAACCCTAATTGAAAATGCAAAAAATCAATAAAAACAAGTAAGAAAGTGCTATAGCCGGTCAAGCCCGGCCATACGATACCCTTCACCACTAAGGTCAAAAGTGTTATTTTTTCTGTATAAAGACAAATATTTGCTAAATTTTGCCATCATACAAACATTTTCTCAAAACTTTTATATTTAAGCTGCTTCCGACATTTGGACTTATATGAGAGCTAGGGTCAAATATGGACCGATTATCTCGAAATTTGGCAAATTGATTACAGTTGTTACAAAAATTATGTATGTAAAAATAAACTTAAAATTCACTAAATTTTTTTTTTTGTGATTATTGTCTCATTTAGTGCGTTTTTAAAGAAAAGTTTGTATGGGAGCTATGGTCAAATGTGAACCGATTTTAACTAAATTTGGTACAGTGATTTTAGTTGATATAAGCAGTATTTGATTTAAACTTAATGGAAAAATATTGATATTTGTGGCCAATATATCAATTCCGGAAAGTGGGACCTATGGGAGGTACCGTAAATAACGGACCGATTTTGACGAATTTCAATAGCCATGGTCCCATTATCAAAAAAATGATCTGTGAAAAATTATCTTTAGAATTGTGACCTGTAGTTTGATTACAAGGTTTACATGGGGGTCCAGCCAGCCAGCCAGACGGATGGACGGACGGACGGACATCGCTACATCGATTCAGAAAGTGATTCTAAGCCTATTGGCATACTAAAAGGTGGGTCTAAGACAAATATTTCCATGCGTTACATACATCAGCACAAACTTATAATACCCTTTCCACCTATGGTGGTGAAGGGTATAAAAATTAAAACGAGTAATATATAAAATTTAAACGAAAAGTGCACATACACTTTCAATATGATTCTAATAAACTAAATATTCTACCAAATTTGGTTTAAGTGTAAATTAAAACTACAGTCAAATCTAATCCTCACACATTTACAAAATGAGGCAGAATTGTGGAGCCCACAAATTAAAACCATCATTATGTATCGGGTGTTTTTTATTGAGGTATAGAACTTTAAGTTGGCATCACTTTTTTAACTGGCGGCCATTTTGTCAGCTGTCAAGTGATTAATATTTAGTTTGGTTTGCCATTTCATCATAAACAGGTTGACAAAAGAACAACGCTTGCAAATCGTGCAAATTTATTTCGAAAATAATGGTTCAGTTCGCGAAGTTTACCACAAGCTCCGTCCATTTTATGGTCGACATAATCGTCCATCAGAGCAATTAATTCGGTTAACCATGGATCGTCTTCGCACTACGTTTACTCTATGTGATAATACGCATCCGCAGCGACGTCGAACAGTGCGCACCGAAGAAACAATTGCCGCTGTAGAGCAAAGTGTTGAAGAGGACCCGAATGAATCGATTCGCCACCGTGCACAGCAATTGGAGCTTTGTCCATCAACTTTATGGAAGATTTTGCGCAAAGATCTTGGCTTGCGACCTTACAAGATCCAGCTTGTGCAAGAATTAAAGCCGCGAGACCATGCAATGCTTCGTGATTTTGGTGTATGGGCCGAAAATAAGATTGATCTCGATGCTGATTTTCATCGCAAAATTTTGTTCAGTGATGAGGCTCATTTTTGGTTGAATGGCTACGTCAACAAGCAAAATTGCCGCATTTGGAATGAAGAGAATCCACATGACACCTTTGAGACGCCATTACATTCACAAAAACTGACTATTTGGTGTGTTCTATGGGCTGGTGGAGTCATTGGGCCATACTTCTTCCGAAATAATGCTGGAGAGTCAGTTACCATAAATGGAGACCGGTATAGAGCCATGATAACCGACTATTTTGTTCCCCAATTGGATGGCATGAATGTGGATGAATTGTGGTTCCAACAAGACGACGCTACATGCCACACAGCGCACGTCACAATTGATTTATTGAAGGAAACATTCGATGAGCGCATAATTTCGCGGAATGGACCTGTCAATTGGCAACCAAGATCGTGCGATTTGACACCACTGGATTATTTTCTTTGGGGATATGTGAAGTCGCTCGTCTACGCCAACAAACCAGAAACGTTAGGGGACTTGGAAGCCAACATTCGTGGCGTTATTGCCAACATACGGCCCCATATGCTCGAAAAAGTAGTTGAAAATTGGACCTGTAGAATTGGCTTTATTCTAGCCAGCCGCGGCGGCCGCATGCCCGAAATCAAATTTAAACATTAATGGCATAAAATTATCCTTCCAATAAAGCTAAATTGATGGACATTTAAACGATTTTCTTGTGTTTTATTTCAATTCGAAGTTCTATACCTCTAAAAAAAACACCCATTATATATGTAAGTATAATTGATATAATATATCATATTATATACGTGTAAGTTTTGGAAAATCTACAATATAATATAATGTATAATATAAAGAAAATATCTATCGCACAGTGGCTTATTATGTTCTAAAACGTATTGACATTTGAAGGTAATTCTATGTTACCTCCTTTAAAGAAACAATCATAAATTACTCTTATTGGACATACATATATTGTGATAGTTATTCCGTTTGTATTTTCCTTAATAGTGGCATAAAAACAAAAAGGGATATATATTCATAATCCTTATGAAATTCTAAGAGGATTAAGCGATGAAAGTCTGTCTGTCCGTCTGTCAGACAATCTGTTGAAAGCACGATAACTCTTAAACAAAAGGAGCTACGTCAGTAAAACCTGGCAGAAAAATTCTTCACTTATGGTAAAGTTTTGTTATTAAAATTGAACGAAATTCACATTTCACCATAACCCCCGTATATTTTCGCCTAGGCTAATCGATTATTTGCGAATAAATGAAAAAACTATAACAGCTTTGATTATGAAATTTGGTTCTTAGAAGTTAATCATAAGCAAAAATACGGAAACAAAAATACAAAAAGAAAAGTGGGTTTATGCCCGTCAGATAAAAGCGCGATAGCGCCTTTACGAAAAAAGATAGAATGACAAAATTTTACAAAAGTATTTTCGATGTCTTGAAAAAGTTGTGTATTCAAAATGGGCTAAATCGGTTCACATTTAGTTTAAACTCCCATGTAACCACTCCCCGGGAAACACATTGAATACAATTGAATTGAATACAATTGTAATAGCTATGACGACTAAATTTAGAGTGGGGAAGTTTTATGCAACTATTGTCAAATTTTATAGGAATCGGTCTCTATTTGACTATAGCTTTCATATAAAAAACACTCCCGAAAACCAAAAAAAAATGTAGCAAAGGCCAGTTAGAAGCTATTAAATTAGAAACTCTGATACCAATGGCCACTATAAGCTGATCTCGGAAAATAACTCTGAGAATTACAATGCACGTTCATTTATAGTAAATAGTAAATCACAAGGTGAATTTAACTTGGCGGTTATAAGGATACAAGTCATGGCGAATATATACCATAAATTTGTATTAGGTAAATTAAGTTTCGTACTACAGGAAGATGTGGCCTCCAATTTTTCTACATTTGACTCCAATAATCCAAATACATGATATATAACCTTAAAATCGGTTGAAGACTTTTCTAATTATCTAGGGTTTTATAAAATATCCTATGTCCTTGAAGACTCTCCTGAGCATATGCTATAAAAAAATTATTAAAAAACTTTAAAAAGTTTGACTAGTTTTACTTAGGATATTTAAATACCCATTTTTGATGCAATGGGCTAACGATATCTCACTTTTGCACAGGACGAAAAATAGTATTTTCTTCATACCGCTTTAAAAACTCCTTTTTTGGTTTTTTAAAATAGATTGTTAAACGAACGCGAGAAAAGTAAAAAAAAAGTTCCCGTTATAGTTAGAGCCCCCTACAAATTACCACAAAGAAAGAACTAGAGCAATATCTTTAACGGTTTAGTCGTACCTGCGACTTAAAATCAAAGGATTTCGACAAAAACATAGTAATTCACAAAAGTAAAAAGTAAATTGTTATATATTAGCAGTTTTTATAAGCAGTACTGAAATTATGATCGTTTCAATGGATAAAAATATAGAATATTGGTTGAAATTGGATGTCACTAACCCTTTTATAACCAGGGCCAAGAATAAAATTACAAAAAATTGGAAACTATGTAAGAAACAAAGAAAATCGTGTAAATCTTGTTTCTACATAAATATTCATATATAAAATATTTATAACTAATCTGTCTTATTTTGCTTTAGTTATCTTTCAATAAAATTTTACTTTTTAATATTGTTTTTTCATATATAATGTATGAAGGTACCCGGGTACCTTGCAGTACCGTTACGTACGGTAATATAAATTGGACCACAGCGCCTATACAATATAATTTTTTAGCTTAAAAGTAATAATTTTAACTATTTCAATAGTTAGGAGTTCTCAAGAAGTTTGAAGTTGGTGAACCATCTGTTTCCATTAAAAAAGTTAAGATGAAAGTGCTAAAGGTACCAGGGTACCTTGGTATACACATAAGGGTTAAAATAAATATTAGGGAAACCACTTACATACTTTTAAATGTTGAACTAAATGTTGAACCGAATTTAGTCCAAATATTTTTTGACCGCTTGACACAAATTTTTATATAGTGCTTGGTATTTATATAAAATGTATTTGTACAAAATTTAGTGGCCATTGCTGTAACAGTTTATACTCGTAATTTAATAGCTTTTAACTGGCGTTTGTAGCATTTTAGTGGTTTCCGGGAGCGGTTTTTATATGAAAGCTATGATCAAATATGGACCGATTCCTATAAAATTTGATATATTGACCAATAGTTTCACAAAACTTCTCTATTCTTAATTTAGTCTTTATAGCTATTAAATTGTATTCAATTTATCAGCATTAAAGTGTTTCCCGGATCGGGGTAGTATGGGAGCTCTAACTAAATGTGAAACGATTTCATCCATTTTCAATATACAAGATTTTCAAGATATCGAAAATATTTTTGTTAAATTTTATCAGTCTATCTCTTTTCGTTGAGGCACTATTTCGCTTTTGTCTAACGGACAGACGGACATAAACCCCCCTTTCTTTCTGTATTTTTGTGTTTCCGCAAGTTTTTCATATGGGAGCTATGGTCAAATGGTGACCGATTGTGACAAAATTTTGCACATTAGTTGGCATTTACATAAGATTTGTCCATATATTTCGTTATGAGTTCCTAATGCATTCATCATATATAAAGTCTGGGCTGAACATTGATTGATGCCTATATAATTTCATAGGTGCAATCTTAATATAATGAATGTACCTCCAAATCTTTTTGATTGTAGATATAAAAAGGGGATGTTATATATATAAGAATTATAGCCAAATTCTTGCACAATTTAGTGACCATAGCTATCATAGTTTCTAATTTAATAGCTTTTAACCTTCTCATGTACGGCGCTCTTGTCTGGTGGCCTGCCCTAAACAAGGCTAATCAGCGAGGACTTTTTGTTAAGATCCTTAGATCTGCTGCTCTCATGATTACGGGTGCTTTAAGGACTACTCCTTCAAAGGCACTCTTTACCATGCTTAATTGGCTTCCGGCTGAGCTAATGGCCCAATTAGTAGCCCTCAACTCAGCTATCAGGTTAAAAACCACCGGTGAATGGTCTACTTCGTCTCTAGGCCACACCACTATTCTGGAGAAACTTAATCTCCCTGATAATATAGACTACTGTATTCCCTCACCCGCTTTCGAGCAATCCTTCACTGCGGATATCTCAGGGGCCCATAACGCTTTTAGTGAAGAGACCCTGGTTATCTATTCGGATGGATCCAAATCGCTTCTTTATCCCATCATTTGGGATTAAAGTGAAATTCAAGCTCCCTAAACAATGCAGCATTCTTCAAGCTGAAATTTCAGCTATTTATAGGGCGAGCAAGTGGCTCACGTACCACCGAGTATATCCTAACGATATTCGTTTCTGTACAGATAGTCTTGCCGCCATTCATTCCCTTTCATCGGTCTACACGACATCCGTTCTTACCCGTGAATGCCGGGCGTCTCTAAATGAGATGGCGAGACATTCCAACATTGAACTTTTCTGGGTACGTAGTCATAGTAATGTACCAGGCAACATCATAGCGGATAACCTAGCATAAGATGGTGCTCTTCTTAGTCAAGAAAACACTGATCAATTCATAGGTATTCCGCTCTCAGCATGCAAATTGCTCATAAAGCAGTTTATTTTTAGGTCCGCACAGACCAACTGGTCCACAGAAAGTACCTGTACGATCTCCAGACTTACATGGCCAACTTACGACAGTAAGCGCTCTGCAATCCTGGTCAGCTTTTCGCGCCATAGACTTCGCACCCTTATTTCAGTACTCACAGGACACTGTCTTATAGGTATACATGCTAGAAGACTTAATCTTCAAAGCAATGACTACTGCAGAAGTTGTCACAATGCAGAGGAGGAAGAAACAATATCCCACTTCCTCTGTCACTGCCCAGCACTTGCTGAACTTAGAACCCTCCATCTAGGATTCCCATTTCTGCACGATCTATCAGAGATCTCGAACATCAATATTCGTAAAATAGGCTCTTTTATCGATGCATCTGGCTGGCTCTAACTGAGCCTCTTACTCTCGGTAGTTTTAAGAATTTAATTTTCTCTATCCTTGCAGGAATTACAAAGGGACCTCTTTATGGACCCAAGTGAGGTGGACCTTACAGTCTGCATCCTGCCTAACCTAACCTAACCTAACCTAACCTAAACTGGCCTTTGCTAAAATTTTTGGTTTCCGTGAGTGTTTTTCACATGAAAGCTAAAGTCAAATATGGACTGATTCCTATAAAATTTGATAAACTGATCAAAAATTGCATAAAACTTCCCTATTTTAAATTTAATCGTCATAGCTATTACAATTGTATTCAATTTATCAGCATTAATGTGTTTCCCGGGGCGGGGTTATATGGGAGCTCTAACTAAATTTGAACCGATTTTGTCCATTTTCAACACACATCTTTTTCAAGATATCCAAAATACTTTTGTAAAATTTTGTCCCTCTAGCTCTTTTCGTTAAGGCGCTATCGTGCTTTTATCTGACGGACAGACGAACATAAACAACCTTTTCTTTATGTATTTTTGTGTTTCCATAAGTTTTTTATATGGGAGCTATGGTCAAATGATGACCGATTGTGACGAAATTTTGCACACTGGCTGGCATTGACATAAGACTTCCTTGTGCTTAATTTAGTCTTACTAGCTCTTGTAGTTAAGGAGCTATCACGATTTTATCTGACGGACAGACGGACATAAATCCCCTTTTCTTTTTGAATTTTTGTGTTTTCGTAAGTTTTTTATATGGGAGCTAGGTCAAATAGTGACCGATTGTGACAAAATTTTGCACACTGGCTGGCATTGATATAAGACTTTCTTGTGCCAAATTTAGTGGTTATATCTGTTATACTAGATTTATTGGCATTTAAGTGTATTTTGGGTGAAATTTAGCCTGTTTTCGTAAGTTTTTTGTATGGGAGCTATGGCTAAATGTGAACCGATTTAGATGAAATTGTATTGTGCTTATCTAAAACTTCTAGATACCAAATTTTGTCATCTTAACTGTCATAATTTGTCATTTATTAGCAAATAAGCGATTAGCCTAGACGAGGTTATACGGGAGCTATGGCCAAATGCTAACCGATTTTGCCCAATTTCAATACCAAAATTTTCTCGTAGATAAAGAATGTTTTTGCTAAGTTTCAGTTAGCTAGCTCTTTTCGTTTAGACGTTATCGTGATTTCAACAGACAGACAGACAGACGGACAGACGGACATAGCTCAATCGTCTTAGAATTTCATAAGGATTCAGAATATATATTGTTTTTGATTTTTGAACCAATATTAAGGAAATTACAAACGGAATGACAATCTCAATATACCCCCCATTCTTTTTGATGGTGGGTATAAAAACGCAAAATTCATTTATTATCAAAAAAAAATTAATGACAAAAATTTTAACTACATTTTTAGTACAAAAAACTGAAATTTTCATTTATTATTAAAAAATTGAATGCTAAAAAACTACGTAAAATTTCCATAAAACGGATAAATTTCATTAATTTTTGAAATTAATATAACAAAAAAGACAAAACCATAAAAAGGTTATATCCTTTAAGGCATCAAAAAACAAAACAAAGTTTGCTTTTTGCTAGGGCCATACCCAGTGATAGACGGGCAGCAATATCAAAAACTTCGTCAGTAACCAAACCAACGATACTTAAGGAAAACCAAGAATTAAATAAATACGAATTATATTTGAAACAATCATTGAAAAAACATATAAATACGAAACGACTGATAATTTCAAATGTTACGGATTTTCAGTATTTTTTTTTTTTTTTTTTTGTAGTTCGTTTTTTAACTAAATCCGGTTATGAAACCAAATTCTGTGAAAAGTAAATACTAGGCAAAAAGCTACTGCAACCGAATTTAGTCCAAAAATTTTATCAACAATACCAACTAGCGTATAAATTTTTTCGAATTCGGTCTATATTTTGAATTAGCTAGACCCTCGTAGATATATGAGATATGTTTCTAAATTTAACACAATTTTATGGTGGGTATAGAAGATTCGGCACAATCGAATATAACACTCGTACTTGTTGTTCATATTCTTGCTTTTTATACCCACCATCAAAAAGAATGGGGGGTATATTGAGATTGTCATTCCGTTTGTAATTTCCTTAATATTGGCTCAAAATTGAGCTATGTCCGTCCGTCCGTCTGTCTGTCCGTCTGTTGAAATCACGATAACGCCTAAACAAAAGGAGCTAGCTCACTGAAACTTAGTAAAAAATATTCTTCATCTCTGAGAAAATTTTGGTATTGAAATTGGGCGAAATCGGTTTACATTTGACCATAGCTCCCGTATAACCTCGTCTAGGCTAATCGCTTATTTGTTAATAAATGACAAATTATAGCAGCTATGATGATAAAATTTGGTATATAGAAGTTTTACATAAGCCCTAGGCAGCGTATAAAATTCATCAAAATCGGTTCACAAGCCATAGCTCCCATACAAAAAACTTAAGAAAACAGCCTAAAATTCACCTAAAATACACTTAAATGCTAATAAATCTAAAAGTATAACAGATATTTTTTTTTTTTTTTTTTATATGTTTGTACTTTCCCAGCAAAACTTTGGTAATGGCAAGTACTCTGATAACTGGTTACCTTGTAACGACTACAACATACCATCCGAATAAATAATAAGTTATTACAGAAGTACTTATTTGTAATTAAGATGGTAATTTAAACTGAATGGCCCCGGTTCAAATCCCACCAAAGGCAACAATTTTTTTTAGTTTTTTTTTATTTAAAGAGTCTTTTTAAATGATTTTTGAATTTTAAGAACTTAAATATTATCTTCGGTAAAAAAAATTTGTAAGACTAACTCACGTTAATGAAAAAATACCATCATGAGTCAATTTTGATTATGTAGGGGATGTTGAATACCAAACACGATTCTAATTGGTCTTAACTTGGTAAGCCCAACTTATCTGGGTCATCCTTCATCTCAACTGCGGACACACACCTCCTCATGGTATCACCCGGGGAGCTAGTTTAACACCCATTAATATTGTGAGTAAACATGTTCCGAGAGTTGTCCCATAAGATCGATAAAAATAGGTGAGGATTACGGGCTAGTAACCCTCTCATGAAAAAAAATACAATGAAGAGGATAAAATTAGAATTGAAATGTCCCACTAGCTAATATTAGAGGAGGATGTCCGAAACTTCGATAGAAAGATCAAGTAGAGGAACATTTTTCAAAGCTTGGCCTATAAAATTGGAGAATATTCGCACAAGATCGAACTCCATGGAATTCTAAAATATGCTCGGACTTTGACCTTAACAGGTTGTAACATTTAAGTAAGAGTCAATCTTATGTAAAAACTTATACAAAAAAGAAGATTAAAATTGTTTAAGTTTTAAAATAATTTTAAAAAAGTTTTAAAATAATTACAAAAAATCGTATAAAAATATTTTTCCAAAAATTACAACAAAGCAAAAAAAAGCAGGGAAAAACAAAGTTATTTTCACATGATTTTGGATCTAAAAATAAAAATTGTTTATATTAATTATAAGCTGCTAAGTTTTCAACATATGAAGTAGCTCAGTGGAAGAGGTCTGCCTAGCAGTCGGAGGGTCTGGGTTCGAGCCCCCATGGGATCATAAAAAAAATTTTGTATTTCGTTTAAAAATATATGTTTTTAATAAAACAACAACAAAAAAGTTGTTGCTGTTGTTGTTGTTGCTTTCAAATTGCTTACCCAAGTCATTACTTTTCTGTAATTGGTAAGTACTTGCCTCCAATGACATCCCCATGTTAATGTAATGACTTAAACAGCGAATGAGTAAGTAGTTCGTGTTCAATAGTTTAACTGTTTAACTCATTATTTGGTAATGAAAAGTTTTACTGGGTTTATTATTGAATCTTTCTAAAAAGAAAATAACAATAAGTAATCAAAACTTAATCTAAAATTATATTATATAGAGTTTGCCAGTGCAACTCTATTTAAGATTTATAACGAATTTGAAGAAGATTAGTGAGTGGTATAACAGATATAACCACTAAATTTGGCACAAGAAAGTCTTATGCCAGCCAGTGTGCAAAATTTTGTCGCAATCGGTCACCATTTGACCTAGCTCCCATATAAAAAACTTACGAAAACACAAACATTAAAAAGGAAAGGGGATTTATGTCCATCTGTCCGTCAGATAAAATCGTGATAGCTCCTTAACTACAAGAGCCACTAAGATTAATTTAAGCACAAGGTAGTCTTATTTCAATGCCGGCCAAAATTTGTGTGCAAAATTTTGTCACAATCGGTTACAATTTGACTATAGCTCCCACATAAAAAACTTATGCAAACACAAAAATACGTAAAGAAAAGGTTTTTTATGTCAGTCTGTTCGTCAGATAAAAGCACGATAGCGCCTTAACCAAAAGAGCTATAGGGACAAAATTTGACAAAAGTCTTTTGGATATCTTGAAAAAGATGTGTGTTGAAAATGTACAAAATCGGCTCTCATATAACCCCGCCCCGGGAAATACATTAATGCTGATAAATTGAATACAATTGTAATAGCTATGACGATTAAATTTAAAATAGGGAAGTTTTATGGAATTTTTGATCAGTTTATCAAATTTTATAGGAATCAGTCCATATTTGACTTTAGCTTTCATATAAAAAACACTCACGGAAACCAAAAATTTTAGCAAAGGTCACTTAAAAGCTATTAAATTAGAAACTATGATAGCTATGGCCACTAAATTTGGCAAGAATAAGCTCTATATATGTACCAGCCAGTGTGTAAAATTTTGTTACAATAGGTCAACATTTAGCTATAATTCTTATATATAACATCCCCTTTTTACATCTACAATCAAAAAGATTTGGAGGTACATTCATTATATTAAGATTGCACCTATGAAATTAGATAGGGATCAATCAATGTTCAGCCCAGACTTTATATATGATGAATGCATTAGGAACTCCTAACGAAACATATGGACCTGCCGTATTACTATTAATGTGTTTAGCCTAACTACATATTAAACACAACGAAAAGTATTTAACAACTTATTAATGTAAAACTATACCCGGTTATGAGACCGAATTTTGATCAAAGTAAATACTGGGGAAACCACTAAAATATTTTTAGTTTCTGAATTTAACACAACTTGATGGTGGGTATATAAGATTCGGCACAGCCGAATATAACACTCTTACTTGTTCATACTAGTATTTTCTATAGTAAAAGTGGGTTGCTAATCTATTGGGTACAAAATTCAAAGTACGAAGTTAGATAATAATTTATGATGTTCCAAACCAAAAAAAATATTTTACTTTTTACTCTAAACGTATTTATTCATCAAATTATTTTACATATATCGCTAAAGGTACTAAAACAACATAAAAATGTTAAAAATAATTTAATTTGTTATAATTTAAAACAATCTTCTTTTGAAGTAATAAATAATACAAATTAACAAAAGTGAATGATTTAAATACATAAGTAACTTAAAGTAATTGATTGTTTATTTAATGGATGTTTTTACATCATAATTTATGATTAATGTGATGTTTAAATTTAAAATTGTTTATTTTTACAAGTACATTATATTGTTATGTACTTAATGTTGTTATGTACATAATGTTATGTTTATAATATTGTTATGTACTCTAATAAATAAAACCAGCGGTAGATATTTTACATTAACATACATCCCACTTGGCTCAGTTTCTCAGACACATGTTTCGGTAGCCTGTTTTTTTAAGAAGGTAAACAATAAGGACTTTAGGCCTACTGAGGGGCTTAATATGGCAAGTACAAGGAATTTATTATGAATGTTTATAGAATTTATTATGAATGTTTATAGATAAAAACTTTTCATTATTAATGCTACAATTAAACCTGGAACCAAATCACCGCACTCGATCACAAACTCAGACTTTTGAGCAAAAATTGTGTAACATACAGGGACTGTAAAGGTTATGACTTTTATAATAAAACTCAGAAAATAATGGTTACTTTTTGATTTATATTTTTTTGATCAGAAATAAAAGTTATTTTGTGCCTTTTATTATTTCAGGCTGAAATAACAGTTATTTTTGCTTTATATTTTATCGCTCAAATTATACCGGGTATTTTTGATTTGTATTATATCGCTCAAAGTATACCGGGTATTTTTGATTTATATCGGGTGTTTTTTATTGAGGTATAGAACTTTAAGTTGGCATCACTTTTTTAACTGGCGGCCATTTTGTCAGCTGTCAAGTGATTAATATTTAGTTTGGTTTGCCATTTCATCATAAACAGGTTGACAAAAGAACAACGCTTGCAAATCGTGCAAATTTATTTCGAAAATAATGGTTCAGTTTGCGAAGTTTACCACAAGCTCCGTCCATTTTATGGTCGACATAATCGTCCATCAGAGCAATTAATTCGGTTAACCATGGATCGTCTTCGCACTACGTTTACTCTATATGATAATACGCATCCGCAGCGACGTCGAACAGTGCGCACCGAAGAAACAATTGCCGCTGTAGAGCAAAGTGTTGAAGAGGACCCGAATGAATCGATTCGCCACCGTGCACAGCAATTGGAGCTTTGTCCATCAACTTTATGGAAGATTTTGCGCAAAGATCTTGGCTTGCGACCTTACAAGATCCAGCTTGTGCAAGAATTAAAGCCGCGAGACCATGCAATGCGTCGTGATTTTGGTGTATGGGCCGAAAATGAGATTGATCTCGATGCTGATTTTCATCGCAAAATTTTGTTCAGTGATGAGGCTCATTTTTGGTTGAATGGCTACGTCAACAAGCAAAATTGCCGCATTTGGAGTGAAGAGAATCCACATGAGACCCTTGGGACGCCATTACATCCACAAAAACTGACTGTTTGGTGTGCTCTATGGGCTGGTGGAGTCATTGGGCCATACTTCTTCCGAAATAATGCTGGAGAGTCAGTTACCATAAATGGAGACCGGTATAGAGCCATGATAACCGACTATTTTGTTCCCCAATTGAATGGCATGAATGTGGATGAGTTGTGGTTCCAACAAGACGGCGCTACATGCCACACAGCGCACGTCACAATTGATTTATTGAAGAAAACATTCGATGAGTGCATAATTTCGCGGAATGGACCTGTCAATTGGCCACCAAGATCGTGCGATTTGACACCACTGGATTATTTTCTTTGGGGATATGTGAAGTCGCTCGTCTACGCCAACAAACCAGAAACGTTAGGGGACTTGGAAGCCAACATTCGTGGCGTTATTGCCAACATACGGCCCCATATGCTCGAAAAAGTAGTTGAAAATTGGACCTGTAGAATTGGCTTTATTCAAGCCAGCCGCGGCGGCCACATGCCCGAAATCATATTTAAACATTAATGGCATAAAATTATCCTTCCAATAAAGCCAAATTAATGGACATTAAAACGATTTTCTTGTGTTTTATTTCAATTCGAAGTTCTATACCTCTAAAAAAATACACCCATTATTTTATTGCTCAATTCATACCGGGTATTTTTGATATATATTATATCGCTCAATTATAACGGGTATTTCGGATTTATATTATACCGCTCAAATTATACCGGGTATTTTTGATTTATATTATATCGCTCAAATTATACCGGATATTTTTTATTTATATTTTATCGCTCAATTCATACCGGGTAAGTTTGATTTTTATTATATCGCCCAATATGTGACGGTTATTTTGATATAATATTATATCAAGCAATGACTGCTTTTTATTTTGTGATTTAAATTTGATTTAAGCAATTTCTGAGCGATATCTTTTAAAATTGATTTTTTAGAGCAGAAATTTGATTTTTCTAAATAAAAATCGGAAATTTTGAAAATTTCCCATAAAAATGGTAAATTTTGAAAATTTCCCATAAAAATGGTAAATTTTGAAAATTTCCCATAAAAATGGTAAATTTTGAAAATTTCCCATAAAAATGGGAAATTTGAAAAATTTCCCGAAGAAATGGTAAATTTTGAAAATTTTCTATAAAAATGGTAAATTTTGAAAATTTCCCATAAAAATGGGAAACTTTTAAAATTTTCCACAAAAAAATAGGACATTTTGAAAATATCCCACAAAAATGGGAAATTTTGAAAATTTCCCACAAAAATGAGAAATTTTGAAAATTTCCCTTAAAAATGGTAAATTTTGAAAATTTCCCATAAAAAGGGAAATTTTGAAAATTTCCCGTAAAAATGGGAAATTTTAAAAATTTTTTATAATTATGGAAAATTTTTAAAATTTCCCATTCTTAAGTAAATTTTCAAAATTTCTTATTTTTATGAACAATTTTTAAATTTTGTCATTTTTATGGGAAATTTTCAAAATTTCCCATTTATATGAATAATTTTCAAATTTTCCCATTTTTATGGGAAATTTTCAAAATTTCACAATTTTATGGGAAATTTTTAAAATTTCCCTTTTAATGGGAAATTTTCAAAATTTACAATTTTTTCGGGAAATTTTCAAAATGTCCTATTTTTTCGGGATATTTTCAAAATTTACCATTTTTATGGGAAATTTTCAAAATTTACCACTTTTATGGGAAATTTTCAAAATTTACCATTTTTATGGGAGATTTTCAAAATTTACCATTTTTATGGGAAATTTTCAAAATTTACCATTTTTATGGGAAATTTTCAAAATTTACCATTTTTATGGGAAATTTTCAAAATTTACCATTTTAATGGGAAATTTTCAAAATTTACCATTGTTATGGGGAATTTTCAAAATTTAAAATTTTTATGGGAAATTTTCAAAATTTACCATTTTTATGGGAAATTTTCAAAATTTACCATTTTAATGGGAAATTTTCAAAATTTACCATTTTAATGGGAAATTTTCAAAATTTCCCATTTTTATGAGAAAATTTTCAAAATTTCCCATTTTTGTGGGAAATTTCAAAATTTGCATTTTAAGGGAAATTTTAAAAATTTCTCATTTTGATGGAAAATTTTCAAAAGTTCCCATTTTTATAGGAAATTTTCAAAATTTACCAATTTATCGGGAAGTTTTCAAAATTTCCCATTTTTTCGGGAAATTTTTTTGACCCCTGATAAAAATGAAATGCTATTTTTGGAATTATCGAAGATGGTTGGGGTAGTTAAAAATTTTATGCCTTAATATTTTTCCCGCTGGCCTAATATTCTTCAAATGTGTTTTTATTTGAGCGTGTTTGTAATTTATTGTAATTTTAAACTAAACATAATATTTCATGTTTATTTTATGAAATTTCATTTCACTTTTCATTCTTTCATTCTTCTCCAAAATATTATGTGGGTAAAATTAAATGAAAATTTAATTTATAAGAAATGAATTTTCATTTCAAAAAAACCGGTTGACGGATTTTTTATTAAAAATACGAATACAAAATTTATTCTAATTTTAATGTTAACAAGTAAGAGTGATATAGTTGGCTGTGCCGAATCTTATATACCCACTATCAAGTTGTGTTAAATTTAGAAACATATCTCATATATCTACGAGGGTGCAGCTAATTCAAAATGTGGACGAAATTCAAAAAAATTGTTAGTAAAATATTTGGACTAAATTCGGTTGTAGGAGCTTTATATTCAATATTTAAAAGTATGTAAGTGGTTTCCTTAGTATTTACTTTGAACAAAATTCGGTATCGTAACCTGGTGTGGTTTGACATTAATAAGTTGTTAAATGATTTTCGTTATTAAGTTAGGATAAACATGCTGATAGTAATACGACAGGTCCATATTTTTTGTTAGGAGTTCAAAATGCATCTACCGTATATAAAGTTTGAACATTGGTGCAATATTATATAAAAAGGGGATGTTATATATATAAGAATCATATCCAAATGTTGACACTCTGGCTGACATTTATATAGAGCTTATTCATCATAGAAAAAGAAGGGACTTTTGGATCCTTTGCTTCTAAGAGGGTAAAAACGGGTAAAAAGGGGAAAAATCGAAAACGCTATATCTCCTAAAGTAATAGGTATAGAAACAGGTGTTTGGTACTTTTATGAAACTTTGTCCAATAGGGGGTAAAAGAGGGTGAAAATAGTTTTTTTGGTACCTTTTAAACCCACTCTTATATTTTAAACTAAAGAATATAGAAAGAAACTTTGTACTGCAATCAATAGATATGAAAGAAGCATTAAACAAGTATTTGGCACTTTTTTGATTTTTTGCCAAAATGGGTAAAAAAGGGCTAAAATGATAACTTAACATCTCAAATAGTAATATGAATAGGACATTATGTTAACTGCGTTTTAATAAAATGTACCGAATTCAATTGGTACCAAAGAAGTACCAAATATACATATGGAAACTTTTGAAATTAGGGGATAAAAAGAGGGAAAAATTAGTAATGTTATACCTTTTAAACAAATGAATGTTTGTCTGTATGTATGTTCTTTATAGAATATGTAGTAAACTGTGAATTTGATCATGTTATGCTCTTTAGCGAAGATATTGGAGATAAGCCGGCGAAGGTATTTAAGTTGATACGACTAATTTCCGACAGATGGCGCCAATGAAAATTACTAAAAATTAATTAAATCGTAAACTGTGCATTTGATCATGCTATGATCTTTAGCAAAGTTGTAGCGCATAAGCCAGCGAAGGCTTTTTAGTTGGTATGAATAATTTTCGACAGGTGGCGCTACTGAAACTTACTCAAAGTCAATTTAATCGTAAGCTGTACATTTCATCAAGCTACAATCTTTAAACAATGAGCCGACGAAGGTTTCCTAGTTGGCATGAAGAAATTTCAATAGGTGGAGCCACTGAAATTTACTCAAGTCAATTTAATCGTAAGCTTAAAATTATAGTCATGCTATAATCTTTAGCAAAGTTGTTGCGGATAATCGTCGGCTTATAGGTTTATTAATTAGAATGACCAAAGTCCGACAGGTGGCTTTACTGAAAATTACTTTAAGTGAATTAAATCGTAAACTGTGCATTTGATCATGTTGTAATCATAAGCAAAGTTGTTACGCATAAGCAGATGAATTTTTCTTTGTTAGTATCAACAACTTTAGGTGGCGCCACTGAAAACTACTCAAAATGAATTAAATCGTAAACTGAGCATTTGATCAGATTATAATCTTTAGCAAAGTTGTTGCGCATGAGGCGGCGAAGGCTTTTTATTTGGTGTGAATAATTTCCGACAGGTGGCGCTATTGAAAATTACTCAAAATCAATTTAATCGTAAGCTGTACATTTAATCACGCTATAATCTTTAGCAAAGTTGTTGCGGATAAGCCAACGAAAATTTATTTATGGGAATGACCAAAGTCGGATAGGTGGCGCCACTGAAAATTACTCAAAATTAATTAAATCGTGCATTTGGTTTCTTAGTTGGTATGAACAACTTCAGGTGGCGCCACTAAAAACTACTCAAGATGAATTAAATCGTCGGATCAGGCTATAATCTTTAGCAAATTTGTTGCGCATGAGTAGGTTTCTGTTTCCAAAATTATTCAAAATGAGTTAAACTGTAAACTATGCAAACTATGTGTTGGTCGGACAAAATAAATAAAATAATTCAAAATTAACTGAATATTTGTACAATGTCTTTCCTCTAAATTTATTTTAGTACTTTATAAAATAAAATATATAAAAACTTTAAAACTTGCCTCAAAATGCTTATCATAAAGCTCCGAGCAAGGCTCGGTCAACCAGGTACTATAAAGTTTATTCGTGTATATAAAGTTTATTTAGTGGCCATAGCCATCTCAGTTTATAATTTAATAGCTTTTAATTGACATTTGTAGCATTTTAGTGATTTCCGGGAGCGGTTTTTATATGAAAGCTATGGTAAAATATGGACCGATTCCTATAAAATTTAACATACTTCTCTGTTTTAAATTTAGTTGTATTTATTTTATCAGCATTAATGTGATTCTAACTAAATGTGAAGCGCTTTCGCTCATTTTTAATATACAACTTCTCCAAGATATCGAAAATACTTTTGTAAAATTTTAACGCTCTAGCTCTTTTCATTAAGTCGCTATCGCGCTTTTATCTGACGGACAGACTAACATAACAAGACCCCCTTTTCTTTTTGCTTTTTTGTGTTTCCGTAAGTTTTTTATATGGGAGCTATGGTCAAATGGTGACCGATTGTAACAAAATTTGGCTCACTGGCTGCTATTTATGTAAGACTTTCTTGTGCTAAATTTAGTGGTAATAGCTATTATAGTCTTAGATTAATTAGCATTTAAGTGTATTTTAGGTGGAATTTAGGCTAATTCCGTAAGTGTTTTGTATGGGAGGTAAGGTTAAAAGCAGAGACCGGAGATCGTTTTATTTTTTAAATCCATTAAGTACAAATATCATTGCCGATGAAAATTTATTTTCATTTCGATCGAAAAATAAAAAAAGATGGATTTATATTTGAAATATAAATATCCCTCATGATGAAAATTTTAAATATCTATAACGATAAATATTCGAACAGAAAAATATTTTATTGATTGTTTTATTTTTGAACTTCTGTTTTGACTTTGAAAATATAAAATGTTTATGAAATTTTCAAATTTTCAACAATGAATGTATGGATGTTTACAATTTATTGCAATTTTTAGGACATCGAAGTTAAAGATAATAGTTGTAATGGGAACTATTGGTGGTTTCTTTGATTCGCGTCGCTATTTCCAAAAAAAATAACTTGTTAACGTTTTAAACGCACTTAGACAACGACCATTTGTTGCCCAAACCCATGTCAATATAAAATTTGCAACAATAATTGAATTTATTGCTATTTAAACGTCCTAAAGATGTTTTATACCCGGACAAATACAGAAATAAAATTTGAATTTTTTCTATCAAAATTTATTTTCATCGGATGAAAAAAGATGAAAATAATTTTGAACTGTACTGATAAATATCCCAAACGATTTTTTTATATTTTATATTCATCGGATTGAAAAAAGAAACAACATTTTTGAACAAATAAAAATCATGAGGGATTTTTAATATTTTTTTTAATTTCAATGATTGTTTTTTTATGGATTAAAACATGAAAATATTGTTTTAAAAGTATTAAAATCCGGTCTCTGGTTAAAAGTGAATCTATTTCGATTAAAATTTATACGGTGATCAAGAAAACTTTTCTCAGTAAGATTTTTTTATCATTCAATACCAAAATTTTCCAAGAAATAAAGAAAATTTTTGCCAAATTTCTTTTCGTTCAGACCCTATCGTGACGACAACAGGCAGACGGACAGACAGGCATAAGGACAGAATTACACCTTACTTTTACTCTTAAAAAACAAAACTTCATTAAATCTTCCAAAAAATGTTTCCTGGGTAATAATTTGCCTAAATATGAGCAAAAACTACAAAACTCCAATACAACATGCCGTGATTTTGAGCTTAACTAAACAGTTGACGGTTCGTTTGGTTTATTCGCTGGTCTAACGAACCAAAATGAGTGATGAGTAAACTGCTGTTCGCTGATTACATTGATGTTGTTTAGCCCTTGTTGCAACAATTAACACCATAACTCCCCTTCAAAAGAATCTAAAATTTAAACCTCATTGTCAGTCATCACTCATCCAGGACTAACAGCAATAACAGACAACACACAATGAGGACTAGGACTCAGCTAAATGAAGCGTAATCTGCAATTTACTTTAATTGTTTACAAAACTCATACTAATTCCAAAATTGTGTAAAATTTTTGTACAGAATAAATAGCTAAAGAGGAGACGGTCGGTCATTTGAGTGGTGAAATTGAGTATATTCGTACAGTTAAATAAAGTCTGTGATTTAGAAACTTTTTGATACAATTCACCTTAATTTACTTGAATTTAGTTATGGTTATTTTTTTGAAATTTTTAGCACTTAATTTAATTGCAAATGATTTTTTTTTTTTTTGCAAGTTGTTATCTATGCAAGATTTAAGAATGAGTTGAAAGCATTTGTTCAGTCCACCATTAAGTTGTGTTAAATTTAGAAACATATCTCATATACCTACGAGGGTGCAGCTAATTCAAAAATGTGGACCAAATTCTAGAAAAAATGATGACGCTGGTGTTGGTATTGTTGGTAAAATATTTGGTCTTAATTGTGATTAATATGTAGTTAGGCTAAACACGTTAATAGTAATACGACAGGTCCATATATTTCGTAATGAGTTCCTAATGCATTCATCATAAAGTCTGGGCTGAACATTGATTGATGCCTATCTAATTTCATAGGTGCAATCCTAATATAATGAATGTACCTCCAAATCTTTTTGATTGTAGATATAAAAAGGGGATGTTATATATATAAGAATTATAGGCAAATGTTGACCGATTATAACAAAATTTTACACACTGGCTGGTATATATAGAGAGCTTATTCTTGCAAAATTTAGTGACCATAGCTATCATAGTTTCTAATTTAATAGCTTTTAACTGGCCTTTGCTAAAATTTTTGGTTTCCGTGAGTGTTTTTCACATGAAAGCTAAAGTCAAATATGGACTGATTCCTATAAAATTTGATAAACTGATCAAAAATTGCATAAAACTTCCCTATTTTAAATTTAATCGTCATAGCTATTACAATTGTATTCAATTTATCAGCATTAATGTGTTTCCCGGGGCGGGGTTATATGGGAGCTCTAACTAAATTTGAACCGATTTTGTCCATTTTCAACACACATCTTTTTTAAGATATCCAAAATACTTTTGTAAAATTTTGTCACTCTAGCTCTTTTCGTTAAGGCGCTATCGTGCTTTTATCTGACGGACAGACGGACATAAACAACCTTTTCTTTATGTATTTTTGTGTTTCCATAAGTTTTTTATATGGGAGCTATGGTCAAATGGTGACCGATTGTGACGAAATATTGCACACTGGCTGGCATTGACATAAGACAGACGGACATAAATCCCCTTTTCTTTTTGAATTTTTGTGTTTTCGTAAGTTTTTTAAATGGGAGCTAGGTCAAATAGTGACCGATTGTGACAAAATTTTGCACATTGGCTGGCATTGATATAAGACTTTATTGTGCCAAATTTAGTGGTTATATCTGTTATACTTTTAGATTTATTGGCATTAAAGTGTATTTTGGGTGAAATTTAGCCTGTTTTCGTAAGTTTTTTGTATGGGAGCTATGGCTAAATGTGAACCGATTTCGATGAAATTTTATATGCTGCCTAGTGCTTATCTAAAACTTCTAGATACCAAATTTTGTCATCATAACTGTCATAATTTGTCATTTATTAGCAAATAAGCGATTAGCCTAGACGAGGTTATACGGGAGCTATGGCCAAATGCTAACCGATTTTGCCCAATTTCAATACCAAAATTTTCTCATAGATAAAGAATGTTTTTGCTAAGTTTCAGACAGACGGACATAGCTCAATCGTCTTAGAATTTCATAAGGATTCAGAATATATATCGTTTTTGATTTTTGAACCAATATTAAGGAAATTACAAACGGAATGACAATCTCAATATACCCCCCATTCTTTTTGATGGTGGGTATAAAAAGAGTTGCAGGAGTGGTAGTACTGTGGTTACCCTTGGTTACCCTACCAGAAATAAAAATCGGTGAATATTAGGTTGGCATGTTTATTCCTGACATACATATGTGGCTCTGTTTTGATTGTGACCATCATGACATAACTCTAACTGAAGGGTTGCGACGAGTCTTTTTTCTGTAGTTGTGGTCATGAGAAATCCATACAACACTTTCCTGCACTTGTACTGTCCAAGTGCTATAAAAGAATATAAAAATTAAATTTCATCTGTTTTGTAGGCCCTAACATACAAAAAATATTGCGTTACTTCTTCATATTTTTGTTATTGCATAGAGTTATCCTTGAAATTTGTTGTCATTATATCTGACAAAATTTTGTTTCCACTTTTGTTAATTTTTAATAAGATTTACTTTGTTTCTTTTTTTTAATTCTTCGTTAATTATTAATTTGCTTTAACAACTTATGAAATAATGAACTTTTTTTCTGGTTATTACATTTATTTGTCAATTAAAGTTACTTTTGAAGTTGTCACCCCAGACACTCATCACAACTCCCATCATCCTTCACTTACATTCTGGTTCAAAATCCTCTTACCTTTATGACAGACAAAAATCTACTCAATGTGTCAACAGCTTTAATATATTATTACAACAACAACATTTCAACAAAGACAAAAAAATTTGACAAAAATTAAAAGTTTTTAAATTTTTCACCAAATTTTGGGGGAGTGAAGGATTCTGAACTAAACTCTTGTTATTACAAGACTTTTGATTTGCGATCAACCAAAAAGTTTGTTTTTGTCTTGCTTTCAATTTTTTTATTACTTAAAATGTTTGTGGCTAGAAAAATGTTTAAAACTACGCACAGTGGTTTACGGACGCTTTTTTTTGGAAATAATTCTGTAACTTTTGAACGACTAGAGATATTTGAATGAAATTTGGCATGGTGATAGCCAAGGAGTATTCGAGTTGGTTTTCAAAAGCTCTGGCCCATGAGAGGTCGGAAGAGTGATTGATGGACCTTCAAAGTTGGTCACCTCGGGTGTTCGACTTTTTTAAAAATTCGCCAAAAATCCATTTATGAATGGATTGAAAAGAAATTTTAAACTTAAGTTCTCCTTCAGAAGGTCTACAAAAAATACGCTTACATATGTAGGTTATCTCCTTTGGGTTTCGAGATATTTGGATAAAAAGGAATTTTTGGGTTGATTTTTTACCTATTTTTTAAGCTTTTTTTGATCTGGTGGACGCATCTGAAGATCAAAAATTTTTTAAGAATATTCGTTAAAATTGTAACAAAATTCTAAATGATTTTTGTGCAAGTTGGTTATAGATATCTTCTTTTGTTTAAAAGTTAAAAATATTCAAAGTTGAAACTTAAAAAAATTTTCGCTTTTTTTTTTTTTGAGTTTTTCCCTAAAAGATAGCTATATTTTTTCACTAATAAAAAAATATTTTCTTAAGAAACATAAAAATATTTTTTAAGTTTTTCAAAGAAAACATAATGAGAATGCGTATAAAACAAATTTCTTGCTAATTGGACTTTTGGTCCTCGCACATGCCCTCTCCAAAAAATGCCAATTTGTAACAAAAAAATTTGGTTTAAATAAAAATTTCTCAAAAGGCAAAGCACCGATTTGAAAAAAATAATAATGTCCGTATTTTCTAATATATCTGTTATTGATTGAAAAAGTTTTTTCTGAAACGAGCTGCAAATAGAGTCAGTGTTGCCATTTTTGTAAAAAAAACTCATTTTTTGAAACCCTTTTTTCCCGAGTTGGGAGTTGGGGAATTTTTTAGTTAAAATTGGGAATTTTTTTTAGTCTATTGCTTTTAGATCTTATTGGTCTACATGACTACAAATTTTCATTGAGATATCTTCATCTATGTCATTACTACAAAATATCAAAAATTGAAATTATTTTCCTTCTAAAAGTAGAAAAATAATATTTTTTTGTTTTACGATACAAAGTGTAAAAATATTAACTCACTAAAAAAAGATTTTTAACTGGTGTTCATCTCCTGGACTTTCCCGATCCAATGATACTAAACACGTGTATCAAGCTTCAATACATAGCCTTTAAAAGCTCTGAAAACTTTGCCTCCCATAGCATTTTTAAGCTAAATATTGGAGTATTGGAGAGTAATGTGTGCAAATAAAGTTAATGGTGCACAGTGGTATTAACTCTGCAATTTCTAAACTACTAGACGGATTTTGACAAAATTTGGAACGTCAATAGAAGAGGTGTGAGGCTTTTAGATCAATGTTTAAGGACGTATTTGTCGTTAGCACAGTGGGCTCTACAGTGGGCCAAAGTTGCCTACCTCGGGTATATAAAACATTTGGGGGCGTATAACTTTCCTCAATTGGGTCCGATCTAAAAGATTTTTACGTTTTCGAAAACTTCTTAAAAAAATTAAGAAAAAAACATGCTTACTTTACTACCTTATCTCTTATAGTTTAAGAGATATTTGAATCCAAATTTTTTTTTTGCTTTTTATAGTATGTCTTCTGGCCTTTTTTTTGGCCTATTTATCTTTTCTTGTACGACGTTAAATTTTTAAAAAAATACTGCAAGATTGCTGATAAATTTCTAAATGAACTGGAAGAAACAAGTTCTTTATTATGTAAACTTAATAACACAGAAAAATTCTTCAAAGTTTGTGTACCGAAAAAAGCCTGAAAAATTATTTTTTTTTTTTTCAAAAAAAAGTAATATTATTTTTTCAATATTTTTGAAAAATTTTTTCAAAAGACATAATTCGTTTTTTACATTTTCTAAAAGGCTGGACTTGATGAATCAGTATAAACTATATTTCTAAACATTTTGGACATGCACCCTACAACCAGCGGTAGTCGAAAATCAGCCATTTTTTAACAAAACTTGTGTTTTTTGTGACTGTAAAAAAATTGTTTATTTTATCTCAAAACTTTTTTTTAACAAAATTGTGTTAAGTATAATGTAGCTACGTGTCAGATTTTGAGATTTGCAAGATGTAGTAGAAAATGTTTAAAGAGGTGGAGAAGGTGTTTATTAAAGTTTGGACTAAATTTAAATGGTAATGGTAAAGAGTGGATCAAAATATGTGTTTTTAAATATGATTCGGGTTTAGTATCATTTTTATTAACACTTCACTATTCTGTCCCATTGTACAATATAGAAATTACATATTAACGGAAATTATGTACACTAAGAGAAAAATGACGATCTGATTTCAAGAAAAAAAATCTACAATATAAGATTGCGAAATCTTGAATTTTCAATCTTGAAAATATAGTCAGTAAGATTTATATTCTTAAATTTAAGAATAAATTCTTAGTTATGAGAATACAATCTAAAAATAAACTGTAATTTGTTTGCTTTTAAGATTTTTATCTTATTATAAGATTTTAAATCTTAATTTTAGATCGTATTCTTTATTTAAGATTGTGATCTTGATTTCAAAATTGTATTCTTATTTTGAAGATTGTAAGTTCTAATCTTAAGATCGTATTCTTGATTTTGTAGATTTGTGGGCTTGTTTAAGGGAAATTTCTCAGTATTTGTCATAAATTGTAATCAGCCGACCAAAGTAGTTGCGAAAAAGTGAAAAACTAATTTTTTGAGAAAAAATATAAATTTAATAAAAAATATAAATGGAAAACCTTAATCCGGATGAAGTGATTTTACATTTTTTTAAATATTCCATTAGAAGGCAATTTAGTTTCGGTATGTGATGGGGAGTATGAATTGAACTGCCCTTCACAAGAAATTTCATTAGATTTCTCGGACGATGACGCGTTGCTGAAAAATCTTTTGAAAGAATTCGATCTGGAATGCATTTTTCCGTACCTGCAGCGTAAGTTTTTCATCATATTTATAAATACATAAGTAAATTTCTTTATAAAAAATTATATTGATTTAATTTGTTTCAGGCTCAAATGTAACTTTTAGAAGTCTGCAGTATATGAAAGCAGAAGATTTAAAGGAAGCTATTCCACTCTTCGACTTCTGGAAAAAAACAGGTTTTAATATTTTATTCAGAAAGTAAATTACACCACTAATAGTTTTGTCCTTTAGTTTGGAATTGATGAAGATACACTTTCAATGCCGTCGAAGGTAGGTCAGTGGCTACAAAAATGTCCGGATGTAACTTCCACTCCATCGTCTTCTGTAAATGTGGAAGCTAACGAAAAAAGTGTTTGACAAGGTAAAAGTATTAGATAATTACTTAATACATTAAAATGTGTACAAAACATAAAATATTTTCGTTTATTTATATAGGATTTAGCTTTATTATTGAATGAATCAGTAAGTGGCAAAAACATCCTAGAATTTTATGCTTCACACAAAGATTTAAACAATAACTATCGTGATGAGCTGATCCAGATTATAGAACATCAAATTCTAAAAAAGGATATCGCACTTCATCCTCACGATTTCCAAGATATATTGACAGAAATATGCACACTTTTTCCAACGGAAGATGAAGTCAAGGTATTTTTAGGATACAATTTTTTACTAACTACCTGTAAACTAAAATAAATAAATCAAAATTTTAAAATATAGGAATACTATTACAATCCTCGAAAGGGGGAAAAATAATAATAAAAAATGTGTTTTATTTTATCACCAAATACGAATATTGTAATAAGAAAAAACGTGCTGATAATAAGATTTTCTGCTTGAAATCGAAACTTTTTCTGCTTGAAAGTAGAGTAAATGCGAAAAATCTTATTTTAAGAATAAAATCTTATTTTTCAAGATTGTTTGTAAGATCGCAATCTTGAAAAAGTTCTAAGAACAAGATCGATAATTAAGAATGCGTTCTTATTATTTAAGATTATGTTCTTATTAATTAAGAGTGCATTCTTAAAAATTAAGAATTTAATCTTAATTAATAAGAACACATTCTTAGTTATCGATCCTGTGCTTAGATTTTTTTTAAGATTGCGATCTTACAAAGAATCTTAAAAAATTAAGATTTTATTCTCAAAATAAGATTTTTCGTATTTACTCTACTTTCAAGCAGAAAAAGTTTCGATTTCAAGCAGAAAATCTTATTATCAGCACGTTTTTTCCCTGAGTGTAAGCACTTAAATCAATTAAAGCAAAGGTTCAACTTTTTCTGATGATCCATATCCATAACAGTAGACTTCCATTATAATAACTGTTGAGTTATCTGATTAAAGCCAAAAAACGATTCCTTCAAAATTGTTTGACTTTCGCAAATCGTTTGATCTTTTTTCCACTGACGAAGCTTCAACTTGGAAACCAGGCCATTCAAATGATCATTTACCATTGAATTATATCAAATTGATTTCACATGTTGATATTCGTCTTCTTGCATCAACTAATACCTTTATCAGATAAAACCGGCCTTCCGAAAACTTGTGCATTTTAGACATTAAAAAAAAAAACAATTACAATACAATTCATTAGCACGCCGTCTATGTAAAAGAAATTGGCTGTAGAACAAAAAGCTTTTAAATGTGTCTACCTAACAACAGATGGATATAAACATAACATGCAATTGCAGTGTTAAATAACTATATTTCTCCTCTTTACTGTCCCCTTTCCTTATTTGTATATAAAAACACTATACAGCATTTTGCCTGAGTGTCATATCATATTCAACCCTATCCATCTGTTTGTTGAAATCAGCTTTGAGGAGCTCTTGAAGTATGAACCTACACAAGTTTTATGCCAAAAATTAGGAAATCTTACCTCAAATCCCGATAATTTAAGCAAAATTTATTAAAAATCACTCGAGATATCGCTTAAATATAATATGTGTCAAATTAAAGGTAATCTACTCAGGAATTTTAAAAAGTAACAAAATTTTTGAGTCTTGGTGATATCTCGATTAATTCTAATTTCTTGAGCTGATCAAAACGCAATTTAAATTCTGATTTCATACCTATTTTTTTAAAAGTTACCAATTTTTTCCCCTTTTTTACCCACCATTAAAAGTAAGGGGGGTATATTGAGATTGTCATTTCGTTTGTAATTTCCTTAATATTGGCACAAAAACCATAAGACGATTGAGAGATATCCATGCTTGTGTCCGTATGTCTGTCTGTTATCAGCACGATAAAACCTTAACGAAAGGATATATTTAGCTCACTGAAATTTAGCATAAATATTCTTCATTTCTTCGAAAATTTTGGAATTGAAATCGGGCAAAATCAGTTCACATTTGACCATAGCTACCATATAACCTAACAGCTATGATGATCAAATTTGGTGTATAGAAGTTTTATATAAGCGCTAAGTAGCATGTGGTATGGCAGGTTAGTCATCCGCCTAGCATACCAGAGGTCCCAAGTTCGATCCCCAGCCAGACTCACTTGAAAAAAATAAATTAAACAAAAAAAGCGGCGGTTCACCTCATAACTCAGCTAGCCACTGGTTATTGAGTATTTGGCTATGTAAAAATTCTCTAACTAATGCATTTGCCGTCCGGGGCCTGAGTTAAAACATAGGTCCCTTTCAATGAGTCTAAAAATAAAATCGGATGCAGCTCATTGTCTGAGAGAAGTATCCCTTGTTCCAATTGGAATGTTGTCGGGGAATGATATATATTCTTCATTTCTTGAAAAATTTTGGTATTGAAATTGGGCAAAATCGTTTCACATTTGACCATAGCTCCCGTATAATCTCATCTAGGCCAATCGCTTATTTGCTTATAAATAACAAACTATAATAGCTATGATGAATTTGGTATATAGAAGTTTTACATAAGGAATGTTGTCGGGGAATTATATATATATATATATATAAGCGCTAGGCAGCATGTCCAATTTCATCGAAATCGGTTCACAGTTAACCATAGCTCGCAAACAAAGCACTTAAGGAAACAGCCTAAATTCCACCTTAAAAACACTTAAATGTCAATAAATGACAAACTGACCACTAAATTTGACACAAGAAAGTCCTATATAAGTACCAATGTACCAGTTCCAGTGTACAAAGTATTGTTACAATCGATTCACATTTGACCATAGTTTCCGTATATCCTCATCTAGTCTAATAAATGACAAATTATTTAGTATAGAAAAGTTTTATGTAAGAATTAGGCAGCATATAAAATTTCATCCAAATCGATTCACATTTAACCATAGCTTCCATACAAAACACTTACGGAAACAGCCTAAATTCTACCTAAAATATATTTAACCCCTTGACGTATCAATCTGCGCAACGAAGTTCGCTTCCAACTGTTCGCACACAAGTTGCACTAAACAAACCGGTTTTGATGCTTAAGAACAGTCGCACAACGAGTCAGACTCGTGATAATCATGTTAGGCACATAAATAGTACCACGAGTCGGACTCGTGATAATCATGTTAGGCACAGAAATTGTACCACGAGTCAAACTCGTGGAAATACGTCAAGGGGTTAAATGCCTATAAATGATAAACTGTAATAGCTATGGCCACTTATATAAGTACCAGCAGTTTGTAACAATCGGTCGCCATTTGACCATAGCTCCCATATAAAAAATATTACGAAAACACAAAAATACAAAGGGAAAGGGGGTCTCTGTAAGTCAATTGAAAGCGCGATAGCTGCTCAACAGCAAGAACTAGAAAGACAAAATTTTACAAAAGTATTTTCCATATCCTGATAAAGTTGTGTATTGAACATGGGCGAAATCGGTTCACATTTAGTCAGAGCTACCACATAACCCAGCCCCGGGAAACACATTAATGCTGATAAATTGAATACAATTGTAATAGCTATGACAACGAAATTTAGAACAGGGAAGTTTTATGCAACTATTGGTCAGTATATCAACATTTATTCATGCCAATGTGTAAAATTTTGTGACAATCGGTCAAACTTTCCCTATAGTTCTTTGTAAAGGGTTGTTCAATTTAAGGCATTACAAAAGTTTTTTTTTAAATAAAACAAAAACGGTTTTGGATATCAATAAAATTCTTTATTCCTCTAAAAGCACGTTTGTCCCAAAAATCAAAAAAAAAATCTCATTTCAAAATCATCAAATTTGTCCCACTGTATATTTTTGAACACCTAATATCTTAAATTTAATCTGTGGATATAGACAGTGTTATTGCTTTATGAATATGTGTCGTAAATATTGTATTTAATAAATATAATTTTGTAAAAAATATATACTGTGACGGACGCTGCACACTATACATATTATTTTGTAAAATGCTATATAAACTTCTATATATTGGTTCTCTTTACGAACCAAGTTCAATTGGAGAAAAAAGAAAAATTGCACTAGTCAAATTAAAAAAACCTCAATTTCTATGACGGACGCTACACACTGTGAGCCCATTTTTACTTGACGTTATTTGTATCACTCCAACTACTTTTGATGGTGTCTTTTACATCTAATTGTATAAAATTAAGCAGACTTTGAGCCCCTACTGGAACTTGATAACTAAATTAACTAATTAACTAAACGTATTTAAAAAAAAACTATAAAAATTCGTGATGGGTGCAAATAAAGACCTTCCAGTCATAAAAAAATGTATCCATTATATATCCTGAAGGATCAACATATGGTAAATTTTTTCATAAACGCAAATACGTGATTTTGACAGTTTTGAAATTTTGTCCTTGGTTTAATGTTTTTCGGATTTGGCCATATGTACTTTTTTTATTTTTATACCCTTCACCAATAGGTGAAAGGGTATTATAAGTTTGTGGTTCCGTTTGTAATTTTTTTATTAGTGATAGTAGACCCCATAAAAATTATACCGATCGACACAGAATCGGGAGGAGAATCGATTAAGCGTCTGTCTGTCTGTCTGTCTGTCTGTCTGTCTGTCTGTCTGTCTGTCTGTCTGTCTGTCTGTCTGTCTGTCTGTCTGTCTGTCTGTCTGTCTGTCTGTCTGTCTGTCTGCCTGTCTGTCTGTCTGTCTGTCTGTCTGTCTGTCTGTCTGTCTGTCTGTCTGTCCGTCTGTCTGTCTATTGAAATCAAGTTTCTGAAGCCCCTGGAGGTTGGACCGTAAATTATATATCAGATTTTAGGAAATTCTCCCGCAATGAACGCTATTAAATTTCATTAAAATCGGTTTATAAACACCGAAAATATCGAAAAAAATACCAAAAATTAGACGAAAATTTTAAAATTTTTGATTGAAACACACTTTTAAATAACAAGAGATATGTGATAATATATTATATATCAGATTGTAATGGTTCCACAAAGCACTCTGTAAAATTTTATCAAAATCGGTCCATAAACCACTGAGACTAAATTTGATGTTTTGCAAATTGTCCAAAGTACGCATTAGGGAATGTTTGTTGAAAAAATGAAATGCAGAGATAGGAAAAACCATCCTCCTTTAGCACGGACGTACATAAATTTTATATCTGATTTCAGGAAATTCTCCCGCCAAGTACGTTATTAAATTTTATTAAAAGCGGTCCATAAACAACTGAGATATCGCCAAAACACTACTTGTGATGTACAGCAAATTGCCCAAAGTACGTGTCTAAGAAATTTTGTTTACATTTTGTAAGTATTGTTTCAGCGATATCTCAGGTGTTTATGGACCGATTGTGATGAAACTTTACAGCGTTATTTGTGGGATTTCCTAAAATCTGATATATAAACTCTACAAATCTGATCATGAATTACATTCAAATTGTACTGATCGACTCAGAATCGGCAGGAGAATCGATTTCGCGACGTCTGTCTGTTTTTCTGTCCGTCCGTCTGTTTATCTATCCGTCCGTCTGTTTGTCTGTCCCTGCGTCCGTCTACAAGTCTGTCCTTTTTTCTGTTGTAGTCAAGTTTTTGGAGCTCCTGTTTTGTCGATATCTCAGATGTTTATTTTGATGAAATTTAATAGCGTACTTCGCATGGGATTACCTAAACACTGATGCATTCGGTAATTTGTGGTAGATATAATTTAGTGTTTAAGCGATATTTCAGGTGTTTTGATCGACAATGATGAAATTTAGGGTGAGACGATATCCTTAAATTTTGTGTAAAATGCATATGGTTATACCTTCCAGGAGCTCCACAAATCTGATTTTAGCAGACAGACACACTGCATTTATCTTAATTTTGTGTCTGACTTTTGAATATTATGATAACATTTGAGAATGTATTATATATCAAATTGTATGTAATCTTCCTAGGAAGTACAAAAATGCAACTGAGTACATGATATCCGTTAAAAAACCTACATATGTATGTATGTATCTCACATATCAACGAAAATTTAAATTTTGTAATTGCAATTGGGAGAAATCCGTTCACGTTTGACAATTGCTTTCGTATAACTTCGCATGAGGCAATCTCTTAGTAGCTAATAAATGGCAAATTATAATAGATACGATGATGATATTTAGTATAAAGACATTGTACAATATCGTTATTCAGGGCGATAGAGCCTAAAATAAACTTTCTAGAGGGACAACATTTGACAAAAGTATTTCTGATCTCTTGAAAAGTTCGATATTGAAAATGGGCGAGCTCTATTCACATTTGTGAAATCTCCCATATAACCCCGACCGGGAATCACTTTAATGCTGATAAATTAAATCACATTAAAATTGCACAAAGAACTAGAGCAAAACTTTTCAAACATCCATCGGACATCGAAAGAACAATACATCCCAAATATTATTGATGAAGTGTTCATTTTTGTTAATTGACTAACTTCAGATTAATAAGTAAATCTTTAATAACTTTTCCGACAAAGCTGATATCCATCCATTCAAAAGCTATATATTTCACGTATATATCTAAAACTGAGAGTGTATACCCTATATTTTTAAGGCTTGTATACATTGACAATCATTGTTAAAGCTTTGACCTAAATCAGTCCGCTAACTTCAGAGTTTTACATAACTAATCAAGAACTTTTACTATTTGGATAATTCATACGAATTAAAGTGCACAACCCTCACTGGGCACTATGTTTTTGGGTTGCATGCCAGAATACTTAATCTTCATCAAATCGATGTGCTTTTGCAAATCGAAGGGCATCTACATTTTGAATCATCTCATCAACCTAACCTATTCCAGATGATGACGCCACCGAAAAGCTTTTCGTTTTCAACTAAACGAAACTAAGTCAGTAATCAGAAACTACATAATTATCAATATATTCTTACGATTTTGTACTCTACTTTTGGAACACCATTGGTGAAGGGTATTCAAGATTCGGCAAAGCCGAATGTACCACTCTTACTTGTTTATATTAAGTACAATGATATTTTAAAGTAATTGAATTCCACATCATTATCAAATTGTTACGAAAAAAAAGTTGGTCCTGTTAAAAATATTGCTTTCTCCTTCACTCCAATCGATAAACATTCACTTCCAAACATTTTAGAGAAATTTGCTGAAGTTTCCTCCTAAATAAGTGATTGGTAGTTGGTAGATTAAAAAAATAGCAATTCATAAAGTTTCACAATAACATCGTATATATAGAAGATGAATGAGTCAGTTGAGCAGCAAAAGTGAAAATATGAAAATCATATTGAAAATTAATTGAATTTTTTTACTAAAGAGAGCTCTAAATAAAATTTGTGGTTGGATTTTCTTAAATAAAAATCAAACCTTTTAATATAAAAACTCTACAAAATACGCAAATATAATGACATATTATACAAAATCATTTAGCATTAAAATGTTTACTTAGTACCCGGGTTTTGCAAAATTATCGACTCTTTTCGGAAACCCTCCCATTAAAGATTTTACAGTTGCCTCTGATACCTTTTTGGAGCATGTGTTCCACCTGCGCTTAAAATCGGACATGTTCTTGGAAATCTTTCCTGTGTTCTTCAATTCCTTTTTTACCAGAGCCCAATACCTTTCCACAGGCCGAAGTTCTGGACAGTTAGGTGGATTTGCCTCTCGTGGTACAAAAATGACATTATTCTTTGAGTACCACTCAAGTGCTTTTTTTCCATAATGGCATGATGCCAAATCGGGCCAAAAAAATGTAGTCACTCTGTGCTCTCTTAAAAAGGGTACAACCGTTTTTGTAGGCACTCCTTTATATAAATTTCTGTGTTTATTATGCCAGATGCCACAAATACTTTACTTCTTTTGCCACAACTGCAAATAGCTTGCCACACGAGAAACTTCTTAGGGAATTTTGTTTGTTTTTTTGCGCCGAACATTGCCCCGTTTATCAGCAACATAAAAATCTTGACCAGGAAGTTGAGAAAAGTCTGCCAGTACGTATGTTTCATCATCCATCACACAACAGGTGTATTTTTTATAAAATCAGACTTCAATTTTTTCGCTCGTTTTTTTGCTTCTAAGTTCTTTATAGCATTGCGATCTGGACCTTTTAGACTTTGTGTGTCTTCAGCCCAGCATAAGCTTTGACTCTATGTGCAAAATTCATAGAACATTTCACCGTACGAGCTGCTTTTCTTAAAGAAGTGTTAGGCGCTCTTCGAGTCGCTCGACTTCTTTTGCCTTACCAATATCTGTAGGACCTTTTTTCCTCCCTGATTCAGGTTTTCTTTCAATGCTCAGGTTTTCCTTATACCGTCTGATGGCATTAGAAACCGTTCGAGGGTCAACTTTCAAATTATTAGCTATTTTTTTAAAAGTCCATGACGGATTTTTTTGAAAAGTTTTAATTATATTTTCACGAATTTTTTTTTCGCAGTCCATTTTGATTGAAATAACTATTGAAAATTAATAATTTCTAAAATAATAGTATCTGACATATCTATAGAAACTAACTTGATCAAAAAATAAATTATTTCTTGCACTATGGATAAATTTTGTCTAAAATAGTAAATGCATATTTTTTTTAGAACACTCTTTATGAACAAGTTGCTAAAATGTAATTATTTATTATGTTTAAGTACTTTATAATAATGTGGTAAATGTTGTTGGATTTTTCAATCTAAATATGTATGTACGTACAATGGTTCTTTTTTTATTATCTTGAAATGTAATTATTTATAATCAAATAACTCTTGTAGCTTGCAGCAGACTCAAGTCTTATCCGACACGATAATTCGACTGACTTACTCAGCAGTTTAACACCGCTAATGTTTAACGTTTAATTTTATTACAATATATTTTGCAGCTAAAATTAAACTTGCAATTTTCACTTCATTTCCTTATGGTTTTGTGTTTAAGACTGTAGTAGTAGTAATGATGATATACTGTGTAAGTGATGTCTGTCTGGCCAGGAGTCTGTAAGTTAATTCTTAGAACTTGCACAATTTTGCAACCTCATATCTGCCAGTGCACAGTCGTGCAAATTAGTTTTTTTTTTTTTTTTGGTATTAACTCTGCAGTTTCTAAACTACTTAAAGGAGTTTAAAGAAATTTAAAACATCAGTAGCTAAGTCCCATTTTTCTAAAAAATAAAAACTAAAAAATTTATATTTCTGAATTTCTTATATATTGGTCTATACTGTCTTCAGACTTTATAATAACTTGTTAACTTTTTGAGATTTTTGTGAAACAAGTAAGAGTTAAACAAGTAAGAGTTTTATATTCGGCTATGCCGAATCTTATATACCCTCCATCAAGTTGTGTTAAATTTAGAAACATATCTCATATACCTACGAGGGTGCAGTAAATTCAAAACGTGGATCAAATTGGAAAAAAGTTTTTACGCTGGTTGGTATTGTTGGTAAAATATTTGGAGTAACTTCGGTTGCAGTAGCTTTATAGTTCAACATTTAAAAGTATGTAAGTGGTTTCCCTAGTATTTACTTTGAAGAAAATTCGTTATCGTAATCGGGTATGGTTTTACATTAATAAGTTGTTAAATAATTTTCGTTGAGCCTAATACTTAATATGGATAAACAGGTTGGTAGTAATACGACAGGTCCATATGTTTTGTTAGGAGTTTCTTATGCATCTACCGTATATAAAGTCTGGACATTGGTGCAATCTTAACATGCTGCTTGTACCTCCGAATCTTTTTGATTGTAGCTATAAAAAAGGGGATGTTATATATATATATACGAATTATAACCAAATGTTGACCGATTGTAACAAAATTTTACACGCTGGCTGGTATTTACATAAAGATTATTTGTGCAAAATTAAGTGGCCATAGCTGTCATAGTTTCTAATTTAATAGCTTTTAACTGGCCTGTGCTACATTTTTTTTTTTTTTTTAGTTTCCGGGAGTGTTTTTTATATGAAAGCTATAGCCAAATATAGACCGATTCCTATAAAATTTGATATACTGACCATTAGTTGCATAAAACTTCTCTATTCTAAATTTAGTCGTCATAGCAATTACAATTGTACTCAATTTATCAGCATTCATGTGTTTCCCGGGGCAGGGTTATATGGGAGCTCTAACTAAATGTGAACCGATTTCGCCCATTTTCAGTACATAACTTTTGATACATATGAAAAACACTTTTGTAAAAATTTGTCTGTCTGGTTTTTGTAGTTAAGGAGTTGTCACGCTTTTATCTGACGGACAGACGGACATAAACAACCTTTTCTTTATGTATTTTTGTGTTTCCATAAGTATTTTATATGGAAGCTATGGTCAAATGGTGACCAATTGTGACAAAATTTTACACACTGGCTGGCATTGACATAAGACTTTCTTGTGCCTAATTTAATCTTACTAGCTCTTGTAGTTAAGGAGCTATCACGATTTTATCTGGCGGACAGACGGACATAAATCCCCTTTTCTTTTTGAATTTTTGTGTTTTCGTAAGTTTTTTATATGGGAGCTGGGTCAAATGGTAAGCGATTGCGGCAAAATTTTGCACACTGGCTGGCATTGATATAAGTCTTTCTTGTGCCAAATTAAGTGGTTATATCTGTTATACTTTTAGATTTATTGGCATTTAAATGTATTTTAGGTGAAATTTATGTTTTCTGTATGGTAGCTATGGCTAAATGTGAACCGATTTGATGAAATTTTATACGCAGCCTAGGGCTAATGTAAAACTTCTATATACGAAATTTTATTAGCATAGCTGCTATAATTTGTCATTTATTAGCAAATAAGCGATTAGCCTAGACGAGGTTATACGGGAGCTATGGTGAAATGTGAACCGATTTTGCCCAATTTTAATACCAAAATTTTCTCAGAGATGAAGAATATTTTTACTAAGTTTCGGTGAGCTAGCTCCTTTCGTTTAGGCGTTATCGTAATTCTGCAGGAATAAGCTTTATATAAATACCAGCCAGTGTGTAAAATTTTGTTACAATCGGTCAACATTTGGTTATAATTCGTATAAATATATATATATATATATATATATATATATATATACATATATATATATATATACATATATATATATATATATATATATATATATAAATATATATATATATATATATATATATATGTATATATATATATATATAAATATATATATATATATATATATATATATATATATATATATATATATATATATATATATATATATATATATATATATATATATATATATATATATATGTATATATATATATATATGTATATATATATATATATATATATATATTTATACGAATTATAACCAAATGTTGACCGATTGTAACAAAATTTTACACACTGGCTGGTATTTATATAAAGCTTATTCCTGCAGAATTTAGTGTCCATAGCTGTCACAGTTTCTAATTTAATAGCTTTTAACTGGCCTTTGCTACATATTTCTTTGGTTTCCGGGAGTGTTTTTATATGAAAGCTATAGTCAAATATGGACAGATTCCAATAAAATTTGATATACTTACCATTAGTAGCATAAAACTTCTCTATTCTAAATTTAGTCGTCATAGCTATTACAATTGTATTCAATTTATCAGCATTCATGTGTGTCCCGGGACGGGGTTATATGGGAGCTCTAACTAAATGTGAACAGATTTCGCTTATTTTCGCTACGCAACTTCTGTTATATATCAAAAATACTTTTGTACAATTTTGTCTCTCTACCTCTTGTAGTTAAGGAGCTATCGCACTTTTATCTAACGTACATAAACCCCCTTTTCTTTTTGGTATTTTGTGTTTCCGTAACTTTTTTTTTTTTATATGGGAGCTATGGTCAAACGGTAACCGATTGTGTTAAAATTTTGCACACTGGCTTGTATTCACATAAATTTAGTGTGCAAAATTTAGTGGTTATATCTGTTATTGTTTTAGATTTATTGGCATTTAAGTGTATTTTAGGTGAAATTTAGGCTGTTTCCGTAAGTTTCTTGTATGGGAGCTATGGCTAAATGTGAACCGATTTCGATGAAATTTTATATGCTGGCTAGTGCTCATGTAAAACTTCTAGACATCAAATATTGCCATCATAGCTGTTATAATTTGTCATTTATTACCAAATAAGCGATTAGCCTAGACGAGGTTATGCGGTAGCTTTGGTCAAATTTTGCCCGATTTCAATTCCAAAATTTATGCCAAATTTCAGTGAGCTATATCTTTTCGTTAAGGTTTTATCGTGGCGACGGACATCGCTCAATCGTCTTAGAATTTCATAAGGATTCAGAATATACTTCAATTTTTGTAGAAACGTAATGACTATCTCAATACACCCCCCCCCCCCCCTCTTCTTTTTGATGGTGGCTATAAAGAGGGGATGTTATATATATAAGCAATATAGCTTAATGTTGACCGATTGTCACAAAATTGTATATAAGTGGCCATAGCTGTCATAGTTTATAATTGAATAGCTTTTAACTTTTGTGGCATTTAAGTGGTTTCCGGGATAGTTTTTAATAATAAAATACTATTGTTAAATTTTGTCTCCCTAGCTCTTTTCGTTAAGAAGCTATCGCGCTTTCATTTGACGGACAGAGACCCCCTTCCTTTTTGGTATATATGGGAGCTCTAAATAAATGTGAACCGATTTCGCCCATTTTCAGAACACAACTTCTATAACAAATCGAAAATAATTTTGTTTAATTTTGTCTTCCTAGCTCTTGTAGTTAGGGAGCTATCGCGCTTTCATTTGACGGACCCTTTCTTTTTGGTATTTTGTGTTTCCAAAAATTTTTTATATAGGAGCTATGGTCAAATGGTGACCGATTGTAACAAAATTTTGCACACTGACTGGCGTTAACATAAGACTTTCTTGTGCTAAATTTCGTTATATCTCTCATAGTTTTAGATTTATTGGCATTTAAGTGTATTTTAGGTGAAATATAGGCTGTTTTCATAAGTGTTTTGTATGGGAACTATGGCTAAATGTGAACCTGGTGCTTATGTAAAACTTCTATATACCAAATTTTATCATGGCTATAACAGTTTGTTATATATTAGCAAATAAGCAATTAGCCTAGGCGAGGTTTTGAGGGGTAAAATGTATACCGATTTCGCAAAATTTCAATACCAATTTTTTCCAAGAAATTATTAATATTTTTGCCAAATTTCAGCGACCTACCTTCTTTCGTTCAGTCCCAGACAGACAGTCAGACGGACATCACTCAATCATATTAGAATTTCATAAGGATTCGGAGCATATATATATTTGTGAGCCAATATTAAGGAGATTACAAACGACGACAATCTCAATATACCCTTCTTTTTGATGGTGGGTATAAAAGAAGTTTAAATTTTTGATAAAAATGTAATTTAATTCTTAGAAAATAGGCCCTATGGATACAGCTTGTAAAAGCTTGATGCTTTGACTTTCCAAAACTATTTAAAATTTTAAAACCTCTCTGGAAATATGAGAATTGGAGGTACTAAAACAGTTTTTCGCGAATATCTCGAAATTTTGCACATATTTCGAAATCTTTGAAAATGGTTTTTGTATATCCTCACCTAGACCTATAACACCCACTAGATCGCTTTCCAAGTTCTTACAAAAGTTGCTCATTTGCTCACCATGTTATTAGTGATCACAGATTTTTGTTAGTTTGTTTCGGATAAACTGTGTTCAATTTTGACAACTTTTTTTACCGACAAAAGGGAGACCTCGTCGAGTACGCTGAGTTTTTAGGTTAGCTCTAGTTTTCGAGATATAGCGTTATAAAAAAATGGAGGACGTTGCGCAATAAATATTCGCATAACTCGAAAACTTTTTAAAAATAGTTTTTTCAAAAGTTTTGGGACATTAAACTTATAATTAAAAAAACGTTTTACTGTAGTGTATTGCACTAAGATCCTAATTTATTACAATTACTTATTATTGTAACAAAAATTTGCTAGTGAGGTTGCGCAATAAATATTTCCGTAACTGAAAAACTGTTTATTTTCTTGAACTAATTAAAAAACCGAAATTCGGCAGCAATATTATTTTTCCGAGCAGTCGTTTCGAAAATAAAGTTTTTGTGGTTTTTAAAAAAAATATATATATTTTTTTTTTTTTTCAAACAAAAGAAATTATTTTCAAAAGAACTGCTCGGATAAAAAACATAATAAGTGTTCTTGAAAGAAAATTTTGTTGCCGAGTTTCGGTTTTTATACCCACCATCAAAAAGAATGGGGGGTATATTGAGATTGTCATTCCGTTTGTAATTTTCTTAATATTGGCTCAAAAATCAAAAACGATATACATATATTCTGAATCTTATGAAATTCTATGACGATTGAGCGATGTCCGTCTGTCTGTTGAAATCACGATAACGCCTAAACGAAAGGAGCTAGCTAACTGAAACTTAGCAAAAACATTCTCCATCTATGATAAAATTTTGGTATTGAAATTGGGCAAAATCGGTTAGCAGTTGACCATAGCTCCCCTATAACCTCGTCTAGGCTAATCGCTTATTTGCTAATAAATGACAAATTATAACAGTTATGATGACAAAATTTTGTATCTAGAAGTTTTATATAAGCACTAGGCAGCATATAAATTTTCATCGAAATCGGTTAACATTTTGCCATAGCTGCCATACAAAAAACTTACGAAAACAGCCTAAATTTCACCTAAAATACACTTAAATGCCAAATGTCTAAAAGTATAACAGATATAATCACTAAATTTGACACAAGAATATATCAATGTCAGCCAGTGTGCAAAATTTTGTCGCAATTGGTCACCATTTGCCCTAGCTCCCATATAAAAAACTTACGAAAGCATAAAAATTCAAAAAGAAAAGGGGATTTATGTCCGTCTGTCCGTCAGATAAAATCATTATACCTCCTTAACTACAAGAGCTAGTAAGACTAAATTAAGCACAAGAAAGTCTTATGTCAATACCAGTTAGTGCGCAAAATTTTGCCGCAATCGGTTACCATTTGAACATAGCTCCCACATAAAAAACTTATGGAAACACAAAAATACATAATGAAAAGGGAGTTAATGTCCGTCTGTCCGTCAGATAAAAGCACGATAGCGCCTTAACGAAAAGACCTAGAGGAACAAAATTTAACAAAATTATTTTGGATATCTTGAAAAAGATGTGTGTTGAAAGTGGACAAAATCGGTTCAAATTTGGTTAGAGCTCCCATAGAACCCCGCCTCGGGAAACAAATTAATGCTGATAAATTGAATACAATTGTAATAGCTATGACGATTAAATTTAAAATGGGGAAATTTTATGCACTTTTTGATCAGTTTGTCAAATTTTATAGGAATCAGTCCATATTTGACTTTAGCTTTCATATAAAAAACACTCAGGGAAACCAAAATTTTTAGCAAAGGCCAGTTAAAAGCTATTATATAATAAACTATCATAGCTATGGCCACTAAATTTTGCAAGAATAAGCTCTATATATATGCCAGCCAGTGTGTAAAATTTTGTTACAGTCGGTTAACATTTGGCTATAATTCTTATTTATATAACATCCCCTTTTTATATCTACAATCAAAAAGATTTGGAGGTACATTCATTATATTAAGATTGCACCTATGAAATTAGATAGGCATCAATCAATGCTCAGCCCAGACTTTATATATGATGGATGCATTAGGAACTCCTAACGAAATATATGGACCTGCCGTATCACTATCTACGTGTTTAGCCTAACTACATATTAAGCACAACGAAAAGTATTTAACAACTTATTAATGTAAAACTATACCCGGCTACGAGACCGAATTTTGATCAAAGTAAATCCTGGATAAACCACTAAGATATTTTTAAATGTTGAGCTATAAAGCTACTGCAACCGAATTTAGTCCACAGATTTTACCAACAATACCAATTAGCTTAGCAATTTTTTCAGCTTTGGTCCACATTTTAAATAAGCTGCACCCTTGTAGATACATGAGATATGTTTCTAAATTTAATACAACTTGATGGTGGGTATATAAGATTCGGCACAGCCGAATATAACACTCTTACTTGTTTTTATTTAGTTCAATCAAATAAAAAGTTTTCGAGTTACGTGAATATTTATTGCGCTACCTCCTTCTTTGTATAAATAAAGCTATATCTCGAAAACTAGAGTTAACCTAAAGAAAAGGTTAGTAATAAAAAAGGTTATTAATTTGGAAACTTTTTAGTGATTACAGATTTTAGCTAAAATTGATATATATCTTATAGTTTCCAAGGAAATCTCACTTTGATGTTTCAATATAAACATTTTTTATAATATTGCAGATTAAAGTAATCGGTTTATCATATTAAAGTCTAAAGTTTTTTTTATTTTATATTTACTTTAATATAACTTTTAAAATGGTTCTGATTAAAAGATTATTCGAATAAATTTTTCTAAGCAAAAGTTTTATATATAATAGTTGACTAAGACTATTCAAATATTCTGTCCAACTTTATTTCAACCTTTTTCCTCATTTCGTGCCTTAAGTCATAATATACAAAATATTTAAATTTTGTTAAGGTTTTCATTTGAATAAATATATGCTTTTCCCTTGCTTTCAAGTAAGTATGTAATAAAATTTGTAACATTATTACTCCTTAACAGATTTACATACTTACATACCCATTTACATTCATAATAAATAATTTGTAATATAATTAAGCCACTTTATGTATATTTTACATTTTACTACATTAAAGTAATAAAAACTGACTATTTATGATGTTTATCACAGACTTCGTAGAAATTGTGTGATTATTAACTAAATTTACAATAAATTAAATTTTTAGCTGTTTTCTTCCTTTTAAAGAATTTTATGTCTTATGTCATATAAATTTCCTCGTTTTAGTATTAGTATCATTTAATGCTTTTGTAGAATATCATATTCAAAATAAATTATCGTTATAACGAAATTTATGTTATGACTTTGTAATACTAAAGAATTTATGTAAAATGTTTATAATGTTTAGAGACACTGTGTTACTCACTGTACTTTGATAAAATATGACAAGAAGAATTTTTCGCTAGGAAATAGACTAAGACATAGACTAAGACATGGACTAAGATATAGACTAACACATAAACTAAGGCATATACTAAGTCATAGAAATAGCCTTAGTTTTGATGGGTATAACCTTAAACAAGAAATTCACTTACCAAACTTCAATTTTGAATTTTTTCTTCTTAAAGGCAAAGTATTAAATTTTTAAAACGAAAATGTACTTACCATATAAACTTTTGAATGAATATATTTTTAAGTAAAAATGCTACACACATGCTTCTCATACTTTTTAAATTTTGTAAATTTTTCTTTTTTCTAAATTTTGTAAATTTATTTTCTTTTCTATTTTAATACTTGTAAGTACTTAAAAATTCATATAACAAAGTTTAAATAAGTTAATTTTAGAAAAGAAAAGTTTTAAAAATTCGACAGACATTAAAACTTGAAGTGTCAGCTTCTTATAACCTTATGTTAAGTATTACAGGCTTTTATAAAAAATATGTATATATTTTAAAAATATACCCATTACTCTGGTTTTCAAAGAAAACAAAACTTTCAATGAGAAATATAAAGTAATATATAAATCGAAATAAAAGAAAAGTAAATAAATATTTTGTGTCATTATTACCTTTTAAAATTATATATACTAGCGTATCCTGCGGTCGACACAATCGACCGTCATCTAGTTCTTTGTGAATACAAATTGCCCGTTCTATGGCTTAGTTGTTTAGCACGTAATATTACATTGAGCCTGAGTTCGATCCCCGATCTCGGCAACAACAATTTCTGTAATAATTAATTTCTATTAAATTTAATTAAAATTATTAATTACCACAGCATCTTCCGTCGGCGGCAAGACTACAGCAATAACACGCCGTCTACGAAAAATAAATAAAATTGGCTGTAAAACAAAAAAAAATGCGTCTAAATAGCAACAAATGGCGCAACTTCACTGTTCTAAAAATATATATACCTTTCTCTTCTCTACCATCCCCTTTCCAAATAAGGTTACCCAATTCGTATATATTCCATATGCAATTGTATAGGCAGTATTTTCCTGAGTGCTACTTCTCTATAAAAGAAAACAACATACAATCAGAGCTTTAAGTCAAAAATGACAGTGTCGATGTAGCAAGTTTTTAAAATTGCTCGGGCTAAACGGATATGTGGAGAAATTGATCTCATTGATTTCTATGTCACTCCATACAACAGATCGTCGAATTGGCCAAATTGGCAAAACTATAATTAAAAATTGTGTAGCTCTCGAAGTGTTTACTGATTCAAGATATTCCATAATAAACCGTTTTTGCATCTTCAGAAGTGAATGAGAAGGAAAAAGTGTTAGACTTAGTAGCTCTTATCAAAACATCTTGCGTTATCGATGTCAAAATGCTCTGTAAAGTGATGAACAGATAAACTTGTAAGCGTTACTAACGGACTGACCAAAATGATGGAGAAATCAAGGTCTTATTTAACTTTTTAACAAAGATCCTGATATTTAAAATTATTATAAACTTTCCCTCAAAAGATTGTTTTTTTAATCGGTAACATCCTTTTTGGGTATAAGTCACAATGTTCTAATCCAAGTCTTTACTACTGTGACCCTTAAAAAAATTGGCATTGTAAAATAGCTCTTAATGATCTCATGCGTGCCCTTAATTGCAATATTATTTAATTTTTTAACACAATATTTATTCCTCAATCACTCGAATTTATCCCAATAAACCAACCCAAAAAACAAAATTCCATAAAAATTTAACTTCAAATAATTCAAATTTGAAATGTTTACATTTTAAGCACTTTTTTTTGTGAAATCTTCCAAAATATTAATTTTGTCTTTCACTCCCTCACCACAAATAATAAAAACAATACCAATAATTTTTGTTGCTATTATTTTAAAAAATAAAAATTATTAAATTGTAATAAAATACTCTTTATTTTTGTCTTTGTCTACCATTATCTCCCCACAAATCTTATATTCTTAAACGAGCAATAATTGTATATATATATATATATATATATATATATATATATATATATATATATATATATATATATATATATATATATATATATATATATTTATATCTATATATATATATGTATATATGTATATATATATATGTATATATGTATATATATATATATAGAATGGCTATCTTGAAAACGGCTCTAACGATTTTAACAGTGGGTATCTTTTTCGATGTATAGGTCGAAGAAGAAAATACTTTTGGAACCTTTGCCTCTAAGAGGGTAAAAAGGGGAAAAAATCGAAAACGCTATATCTCCTAAAGTAATAGGTATATAAACAAAATTTAAATAGGTGTTTGGTACTTTTTTGAACTATGTCCGATGGGGGGTAAAAAAGGGTGAAAATAGTTTTTTTGGTACCTTTTAACTCACTCTTATATTTTAAACTAAAGAATATAGAAAGAAACTTTGTACTGCAATCAATAGATGTAAAAGAAACATTAAACACGTATTTGGTACTTTTTTGATTTTGGGGCCAAAATGGGTAAAAAAGGGATAAAATGATAACTTAACATCTTAAAAAGTAATATGGATATGAACATTATGTTAAGAAGTACCAAATATGCATATGAAACTTTTTGAAATTAGGAGATAAAAAGGGGAAAAAATTAGTAATGTTATACCTTTTAAATAAATGAATGTTTGTCTGTATGTATGTTCTTTATAGAATAGTAAACTGTAAATTTGATCATGTTATGCTCTTTAGCAAAGATGTTGCGAATAAGCCGGCGAAGGTTTTTAAGTTGATAAGACTAATTTCCGACAGATGGCGCTACTGAAATTACTAAAAATTTATTAAATCGTAAGCCGTACATTTGATCATGCTATGATCTTCAGCAAAGTTGTAGCGCATGAGTCGGCGAAGGCTTTTTAGTTGACAGGTGGCGCTACTGAAACTTACTCAAAGTCAATTTAATCGTAAGCTGTACATTTAGTCATGCTATAATCTTCAGCAAAGTTGTTGCGGATAAGCCGACGAAGGTTTATGAATTAGAATGAGCAAACAAAATTACTCAAAGTGAATTAAATCGTAAACTGTGCATTTGATCATGTTATAATCATAAGCAAAGTTGTTACGCACTAGCAGACGAAGGTTTCTTAGTTGGTATGAACAACTTCAGGTGGCGCCACTGAAAACTACGAAAATGAATTAAATCGTAAACTGTGCATTTGATCAGACTATAATTTTTAACAAAGTTGTTGCGCATGAGTCGGACAAAATAAATAAAATAATTCAAAATTAACTGAATATTTGTACAATGTCTTTCCTCTAAATTTATTTGAGTACTTTATAAAATAAAATATATAAAAATTGCTTATCATAAAGCTCCGAGCAAGGCTCGATCAACCAGGTACTGTACTCTTTAATTCTCATCACTCACCAAAAATAATAAAAACAAAAGAAAACATGTTTGCATACAATTTCTTTTGTTTGATTTTTAATAGTGAATTTCATATGCATGTGAGTTTTCTTTATTGTGTTAGTAAGATTTTTAAATACCAAACCGATTTTAATAAAATATAGATTCGTCTGATCTACGGAAAAATACCTTTCAAATGGTATAAAATTTTCCAGAAATGAGTGTATAATTAAAGCGTAAAAGGGGATAATAAATGGGTGCTTGCGTATTAATATTATAGATGTATATTAGAGTGTCCCAGAAAAAGCCAAAGTCGTTGCATCAAAAGACGTACCCTCCAATTTGTTACATTTGATCCCAATAATCCAAATACAAAGTTTTATTCAGATCAGATATCGGGAAAGCGTGCCGACTTGACGCCAAAGTTTGGACATCCCAGTTATATGGGAAAACTGAGGGGTTTCTTTAGATTTCTTCAAAATGTTTCTATTTAGAATATGTTTTTAAATACATTTTTAACAGCATCCTACAGATAACAAAATGTGCTTTTAAGCGAGATATTAGACATTAATATCGGTTGAAAGGTTTCCTAATTATTAAGGGTTTTCCAAAATATTTTGGAACATATGCAATAACAATTTCTTTTATTTTTAATAAATTTTCAAAAAATTTTAACTAGTTTTACTTTTTTGAGATCTCAAGTTATTTAATTATTCATTTTTGTTGTAAAGGGCTAACGTTAAGTCACTTTTGTAAAGGACGAAAGTTTGACTAGTTTTACTTTTTTGAGATCTCAAGTTATTTAATTATCCATTTTTGTTGTAAAGGGCTAACGTTAAGTCACTTTTGTAAAGGACGAAAAAAAATATTTTTTTTCATACCATTTTCAAAATTGCTTTTTTGGTTTTTTTCATTTTTTATCAAGCATCATTGGAAAAAAATTGTTGGTCATTTTAGTCCCCATGGCTGTTAAGGGTTAATATCTATTTTTTAATAAAAAAAAAACTTAATGTTAATAAAATTGAATATATTTGTGCATTTTAAATAAAATTTGGTAATAAATTATTAATATTTTGTCAATTTCTATAGAATATTAAAAAACTCCAAATTACGATCTTTGACCCGGGGAAGAAAGGGTTCAACTTATCCAATATTCAAAACAAATGCCGTGTATATTTTATATAGTCTGAGGAAAAATATTCACTATTACTTTTAATAATGCTGGACATTGGTAAAATTTTAGAAGCATATACTCAAACTATAAAAAAAATCACATTTTCGCGAAATTTTACGATTTCAAATTCAAACGGTTTAAGATATCGACCTCACTTTTTATTGGTTTTATTCTCAAACTTGTTTGTTTTATGATACCGGAAGGCAAATTTATTATTTGTAATATTTGTTAAACAAAATTTTCAAAAAATTAAAAAATAGTTTTTCAAATCGGCCTAAGAAAAAAGTATAGTTTTCTAATATGATGAAAACTAAGTAAATTCGGTTATATTTTAACAAAACTCAATCATTTAGTACTTACAGGTCATAGAATAGTAAATCATGTCTTACTTTGAAATTTTTTTATCATTAAGTAAATTTTTTGACTGCATAACCTTAGACGTGACGTCAAGGACACGAATTTTCGGGAAAAAATTGCAATAACTCCGAAACTTCTTCATGGATTTTTAATTTTGATAACTTTAAATAAATCTATTTTAGTTTTCTTTTACATTCTATAAATAAAATTTTAAATAGTTTAAATTAATTTAGTGGTTTAAACTTGGACAAAACCGAAAATACTACCATTTGTTGCCATACACGTGTTCCCCTTATGCAATTTTTAAATAAATGTACACAACATGTTTTATGTTATATCCCAGTAAGAAAAAAGGATTATTCTCAAATTGAGGAGGATTTGAAAATAAATCTTTTTCAAAGGTCAAACGTTTGATACTGATTTGATACTGATTTGAGAATAATAGCGTTCTCAACAAAAAGGACTTTATTCTCAAATTGAGAAATGCCTTCATTCTCAAATCATTATCAAACCTCATTCTCAAAGGTTTTTCAAATGTGGATATCATCTACATGTGGAACATAAATAAAATGGCGTTGTATTTTTCATATTTTTGAGTTTGTTTATTTTGTTTTTGAAAACGGTGCATCATATTTGAATTCTTTTGCTTAAAATATATATTTTTTTATTGTTAGGTAAAAAAAATTAAGAAACAAAGAAAATTTACTTATGCATATGAATATTATTGAATTTTTAATCTTGACATTTTTTAAGCAAGGTTTTATGGTCAAATATGGATTAATTTAAAAAAATCCGAAAGAAATAACGAATTTCTTTGAAATGCAATGCCATTCCATTAAAATATCTTAAACATTATTTTTTTTAGTATAAATTATTTTTTTAAATATTGAAATAAGGTTTGATATCAAATTTATATAACACCATTTTTCAAATTATTCTCAAATCATCTTAGGGTTTGATAATGATTTGAGAATAACCTTTATTCTCAATTTGAGAAACTATCATTTTTTAAACGTTTATTCTCAAATGAACCCTCATTTAAAAATTAATGTGAACCTCAAACATCTGTTCAGGTTTGAAAAAAGTTTGAAAAAAACGTTTGATATCAAATGTAAAAGTTCGACACTGTTCTTACTGGGATAGAACATTTAGGGTTCAATTTCGAACTTTCGTAAATTAAAACATAGACTTCTTTGTGTTAGCAAATGTCTTTGTCTTGGAGTATGTCTTAGTATATATGTATTTATATGTTTCTCAGTCTTTGGGATGTCAGTTATAACGGGTTCATCTATTGCAATTGTAACCATTTAGAAAAGCTTACTATGAGCACAGGAAAATCATTGCGTCTCTATAAAAAAGCACCACAAGGCACTTCATATTTTGACGGCAAGCAGACAAGTGAGCTTATTACCATAATTAGGTACTCTTTTAGAGCATATTTTTAGGCGTCTGTTGATTATGTGAATTGATTGTGCTCTAGTCATTATGTTGCTCCAATATGCGTTGCCATGTTTACAATTTAAAGGCAATTTATTCTGTTTTAGTTTCTTTTTTCATTTTGTTTATGATTAAAGAATGCAATTAGCAATTTTGACCAACTAAATGGAAAATAGTGCAAGTTCTTTTTAAAATAGAGGAATTAAAAGTGCCACATAATAAGAATGAAGTAGACACTAATGGGAAGCATATCGAGCCATAACCGCCAAAAGAGCATAATATCCTACATATTATGTAAGATGGCGCACAAATCGTGCTACAAAGACAAAAAGTAGATTGTTTTTTTTTAATTTAGTAGGTTACTCTTTAAATGTTTTAGAATAAATGCTTGGGATACAAAAAAGGGGATTTGAATAGTGCAATGATCCCATGTATGGCAAGAAATTTTAAGTAGTTGCAAAAGAAGCCAAGCTTTTGTGGAATTGGCCACATTAAACACAGAAATGTATATAACGGAGTGGCTCCAAGCCGGCTTCTAAGACAGCACAGAGTGCCTTAATATTTCTAGCTGGACTTGTTTTCATGTTACTATGGAAAAAAAAGCACTTGAGCGCTTATTAAAACCTAAAATTTCGGACTGTGGAAAAGTATTAACCTACTCCACAAAAAAAACAAGTAAGAGTGCTATATTCGGCTATGCCGAACCTTAGATACCCTTCACCAATGGTATTACAAAAGTAAAGTACAGAAATGAAGAAGTTTTTGGTAAATTACAAGTATGTATGTTTCTGAAGACTGATTTAGGTGAGTCCTACAAAAATAATATTATATGTATATTGATTTTCTGATCTGAGAAAGTTTCAAATCTCGATAATTAATGCGACTTTTAAATGTGTGTATGTTCCAATACATTTAATTTTCATCAAAATCGGTAGATCAATAACTGAGATATCGCCAAAGCAAAAGATATCGATGTACGCAAATTGACATATTTTAGAAATTTTTTTTATTTTAAACAATATTTAAAAAAAATATTTCGAATTATATATCAGATTTTAGAAAATACTCTATTGCAGCATGCTATTAAATTTCATCAAAATCGGTCAATAAGCACCAGAGATATGTATCGCCAAATTTCAAAATTCGACGAGAATTTAAAAAAAAAATTAAAAAATCTAATTTTCAAAGAAAAGTTTAATTTCGTCAAGAAACTGTGTTTTTTTAAGTTTTTTGAACTATATGTCAAAATTTAGGAAATCATTCAAGGCAGCACACTATTGAATTTCATCAAGATCAGTAGATCAATAACCGAGATATCACCGAAGCAAAAGATATCGATGTACGCAAATTGACAAATTTTAAACAAATTTCTTTAAAAAATAGTATTTTTTTTTTTAATTTTTTGAATTATATATCAGATTTTAGAAAATACTCCAACGCAACATGATATCAAATTTGATCAAAATCGGTCTAGAAATACCAGAGATAACTCCAAAATTCAAAATTCGATGAGAATTAATTTTTTTTTAACTGTATTAAAAAAAAATTTTAATTCGTCATCGAATTATAGTATTTTTGCGATATCTCGAGTGTTTATGGACCGATTTTAATGAAATTAAATAGCGTGCTGCGTAGGGAAATTTTTTTTTTGTTTATATATATCCCAGCAAAACTTTGGTAATGGCAAGTACTCTGATAACTGGTTACCTCGTAACAACTACAACATACCATCCGAATAAATAATAAGTTATTACAGAAGTACTTATTTGTAATTAAGATGGTAATTTAAACTGAATGGCCCCGGTTCAAATCCCACCAAGGGCAACAATTTCTTTTAGTTTTTTTTTTTATTAAAAGAGTCTTTTTAAATGATTTTTGAATTTAAAGAACTTAAATATTATCTTGTGTAAAAAAAATTTGTAAAACTAACTCACGTTAATGAAAAAATACAATCATGAGTCAATTTTGATTATGTAGGGGATGTTGAATACCAAACACGATTCTAATTGGTCTTAACTTGGTAAGCCCAACTTATCTGGGTCATCCTTCATCTCAACTGTGGACACACACCTCCTCATGGTATCACCCGGGGAGATAGTTTAACACCCATTAATATTGTGAGTTAACGTGTTCCGAGAGTTGTCCCATAAGATCGATAAAAATGGGTTAGGATTACGGGCTAGTAACAATCTCTTGAAAAAAAATACAATGAAGAGGATAAAATTAGAATTGAAATGTCCCACTACCTAATGTTAGAGCAGGATGTCCGAAACTTCGATAGAAAGACCAAGTAGAGGAACATTTTTCAAAGCTTGGCCTATAAAATTGGAGAATATTCGCACAAGATCGAAACCCATGGAATTCTAAAATATGCTCGGACTTTGACCTTAACAGGTTGTAACATTTAAGTAAGTAAGAGTCAATCTTATGTAAAAACTTATACAAAAAAGAAGATTTAAATTGTTTAAGTTTTAAAATAATTTTAAAAAAGTTTTAAAATAATTACAAAAAATCGTATAAAAATATTTTTCCAAAAATTACAACAAAGCAAAAAAAAGCAGGGAAAAACAAAGTTATTTTCACATGATTTTGGATCTAAAAATAAAAATTGTTTATATTAATTATAAGCTGCTAAGTTTTCAACATATGAAGTAGCTCAGTGGAAGGGTCTCTGCCTAGCAGTCGGAGGGTCTGGGTTCGAGCCCCCACGGGATCATAAAAAAAATTTTGTATTTCGTTTAAAAATATATGTTTTTAATAAAACAACAACAAAAAAGTTGTTGCTGTTGTTGTTGTTGCTTTCAAATTGCTTACCCAAGTCATTACTTTTCTGCAATTGGTAAGTACTTGCCTCCAATGACATCCCCATGTTAATGTAATGACTTAAACAGCGAATGAGTAAGTAGTTCGTGTTCAATAAATAGTTTAACTGTTTAACTCATTATTTGGTAATGAAAAGTTTTACTGGGTATATTCTAAATTTTATTGATTTGATTTGATTTATTGATGGTGTATTATTCGTCTGGGTACACCCATCAGGAAATCCGCAAACTTGACTTCAACAGACAGACAGACAGATAGACATGGCTAAATCGACTCTCCTGGCGATTCTGAGTCAATTTAATAATTTTTATGGGGTCTAAGATGAATAATGAAAAAATTACAAACTGAATGACAAACTTATAATACCCTTTCACCTATTGGTGAAGGGTATAATAAGAATAAAGAAAAGGTGTCCCTGATTGTGCCCGATTTTAAGCGTTAGTGAACCACATCCTTCATAAAAGCTACAGAATCAACTTTAAAATTTTAAATGAAGGGACTTCCGAAAAAAGTTGATGATTATAGATATATTGGATAATTTGTCAACATTTTAGTTTCAGATAAATTTATACAATATTTCAATAAATTTTCTTATTTTCTAAAATATTTTCAAAAATCAAAATATTTTTCCTGACAAAACCTTTCAAGTGTATCCCATTACAATATAAATACTCTAATAATTTTTCAATCTTCCTTCAAATGTCTACAAGATTTATTGTCATTTTATTTCAATCGTCACTTGTACGATAGAAATGACAGCAAATGTCATGTTTTTTTTTTCAAAAAATAAAAGCAAAAGTATTTTTTTTATTTTATGACACATAAGTTATAATGTTTTCTTGTCTAAAACTAGACACAAACCAAACATTGAAAACCTTAGTAATGGCATAGGATAGTGACAGCTGTAGTTGGGGTCCTGACACATCCATATTTATTGCAATACATACACATTTACCGCACATACACATGTACAGCTTTCAACACTAACACACACACCACTTAACCATTGACTCCATAAAAAAAGTTTTTTGAAAAATTGAGAAAAAAAAAATAGTTCCAAAAAATAAACTAAAGCTAAAATCCTGCCACTGACAAGTGGTATCATGTCGACTCATTAAAAATGTTAGCACGTTGACAGCTTTGAGACACACTTATGGGATTAAGTTAAGTAAAAAAATAATAAAATTTAAAACAAATATAAAATCTCTTTATTAAATAGTTCTTGGTCCTTAAAAGGTCCTTTGGTTTTAAGGAGCTGCAGTAATCATTTAAAAGAATTCAAAGCTGTAACTTTACTGAAGTTTTAAGTTTGTTTATACCTACACTTTATATAAACGAAAGTTTTCTATTTGATGATATTCTGAAAACTTCTTCCTCTTCTAAGACCTTTAATTGACTGGCAAAAAAATGTGTTTTATAATGGAACCATATGCATTTTTTCTGTTTTTTTTTTCTATAGTTAAAAAGGACGTTCAGAAAATAATTAATATGTTACAACTAGACAAACCTATCTGTGGAAACTATTGCTAGATTAACGTATGCTATGAAGCTTTTTCCAAAATTTTGTATAAGTAACTTTACCGGTGCGGATTTAGGCACTCTAGATATTAGGGTATTTAATCGATTAATCATTATTCGATTAACCGATTAATTTATTTTCTCCATTTGTTTGATTATTTGAAAATTAAAAAAATAAATATCCTATTGTAACGAGCCGTTACAAATATTATATTAAATTCTACTACTTTCATCTATCTACTACACCACACGCTTTTTCTGAACACCCTATTTTTCATTTTTTTTTTTTATTATTATTGGACCAACACTCAGGGGATGACTCCTACGTATGCATATGCAATGGGATGGAACTAGGAAAAAAGGTTATGGGAAGGAGGATAGAGGGAGTAGTGTTTGTGGATATTCGATTTGAACCTTTGGATATCATAATTAGAGGGGAAGACTGATGCAGAAAGTTTATTCCACATTCGTGCTGTGCGGCTAAAAAACGAGTTTTCTCTATAGTGCGTCGTGCGATTCACTGGAAAATCGACTACAAAGGGGTGAGCCCTTGTTGAGTTACGTGTGCTACGAAGAAATGTACGGGTTTCAGGAACAAGATCCCTAATTTCATTGTAGTAGCGATAGAACAGTGAAACGCAACCCACATTACGACGATGCTCCAATGAGGCAATAGAGTTTGCTACCTTACTGTCACCGATAAGCACCTTCGCCCTCTCTTGTACACGGTCGAGAAGCTCCAAAATAGACTTTGAAGCACCGGCCCATACATGAGAGTTGTATTTCATTTTCGGTCGGATATAAGTGGTATAGATGTTAAGGAGATCAGTTGGAGTGAAGTATGTCTTACACCGCTTTAGAAGGCCGAGACACTTGAATGCTTCTTTCGACACTTGAAAAACGTGATTAGTCCAACGGACATCACACTAAATTTTCATGCCTAGAACATCAAGAGTTTCTGATTCCTCAATATTTATGCCACCCATAATTACAGATGATGCAACATTGTTCATAACGCGTTTGTGTGTTAATACACAACATTGGGTCTTTCGAGCATTGAAATCTACCCTCTTAGAACGACCCCAATTGAATATTGTAGAAAGGTCGGAATTTAGCGTATCATTCATGGTTTGCCTCTTGGAATTGATATCCAACATGCTAGGCCTATAGTTGAATGAATACGTATGACAGATGTTGCTATCATCTGCAAAAGAGTACATAGGATTGGAAGTTTGACATAGAAGGTCATTTAGAAAAATAAGAAATAGAGTAAGAGAAAGAACGGAGCCTTGTGGTACCCCCGAATTGATCTTGAACTCGTCGGACGATATCCCATCTATAACAACTCTTATAGTGCGATCTCTGAGAAAGCTCGATATAAATCGAGAGAAATTGTTACCAACACCAAAAGCAATAAGTTTTGATAGAAGCGCTCCATGCCACACTCTATCAAACGCCTCAGAAATATCAAGAGCTATAACTTTACTTTCGCCAAAACGGTGAATAGAACGGCACCATTTTTCCGATAAAAAGGCTAATACATCACCCGTAGAGCGGCCCCTACGAAATCCATACTGCCGGTCGTTTAGTAGGTTATTAGACTCCAAATATTTGACTAGATGATAGTTTATCATACTTTCCATCACTTTGGAAAGCGCGGAACAAATTGCTATTGGGCGGTAATTTTCGGGGTTGCTAGCCTCATCTTTTTTGGGGATTGGCGTTACATTAGCAACCTTCCAACACATGGGAAACTCACCGGCATGGTATAAGGTGCTAAAAAGGTTGGCTAATGGACGAGCTAACGTCGAAGAGCACTGCTTCAAGACCAGTGCTGGTATGCCATCCGGCCCAGGAGATTTATTTATGTTAAGATCCGCTAAAACCCTTTTAACAGCACGAGATCGAAAGAATATCTTAGGCATAGTTACTGATACTCTTTCGATTACGGGCAGTGGTTGATTGCTTTCCGGCAAGTGTGAATTACTTGCAAATAATTCAGCCATAAGGTTTACTTTATCGACCGGGTTAGTGAATGACTGGTCATCCTTTCAAAGAGTTGGTATTGATGAACTAGCATTATTCCTTACTCTTTTAACGAATGACCAAAAGTTTTTACTACCCTTAGGGGCAGTAAAACTTTGGTACGAAGACGCTGCTCGCATAGAGATTTTTCACGACTAAGCACCTTGGCACACGAAGACCTCGACTTTTTGCGCAGCAAATCAGTAGTTGGAGTTTTATTATTTCTCCATATTCTAAATGCTTCCTCCCTAGATCTGACTACAGTCTTACACGTCTGATTAAACCACGTTTTGTGACGTAGTTTAATCGAAGACTTTTTCGTTGGTATGAAAGTATTCATTCCCAACTTAATAATATTTTCCACCATTTTCGCCATGGCATTGACATCACTGTCTAGGAAACACAGTTTCCAATTAAAATGCCGAAAGAAGTCGTTGAGCTCTGCCCAACGTGCCTTCCCGTAGATAAAAATCTTACGTTTCGTAGCTGTTGATCCGATCGCTATATTATAATACCGTAGTTAGCCGATTGAGAGCCGAAGCTTTTATCACATCTAGAGATGGGTTTAGAGCTGGGTATTTACCTAACGCTGGGTATTTACCTATTTACACCCACCTTCATACCCGTGTATTTATCTAATTTCGGGTAAATACTCATTTGAATAACAAATACTCGTTGTTACGTAGAGCAACAGAATTTTGAACATTTTCGAATTTATCTGAGGTACCTCCTGCATTGGAATTCATTTATACAATTTCACAGGCACTAAACATAAATGTAATGGCAGATTTTGTCAATTACAAGGCCAGAAATGATTTTTGGGCCAAAACTTTTGTTTGGATGAAATTTCTTTAGTAAATTAGTGGAAAGAAATTTGTGGAAGTACGCAATTAGGCAAATTAGATATTCGAATTTTAACAGTTCCTAGTACTTCAGCTGCTTCTGAACCTCACCTTAGCACCCACAGCTTCTTCTTTTAAATTTTTTTTATTTTGATTTATACCCAAATTTTGGGTAAATACACAAGTGCTTGGGTATATACCTGGGTATTAACCTTTTAATACCCAATTTACCATTTGGGTATTTACCCTTGTCCCATCACTAATCACATCGGAGTATTCTTTGCTTTGTAGTTAACCGACCGAGAGCCGAAGTATTTATCTCTTCGGATTGAATGCTGTAGTTAGCCGATTGAGAGCCGAAGTTTTTATCTCATCGGAGTATTCTTTGCTTTGTAGTTAACCGACCGAGAGCCAAAGTATTTATCTCGTCGGATTGATTGCTGTAGTTAGCCGACTGAGAGCTGAAGTTTTTATCTCATCCGTGTATTATTTTTCTTGTAAATAACCGACCAAGAGTTGAAGTATTTGTCTCGTCGGATTACATTCCGTATATAGCCGATCAGATCAATAGTAGCCGAAGTACTAATCATAGAAACCGAGAGCTGAAGCATTTATCTTGTTGGATTATAAGTTTCTTGTAAATAACCGACCGAGAGTTGAAGTATTTGTCTCGTCGGATTACATTCCGTAGATAGCCGATCAGATCAATAGTAGCCGAAGTACTTATCATAGAAACCGAAAGCTGAAGCATTTATCTTGTTGGATTATAAGTTCATAGCTAGCCAGTCGAATCATTTCGTAGATAGCAAAGACATCATAATTAATCCCAATCGATATTCCATAACACACCGTATTTCGTTATTAAGAAACATTTGTACTTTACATCCAGCCGAAGTTCCAAAAGAACTCGGTAAATATACAATTGTGTAGTGCGGATCGTAAGATCAAAACTCATATTGTACAAACTTAGAAGTTTCTTATTATTTAACCCAAATAAGCATAGCCTTTGCCCAACGACTCACGAAGATACCAAGCCGCCCTCTCGAAGAAAAATATATTAAAGGAAGCAGACCTTTGACGAACCTGGACAGACTAGGCATATCTCAGCTGGAAAATAAAACTGCATTACACTATATAAAAATCGCTCAAAGGTGCCTTTAATTGCATTTAATACAAATTAACCCTCGCGTACCCATGGGTTAAAAAAAAATATTTTAAAAATTTTACGACATCCGCTTTCAACCAAATTTCTAGTATCTTCTATTTATATCTATGTTGTTTAATGGGAAGAATCTCCGAAACCAGCGGACCGATTTTTCTGAAATTTTGACAGTGTAGTATGGTTTGGCCAGTGGTGACTATAGGCTAATTTTTTCTTGAAATCTCAAGTGGGCGTGACCCCTCCCATATAACTCATATATTAAAATTGACATATATAGCTGATAATGAATACCGTTTTTTCTGAAATTTGGACAGTATGTTAGGGTATGACCGGTGGTTTAAATAGCCTAGGTTTTTTTTCTGAAATCTCAAGTGGGCGTGACCCCTCCCATATAAGTAAAATATTGAAAATGACAAATATGGATGACCTAGCAGCCCGATTTTTGACTGTATGGTAAGGTGTGACAGGTGGTTATTTTTTTTCTGAAATTTCAAGTGGGGGTGACCCCTCCCATATAAGTCAGATTTAAAAAATTACAAACATAGGCGACCGAGATGCCCGATTTTTGTGAAATTTTGACAGTATGGCTAGGTGTGACCGGCGGTCAAAACAGGCAAGGGTTTCTTCAGAAATCTCAAGTGGTCGTGACCCCTCCCATATAATTCATATATTAAAAATGACAAATATAGATGACCGAACTGACCGATTTTTCTGAAATTGTGACAGTATATTAAAGTGTAACCGGTGGGTAAACTAGGTCAGTTTTTTTTTTCTTGAAATCTCAAGTGGGCGTGACCCCTCCCATATAAGTCAAATATTTAAAATGACAAATATGAATGACCGAACTGACCGATTTTTCTGAAATTAAGACAGTATGGTAAGGCGTGATCGGTGGTTAAAATAGGCGAGGTTATTTTCTAAAATCTCAAGTGGGCGGTACCCCTCCCATATAAGTCAATTATTAAAAATGGCAGAAATTATACGGTCGGACACAGTAGTGTATTGTAATAATGCTTTATTTGCCGTTGGCGACAGAAGGAGACCAACGGCGTTTCTACACATAGTGGAGTTGCCAGAGTAGATAAAAAAGTTTCCGTTTTGTGTGCGGATAGAAGCACTATTCAGCCATCTTACCTCACTGAGCCCCAATATTTCGATCTTGTAATTCGACATCTCTTTAGAAACTTGTTCAAGTCTCGATGGTTCAGAGAGAGTTCGTACATTCCAAGTTCCTATCGTTATCCGTTGCTTGAAGCCATATTTTGTCGTCGATTTAAGGGATGATTATGTTTGATTATTTGTAGATGTTTCATTAATAAATATTTTTTACGAAAACGGAATATTAACCCAATTTCTTAACCTTCTTGAAGGCGAGGGACCTTGAAATTTTGATATAGGCATTGGTTATATAATGGCGCCAATTTATCGCCATGACAACTAGAGGATCTTCGGCACTCAGAATTTGAAGTAACATGTTTGCCAGACAAGTCCCTCTGAGACTCTCCCCTCTAGTCCGCTGAGTTTCACAGTTGCCCTACATACTATATGAAGGGTCGTCCACTATTCGCAACCTGCGGAGGCGTCCCGTAGCATCTCAGCTATGCTTTCACTTAAGAGATTTATATTTTATAAGCATCAGCCAACTAATGGATGTAAAATATTAAATCCCCGTGAGGGGGATTGGGAATGAATATAGCAGGGGCTATATTCATCTCTCTATGACTCCAATCTTCTATCGAGCCAAGTCTTGCGGCCTTGTCGACAACGTTGTTACCTTCGATATCGCAATGATTCGGAACAGGACACAGTTTTGAAGTATTACTTTGTCTTTGCAGCGCCATAAGACAGCCTCACTATCGACATATATTGTCACCACACTGTTTTCAGATATGATATCAGAAATTAGCACTATGGCCTTCCGTATACCAAAAATCTCTGCCTGGAAGACACTACACTCATCTGCAAGTCTGTAAGATTTTCTAATGTTTGGCTTTTTTTAGAAAAACACCCGGTATCCATCTTAGAACCATCAATAAAGATCAAATTCAAATGTTAGCTTACTACATTAACGGGGGTTACCGTAACTACCCAGGTGATACCACGAGAGCTCATGGGCACTTGCACAGGCAGATAAAACTGTTCTTGGAGTTTATACGCTGACATCAACGGTTGTACACGAATTATCCACTTAACACAACGTTCCTTAAAGCTTACTAGTGAAAATCAGTTTTATCCGAGAATCATTGAACATTTTAGATTTCGAATGTGGTCTACTCATAGAAACCGTGATAGATACTTAAACGATGTTCTATTCTGCACACAAATGAATCAAAATTACGATGATATCTTATAGAGATTGGGTTTGTGCTGATGTTTGTAACGCATAGAAATATTGGTCTTAGACCCAAGTTTTATTAAACCAATGGACTCAGATTCGCTCTCTAAGTTGATTTAAAGATGTAGTAAAAAGTAGTAGTAGTAGTAAAAAAACTTGTAAAATTTTCCACAGGGGCTTGTTTGGACTTTTTTGACAATCGATCTACTTTTTTGAAGACCGATTTAATCTTGCTAATTTTTAATTATCTTTTTTTTACTTTAACATATTTCATAATTTAAACAAGTAAGAGTGGTATATTCGGCTTTGCCGAATCTTGGATACCCTTCACCAATGGTGTTCCAAAAGTACTTAATATAATTCCTAGCAATATTTATTGGAATCAAGAAGTTGTTGATAAAGGTCATTACAAACGGTTATCTTAAAAGACGCAATAGATCTTGGTTGCGAAAACTGAAATTTATATGTTGTGACGTCAGTATTAGTTCCAACTTTATTTTTAATATAGTAGTTGACATCATCAGACGTAGTATCATATGCTAGGCGTGAGACGAAAATGGATCTTTTTGGCGGAATAACTCGTAACGGATTGTGAACTGGTGATATAACTGCATTGCGGGATGAGTTATCGGTATTATAAATTGTATCTTGCAGAGGATTTGTAATTAAAGGTGTAGTAGGAGAAGGGTCATGAATGATGACCTCAGGTGGGACAGGAACAAAATCATTATTTTTCCCCACAGGATTTAATGAAGCAGCTACCGTGGAAAAAGTTATTTCCGGGATTATAGGAGACTTACTAAAAGTTTTTTTACGTTTTGGTGACAAAGTATCCTGAGCATCGGCAAAATTATCAAGGTTAGGGAATTTTGTAAAAAGTTCACCAAATTTCAAAAACTTGGATTGAATGGATAACAAATCATTTCTTAATTGATCAAATTCTTCTTTGTAGCTTTTAAAAAACTTGTAAAAGTCTAAATTTATTGGTTTGCAGCGTGGACAAGACCACTGAATGGATTTGGCTGGGTCAGCGAGTGCATCTGCATCACGTGCTTTAAGAGTCGTGCATTTCATATGGTAGTTACCCAAACACACCCAACAAGATATCATACGATCATTACCAGTAATATTGCAGTTAAATTTTAGGCATTCCATGTTTAAGTTTAATGATAAAATTGTTTACTGGGATGAATATTTAAGCTATGTTTACTAGTATTATATGCAAAGAGTCTTTAAAGAGTCGGAAAACGAAAAGCTTTTCGGTGGCGTCATCATCTAGAATAGTTATGCACCCAAAGGTTAGGTTGGGCAGGTGGCTGATGTCTAGGGAAGCTTCACTTGGGTTCTAAAGTGGTCCCTTTGTGAAAGATAATGATTACTAGACTACAAGTAGAGAATGCATATTTAAGCCAGCCAGTAGCTTTCGAAATAAAATAGACACATATTTTACGAACATTTAATAAAGCTCGATAGACCAGATAAACCATGCAGAAAAGATGCTTCAAAATGTAGATGCCCTTAGATTTGCAAATGCACATCGATTTGATGAAGTTTAAGTATTCTGGCATGCAACCCAAAAACACAGTGCCCAGTGAGGGTTGTGCACTTTAATTCGTACGAATTATCCAAATAGTAAAAGTTCTTGATTAGTTATGTAAAACTCTGAAGTTAGCGGACTGATTTAGGTCAAAGCTTTAACAATGATTGTCAATGTATACAAGCCTTAAATTATAGGGTATACACTCTTAGTTTTAGATACATACGTGAAATATATAGCTTTAGAATGGATGGATATCAGCTTTGTCGGAAAAGTTATTAAAGATTTACTTATTAATCTGAAGTTAGTCAATTAATAAAAATGAACACTTCATCAATAATATTTGAGATGTATTGTTCTTTCGATCTGTCCTATGGATGTTTGAAAAGTTTTGCTCTAGTTCTTTGTGCAATTTGAATGTGATTTAATTTATCAGCATTAAATCGATTCCCGGTCGGGGTTATATGGGAGATTTCACTAAATATGAATAGAGCTCGCCCATTTTCAATATCGAACTTTTCAAGAGATCAGAAATACTTTTGTCAAATGTTGTCCCACTGAATATCAATATTGTACAACGTCTTTATACTAAATGTCATCATCGTATCTGTTATAATTTGTCATTTATTAGCTACTAAGAGATTGCCTTAGGCGAAGTTATACGGGATCAATTGTCAAACGTGAACGGATTTCTCCCAATTGAAATTAAAAAGTTTTAATTTTCGTTGATATGTGAGATACTTACATACATATGTAGGTTTTGAACGGATATCATGTACTTAGCTGCATTTTTGTACTTCCTAGGAAGATTACCTATAATTTGATATATAATACATTATCAAATGTTATCATAATGTTCAAAAGTCAGACACAAAATTAAGATAAATGCAGTGTGTCTGTCTGCTAAAATCAGATTTGTGGAGCTCCTGGATTTTACACAAAATTTTAGGATATTGTTCCACCCTAAATTTCATCATTGTCGATCAAAACACCATCGCTTAAACGCTAAATTATATCTACCACAAATTACCGAATGCATCAGGATTTAGGTAATCCTCTGCGAAGGACGCTATTAAATTTCATCAAAATAAACACCTGAGATATCGACAAAACAGGAGCTCCAAAAACTTGACTACAACATAAAAAATTACGGACAGGTAGACGGACGGACAAAAAACAGACGGACGGACGGACAAACAAACAGACGGACGGACAGACAGACAAACAGACGGACGGAGGTCGCGAAATCAATCCTCCTGCCGGTTCTGAGTTGATCGGAACAATTTGAATGGTATTCGTAATCAGATTTGTGGAGTATATATATCAGATTTTAGAAAATCCTCACACAAAGAACGATGTCAAATTTCATCACAATCGGTCCATAAACACCTGAGATATCGCTGAAACAATACTTACAAAATGTAAACAAAATTTCTTAGACACTTACTTTGGGCAATTTGCTGTACATCAAATGTAGTGTTATGGCGATATCTCAATTGTTTATGGACCGCTTTTGATAAAATTTAATAACGTGCTTGGCGGGGGAATTTCCTAAAATCTGATATAAAATTTATGTAGGTCCGTGCTAAAGGAGGATGGTTTTTCCTATTTCTGCATTTCATTTTTTTAACAAACATTCTCTAATGCGTACTCTGGGCAATTTGCGATACATCAAATTCAGTGTTTTGGCGATATCTCAGTTGTTTATGGACCGATTTTGATAAAATTTTACAGAGTGCTTTAGGAAACTATCTCCTACAATATATAATATATAACATATTATCACATGTACACCAGGAGTTTTTTTCTCTTATTATTTAAAAGTGTGTTTCAATCCAAAATTTTAGAATTTTCGTCTAATTTTTGGTATTTTTTCGATATTTTCGGTGTTTATAAACCGATTTTAATGAAATTTAATAGCGTTCATTGCGGGGAATTTCCTAAAATCTGATATATAATTTATGTAAGTCCATCCTCCAGGGGCTTCAGAAACTAGATTTCAACAGACAGACAGACAGACGGACGGACAGACAGACAGACAAACAGACAGACGGACATCGCTTAATCGATTCTCCTCCCGATTCTGAGTCGATCGGTATAATTTTTATGTCTACGATCACTAATAAAAAAATTACAAACGGAATCACAAACTTATAATACCCTTTCACCTATTGGTGAAGGGTATAAAAAGAATTATTTTTGTTTTCTTTTTCTGTTAAAAATTTTGACAATATTCATTTTTTAAAATTTTTTCCTTTACCGATTTACAAACGATACAAGGTTATTTGCAACGGATTGAGAACCGGACTATTATTTCCATTGGTTTTTTTTTTTTCATTTATAATAAATTGTGAACCATACTACCTATTATATTTTAGAAATATTGCAAATTGTTTCAAATTTTTATAAAAATTCTCAGCCAGAATTTATTATTGTATTTAGTCTTTAAATTGATGCAATTTAGTTTCACTTTGTTTTAAGTTTTAACTTTATTTATAGACTTTTCTTTTGATTAAAAAAATTATTTTAAATTTTTTAAAGCGTTGTTATCCTTTTTTTAATTCCTTTTATCGTTGCACAATTACGCGTATTTCCGTTTATCATTTATCTCCCGAAATTTCTTATTCAGCGCCATTTTTGTAGACCTTTCATTGCCCGTTGACGTTTTGAAACTAACACGATTATGGCTCGCATTTTACAGTCATGCATGAAATTTTCTTAGTTCTCATCTATTCTTCTTTAGTATCCTCTTTCTCTTGTAGCTTATTTGTCATCTGGGAGAGAGTAAATTATAGTAAAACTGAAGTTTCTTAAAGCATAACAAAAACTCTCTGTTTATATTTTGACTTCTAACTCTCTATTACTCGTTATGTCAAAATATGTTTTGACAAATGCAAAATGTCAGTTCATCAAATGACAATATGCAAAGGGCGCATGACTTTTATACATAGTAGCTATATGTTATAACTGATGGGTTGTGCTATAATAAGGTAAGAATGATGCTATAATTATATTAAATGCTATAATTGTACTTATTACTATAATTTTGAATAAAGCTATAATTATGACAGAATCTTATTTAATCTAAATAAATTATGTATATCCCTAATTTTAGTCTTTATGATGCTATAAAAATACGATTTTGAAATAATTATATCATGGAAGTTTGATATAATCTACATCAAAATATGGGTATATTAAAAATTGTTTATTATTATAGCAAAGTTTGTAATTATGTTGGAAAAAATCATGATGTGGAAATAATAAAAGCAAAGCCACTTTTTTACTTGTTCTATAAAATTACATAGCACTTTAGCTTTTGAAATTATCGTTAATATTTTGGAAGCTTTTAGTTCCCAATTTAAACTTTTAGTTCCATAGAATCAAATTTACACATAAACAGATATAGCCAATGATAGACGAGTATTACTTGTGGCACTATAGCAACCAGTTGTGGTACTGACATGACTTTTCTTACATGATTTTGAAGATTTTTTATTATCGTAGGGTAATAGAATAATAAACCCCCTATAACACTGTTTAGCATTACAATCTTGAACTGAGAATTGAGACCCCCAGAATCTGAAAGCTCGAGTTATTAGCTAAGGTTTGTTTTAATTGATTTTTGAAGTTTTCGATTGGTTTTGGGTTGAATTTTAATACAATTTAAAAAAAAAAAAAACATGTATATACTTTCTTTTCAGCAGGTAGCCCATACCACCAGCAGCCGATGAATTTTTTCAATTTTCGTAAATACCACGATTATTAATAAAACTCGTGAAATTGAGTATTAAAATTATTCAGTTAGAATTTGGATGTTAACAGAGTTTGTTGGTGCCGCTTTATTAAAGAAAAGACAAAAACAAAATAGGCACGAAACAGATCAAAATCCAATTTATAGCAACAAAATACATGGTACGAGAGAACAAAGAAATATAATCTCGAACATTGTTGCCACGACACTATTATTTTTATTAATATCGGGAATATTTTTCAAAACTGAAATAAATTCTAATATTAAACAGATTTTTATAGTTTTTAGATATTTTCGATCTAAAAAATAGGCAAGAAACAGATCAAAATCCAATTTATAGCAGCAAAATACTTGGTACGAGAGAACAAAGAAATATAATCTCGAACATTGTTGCCACGACACTATTATTTTTATTAATATCGGGAATATTTTTCAAAACTGAAATAAATTCTAATATTAAACAGATTTTTATATTTTTTAGATATTTTCAATCTAAAAAATAGGCAAGAAACAGATCAAAATCCAATTTATAGCAGCAAAATACATGGTACGAGAGAACAAAGAAATATAATCTCGAACATTGTTGCCACGACACTATTATTTTTATTAATATCGGGAATATTTTTCAAAACTGAAATAAATTCTAATATTAAACAGATTTTTATAGTTTTTAGATATTTTCGATCTAAAAAATTTTCTATAAAAAATAGGCAAGAAACAGATCAAAATCCAATTTATAGCAACAAAATACATGGTACGAGAGAACAAAGAAATATAATCTCGAACATTGTTGCCACGACACTATTATTTTTATTAATATCGGGAATATTTTTCAAAACTGAAATAAATTCTAATATTAAACAGATTTTTATAGTTTTTAGATATTTTCGATCTAAAAAATAGGCAAGAAACAGATCAAAATCCAATTTATAGCAGCAAAATACTTGGTACGAGAGAACAAAGAAATATAATCTCGAACATTGTTGCCACGACACTATTATTTTTATTAATATCGGGAATATTTTTCAAAACTGAAATAAATTCTAATATTAAACAGATTTTTATATTTTTTAGATATTTTCAATCTAAAAAATAGGCAAGAAACAGATCAAAATCCAATTTATAGCAGCAAAATACATGGTACGAGAGAACAAAGAAATATAATCTCGAACATTGTTGCCACGACACTATTATTTTTATTAATATCGGGAATATTTTTCAAAACTGAAATAAATTCTAATATTAAACAGATTTTTATAGTTTTTAGATATTTTCGATCTAAAAAATTTTCTATAAAAAATAGGCAAGAAACAGATCAAAATCCAATTTATAGCAACAAAATACATGGTACGAGAGAACAAAGAAATATAATCTCGAACATTGTTGCCACGACACTATTATTTTTATTAATATCGGGAATATTTTTCAAAACTGAAATAAATTCTAATATTAAACAGATTTTTATATTTTTTAGATATTTTCGATCTAAAAAATAGGCAAGAAACAGATCAAAATCCAATTTATAGCAGCAAAATACATGGTACGAAAGAACAAAGAAATATAATCTCGAACATTGTTGCCACGACACTATTATTTTTATTAATATCGGGAATATTTTTCAAAACTGAAATAAATTCTAATATTAAACAGATTTTTATAGTTTTTAGATATTTTCGATCTAAAAAATTTTCTATAAAAAATTTTCATAGAAAAATTTTTGAAAAAATTTTCATAAAAAAATTTTTGATAAAAAAGTTTTCTACAAAAAAATGTTCATAGAAAATTTTTTGATAAAAAAGTTTCTTATAGAAAAATTTTTGATCAAAATTTTTGATAAAAAATTTTCAATATAAAAATTTTTGATAAAAAATTTTCCATAGAAAAATTTTTGATAAAAAATTTTCCATAGAAAAAATTTTATACAAAAATTTTTGATGAAAAAAATTTTTTATTGAAAATTTTTCAATAGAAAATGTTTTATGAAAACTTTTTTTTCAAAAAATAACAAAATATTGTAGTCGAGATGTAAATATTATTCAAAAAGAGGAGTATTCGCATTTGATCCCAAATCTGTTACATTTATTTATTAATGTAACAGACCAATTTATTGATAAAAAGCCAAAAAATGTTTGAGGAGAAACCAAATTCCTTGACGTGTTTCGATGGTTGGTTAAGCCATCTCTTCAGGAGGATTATCCCTAATTGGTCTGTTACATTAATAAATAAATGTAACAGATTTGGGATCAAATGCGAATACTCTTCTTTTTTTAATTTTTTTTATAGAAAATTTTTTATAAAAAATTTTATAGAAAATTTTTTCTAGCAAAAATTCTTCTATGGAAAATTTTTGATAAAAGAATTTTCTAGAGAAAAATTTTTGATAAAAAAATTTTTGATAAAAAAAATTTTCTATAGAAAAATTTTTGATAAAAAATTTTCTATAGAAAAATTTTTGATAAAAAATTTTTTATAGAAAAATTGTTGATAAAAAATTTTTGATAAAAAATTTTTGATAAAAAATTTTCTATAGAAAAATTTTTGATAAAAAATTTTCTATAAACAAATTTTTCAAAAAGAAGAGTATTCGCATTTGATCCCAAATCTGTTACATTTATTTATTAATGTAACAGACCAATTTATTGATAAAAAGCCAAAAAATGTTTGCGGAGAAACCAATTTGGGATAATCTTCCTGAAGAGATGGCTTAACCAACCATCGAAACGGGTCAAGGAATTTGGTTTCTCCTCAAACATTTTGTGGCTTTTTATCAATAAATTGGTCTATAGAAAAAATTTTTTTTTTCTATAGAAAAATTTTTGATAAAAAATTTTCTATAAAAAAATTTTTGATAAAAAATTTTCTATAGAAAAATTTTTGATAAAAAATTTTCTATAGAAAAATTTTTGATAAAAAATTTTCTATAGAAAAATTTTTGATAAAAAATTTTCTATAGAAAAATTTTTGATAAAAAATTTTCTATAGAAAAATTTTTGATAAAAAATTTTCTATAGAAAAACTTTTGATAAAAAATTTTCTATAGAAAAATTTTTGATAAAAAATTTTCTATAGAAAAATTTTTGATAAAAAATTTTCTATAGAAAAATTTTTGATAAAAAATTTTCTATAGAAAAATTTTTGATAAAAAATTTTCTATAGAAAAATTTTTGATAAAAAATTTTCTATAGAAAAATTTTTGATAAAAAATTTTCTATAGAAAAATTTTTGATAAAAAATTTTCTATAGAAAAATTTTTGATAAAAAATTTTTGATAAAAAATTTTCTATAGAAAAATTTTTTTTTCTATAGAAAAATTTTTTTTTTCTATAGAAAAATTTTTTTTTCTATAGAAAAATTTTTGATAAAAAATTTTTTATAGAAAAATTTTTGATAAAAAATTTTCTATAGAAAAATTTTTGATAAAAAATTTTCTATAGAACAATTTTTGATAAAAAATTTTCTATAGAAAAATTTTTGATAAAAAATTTTCTATAGAAAAATTTTTGATAAAAAATTTTCTATAGAAAAATTTTTGATAAAAAATTTTCTATAGAAAAATTTTTGATAAAAAATTTTCTATAGAAAAGTTTTTGATAAAAAATTTTCTATAGAAAAATTTTTGATAAAAAATTTTCTATAGAAAAGTTTTTGATAAAAAATTTTCTACAGAAAAATTTTTGATAAAAAATTTTCTACAGAAAAATTTTTGATAAAAAATTTTCCATAAAAAAATTTTTGATAAAAAATTTTCTATAGAAAAATTTTTGATAAAAATTTTCTATAGAAAAATTTTTGATAAAAAATTTTTTATAGAAAAATTTTTGATAAAAAATTTTCTATAGAAAAATTTTTGATAAAAAATTTTCTATAGAAAAATTTTTGATAAAAAATTTTCTATAAGTATAGAAAAATTTTTGATAAGAAATTTTCTATAGAAAAATTTTTGATAAAAATAATTTCTATAGGAAAATTTTTGATAAAAAAAATTTCTATAGAAAAATTTTTGCTAAAAAATTTTCCATAAAATTTTTGATAAAAAATTTTTCATAAAATTTTTGATAAAAAATTTTTCATAAAACATTTTCTATAGAAAAATTTTTGATAAAAAATTTTCTATAGAAAAATTTTTGATAAAAAATTTTCTATAGAAAAATTTTTGATAAAAAATTTTCTATAGAAAAATTTTTGATAAAAAATTTTCTATAGAAAAATTTTTGATAAAAAATTTTCTATAGAAAAATTTTTGATAAAAAATTTTATAGAACATTTTTTATAAAAATTTTTCTATAGAAAAATTTTTGATAAAAAATTTTCTATAGAAAAATTTTTGATCAAAAATTTTCTATAGAAAAATTTTTGATAAAAAATTTTCTATAGAAAAATTTTTGATAAAAAATTTTCTATAGAAAAATTTTTGATAAAAAATTTTCTATAGAAAAATTTTTGATAAAAAATTTTCTATAGAAAAATTTTTGATAAAAAATTTTCTATAGAAAAATTTTTGATAAAAAATTTTTGATAAAAAAATTTCTATAGAAAAATTTTTGATAAAAAATTTTCTATAGAAAAATTTTCTAGGGAAAAATTTTTGATAAAAAATTTTCTTAGAAAAATTTTTGATAAAAAATTTTCTATAGAAAAATTTTTGATAAAAAATTTTCTATAGAAAAATTTTTGATAAAAAATTTTCTATAGAAAAATTTTTGATAAAAAATTTTCTATAGAAAAATTTTTATCAAAAATTTTCTATAGAAAAATTTTTGATAAAAAATTTTCTATAGAAAAATTTTTGATAAAAAATTTTTTATAGAAAAATTTTTGATAAAAAATTTTCTAGGGAAAAATTTTTGATAAAAAATTTTCTAGGGAAAAATTTTTGATAAAAAATTTTCTTAGAAAAATTTTTGATAAAAAATTTTCTTAGAAAAATTTTTGATAAAAAATTTTCTTAGAAAAATTTTTATCAAAAATTTTTCCCTAGAAAATTTTTTATCAAAAATTTTTCTATAGAAAATTTTTTATCAAAAATTTTTCTACAGAAAATTTTTGATAAAAATTTTCTAGATATACTAAACCAGATATTAGGACTATGTTTGGACATAGTACAGACCAATATATTATAAATTCAGGAATATAAATTTTAGAATGAGTTCCGAAACTTTAATTAACATTTTTAAATACTTTTTAAACACTTTTTGTAATAAATTTATACAACTTTTTAATTTTACTTTGTAATTTTTCGCAAAAAATCTCTAAAACTGAACAAGATATTACGCCCATGTTTGGACATAGTAGAGACCAATATACTAAAAATTCAGAAATATAAATTATAGAACGAGTTTCAAAACTTTATTTAACATTTTTGAATACAGAAAAGTACACTTTTTGCAATAAATTTATATAATTTTTTAACATTACTTTGTAGTTTTTCGCAAAAATCTCTAAAACTGACAAGGCATTAGGAACATTTTGCACATAGTGTAGACTACTATATTAGAAATTCAGAAATTTCAATTTTAGAACGAGTTCTGAAATTTTAATTCACATGTTTGAATACAGAAAAGTACACTTTTTGCAATAAATTTATGTAATTTTTTAACATTACTCTGTAATTTTCGCGAAAATCTCTAAAATTAAACAAGATATTATTACCATATTCGGACACAGTGTAGACCAATATACTAAAAATTCGGAAATATAAATTTCAAAACAAGTTCTGAAATTTTAATTCACATTTTTCAATACAGAAAAGTACACTTTTTGGTATAAATTTATGTAATTTTTTAACATTACTTTGTTATTTTTCGCAAAAAAAACTCTAAAACTAAACAAGATATTAAGAAAATTTTTGGGCACAGTATAAGCCAATATATTCGAAATTCAAAAATGTAAATCTTAAAACGAGTTTCGAAACTTTAATTAACATTTTTGACTACGTCTTTAGAAAATTTGAGTTTTTTTTAGCAAAATGTGTCTTGAGACCCTATTTATAGTTAGTACTCCATTATAATTTTCTTGTACATACTAAAGGTTACAGTTTTTAATAGAGTGCAAAATAAATCAATTTAATCTAAATTTGTATATGTCGAGAGTAATTATGTCCTTAGTACTAATATCAACCTTAAATCGCTATTATCGCTCATTTCCAGAATTTGTCTTAAACTTTTCTACTCTAGGTCATTTAAAACATGTACTAATTTCGTGTATTCTACAACAAAATGTTATTGATTATAATCATTGAAAACATTTGGTTTAAACAATTGAACGACTTGTTTTTTATGTATTTTCCTATTTCTTATTTATTTTGTAGCTTTTTCTGTAAATCGCTAAGAAAACTCTTAGATGCAGCGGAATGTTAAGATTATGGTTTCCATCGTACAACATTTTTAACTGCAAATATATCCTTAAATGTCCTGCACAGCTAAACAAAAGCGATTTGACAATTAATCAACAGCAGTTTTAGGTTTTTTTCTTTCTTTCTTCTTCAAGGAAAAACAATTGTAGATAAATGGGCAAAACTGTTTCATTTCGGGTTTTTTTGGAAATGAATAATGTCTTGGAGCATAAGAAATTTGGGAATTGGAAAATGAAATCCAATGAAGGATAAAAATGTGCAACAAACTAAAAATGGTAGAAGACGGAGGAAAAACAAACAAATATGTTGAAATAATCTTAAAATACACATTACGAGGGTTGTAATGAAATTCCATAATGCTATTGTTGCATCTGGAAAATGATGTTTCTAACAGTGCGTTTGCACATGTAGGTGACTTGTTACAAGTTGTGTATACGTATTAGCAACCAATACACCGAAAAAAGTAATGAAAACACTTGCAACTTGCTTGATTGTTTACACAAACAAGTGCAAATTCATTTCCAAAATGTCTACGAAGAAAATGGTTCTAAAGAAAATTGCTTGTTGTTTTCTTGTGTTTTTTTTTTTTTTGTATACTCATATGAATTTTCAATGGCTGGGTTGCCATAGCTTATTATTGGCAAATTATAAGGGAAGCAGATTGTATGAATAATTTGCTCATAAAATAATTCATAAATGTATGTACCAAATTATAATAATACATATAGAACTACAAGTTTTTAATGTTTTTATACCCTTCACCAATAGGTGAAAGGGTATTATAAGTTTGTGATTCCGTTTGTAATTTTTTTATCAGTGATCGTAGACCCCATAAAAATTATACCGATCGACTCAGAATCGGGAGGAGAATCGATTAAGCGATGTCCGTCTGTCTGTCTGTCTGTCTGTCTGTCTGTCTGTCTGTCTGTCTGTCTGTTGAAATCAATTTTCTGAAGCCCCTGGAGGATGGACTTACATAAGTTATATATCAGATTTTACTAAATTCTCCCGCAATGAACGCTATTAAATTTCATTAAAATCGGTTTATAAACACCGAAAATATCGAAAAAATACCAAAAATTAGACGAAAATTTTAAAATTTTTGATTAAAACACACTTTTAAATAACAAGAGAAAAAAGATACTCCTGGTGTACATGTGATAATATGTTATATATCAGATTGTAGGAAATAGTTTCCCAAAGCACTCTGTAAAATGTTATCAAAATCGGTCCATAAACAACTGAGATATCGCCAAAACACTGAATTTGATGTATAGCAAATTGCCCAAAGTTTGCATTAGAGAATGTTTGTTGAAAAAACGAAATGCAGAAATAGGAAAAACCATCCTCCTTTAGCACGGACCTACATAAATTTTATATTAGATTTTAGGAAATTCCCCCGCCAAGCACGTTATTAAATTTTATCAAAAGCGGTCCATAAACAATTGAGATATCGCCATAACACTGCATTTGATGTACAGAAAATTGCCCAAAGTACGTGTCTAAGAAATTTTGTTTACATTTTGTAAGTATTGTTTCAGCGATATCTCAGGTGTTTATGGACCGATTGTGATGAAATTTGACATCGTTCTTTGTGTGAGGATTTTCTAAAATCTATACTCCACAAATCTGATTACGAATACCATTCAAACTGTACCGATCAACTCAGAATCGGCAGGAGAATTGATTTCGCGACCTCCGTCCGTCTGTTTGTCTGTCTGTCCGTCCGTCTGTTTGTTTGTCCGTCCGTCCGTCCGTCTGTTTTTTTTTTGTCCGTCCGTTTACCTGTCTGTAATTTTTTCTGTTGTAGTCAAGTTTTTGGAGCTCCTGCTTTGTCGATATCTCAGGTGTTTATTTTGATGAAATTTAATAGCGTCCTTCGCAGGGGATTACCTAAACCCTGATGCATTCGGTAATTTGTGGTAGATATAATTTAGCGTTTAAGCGATGGTGTTTTGATCGACAATGATAAAATTCAGGGTGGGACAATATCCTAAAATTTTGTGTAAAATCCAGGAGCTCCACAAATCTGATTTTAGCAGACAGACACTCTGCATTAATCTTAATTTTGTGTCTGACTTTTGAACATTATGATAACATTTGAGAATGTATTATATATCAAATTATAGGTAATCTTCCTAGGAAGTACAAAAATGCAGCTAAGTACATGATATCCGTTCAAAACCTACATATGTATGTAAGTATCTCACATATCAACAAAATTTTAAATTTTTTAATTACAATTGGGAGAAATCCGTTCACGTTTGACAATTGATCCCGTATAACTTCGCCTAAGGCAATCTCTTAGTAGCTAATAAATGACAAATTATAATAGATACGATGATGACATTTAGTATAAAGACTTTGTACAATATTAATATTCAGAGGGACAACATTTGACAAAAGTATTTCTGATCTCTTGAAAAGTTCGATATTGAAAATGGGCGAGCTTTATTCACATTTTGTGAAATCTCCCATATAACCCCGACCGGGAATCGATTTAATGCTGATAAATTAAATCACATTAAAATTGCACAAGGAACTAGAGCAAAACATTCCAAACATCCATCGGACAGATCGAAAGAACAATACATCCCAAATATTATTGATGAAGTGTTCATTTTAATTAATTAACTAACTTCAGATTAATAAGTAAATCTTTAATTACTTTTCCGACAAAGCTGATATCCATCCATTCAAAAGCTATATATTTCACGTATGTATCTAAAACTAAGAGTGTATACCCTATAATTTTAAGGCTTATCATTGTTAAAGCTTTGACCTAAATCAGTCCGCTAACTTCAGAGTTTTACATAACTAATCAAGAACTTTTACTGGTGGGATAATTCGTACGAATTAAAGTGCACAACCCTCACTGGGCACTGTGTTTTTGTTTAAACTTCATCAAATCGATGTACATTTGCAAATCTAAGGGCATCTACATTTTGAAGCATCTTTTCTGCATGGATTATCTGGTCTATCGAACTTTATTAAATGTTCGTAAAATATGTGTCTATTTTATTTCGCTACTGGCTGGCTTAAATATGCATTCTCTACTTGTAGTCTAGTAATCATTGTGTTTCACAAAGGGACCACTTTAGAACCCAAGTGAAGCTTCCCTAGACATCAGCCACCTGCCCAACCTAACCTTTGGGTGCATAACTATTCTAGATGATGACGCCACCGAAAAGCTTTTCTTTTTCCGACTCTTAATTTTAAAGACTCTTTGCATATAATACTAGTATAACCAAATTTTGGTAGGAATTACATTAAGTACTTTTGCAGCACCATTGGTGAAGGGTATCCAAGATACCACTCTTACTTGTTTATCTTATTTTCGGTATGTAACAAGAAATTAAATCATTTTGTTATTATTATAAAAATTGTTCCTCGTATTCTATCTATTTAAATTAATATATAATCTTTATGTGGCAACACTCCTTTTTTGCTTCTGACATGCAAGTAAAAAAATCACTGGCAATCAAAATCGCTTGCAAGTGAGCCTACAACTTGCAGAAGTGTGATTTTTTCACTTGCACTTGCATCTGTAAATGCCGTGTAAAGTAAAGTTTTGAAAATTTTGATATCAGTACAACATTATTGACTGAAATTGGTCTAATTTTTATGAAAATTTTTGAGTTTTCGAACATATACAACAAAAAGGGCAAAAAATCATTAATGTATCTTGTACAGTTTCTCAGATATTTAAAGTCAAATTTCAAAAATGATTTTGTGAAAACTACACTTTTGTTTTTTTTTTTAACGAAAACTATACCTTAAATACTTCTGGAAAAAAAAAACTATGAAAAAGCTATAAATAAAAAAGTCAAGATTTGCACAATTTTTGCATGTTTTTAATTTTTTGACCTGAGGCTTGTGTTTTTAATGCAATAATTGTACCTGTTATCAATACCTTTTCTATATGTTTAATACACCAATGAATAGGAAAATATATCTAGATTATTACACTATTCAGTTTTTACTAATATTCAAAAAACTCTTAAACATTTCTGGGAAAAACTAATCAAAAAGCAAAAAAGTGTATTTTTTACAAAATCATTTTTGAAGTTTGACTTTAAATTTTTAAAAACTGTACAAAGTACATAAATGATTTTTTGCAATAATAAAATCTATTTTATTGTTTATATAAAACAATTTTAAAATTTTCAAAATAAAAAAACCCAACTGACCCTATTTTCAATTTAAATTGTGGTATATAGAAATTTGTAATTTTTTACAAAATTCGATTTTTGAAAATCGTTTATGATTTCACGCTTTTTCAATTTTTGGAATCTAAAGAGAATATATGGGGCTATTTAAATGCATTTCAGAAAGTTGCAAAATCAGCTTGACTTTTTCGTAATATGTGCGAAAACACTAAAATTTTCTTAAAATTTAGACAAATTCTGATCAATGCTGTACACAAAGGAAATGCTGCACTGACTTAAATTTTGGTTAAAATTATCCTAAAACCCTATTCTCTACGAATATATTATAAAACATTCACTTTTAATAAAAAAAAAACTTCTCAGTAAAAAGTACAAAATTAATAGGACCTTTTTGAGAAAAAAAAAACACTTTTTTCGATTAGCGAAAAAAATTTGACTTTCGAAAATTTTCATTACAAAATGGTTCAAGATATTTAAAAATGGTATTTACTGTTTTATTTGCTTAACTGTTGACTATATGTCAGTGATTTTCAAAAAATTATGGGTTTAATACGGAATGCGCAATCGGTCAAAAACTAAAAAAAAGCTGAAAATAAAAATGACTTCCGACATTTGGACATATATGAGAGCTAGGGTCAAATGTGGACCGATTATCTCAAAATTTGGCAAATTGATTATAGTTGTTACAAAAATTATGTATGCAAGATTCTCATTATCTTCAGATTTACGAGCGTTTTAGTGATTTTTGTTTCATTTAGTGCGTTTTTAAAGAAAAGTTTGTATGGGAGCTATGGTCAAATGTGGGCGGATTTTAATGAAATTTGATACAGTGATTTCAGTTTACATAAGCAGTATTCAATTTAAATTTCGTGAAAAAATATTGATATTTGTGGCCAATATATCAATTCCGGGAAGTGGTACCTATGGGAGGTACCATAAATAATGGACCGATTTTGACGAATAACCATGGTCCCATTATCCAAGAAATGATCTGTGCCAAATTTCATCAAATTATCTTTAGAATTGCGACCTGTAGTTTGATTACAAGGTTTACATGGGGGTCCAGCCAGACGGACGGACATCGCTAAGTCGTCTCAGAAAGTGATTCTAAGCCTATTGGTATACTAAAAGGTGGGTCTAAGACAAATATTTCCACGCGTTACATACATCTGCACAAACTTATAATACCCTTCACCACCTATGGTGGTGAAGGGTATAATTATAGGCAAATGTTGGCCGATTGCAACAAAATTTTACACACTGGCTGGTTTTTATATAGAGCATATTTTTTTTTTTTTTTTTGTTTCCGGGATTGTTATACCCTTCACCACCATAGGTGGAAAGGGTATTATAAGTTTGTGCTGATGTTTGTAACGCATAGAAATATTTGCCTTAGACCCACCCTTTAGTATACCAATAGACTTAGAATCACTTTCCGAGTCGATTGTAAACCTTGTAATCAAACTACAGGTCGCAATTCTAAAGATAATTTGATGAAATTTGGCACAGATAATTTTTTTGATAAAGGGACTATGGCTATTGAAATTGGTCAAAATCGGTCCATTATTTATGGTACCTCCCATAGGTCCCACTTCCCGGAATTGCCATATTGGCCACAAATATCAATATTTTTTCATGAAATTTAAAACAGATACTGCTTATGTAAACTTAAATCACAGTAGCAAATTTCGTTGAAATCGGTCCACATTTGACCATAGCTCCCATACAAACTTTTCTTTAAAAACGCACTAAATGAGACAAAAATTCACTAAAACGCTCGTAAATCTAAAGATAATGAAAATTTTGAGCATATTTTTTGCATACATAATTTTTGTAACAACTGTAATCAATTTGCCAAATTTCGAGATAATCGGTCCACATTTGACCCTAGCTCTCATATAAGTCCAAATGACGGAAACAGGTTGAATATATACGTTTTGAGAAAATGTTTGTATGATGGCAAAATTTAGCAAATATTTGTCTTTACACAGGAAAAATAACACCTTTGACCTTAGTGGTGGAGGGTATCGTATGGTCGGCTTGACCGACTATAGCGCTTTCTTACTTGTTTTTTATGTGAAAACTATATTCAAATATGGACCGATTCCTATAAAATTTGATATACTGACCAATAGTTGCATAAAATTTCTCTATTCTAAATTTAGTCGTCATAGCTATTACAATTGTATTCAATTTATCAGCATTCTTGAGTTTCCCGGGGCGGGGTTATATCGAAGCTCTAACTAAATATAAACCGATTTCGCCCATTTTCAGTACACAACTTCTTAAACATATCAAAAATACTGTTGTTGAATTTTGTTTCTCTAGCTCTTGCAGTTAAGGAGCTATCGCGCTTTTATCTGACGGACATAAACCCCTTTTCTTTTTGTATTTTTGTATTTTCGTAAGTTTTTTATATGGGAGCTATGGTCAAATGATGACCGATTGTTACAAAATTTTGTACATTCGATGGCATTGACATAAGACTTCCTTTTGCTAAATTTAGTGATTATATCTGCTATAGTTTTAGAATTATTGGCATTTAAGTGTATTTTAGGTGAAATTTTGGCTGTTTTCATAAATATTTTGTATGGGAGCTATAGCTTAATGTGAACCGATCTTGATGAAATTTTGTGTATTGCCTAGGGTCTATACAAAACTTTAATGTACTAAATTTTATCATTATAGCTATTATAGTTTGTTATTTATTAGCAGATAAGCAAATAAGAATATGCAAGGTTATACGGGAGCTATGGTCAAATGTTAACCGATTTTGCCCAATTTCAATACCAAAATTTTTTCAGAAATTAAGAATGTTTATAGTAAGTTTCAGTGAGCTAGTTGCTTTCGTTTAGGCGTTATCGTGATTTCAACAGACAGACAGACAGAGGGACATCGCTCAATCGTCTTAGAATTTTATAAGAATTCAGAATATATATCGCTTTTGGTTTTTGAGCCAATATTAAGGAAATTACAAACGGAATGACAATCTCAATATACGCCCCATTCTATTTGATGGTGGGTATAAAAAATCAACAATATTGGACAATAATTAAAAGAGCTACACGGTTCAAAATATTTTTTAATTTAGTTTGATCTACTTTGATGCCCAATGATTTGCCCTGTGTAAACACAGGGTAACCATAACCCAAAATTCAGAAAGCTTGGGTCCTCCTTAACAATTCCCCAATACGTACTGATGCAATCAGACTTACAGTTTATAAGATACAGTTAAGAATATGGTATCATATAGTCGGACTTAACCAACTATAGAAATTGTTTACTTATTTTCTTTCTATTTTTGAATAATTTTTCACATCCTTACATATTGGCCATCAACACATTTACATATACAATATTACAATTTGCAAGAAAATCGTCATAACTCGCAAACAACTCACTTGAATATAAGAAGTATCAAATCTTTAATAAATTTGAAAAACATTGCTTTAGAAGAAACTTTACACAAATGCGAATATTTTAACAAATTCAATTCAAAAACTATTCTATTTAGAGTTATTACCATATTTTGTCAAACTTAAAGATATTTTTGAGATGAACCATGACTTACGACAAAAGATATTCTTTGTGGCGCTTTTAGTCTCAATATTATACTCCTTAAGTGAAATTGGTGAATTGAATTTTATCTAAATTATTTAATGTTCATATTCATTTAAAAAAGCTTATTTTGAAAAGAAAAAAACTGTAAAAATATTTATGTGTTAATTTAATAATTTTATATTTGGCTTCGAATTATTGTTTATTTTTAAAAAAATAAAAATTACTAAGGAATTCCCAAAGTACAAACATGATTATTGGTATGGGTCCCTTTGTGTCTGCCGCAAAAGTGATGTCATTATTCCGTTTATATTAAGTTAAATTAGACCGTCCCTCAACATAAAATATTGGGGAAATCACTTTTTTCTTTATAACGCAATTTATCATACTCAAAATTTAAAAATAATCATTTTTTTTAAATACATTCCGGAAATCGTTTGTAAGTTAAAAATTTAAATAAACGCACACACATTTTTTTCTAAGCAAACTCAGCCTAATACTGAAACATAAAAGGCAACCCTCGTTTTTGAATAGAATTGCATTAAAATCTGTTTTTATTAGGCGTATATTTTTGGATTTCCCTTTTGCGCAAAATAATATTTGTTTCTATAGCGGGTGACTTTTTAAAAGCTTTGGAACTTGATTGAGGAAGTAGATAGCAATTTTCAAAAAATTTATGAAATCTTTATTTGAACCGACAGAACAATCTTAATAATTCAATATTTAAAACGGATTTCATTAAAAATAGATTTTAATACAATGACGCCTCAAAAAGTTCATACATTGGATCCAATTTTGATATACTTTCTCAAACATATCAGCCGATATCTCACGAATACATTCTTTTCCCATATCCAAACATCAGCCTTAATATAGTCCAGCAAAAAAAATAGTCGAAAAACGTTAAAACCTATTCAATAGACCGACTTCAAACATAAAATAAACGGCTAGTTCTTCATGTGAACAAAAAAAATCATCCGATAGTTCAAAATGATAATAAACATCCATTAAATTTTGTTTTAATCGGGAATAGTTGCAAAGTTTTAGTCATAGAGCAATAATATCATAAATCGCGCACAAATATTGAAATCAATTATAGATTTAGCATTAAAAGTAAAAACATTTTAAATCGATTCTATTTTTTTTTTTGCCTTTAAAATTTCAAGTTTTTGTTGGCAATATTGGCTTTCAAAAGAGTGTAACGACTAAAATATGCAACAATTAATACATTTTTTAATCAATTATACTTTCAAAGTGTGTTTCGATTCATTGGATTATCGTCTACATTTTTGAAAAATTTCCTATAAAAATATTAAATTTTTGAAAAATTTCCTATAAAAATAGGACATTTTTGACAAATTTCCTATAAAAATAGGAAATTTTTGAAAAATTTCCTATAAAAATAGGAAATTTTTGAAAAATTTCCTATAAAAATAGGAAATTTTTGAAAAATTTCCTATAAAAATAGGAAATTTTTGAAAAATTTCCTATAAAAATAGGAAATTTTTGAAAAATTTCCTATAAAAATAGGAAACTTTTGAAAAATTTCCTATAAAAATAGGAAATTTTTGAAAAATTTCCTATAAAAATAGGAAATTTTTGAAAAATTTCCTATAAAAATAGGAAATTTTTGAAAAATTTCCTATAAAAATAGGAAATTTTTGAAAAATTTCCTATAAAAATAGGAAATTTTTGAAAAATTTCCTATAAAAATAGGAAATTTTTGAAAAATTTCCTATAAAAATAGGAAATTTTTGAAAAATTTCCTATAAAAATAGGAAATTTTTGAAAAATTTCCTATAAAAATAGGAAATTTTTGAAAAATTTCCTATAAAAATAGGAAATTTTTTAAAAATTTCCTATAAAAATGGGAAATTTTTGAAAAATTTCCTATAAAAATAGGAAATTTTTGAAAAATTTCCTATAAAAATAGGAAATTTTTGAAAAATTTCCTATAAAAATAGGAAATTTTTGAAAAATTTCCTATAAAAATAGGAAATTTTTGAAAAATTTCCTATAAAAATAGGAAATTTTTGAAAAATTTTCTATAAAAAAAGGAAAAATTTCCTATAAAAATAGGAAATTTTTGAAAAATTTCCTATAAAAATAAATTTTTGAAAAATTTTTGAAAAATTTCCTATAAAAATAGGAAATTTTTGAAAAATTTCCTATAAAAATAGGAAATTTTTGAAAAATTTCCTATAAAAATAGGAAATTTTTGAAAAATTTCCTATAAAAATAGGAAATTTTTGAAAAATTTCCTATAAAAATAGGAAATTTTTGAAAAATTTCCTATAAAAATAGGAAATTTTTGAAAAATTTCCTATAAAAATAGGAAATTTTTGAAAAATTTCCTATAAAGATAGGAAATTTTTGAAAAATTTCCTATAAAAATAGGAAATTTTTGAAAAATTTCCTATAAAAATAGGAAATTTTTGAAAAATTTCCTATAAAAATAGGAAATTTTTGAAAAATTTCCTATAAAAATAGGAAATTTTTGAAAAATTTCCTATAAAAATAGGAAATTTTTGAAAAATTTCCTATAAAAATAGGAAATTTTTGAAAAATTTCCTATAAAAATAGGAAATTTTTGAAAAATTTCCTATAAAAATAGGAAATTTTTGAAAAATTTCCTATAAAAATAGGAAATTTTTGAAAAATTTCCTATAAAAATAGGAAATTTTTGAAAAATTTCCTATAAAAATAGGAAATTTTTGAAAAATTTCCTATAAAAATAGGAAATTTTTGAAAAATTTCCTATAAAAATAGGAAATTTTTGAAAAATTTCCTATAAAAATAGGAAATTTTTGAAAAATTTCCTATAAAAATAGGAAATTTTTGAAAAATTTCCTATAAAAATAGGAAATTTTTGAAAAATTTCCTATAAAAATAGGAAATTTTTGAAAAATTTCCTATAAAAATAGGAAATTTTTGAAAAATTTCCTATAAAAATAGGAAATTTTTGAAAAATTTCCTATAAAAATAGGAAATTTTTGAAAAATTTCCTATAAAAATAGGAAATTTTTGAAAAATTTCCTATAAAAATAGGAAATTTTTGAAAAATTTCCTATAAAAATAGGAAATTTTTGAAAAATTTCCTATAAAAATAGGAAATTTTTGAAAAATTTCCTATAAAAATAGGAAATTTTTGAAAAATTTCCTATAAAAATAGGAAATTTTTGAAAAATTTCCTATAAAAATAGGAAATTTTTGAAAAATTTCCTATAAAAATAGGAAATTTTTGAAAAATTTCCTATAAAAATAGGAAATTTTTGAAAAATTTCCTATAAAAATAGGAAATTTTTGAAAAATTTCCTATAAAAATAGGAAATTTTTGAAAAATTTCCTATAAAAATAGGAAATTTTTGAAAAATTTCCTATAAAAATAGGAAATTTTTGAAAAATTTCCTATAAAAATAGGAAATTTTTGAAAAATTTCCTATAAAAATAGGAAATTTTTGAAAAATTTCCTATAAAAATAGGAAATTTTTGAAAAATTTCCTATAAAAATAGGAAATTTTTGAAAAATTTCCTATAAAAATAGGAAATTTTTGAAAAATTTCCTATAAAAATAGGAAATTTTTGAAAAATTTCCTATAAAAATAGGAAATTTTTGAAAAATTTCCTATAAAAATAGGAAATTTTTGAAAAATTTCCTATAAAAATAGGAAATTTTTGAAAAATTTCCTATAAAAATAGGAAATTTTTGAAAAATTTCCTATAAAAATAGGAAATTTTTGAAAAATTTCCTATAAAAATAGGAAATTTTTGAAAAATTTCCTATAAAAATAGGAAATTTTTGAAAAATTTCCTATAAAAATAGGAAATTTTTGAAAAATTTCCTATAAAAATAGGAAATTTTTGAAAAATTTCCTATAAAAATAGGAAATTTTTGAAAAATTTCCTATAAAAATAGGAAATTTTTGAAAAATTTCCTATAAAAACAGGAAATTTTTGAAAAATTTCCTATAAAAATAGGAAATTTTTGAAAAATTTCCTATAAAAATAGGAAATTTTTGAAAAATTTCCTATAAAAATAGGAAATTTTTGAAAAATTTCCTATAAAAATAGGAAATTTTTGAAAAATTTCCTATAAAAATAGGAAATTTTTGAAAAATTTCCTATAAAAATAGGAAATTTTTGAAAAATTTCCTATAAAAATAGGAAATTTTTGAAAAATTTCCTATAAAAATAGGAAATTTTTGAAAAATTTCCTATAAAAATAGGAAATTTTTGAAAAATTTCCTATAAAAATAGGAAATTTTTGAAAAATTTCCTATAAAAATAGGAAATTTTTGAAAAATTTCCTATAAAAATAGGAAATTTTTGAAAAATTTCCTATAAAAATAGGAAATTTTTGAAAAATTTCCTATAAAAATAGGAAATTTTTGAAAAATTTCCTATAAAAATAGGAAATTTTTGAAAAATTTCCTATAAAAATAGGAAATTTTTGAAAAATTTCCTATAAAAATAGGAAATTTTTGAAAAATTTCCTATAAAAATAGGAAATTTTTGAAAAATTTCCTATAAAAATAGGAAATTTTTGAAAAATTTCCTATAAAAATAGGAAATTTTTGAAAAATTTCCTATAAAAATAGGAAATTTTTGAAAAATTTCCTATAAAAATAGGAAATTTTTGCAAAATTTTTGGAAAATTTCCTATAAAAATAGGAAATTTTTGGAAAATTTCCTATAAAAATAGGAAATTTTTGGAAAATTTCCTATAAAAATAGGAAATTTTTGGAAAATTTCCTATAAAATTAGGAAATTTTTGGAAAATTTCCTATAAAAATAGGAAATTTTTGGAAAATTTCCTATAAAAATAGGAAATTTTTGGAAAATTTCCTATAAAAATAGGAAATTTTTGGAAAATTTCCTATAAAAATAGGAAATTTTTGAAAAATTTCGTATAAAAATAGGAAATTTTTGAAAAATTTCGTATAAAAATAGGAAATTTTTGAAAAATTTCCTATAAAAATAGGAAATTTTTGAAAAATTTCCTATAAAAAAAGGAAATTTTTGAAAAATTTCCTATAAAAATAGGAAATTTTTGAAAAATTTCCTATAAAAATAGGAAATTTTTGAAAAATTTCATATTTCCGTATTCATAAATACGGAACATTTTAATGTCAGATGATTTTGTGAAAAAAATTAAAAAGTTCTTGTGTTTTAAGGAATTTTTTACATAGCACGTATTACATTTAATTTAACCTAAGCCAACTACAAATTTTATTCGGAACACTCCTTATTAAATTAAACCTAATTTTTTAATACAATTTATATACTTGTTAATGCTCATAAAATGCATAATTTTATATAATATCAAGTTATAATTTTTATTTTTATCCACTTTCACAGCAGAACTATAGAAATTCCAACCTAACCCATAATGTCCGATTGCGATGACTGTTCTTGCAATGACTGCGAATGTGGCGATAACGAGGGTGAGGCCGTAGTGGATTGCTGTTGTGATTGTTGCGATTGTCTAACGGACAAGGATAAAAGCAAAAGAAAATGGATCAGTTGTCTAATATCAACTCTAGCAGTAATCGTTGCTGTCGCTATTCTTTTAGCTATCGCTTTGGGTCAGTCTTAGATGAGCAGTTATAAGTTAACTTAACCCCTTATTCAAAATATGATTTGAAATTGGGAACAAAAATAACAAAGAACTTGTTCGAAATTTAAAATTTTATTTTGAATACTGAACTAATTACAAAAGTTATAAAACTAATTATAAATAAATTTTAAGCATTTCCCTACTTTGTAGTTGCATTTATTTTAAAAAGTTTAATAAAGATAAAACTAATACAAAATGCTTTAATTTCGAAATTGGTTTGTATTTATATTATCAAAAATACGTTATAAAAATAATGCGTAAGTTCCTTGGAGTAGAAAAATTTTCATACTGAATTTATTTCTCCATAAAAATTTTCATATTGAATTTATTTCTCTATAAAAATTTTCATATTGAATTTATTTCTCTATAAAAAATTTTATATTGAAATTTTTTCTATAGAAAAAGTTTTATATTGAAATTTTTTTTATAGAAAAAATTGTATATTGAAATTTTTTCTATATAAAAAATTGTATATTGAAATTTTTTCTATATAAAAAATTGTATATTGAAATTTTTTCTATAGAAAAAATTATATATTGAAATTTTTCTATAGAAAAAATTTTATATTGAAATTTTTTCTATAGAAATTTTTTCTATAGAAAAAATCTTATATTGAAATTTTTTCTATAGAAAAAATCTTATATTGAAATTTTTTCTATAGAAAAAATTTTATATTGAAATTTTTTCTATAGAAAAAATTTTATATTGAAATTTTTTTTTATAGAAAAAATTTTATATTGAAATTTTTTCTATAGAAAAAATTTATATTGAAATTTTTTCTATAGAAAAAATTTATATTGAAATTTTTTCTATAGAAAAAATTTTATATTGAAATTTTTTCTATAGAAAAAATTTTATATTGAAATTTTTTCTATAGAAAAAATTTTATATTGAAATTTTTTCTATAGAAAAAATTTTATATTGAAATTTTTTCTATAGAAAAAATTTTATATTGAAATTTTTTCTATAGAAAAAATTTTATATTGAAATTTTTTCTATAGAAAAAATTTTATATTGAAATTTTTTCTATAGAAAAAATTTTATATTGAAATTTTTTCTATAGAAAAAATTTATATTGAAATTATTTCTATAGAAAAAATTTATATTGAAATTTTTTCTATAGAAAAAATTTTATATTGAAATTTTTTCTATAGAAAAAATTTTATATTGAAATTTTTTCTATAGAAAAAATTTTATATTGAAATTTTTTCTATAGAAAAAATTTTATATTGAAATTTTTTCTATAGAAAAAATTTTATATTGAAATTTTTTCTATAGAAAAAATTTTATATTGAAATTTTTTCTATAGAAAAAATTTTATATTGAAATTTTTTCTATAGAAAAAATTTTATATTGAAATTTTTTCTATAGAAAAAATTTTATATTGAAATTTTTTCTATAGAAAAAATTTTATATTGAAATTTTTTCTATAGAAAAAATTTTATATTGAAATTTTTTCTATATAAAAAATTGTATATTGAAATTTTTTCTATAGAAAAAATTATATATTGAAATTTTTCTATAGAAAAAATTTTATATTGAAATTTTTTCTATAGAAATTTTTTCTATAGAAAAAATCTTATATTGAAATTTTTTCTATAGAAAAAATCTTATATTGAAATTTTTTCTATAGAAAAAATTTTATATTGAAATTTTTTCTATAGAAAAAATTTTATATTGAAATTTTTTTTTATAGAAAAAATTTTATATTGAAATTTTTTCTATAGAAAAAATTTATATTGAAATTTTTTCTATAGAAAAAATTTATATTGAAATTTTTTCTATAGAAAAAATTTTATATTGAAATTTTTTCTATAGAAAAAATTTTATATTGAAATTTTTTCTATAGAAAAAATTTTATATTGAAATTTTTTCTATAGAAAAAATTTTATATTGAAATTTTTTCTATAGAAAAAATTTTATATTGAAATTTTTTCTATAGAAAAAATTTTATATTGAAATTTTTTCTATAGAAAAAATTTTATATTGAAATTTTTTCTATAGAAAAAATTTTATATTGAAATTTTTTCTATAGAAAAAATTTTATATTGAAATTTTTTCTATAGAAAAAATTTATATTGAAATTTTTTCTATAGAAAAAATTTATATTGAAATTTTTTCTATAGAAAAAATTTTATATTGAAATTTTTTCTATAGAAAAAATTTTATATTGAAATTTTTTCTATAGAAAAAATTTTATATTGAAATTTTTTCTATAGAAAAAATTTTATATTGAAATTTTTTCTATAGAAAAAATTTTATATTGAAATTTTTTCTATAGAAAAAATTTTATATTGAAATTTTTTCTATAGAAAAAATTTTATATTGAAATTTTTTCTATAGAAAAAATTTTATATTGAAATTTTTTCTATAGAAAAAATTTTATATTGAAATTTTTTCTATAGAAAAAATTTTATATTGAAATTTTTTCTATAGAAAAAATTTTATATTGAAATTTTTTCTATAGAAAAAATTTTATATTGAAATTTTTTCTATAGAAAAAATTTTATATTGAAATTTTTTCTATAGAAAAAATTTTATATTGAAATTTTTTCTATAGAAAAAATTTTATATAGAAAAAATTTTCTATAGAAAAAATTTTATATAGAAAAAATTTTCTATAGAAAAAATTTTATATTGAAATTTTTTCTATAGAAAAAATTTTATATTGAAATTTTTTCTATAGAAAAAATTTTATATTGAAATTTTTTCTATAGAAAAAATTTTATATTGAAATTTTTTCTATAGAAAAAATTTTATATTGAAATTTTTTCTATAGAAAAAATTTTATATTGAAATTTTTTCTATAGAAAAAATTTTATATTGAAATTTTTTCTATAGAAAAAATTTTATATTGAAATTTTTTCTATAGAAAAAATTTATATTGAAATTTTTTCTATAGAAAAAATTTTATATTGAAATTTTTTCTATAGAAAAAATTTTATATTGAAATTTTTTCTATAGAAAAAATTTTATATTGAAATTTTTTCTATAGAAAAAATTTTATATTGAAATTTTTTCTATAGAAAAAATTTTATATTGAAATTTTTTCTATAGAAAAAATTTTATATTGAAATTTTTTCTATAGAAAAAATTTTATATTGAAATTTTTTCTATAGAAAAAATTTTATATTGAAATTTTTTCTATAGAAAAAATTTTATATTGAAATTTTTTCTATAGAAAAAATTTTATATTGAAATTTTTTCTATAGAAAAAATTTTATATTGAAATTTTTTCTATAGAAAAAATTTTATATTGAAATTTTTTCTATAGAAAAAATTTTATATTGAAATTTTTTCTATAGAAAAAATTTTATATTGAAATTTTTTCTATAGAAAAAATTTTATATTGAAATTTTTTCTATAGAAAAAATTTTATATTGAAATTTTTTCTATAGAAAAAATTTTATATTGAAATTTTTTCTATAGAAAAAATTTTATATTGAAATTTTTTCTATAGAAAAAATTTTATATTGAAATTTTTTCTATAGAAAAAATTTTATATTGAAATTTTTTCTATAGAAAAAAATTTATATTGAAATTTTTTCTATAGAAAAAATTTTATATTGAAATTTTTTCTATAGAAAAAATTTTATATTGAAATTTTTTCTATAGAAAAAATTTTATATTGAAATTTTTTCTATAGAAAAAATTTTATATTGAAATTTTTTCTATAGAAAAAAAAAATTTTTCTATTAAAATACACATTAGACTGGTTCTTATTTTGACTTTTTTGAATTTTAAATTGGAATGATTGGAAATTTAAGAAAAATATTTCATAAAGGGATGAACAGTTTTATTATTTAGACAAGTAAGAAAGTGCAATAGTCGGTCAAGCCCGACCATACGACACCCTTTACCACTAAGGTCAAAGGTGTACTTTTTCCTGTATAAAGACAAATATTTGCTAAATTTTGACATTATACAAACATTTTCTAAAAACTTATATAATTAAGCTATTTCCGTCATTGGGACTTATATGAAAGCTAGGGTCAAATGTGGACAGATTCTCTTGAATTTTGGCAGATTGATAATAGTTATTACTAAAATTATGTATGTAAGAAATAATAATTGAAATTCTCATATCTTTAGATTTACGAGCGTTTTAGTGATTTGTATATCATTTAGTGCGTTTGTAAAGAAGAGTTTGTATTGGAGCTTTGGTCAAATGTGGATCGATTTCAACGACATTTGGTGCAGTGATTTTGATTTACATAGGTAGTATTTGTTTCAAATTTCATGAAAAAATATTGATATTTGTGGCCCAAATATTAATTCCGGGATATGGGACCTATGGGAGGTACCATAAGTAATGGACCGATTTTGACGAATTTCATTAGTCACAAGTTCCACTATCAAAAAAAAATTATCTGTGCCAAATTTCATCAAATTTTCTTTAGAATTACGTCCTGTTCTTTGATTACATGGTTTACATGGCGGTTTAGCCAGCCAGCCGTCCAAACGGACGGACTGACATCGCTAAATCGACTCAGAAAGTGATTGTAAGACTATTGGTATACAAAAAGGCGGGTCTAAGACAAATATTTCTATGCGTTACATACATCAGCACAAACTTATAATACCCTTTCTACCTATGGAGGTGAAGGATATAAAGATTCAGAGGTTACAAGCAGCATATTATGATTGCACCAATGTCCAGACTTTATATATAGCTAAACGAAAAGCACTGTACAACTTATTAATGTAAAAATATACCAGGTTACGATAACGAATTTTGTTCAAAGTAAATACTAGGGAAAGCACTAATATACTTTTAAATGTTGAACTATAAAGCTCCTACAACCGAATTTAGTCCAAATATTTTACTAATAATACCAACTAGCGTAACAACTTTTTTCGAATTTGGTCCACATTTTGAATTAGCTGCTCCCTCGTAGATATATGAGAGATATTTCTAAATTTAACACAACTTGATGGTGGGTATATCAGATTCGGCACAGCCGAATATAACACTCTTACTTGTTCTTTTTATACCCACCATCAAAAAGAATGGGAGTATATTGAGATTGTCATTCCGTTTGTAATTTCCTTAATATTGGCTCAAAAACCAAAAAAGATATATATTCTGAATCCTTATGAAATTCTAAGACGATTGAACGATGTCCGTCTGTCTGTCTGTCTGTCTGTCTGTCTGTCTGTCTGTCTGTCTGTCTGTCTGTCTGTCTGTCTGTCTGTCTGTCTGTCCGTCTGTCCGTCTGTCTGTCTGTCTGTCTGTCTGTCTGTCTGTCTGTCTGTCTGTCTGTCTGTCTGTCTGTCTGTCTGTCTGTTCGTCTGTCTGTCTGTCTGTCTGTCTGTCTGTCTGTCTGTCTGTCTGTCTGTCTGTCTGTCCGTCTGTCTGTCTGTCTGTCTGTCTGTCTGTCTGTCTGTCTGTCTGTCTGTCTGTCTGTCTGTCTGTCTGTCTGTCTGTCCGTCCGTCTGTCTGTCTGTCTGTCTATCTGTCTGTCTGTCTGTCTGTCTGTCTGTCTGTCTGTCTGTCTGTCTGTCTGTCTGTCTGTCTGTCTGTCTGTCTGTCTGTCTGTCTGTCTGTCTGTCTGTCTGTCTGCCTATCTGTCTGTCTGTCTGTCATTCTGTCTGTCCGTCCATCCGTCTGTCTGTCCGTCTGTCTGTCTGTCTGTCTGTCTGTCTGTCTGTCTGTCTGTCCGTCTGTCTGTCTGTCTGTCTGTCTGTCTGTCTGTCTGTCTGTCTGTCTGTCTGTCTGTCTGTCTGTCTGTCTGTCTGTCTGTCTGTCTGTCTGTCTGTCTGTCTGTCTGTCTGTCTGTCTGTCTGTCTGTCTGTCTGTCTGTCTGTCTGTCTGTCTGTCTGTCTGTCTGTCTGTCTGTCCGTCTGTCTGTCCGTCTGTCTGTCCGTCTGTCTGTTGAAATCACGATAACGTCTAAACGAAAAAAGCTAGCTAACTGAAACTTAGCAAAAACATTCCTTATCTATGAGAAAATTTTGGTATTGAAATTGGGCAAAATCGGTTAGCATTTGACCATAGCTCCCGTATAACCTCGTCTAGGCTAATCGCTTATTTGCTAATAAATGACAAATTATAACAGTTATAACAGCAAAATTTGGTGTCTAGAAGTTTTACATAAGCACTAGGCAGCATATAAAATTTCATCGAAATCGGTTCACATTTAGCCATAGCTCCCATACAAAAAACTTACAAAAACAGCCTAAGTTTCACCTAAAATACACTTAAATGCCAATGAATCTAAAAGTATAACAGATATAACCACTAACTATTTGACCATAGCTCCCATATAAAAAACTTATGGAAACACAAAAATACATAAAGAAGAGCTTGTTTATGTCCGTCTGTCCGTGAGATTAAAGCACGATAGTGCCTTAACGAAAAGAGCTAGAGGGACAAAATTTTACAAAAGTATTTTGGATATCTTGGTAAAGATGAGTGTTGAAAATGGACAAAATCGGTTCAAATTTAGTTAGAGCTCCCATATAAGCCCGCCCCGGGAAACACATTAATGCTGATAAATTGAATACAATTGTAATAGCTATGACGATTAAATTTAAAATAGGGAAGTTTTATGCAATTTTTGATCAGTTTATCAAATTTTATAGGAATCAGTCCATATTTGACTGTAGCTTTCATATGAAAAACACTCACGGAAACCAAAAATTTTAGCAAAGGCCAGTTAAAAGCTATTAAATTAGAAACTATGATAGCTATGGCCACTAAATTTTGCAAGAATAAAATTTTGTTACAATAAAATAAAATAAAATTTAGTTACAATCGGTCAGCATTTGGCTATAATTCTTATATATATAACATCCCCTTTTTATATCTACAATCAAAAAGATTTGGAGGTACATTCATTATATTAAGATTGCACCTATGAAATTAGATAGGCATCAATCAATGTTCAGCCCAGACTTTATATATGATGAATGCATTAGGAACTCATAAAAAAATATATGGATCTGTCGTATTACTATTTACTTGTTTAGCCTAACTACATATAAAGCACAACGAAAAGTATTTAACAATTTTTTAATGTAAAACTATACCCGGTTATGAGACCGAATTTTGATCAAAGTAAATACTGGGAAAACCACTAAAATATTTTTAAATGTTGAACTATAAAGCTATGGCAAACGAATTTAGTCCAAAGGTTTTACCAACAATACCAATTAGCTTAGCGATTTTTCCAGTTTTGGTCCAGATTTAGAATTAGCTGCACCCTTGTAGATATATGAGATATGTTTCTAAATTTAACACAACTTGACGGTGGGTATATAAGATTCGGCACAGCCGAATATAACACTCTTACTTGTTTTTTATTTTACCAGTTTTCTTAAGTGGTTAATATGTTTCTTAAGTGGTTAATATGCTATGGTCAAATGTAAACCGATTTCGCCCAATTTCAATACCAAAACAGTTCAAGAAATGAGTATAATTTTTAGCAAATCGACAATCTTCTTACAATTTCATATGGATTCCGAATATCCATTTTTGGTTTTAAGGCCAATATTAGAAATTACAAACGGAAGGACAATCTCAATATACCGCCCATTTAAATATTTTAGGTGGGTACAAAAAAGTCAAAATAAGAACCAGTCTAATCTGTATTTTAATGAAATTCCAAACATAAGTGGATCCATCAGCAATTTCAATTATTCAGTTGGAAAAAAATACTCATTTGAGCAAGATCAGAGCGGAGAGTTTAATATTTATAATACAAAATTGATCTTTATAAACAAGTAAATATTTAGTAGGTAAAAATTAAGAGAATATTTAATTATTTTTATTTATCGTTAACAAAACTCTAAAACGCAGAAATTGAATACATTGTGCACTAATAACCAAATTTTGTTTATTTATTAAATTTGTAATAAATTCAATTGAAAAATTATTTTTGTTTTGATAAAATATTTATTTGTTTACTCTCATAAAATAACAAGAGAAATAATCTCAAAATCAGCCTAACTATTTGAGTAAATGAGAGTACATTAAAACGTTTACAAAACGCATGTTTCGATTTCAAAAAAGTGTAAAAAACGTTAAAAATTAAGATACAAATTTAGTTCTAACTTTCCTAGTAAATACTTGAAAAGCCGAAAATGTTATCGTGGAATATTGTATTTGTGAACAGCTGTTGCTACTCTTGTTTGTGTTTACTCGCACTCACAAAAAATTTGTTCGGAAACGTCAACTAAAAAAAACGTCAATTTAAAAATACGCTTAGCGTTAAATAGATTACGCCTAATACTCAACGCCAGAAACTACTTTTAAGTTAAATTATTTGTATACCCAGCATCAAAAAGAATTGGGGACATATTAAGATGATGATCATTCAGGCTGTAATTTTCTCAAAATTACCTTAAGAACAAACAAGTAAGAATGTTATAATCGGCTGTGCCGAATCTCATATACCCACCATCAAGTTGTGTTAAATTCAGAAAAAGGGTGCAGCAAATTCAAAATCTGGACCAAAACTAAAAAAAATCGGTAAGCTAATTGGTATTGTTGGTAAAACCTTTGGACTAAATTCGGTTGCCGTAGCTTTATAGTTCAACATTTAAAAATATTTTAGTGGTTTTCCCAGTATTTACTTTGATCAAAATTCGGTCTCAAAACCGGGTATAGTTTTACATTAAAAAGTTGTTAAATACTTTTCGTTGTGCTTAATTTGTAGTAATAATAGTAATACGGCAGGTCCATATATTTCGTTATTAGTTCCTAATGCATTCATCATATATAAAGTCTGGGCTGAACATTGATTGATGCCTATCTAATTTCATAGGTGCAATCTTAATATAATGAATGTACCTCCAAATCCTTTTGATTGTTGATATAATAAAAAAGGGATGTTATGTATATAAGAATTATAGCCAAATGTTGACCGATTGTAACAAAATTTTACACACTGGCTGGTATATATATAGAGCTAATTCTTGCTAGTGGCCATAGCTATCATAGTTTCTAATTTAATAGCTTTTAACTGGCCTTTGCTAAAATTTTTGGTTTCCGTGAGTGTTTTTTACATGAAAGCTAAAGTCAAATATGGACTGATTCCTACAAAATTTGATAAACTGATCAAAAATTGCATAAAACTTCCCTATTTTAAATTTAATCGTCATAGCTTTTACAATTGTATTCAATTTATCAGCATTAATGTGACTCCCGGGGCTGGGTTATATGGGAGCTCTTACTAAATGTAAACCGATTTCGTCCATTTTCAATACAAAACTTTTAAAAGATATCAAAAATAATTTTGTTGCTGTAGCCTTTTTCGTTAAGGCGCTATCGCGCTTTTATCTGACGGACAGACGGACATAAATCTCCTTTTCTTTTTGTATTTTTGTGTTTTCGTAAGTTTTTTATATGGGAGCTATGGTCAAATGGTGAATGCCACTGGCTGGCATTCACATAAGACTTCCTTGTGCTAAATTTAGAGGCCAAAGCTATAACAGTTTATAACTTATTGGTATTTAAGTGAATTTCAGGTGGAATTTAGGCTGTTTCCGTAAGTTTTTTGTATGGTTAAATGTGAACTGATTTCGATGAAATTTTATATGCTGCCTAGTGCTTATGTAAAACTTCTAGATAACAAATTTTTCATCATAGCTGTTATAATTTGTCATTTATTAGCAAATAAGCGATTAGCCTAGACGAGGTTATACGGGAGCTATGGTCAAATGTGAACCGATTTTTCCCGATTTCAATACCAAAATTTTCCAAGAAATGAAGAATATTTGTGCTAAATTGCAGTGACTTATATCCTTTCGTTAAGGTTTTATCGTGCCGACAACAGACAGACAGGCGGACATCGCTCAATCGTCTTAAAATTTCATAAGGATTCAGAATATACATCAATTTTTGTTTTTGAGCCAATATTAAGAAATTACAAACGGAATGACAATCTCAATATACCCCCCATTCTTTTTGACGGTGGGTATAAAAACGTCAATTAAAAAATACGCTTAGCGTTAAATAGATTGCGCTTAATACTCAACGCCAGAAATTACTTTCAAGTTTAACTCGATTTATTTTTACCCACTAGGTCTACCTTTTGTCGGTAAAAAAAGTTGTGAAAATCGAGCAGTGTTAATTACCACAGTATCCTCCTTTGACGGTAAGCCTACAGCAAATAACACCCAGTCGATGTTAAAGAAATAAAATTTATTAAAATACAATCAAACTAATAATTTTTTTTTAAATATTTGTCATTTTAGCCTAACATTAACGTTTGAGAAAAATGTCTGATTGTGGCTGCGACAGTGGTGGTGGTGGCTGTGATAGTGGCGGTGGTGATGATACTGGAGGTTGTGATACTGGTGGCTTTGACAGTGGTTGCTGTGATAGTGCAGGATCTGGTGGTGCTGCTGATACAATCTGTAACATCGATAGCAGTAACTGGCTCAATCATAACAATGATAGCAGTGCCATTGCAGATAATTTTTATCTACACCATAATACCACCGATGATTCGAATTTTATGAATAGTAATTATAGGCGTAATACAGGAAAAACGAATGGTGGTATTAATCCGTGCAAATGCGTTATTGCTATTTCAATAATTATAGTTTTTGTAATACTTATGTTAACTCTTACTTAAGAATGACCCTTTAAAAAAACATTAATCGCAGTATACAATGTTTTTATTTAAATCAGTTCGATTTTGTTTAATGCAAGTATTTTTCCTTGATTTAAATAAAATAGAATAGTTTATTAAGTTTGACTACATAAACTATTAGATAAACTATAAGATAGAAGATACTTATTGGGCAAATGATCGCTACTGGATATTTTGTGGTGATGCTTGTCTTTAGGCTCCCTTCTAGCCATAGCTGCAATTGTTCTTATAACAATTTTTGACTTAAAACATTCAAATTGTAAAGAATTTATATTAAAATGCATATGTATTTATTTTTTAAATTTTTATTTTTATATTTTGAATAAAAAACTACTTAGGTTCCTATGATCAAATATGTTTATATTATAATATTTTCTTCAGAAAAAAATTTTTCTTAAGAAAAAATTTTATATTGAAATTTTTTCTATAGAAAAAATTTTATATTGAAATTTTTTCTGTAGAAAAAATTTTATATTGAAAAAAATTTATAATGAAATTTTTTCTATAGAAAAAAATTTATAATGAAATTTTTTCTATAGAAAAAATTTTATATTGAAATTTTTTCAATAGAAAAAATTTTATATTGAAATTTTTTCAATAGAAAAAATTTTATATTGAAATTTTTTCAATAGAAAAAATTTTATATTGAAATTTTTTCAATAGAAAAAATTTTATATTGAAATTTTTTCTATAGAAAAAATTTTATATTGAAATTTTTTCTATAGAAAAAATTTTATATTGAAATTTTTTCTATAGAAAAAATTTTATATTGAAATTTTTTCTATAGAAAAAATTTTATATTGAAATTTTTTCTATAGAAAAAATGTTATATTGAAATTTTTTCTATAGAAAAAATGTTATATTGAAATTTTTTCAATAGAAATATTTTAATTTTTTTTTTTATAAAAAAAATTTTATATTGAAATTTTTTCTATAGAAAAAAATTTTATATTGAAATTTTTTCTATAGAAATAATTTTATATTGAAATGTCAATAAAAATTTCAATATAAAATTTTTTCTATAGAAAAAATTTTATATTGAAATTTTTTCTATAGAAAAAATTTTATATTGAAATTTTTTCTATAGAAAAAATTTTATATTGAAATTTTTTCTATTGAAATTTTTTCTATAGAAAAAATTTTATATTGAAATTTTTTCTATAGAAAAAATTTTATATTAAAATTTTTTCTATAGAAAAAATTTTATATTAAAATTTTTTCTATAGAAAAAATTTTATATTGAAATTTTTTGTATAGAAAAAATTTTATATTGAAATTTTTTGTATAGAAAAAATTTTATATTGAAATTTTTTGTATAGAAAAAATTTTAGATTGAATATTTTTTAAATCTTATTAATAATAATAAAATTGGAAATGGTGTCGAACTTGCATTTCTGATTAGTTATTTGGTTTTTAAACTATACAAAATATAATGTTTCTTAGAGTTTTTCTTGGAATTTTTCAAAAACATATCAAATGACGTCACAATGTTTGTAAATTACACTATGTGTGTATGTGTTTGTTTGTATATATATAATAGAATAAAAAGAATAGCCAAAAGAGACAAAAACAAGTAAGATATGGTCGGTCAAGTCCGACCATATGATACCCTTCACGACTAGGGTCGAAAATTTGTTCATCATACAAACATTTTCTTAAGACTTATATATAGCTGGGTCAAATGTGGACCGATTATCTTTAAATTCAGCAAAATGATTACAGTTTTTACAAAAATTATATATGCAAAAAATAAACTGAATATTATCATTATCTTCAGATTTACGAGTGTTTTTTTAATGGTTTTTGTCTCATTTAGTGCGCTTTGACTGAAGAGTTTGTGTGGGAGCTATGGTCAAATGTGGACCGATTTCAACAAAATTTGATACAGTGATTTTGGTACATTAGCAGTATCTGTTTTAAATTTCATGAAAAAATATTGATATTTGTGGCTAAAATATCAATTCAGAGAAGTGGGTACCATAAATAATGGACCGATCTTAAGGAATTTCAACTATCAAAAAAAATAATCTGTACCAAATTTCATTAAATTATCTTTAGAATTGTGACCTTTACTTTGTTTACAAGGTTTACATGGGGGTCCAGCAGGCCAGACGGACGAACTGACATCATTAAATCGACTCAGGAAATGATTCTAAGTCTATTGGTATACTTTAAGGTGGGTCTAAGACCAATATTTATATGCGTTACATACAGCAGCACAAACTTATAATACCCTTTCCACCAATGGTGGTGAAGGGTACAATTAGGGTGGTTTCAAAAAATAATTTTGTACTTAATTCGATTCGTAAAGTGAATATATGTTCTTCCGTTACAAAATTGTGTAATACAAAAATGGCTGTAAGTCCATCTTCATAGGAGTAAAAACCCAATTTATTACATATATATAAGAGTTAAATTTATTTATTATACACACCATCAAAATGAATGGGGGTATATTGAGATTGTCACTCCGTTTGTAATTTCCTTAATATTGGCTCAAAAACCGAAATTGAAGTATGTTCTGAAATTTGGCATAAATATTCTTCATTTCTTGGAAAATTTTGTTATTGAAATCCGCAAAATCGGATCACATCTGACCATAGCTCCCGTATAACCTCGTCTAGGCTAATTGTTTATTTCCTAATAAATGACAAATTATAATAGCTCTGATAAATAATAATATGATAAAATTTGGTACATAGAAGTTTTACATAAGTTCTAGGCAGCATATAAAATTTCATTCACATTTAACCATAGCTCCCATACGAAATCGATTTACATTTAGTTAGAGCTTTAATATAACGCTGAACCGGCAATCACATTTATTCCGGTAAATTGAATACAATTGTAATAGCTATGACGACTAAATTTAGAGTAGAGAAGTTTTATGCAACTGTTGGTCAGTATATCAAATTTTATAGGAATCGGTCCATATTTGGATATAGCTTTCATATAAAAAACACTCCCGGAAACAAACAAAAAATGTAGCAAAGGCCAGTTAATTGCTATTAAATTAAAAACTATGATAGCTATGACCACTAAATTTTGCAAGAATAAAACTTTGTTACAATCGGTCAACATTTGGCTATAATTCTTATATATAACATCCCCTTTTTATATATACAATCAAAAAGATTCGGAGGTACAAGCAGCATATTAAGATTGCACCAATGTCCAGACTTTATATACAGTAGATGCATTAGGAACTCCTAACAAAATATATGGACCTGTCGTGTTACTATCAGCATCTTTATCCTAACTAAATATTAAGCTTAACGCAAAGCATTTAACAACTTATTAATGTAAAACCATACCAGGTTACGATACCGAATTTTGTTCAAAGTAAATACTAGGGAAATCACTTAAATACTTTTAAATGTTGAACTATAAAGATATTTCTAAATTAAACACAACTTGATGGTGGGTATATAAGATTGGGCACAGCCGAATATAACACTCTTACTTGTTATTTATCACTTTGATTTTTAAAAGAGCTTTTTTCTGTCTATGAATCGCTACTAAAATGAATCACTTGCCACAACATCAAGTGGAAACGGATCGAGATCGAATAGAAATCAGCTGCCGTATCTGTTTCTGTAGGTGGTTTATATGAAAGCTATAGTCAAATGTGAACGGATTTCGCTGAGTTTTAATATAAAAATTTGCTAAGAAATGAGGATTTCTTTTTTGCCAAATTTTATTGCCCTAGCTCTTTTCGTTAAGGCCCTATCTGGCCTTGAATGGAAAGGCAGACGGTCATCGCTCAATCGTCTTAGATATTCAGAAGAGGTCCGAAAATACTTACATAGGGTAAGTGCTCCAGTAGCCGGCATGTGGCCAGTAGTCGGCATTTTTTTTTTTTTTTTTTTTTGCAAATAAACCCAAGTAAATAAGACTAACGGTATAAATAAGACTAACGGTATTAAACATTAGATCTTTCTCTGACCAAAAAATGATGTAAATAAGTCATAGGTATGTACCTAGGGTTGCCAGTCAGGCTGGATTCGACTGAATTGTACAGCTTTTTTAGTGCTTGTCCAGTGTCAAGCTACAACTAAATTTGTCCAGCTGAAAGATAAAGAATTGAAATTTTTTGAATATTTTTTAAGAAAAACTATTTTTATGAAGAAGAACGCAATAAAAACTTTTGCAAACGACTTTTCTTTTTTACTTAACTTATTTATGTGTTGATTAATTGCTTGAATGATCAAGTTAATTTTGTAATAAAATTCCCCTCTATCAAATTTCCCCATTTTACTTAAATGGCCTATATCAAAAACCTGTTAAGGGCAAATTCCGAGCATATTTTAGAATTCCATGAGCTTAAATCATGTGCTCAAGATTTTCTTCTACTTGGCCTTTCCATCGAATTTTCGGACAAACAAGTTCTCAACGATCACATGTCCAATTCTTGAGGATTGCATGCTTTTAGAATCCAGCAGTTTTGTTTTGATTCATTGACTCATTTTATTAGATTCCTTTTCGATACTAGAAAAGGCGGCTGTTAAATCGCACAATGTGCGTTCCATGATATCAATGTCATCGACAAACGCGAGTAGCATGTGTTTTCTGTTGAAAATTGTTTCAGATCTCGGACGATTTCATGTTCTCTCGATATCGCAGCGGTTAATTACGGTATTCGCAATTCGGTTTATAAAAAATTGAAAGATTCATCGAAGCAATTATTAAAGCAAGTTTTTTATTTTTAATGTCCAGCTAATTTTTGGGTTGCCAAGCTTTTTTTTCCTTATGTACAGCTTTTTCAGGATTTGTGTCTGGCAGCCCTGTATGTATCTATATTCATTTTGACTTTTAAGCTAGTATTATTGAAAATACAAACGGAATGACAACCTCATTATACCTACCATTCATTTTGATGGTTGGTATTAAAAGTCAAAATAAGAACCAGTCTAATGTATATTTTAATGAAATTTCAAACATTAGTTTATCCAACAGCAAAATACAATACATACATTTTTCAGTTGCAAAAAAATACTCATTTGAGCGAGATCAAAGCGGAGAGTTCAATATTTTTAAAAATTTTTATAGTACACATTTAGGAGGTATACATTTAGATACATTAAGAAAAGTTTTAATTATTTATGTTTATCATTCACAAAACTCTAATACGCAGAAACATACTCGTATACATTGTGCACAAATAACAAAATTTATTTAAAATTTAATGAAACTCATATTCAAAACAAGTGTAAAAATATTTAAAAAATTTTAAGAATTATTTGTGTTAGTGAAAAAATCTAAAATCGCGGTTTTATTAAAAATAATTGAGATACAAATTTAGTTTTGACATTTCTTGTACTCCAGAAGATACAAATATTGTTGTTGTTGTTTAACGTTGTATTTGCAAACAGCTGTTTCTACTCTTGTTTATGATTGTTCGCAACCACAAAAGCTACGCCAAGATGCCATCTAAAATTTGTTCCGAAAACGTCAATTCAAATTGACGCTTTTTTAAAATACGCTCAGCGTCAAATTGATTACTCCCAATAAATACTCAACACTTAACATTATGTGTGTTCGTTCACTTTAACAAAACAACCCAAACTTACTCAAAAGCGTTTCCGTACAAAATTTTCAATACAAATTGTTGTTTTTTTGGGTAATTTCTGATAACTTCGGACTGTTTTGGGTAGTTTCGTTTAGAGTACGGGAACAAACATAGTACAATCAAGTTAAAAAATTTGTAAAAACACCATTAAAACAAGTAAGAAAGTCCTATAGTCGGCCAATCCCGACCATACGATACCCTTCACCACTATGGTAAAAGGTGTTCTTTTTCTTGTATAATGACAAATATTTGCTAAATTTTGCCATCATATGAACATTTTATCAAAACCTATATATTTAAGCTGTTTCCGTCACTTGGACTTATATGAGACCTAGGGTAAAATGTGGACCGATTATCTCTTTGCGAATTGTTACAAAACTTATGTATGCAAAAAATAAACATTCTCATTATCTTTAGATTTACGAGCGTTTTAGTGATTTTTGTCACATTTAGTGCGTTTTTAAAGAAGAGTTTGTATGGGAGCTATGGTCAAATGTGGAGCGATTTCAGCGAAATTTGGTACAGTGATTTAAGTTTACATATTGAAAAATATTGATATTTGTGGCCAATATATCAATTCCGGGAAGTGGGACCCATAGGAGGTACCATAAATAACGGACCGATTTTGACGAATTTCAATAGCCATGGTCCCATTATCAAAAAATGATCTGTGCCAGATTTCATCAAATTATCATTAGAATTGCGACCTGTAGTTTGATTACAAGGTTTACATGGGGGTCCAGCCAGCCAGACGGACGGACGGACTGACTGACATCGCTAAATCGACTCAGAAAGTGATTCTAAGCCTATTGGTATACTAAAAGGTGAGTCTAAGACAAATATTTCTATGCGTTACATACATCAGCACAAACTTATAATACCCTTTCCACCTATGGTGGTGAAGGGTATAAAACACCATCAAAAAACAAGTAAGAGTGTTATATTCGGCTGTGTCGAATCTTATATACCCACCCTTAAGTTGTGTTAAACTTAGAAATATCTCTCATATATCTACGAGGGAGCAGATAATTCAAAATGTGGACCAAATTCGAAAAAAGTTGTTACGCTAGTTGGTACTGTTAGTAAAATATTTGGACTAAATTTGGTTGCAGGAGCTATATAGTTCAATATTTAAAAGTATGTTAGTGGTTTCCCTAATATTTACTTTGAACAAAATTCGGTATCGTAACCCGGTATGGTTTTACATTAATAACTTGTTAAATGCTTTTCGTTTAGCTTAATATTTAGTTAGGATAAACATGCTGATAATAATAGGGACCTGTCCTATATATTTTGTTAGAAGTTCTTAAGCATCTACCGTATATAAAGTCTGGACATTGGTGCAAACATACTATGCTGCTTATACCTCCGTATCTTTTTTATTGGAATAACTTCGGTTGCAGTAATACGACAGGTCCATATATTTTTCCTAATGCATCTACCGTATATAAAGTCTGGACATTGGTGCAATCATAATATGCTGCTTGTACCTCCGAATCTTTTTGATTGTAGATATAAAAAGGGGATGTAATATATATATATAAGAATTATAGCCAAATGTTGACCGATTGTAACAAAATTTTACACACTGGCCGGTATTTATATAAAGCTTATTCTTGCATAGCTGTCTTCCATAGCTGTCATATTTTCCAATTTAATAACTTTTAACTGGCCTTTGCTACTTTTTTTGGTTTCCGGGAGTGTTTTTTACATGAAAGCTATAGTCAAATATGGAACGATTCCTATAAAATTTGATATACTGATCAAAAGTTGCATAAAACTTTCCTATTCTAAATTTAGTCTTTATAGCTATTATAATTGTATTCAATTTATCAACATTAATGTTTTTCGGCGGGGTTATGTGGAAGCTCTAACTAAATGTGAACCAATTTTGTCCATTTTCAATACACAACTTCTTCAAGATATCCACAATAATTTTGTAAAATTTGGTTCCACTAGCTCTTGTAGTTAAGAAGCTATCACGTTTTTGTCTGACGGACAGACGGACCCCCTTTTCTTTTTGTATTTTTGTGTTTCCGTAAGTTTTTTATATGGGAGCTATGGTCAAATGGTAACCGATTGTGACAAAATTTTGCACACTGGCCGGAATTGACATAAGATTTCTTTGTGCTAAAGTGGTATTTTCTCTTATAGTTTTAGATTAACTGGCATTTAAGTGTATTTAAGGCGAAATTTAGGCTGTTTTAATAAGTTTTTTGTATGGGAGCTACGGGTAAGTGTAAACCGATTTGCATGAAATTTTATACGCTGCCTAGGGCTTATGTTAACCTTCTATGTACCAAATTTGATTATTATAGCTGTTATAGTTTGTTATTTATTAGCAAATAAGCGATTAGCCTAGGCCAGGTTATACGGGAGCTATGGTCAAATGTTAACCGATTTCGCCCAATATCAATACCAAACTTTTCTCAGAAATGAAGAATATTTTTGCTAAGTTTCAATGAGCTAGCTCCTTTCCTTTAGACGTTATCGTGATTTCAACAGACAGACGGACATCGCTCAATCGTCTTAGAATTTCATAAGGATTCAGAATATATATCGCTTTTGGTTGTTGAGCCAATATTAAGGAAATTACAAACGGAATGACAATCTCAATATACCTTCCATTCTTTTTGATGGTGGGTATAAAAAGCTTAAACAATGCGTCTAAATAACAACAAATGGCTGTTCTAAAATAAGACATGACGTGCAATAATAGTGTTATATAATATAAAGCATTTTCTCTCCTTTTCACCACGTTTCACCTCTATACTATCGCTTTTCCACTACATACAAACGTATAGGCAATATTTGCCTATAAAAAAATATATTTAAAAATAAAATTCAACTAATTTGAAGACGTCTTTAGTAGCTCATATTTTAAATCCTTTAACACCAATCAAATATCATCCAATGATAAAACTTAGAAACTTAATTTAATCCACAATCGAGATTTTTCATTAGAAATTCACATTTTTCATATTCAAAATTGATCTCCTAATAGATTTCTTAATAAAATCTCACAATTTCTTTCGATATTCTTATCTTCTTATCACTAGCTATATCTTCTTATCACAGCTATAAGATCAAATGGGTGATATAGAATGTGGAGATTGCGGGGATTGTGGTGACTGTGGAGATTGTGGTGATTGCGGCGATTGCACTTGTTGTGATGGTGATGCAGATTGTGGTAGCACTAAAGTCTGTTTTGAGTGCTGCTTCTGTTGGACGCAAAGTATGCCCACATATATACCGCCTGGCAATAAGCCAGATGATAATGATACCACTCGTAGTGATGATCCGGAGGCAAATAATCACGACTGGATATTTTGTGGTGTTGCTTGGCTTCTAGGCTCTCTTCTTGGCATAGTTGCCATTACTCTTATTACAATTTTAGCTTTAAGACATTAAAGTTATAGAGAATTTATATTATTGTATGTACTTATTTTTAAAATTTCTATTTTTATACTTTGAATAAAAAACAAAATTTTTATACAAATTAAATTTTATAAAGATTTTGAGTTCGAGTCGGGCTTAGGAAACAGAAGACCTATTGGGTATAGATAAATCGAGTACGCTGAATTCAATGGTACTTAGTATAAATATAATAATATAATAAAATAAACAGTTTTCGAGTAACGGGAATATTTATTGAGCAACATCCTCCATATTTTTATATCTCGAAAACTAGAGCTAACATAAAAAATGGTTAGCACCATTGATTTCAGCGTACTCGAATATTTTTACCCGCCAGGTCTCCCTTTAGTCTGTTTTTTTAACTAGTACTCTAAAAATATTAAAACTATTTTCCAAAAAATCCGTCCAAATATGAATCTAGCTCTTATACGATCCTTTGGCTCAAATATTTAAGTCAAATATACCTAACTCTAGAAAATGCAGTAAAGATTACCACAATTGATCAAAAATTACCACAGCGATGTAGGTTGTCAAATATAAGGGCTTTGAATCAGGGATGGAAAACAGGTTTCTGGATTTTGTATCAGTTATAACAACAAAATATACGTTTTAGACCAATAAGGTAACATTTCTTATTTACGATATATTGTATTAAAATATTCCCCATTTAATTGGTATCAAATTCGAAACTCTACAATGGATCTTATCTTGAACTTATTTGGCCCCTTTGTATTCATATATTCTTCTACCTTCCAATTAAATTATAAAATGTTAAAATGGAGTAATTCAAAAATAGGGTTGTGCCCGCTTTTGTGATACACAAAGTAAGCGGTAATAAATTTAACTTAAGAAAATACTAGAGTCTTGCTCGACGGATTCTATGATACACTAAGCCACTGAGGTCCTAAGAACGGGTTTCAACACATCTTGAAGATCTTAAAAAACTTAGAAAAGTATCTCATTTTTATACCCACCATCAAATAGAATGGAGGGTATATTGAGATTGTCATTCCGTTTGTAATTTCTTTAATATTGGCTCAAAAACCAAAATTGAAGTATGTATATTCTGAATCCTTATGAAACTCTAAGACGATTGGGCGATGCCCGTCTGTCTGTATGTTGTTGGCACGATAAAACCTTAACGAAAGGATATAGGTCACTAAAGTTTGGCATAAATATTCTTTTTTTCTTGGAAAATTTTGGTATTGAAATCGGGCAAAATCGGTTCACATTTGACAATAGCTCCCGTATAACCTCGTTTAGGCTAATTGTTTATTTGCTAATAAATGATAAATTATAAAAGCTATGATGATAAAATTTGGTACATACATAAGTACTAGGCAGCATATAAAATTTCATCCAAATCGATTCATATTTAACCATAGGTCCCATACAACAAAAACTTACGGAAACAGCCTAAATTCCACCTAAAATACACTTAAATATAAATGATAAAATGTAATAGCTTTGGCCACTAAACTGAGTACAAAGAAATCTTATGTAAATGCCAACAAGTGTGCAAAATTTTGTCACAATCGGTTACCATTTGACTATAGCTCCCAGATAAAAAACTTACGAAAACACAAAAATACAAAAAGAAGAGAGGGTTTATGTCCGTCAGATAAAAGTTCGATAGCGCCTTAACAAAAAAAGGTAGAAGAACAAAATTTTACAAAAATATTTTCAATAACTTGAAAAAGTTGTGTATTGAAAATGGACGAAATCGCTTAACATTTAGTTAGAGCTCCCATATAACTCCAAACCGGGAAACACATTAATGCTGATAAGTTGAATACAATTGTAATAGCTATGACGACTAAATTTAGAATAGAGAAGTTTTATGCAACTATTGGTCAGTATATTAAATTCTATAGGAATCCGTCCATATTTGACTATAGCTTTCATATAAAGAACACTTTAAAATCAACACAAAGAGTGATCATGAGTCAATCGGAATTCATACTTAAACCCATTTGTCTATTTCTAATATACAAATTATATCAAGTAGAACGGTACCAAACAGATTTAAAATGTATCAAAGAAAAAGAACAATGTACCATATGTGCCATCCCTGCTTTGAATTAATAAACAGAGTTGTCTATTTTCTTCGCAAAGAGTGTAGTCATATCTTTAATATATTTTTTTTTGCGGTTTTTATATAAAGATAACCAAAATTGATATAAAGCAAATAATTTTATTACTATGAAATCTCTATATAAATTTTATTTAAAATAATACTTTTTTTACAAAATATTTATCATTTTAGGCTAATTAAAACGTTTGAGAAAAATGTCTGATTGTGGCTGCGACAGTGGTGGTGGTGGCTGTGATAGTGGCGGTGGTGGTGATACTGGAGGTTGTGATACTGGTGGCTTTGACAGTGGTTGCTGTGATAGTGCAGGATCTGGTGGTGCTGATGATACAGTCTGTAACATCGATAGCAGTGGATGGCTCAATCATAACAATGATAGCAGTGCCATTGCAGATAATTTTTATCTACACCATAATACCGCCAATAATTCGAATTATATGAATAGAAATTATGGAAATAACACGGGGACAACTAAACTAAGTGAAAAAACGTGTTCATTCTTTATGCTTTTTTTAGTAATTATGGGTTTTATAATATATTATTTTGCTTTTATTTACGAATGAGACTTATAAAAAAACATTTTCAGCAGCATAAAATGTTTTTATTTAAATCGATTCGATTTTTTTGAAGAAGTAACACTAAGGTAAATACTGTTTATACAATTGTATACATAGTATATACGAATTGGTTTACTTTCTTTGGAAAGTAAACACTGTAATTGTATGTACAGTCAAGCTTTTTAAGCTTTATAATATACAAAAAATGTTATTTACATCGGCGGCGTGTTATTGCTGTAGGCTTATCGCCGATGGAGAATGCTTGGATAATTAATAATTTTAATAGAAATCTTTTAGCTATAGTTGCAATTGTTCTTATAGCAATTTTTGCCTTAAAACATTAAAACCATAAAGAATTTAAATTGTTAACATACATATAAATTTATTTTTCAAATTTTTATATTTCGAATAAAAAACTACTTAGTATCCTAGATGAAATATGTTTTAAATTTTTTAGCCACCAGAACCCACAGATTACCTACTACAAAAGGTCACTTGTCGACACCTTTAACCCAACATCGTGACTTCCAATAAGTGTCCTGACAGAATCCAGAGACTTAATAGCAGCTTAACTTACATTTCAGCCAATCTGTTACTTCCTTTATGGCATTAAAACACTAAAATGATTTCATAGACTTCGTGCGGTATCATCTGTTATCCTTGACTCCCAGTGGAGCAACTATTGTACTGAAATTTTTTCTATAGAAAAAAATTTTTATTGAAATTTTTCTATAGAAAAAATTTTTTATTGAAATTTTTCTATAGAAAAAATTTTATATTGAAATTTTTTCTATAGAAAAAATTTTATATTGAAATTTTTTCTATAGAAAAAATTTTATATTGAAATTTTTTCTATAGAAAAAATTTTATATTGAAATTTTTTCTATAGAAAAAATTTTATATTGAAATTTTTTCTATAGAAACAATTTTATATTGAAATTTTTTCTATAGAAAAAATTTTATATTGAAATTTTTTCTATAGAAAAAATTTTATATTGACATTTTTTCTATAGAAAAAATTTTTTATTGAAATTTTTTCTATAGAAAAAATTTTGTATTGAAATTTTTTCTATAGAAAAAATTTTATATTGAAATTTTTTCTATAGAAAAAATTTTATATTGAAATTTTTTCTATAGAAAAAATTTTATATTGAAATTTTTTCTATAGAAAAAATTTTATATTGAAATTTTTTCTATAGAAACAAATTTTTTATATTGAAATTTTTTCTATAGAAAAAATTTTATATTGAAATTTTTTCTATAGAAAAAATTTTATATTGAAATTTTTTCTATAGAAAAAATTTTATATTGAAATTTTTTCTATAGAAAAAATTTTATATTGAAATTTTTTCTATAGAAAAAATTTTATATTGAAATTTTTTCTATAGAAAAAATTTTATATTGAAATTTTTTCTATAGAAAAAATTTTATATTGAAATTTTTTCTATAGAAAAAATTTTATATTGAAATTTTTTCTATAGAAAAAATTTTTCATTGAATTTTTTTCTATAGAAAAAATTTTTCATTGAATTTTTTTCTATAGAAAAAATTTTTCATTGAATTTTTTTCTATAGAAAAAATTTTTCATTGAATTTTTTTCTAAAGAAAAAATTTTATATTGAAATTTTTTCTATAGAAAAAATTTTATATTGAAATTTTATATTGAAATTTTTTCTATAGAAAAAAATTTATATTGAAATTTTTTCTATAGAAAAAATTTTATATTGAAATTTTTTCTATAGAAAAAATTTTATATTGAAATTTTTTCTATAGAAAAAATTTTTCATTGAATTTTTTTCTATAGAAAAAATTTTTCATTGAATTTTTTTCTATAGAAAAAATTTTTCATTGAATTTTTTTCTATAGAAAAAATTTTTCATTGAATTTTTTTCTATAGAAAAAATTTTTCATTGAATTTTTTTCTATAGAAAAAATTTTTCATTGAATTTTTTTCTATAGAAAAAATTTTTCATTGAATTTTTTTCTATAGAAAAAATTTTATATTGAAATTTTTTCTAAAGAAAAAATTTTATATTGAAATTTTTTCTAAAGAAAAAATTTTATATTGAAATTTTTTCCATAGAAAAAATTTTATATTGAAATTTTTTCCATAGAAAAAATTTTATATTGAAATTTTTTCTATAGAAAAAATTTTTATTGAAATTTTTTCTATAAAAAAATATTTTATTGAAATTTTTTCTATAGAAAAAATTTTATATTGACATTTTTTCTATAGAAAAAATGTCTTATTGAAATTCCTTCTATAGAAAATTTTTTTTATTGAAATGTTTTCTATAAAAAAAATGTTTTATTGAAATTTTTTCTATAGAAAAAATTTTTTATTGAAATTTTTGCTATAGAAAAAATTTTTATTAAAATTTTTGCTATAGAAAAAATTTTTTATTGAAATTTTTGCTATAGAAAAAATTTTTTTTGAAATTTTTGCTATAGGAAACATTTTTTATTGAAATTTTTTCTATATAAAAATTTTTTTTTGAAATTTTTTCTATATTAAAAAATTTTTATTGAAATTTTTTCTATATAAAAAATTTTTTATTGAAATTTTTTCTATAAAAAAATATTTTATTGAAATTTTTTCTATAGAAAAAAATTTTTATTGAAATTTTTTCTATAGAAAAAATTTTATTTAGAAACTTTTTCTATAGAAAAAATTTTTTATTGAAATTGTTTCTATAGAAAACATTTTGTATTGAAATTTTTTCAATAGAAAACATTTTTTATTGAAATTTTTTCTGCAGAAAAATTTTTTATTGAAATTTTTTTCTATAAAAAATTTCATATTGAAAATTTTTCTATAGAAAAAATTTTTTCTATAGAAAAAATATTATATTGACATTTTTTCTTTAGAATTATTCTTTTTTTTTAATTTTTCGACAGAAAAAATTGTTTATTATTTTTTTTTATAGAAAAAAATTTATATTGAAATTTTTTTTATAGAAAAAAATTTATATTGAAATTTTTTCTATAGAAAAGTTTTTATATTGAAGGTTTTTAAATCTATACAAAAGTTATACAATTGGAAATGGTGTCGAACTGGCAGTTTTGATTAATTATTTGTTTTTTACACTATACGAAGTAAAATTGTTCTTAGAATTGTCAACAGGTTTGGAAATTAAATAAAAAATTCAAATGCATAAGAAATGACGTCACAATATATGTAAATAAAACTACACGTGTATATATGTATGTTTGTATATACATTTGTATATACATATGTATATAATGGAATAAAAAGAATCTTTAAAATAAACAAAAATTAGGGTGGTTTTAAAATATACTTTTCACTCAATTCGTTTCCGTATAGTGAAGTTAAATTTTTCCGTTACAGAATTTTAAATTGTCTTATAGGTACAAAAATGGCTATAAGTCCATCTTCATTGGAGTTTTTGAAGAAATCAGGAATACTTTTGTCAAATTTTGTTAATCGATCTCTTTAAGTTAAGGCCCTATCATTAACAGACAGACGGTCATAGCTCAATTGTACTTCCATTTTAGCTTTTAAACCAGTATTAAGGAAAATGCAAACGGAATGACAATCTCAATATACCCCCCCCCCCCCTTTCTTTTTGATGGTGGGTACAAAAAGTCAAAATTAGTACCAGTCTAATGTATATTTCAAAGAAATTCCAAACATAAATTCATCCATTAGCAAAATACATACATTATTCAGTTGCAAAAAAATACTCATTTGAGGGAGATCAAAGCGGAAAGTTCAAAATTGTTGATAAATTTTTATAATTTTTATACCTATACAGAAGTATAAATTTAGAAGGTATAAATTTAGAAACATTAAACGAATTTTTAATTATTTATATTCATAGTTAACAAAACTCTAATACGCAGAAACATAAAGACATCGAAACCAAATAACAAACTGTTTTTGTTTATTCATTAAATTTGTAATAAATTCATTCATAAAAGTTTTATTTTGTTTTGATAAAATATTTGTTTGCTAACATAAAATAACATAGAAGAGAAATAATGTCAAAAAAATCCTAACTCTGCTGTCAAAATCAACTTAATTTTTTTGAATGTATGAGTAAAATTGAGTAATTGCGAGTAAATTAAAACTTTTATAAAACCCATATTCAAAAAAGTGTTTGTGTTAGTAAAAAAATGTAAAATCGCGGTTTCATTAAAAATAATTGAGATACAAATTTAGTTTTGACTTTTGTTGTGCTCGAAAGATGCAAACATTGTTGTTGTATAATGTTGTGTTTGCAAACAGCTGTTTCTACTCTTGTTTATCGTTGTTCGCACCCACAAAAGCAACGCCAAGATGCCATCTTAAATTTGTTCCAAAAACGTCTTTTCAAATTGACGCTTTTTAAAAATACGCTCAGCGTTAAATTGTTTACGCCCAATACTCAACACTTAACAATACTATCAAGTTAAACTATTTTTATACCCACCATCAAAAGAATGGGGGGTATATTGAGCTCAAAATATTGGCTCAAAAACCAAAATTGTCCGTATGTCTATCTGTCTGTTGTCGGCATGATAAAACCTTAACGAAAGGATATATGTCACTGAAATTTAGCATAAATATAAAATTTCATCGAAATCGGTTCACATTTAACCATAGCTCCCATACAAAAAACTTACGGAAACAGCCTAAATTTTACCTAAAATACACTTAAATGCCAGTAAGTGATAAACTGTAATAGCTTTGGCGACTAAATGTAGTACAAGGAAGTCTTATGTTATTGCCAAGCAGTGTACAAAATTTTATTACAATCGTTCAACATTTAGCTCCCATATAAAAAACTTACGGAAACACAAAAATACAAAAAGACGACTGGGTTTATGTCCGTCTGTCCGTCAGATAAAAGCGCGATAGCGCCTCAACAAAAAGAGCTAGAAGGTCAAAATTTTACAAAAGTATTCGATATCTTGAAAAAGTTGTGTATGGACGAAATCGGTTCACATTAAGTTGGAGCTCCCATATAACCCCGCCCCGGGAAACACATTAACGGTGATAAATTTAATACAATTGTAACAGCAATGACGACTAAATTTAGAATAGAGAAGTTTTATGCAACTTTTGGTCAGTATATCAAATTTTATAGGAATCGGTCCATATTTGACCATAGCTTTCATATAAAAGCCACACCCGGAAACCAAAAAAATGTAACAAAGACCAGTTAAAAACTATTAAATTAGAAACTATGACAGCTATGGACACTAAATTCAGCAGGAATAAGCGGTCAACATTTGGCTATAATTCTTATAAGTATATATAACATCCCTTTTTATATCTACAATCAAAAAGATTGTATTTAGATATATAGTTCAAAATTTAAAAGTATCTTAGTATTTATTTGCACAAAATTTAGTCTCATAACCGGGTACAGTTTTACATTAATAACCGGTTAGTACTTGGTTGACCGAGCCTAGCTCGGGGTTTTATGACTTGCATTTCGAGGCAAATTTTTATCTTTCTGTTTATCCTAATAGATGACGCTTTCTCTCTATATATACATACATTTTCTTAATCGATTGCGATACAATTTTTGTTTCTAAGTTTATTTGCTTTAAAGTAAAAAAGCACCAAAAATATTTTTCATTCGGCACATTTTATTCAAATGCAGTTAAACATTTTGTTATTATTCATATTAGTTTATAAGAAGAAATCAAAAAAGTACCAAATAAGTGTTCAATATATTTTTTTTTTCATGTGTTGATTGCCGTACAAAGTTTCTTTCCATATTCTTCGCTTCATAAGATAAGAATGGGTTAATAAAATTACCAAAAAAAATATTTTTACTTTTATTTACCCCCTATCGGACATAGTTTTAAAAAAGTACCAATCACTTGCCCGCTTATTTTAACAGCTGTTTAAACAAAATTTTAATAATGTTTCTATGCCTTTTACTATAGAAGATATAGCGTTTTCGATTTTTTTCCTTTTTACCCGTTTAGAGTATGAGTATATGTACTAAATTTAGTGGCCATAGCTTGTATAGTTTATCATTTAACTATATTTTAGAAGGAATTTAGGCTATGGTTAAATGTGAACTGATTTTATACGCAGATCATGTAAAACTTCTCTGTGTCAAATTTTATCATCATAGCTATTATAATTTGTCATTTGTTAGCAAATATGCGATTGGCTTATGCAAGGTTATACGGGAGTTATGGTCGAATGTAAGCCGGTTTCGCCCAATTTCAGCACTAAAATTAAGAATATTTATGCCTGCAACAGCCAGAATTTCATAAGGATTCAGAATATGCTTCAATTTTGGTTTTTGAGCCAATATTATTAAGGATATATTAACGGAATGATACTCAATATACCCCCCATTCTATTAGAAGGAGGGTATAAAAACACCATCAAAAGGAATGAGGGGTATGTAAAAATTTTCATTCCATTTAAAATTTCCTCAATATCGCCTCTAAAACCAAAAAGAATATATATTCTGAATTCTTATGAAACTCTAAGACTATTGAAGAAACGATAGGGCCTGAACAAAAAGGTCTTGGGCAACAAAATTTGAAAAAAAAAGGGCGAAATCGGTTCATATTTGACGAAAGCAACAAAATTTCACAAAAGCATAAATGATCTCTGAAAAAATGTTTGCGAATAGCGGTTTAGAAAGATGAAGTTATTGAGAAGAAAAACCTTTTACCAATTTGCGCCATTAATGAATATCGACATCGAATAAACTATGAGCTTTATTAGTTATATCCCGACATTGACATAGTATAAAGCATTAAACAGCAGGGGCTGCGTTGGCGTTACTGCGTTACTTACTTAAAATTCCTATAGTTGCAACCTGTTTAGGTCAAAGGCCGATTATATTTTAGAATTCCATGCATGTCTATCTTGTGCGCATATTATCCAATTTCGTAGGCCAAGTTTTGAAAGTTTTTTCTTCAACTTGGTCTTTTCATCGAAGTTTTGGACACCCTCTTCTACGAGTTTTCACAGGATTAATTATCGAACACTTTTCTTGCCGTAGTATTTTCTTCCATTCTCACAACATGTCCTAGCCAACGCAGCTGCTGCTGTTTGATGAGTTATACATTTGACAGTTTTACATTTGACTTAGAAGCTTACATCGTTATTGATGATCACAGCGGTACCAAGTTATACAAATTCTTTTACAACCTCCTAGCTTTAGTTCTTAACGAAAACATTTGGTCCAATTCTAATGGTTTTTCTGCCTGTAAAAATCATCAGTTTTGTTTTTGATTCATTGACACTAGAACCATTTTGTTTGATTCCTTCTCGATACTGGAAAAGGCGGCAGTTACCTCGCGCAAAATGAGTCCCATAATATCAATGTCATCGGCAAAGGCGAGCAGCATATGTTTTCTATTGAAAATTGTACCATTTGTATTAAGTTAAAGAGATCACATGGTGGACTGTCACCTTGCCAGAATCCCCGTTTAGTTATGAAAGACTCTGATAGATTCTTACATATCATTAGTTAGTGTCATCCTGCATTACTTGATTAGCTTTGTAGGGATGCCAAACTCAGACATTGCTTCGAACACCTTCTTCCGTATCGGGCTGTCAAAAGCTTCTTTGTAGTCAACAAAGAGATGATACATATCAATTTTTTCTCTTGGGTCTTCTCCAGGATTTGACGTAGGGTAAAGATCTGGTCAGTAGTCGATTTACCTGGTCTTAAGCCACATTGGTATGTGGTATGTCCCAATTTTGGGCTTAAGCCTTTTTCTGCACTGAGATTCCCATCGTCTGGCATGCATTCTTCTGACCATATGGTTTCTTTAAGTTGGGACATACGCCTTATCAACTCATCGTCTCCTGCCTAAAAAAGCCCTGCTGGAAAACCATCGGCACCCGGAGCTTTCTTATTTTTTAGTCGGGTTATTGCAATTCTAACATCATTTTGGTTTGGTGGTGGTGGACATATAACGCCGTCATCATTGATTTGTTTTACCAATATCACAGCATCCTCCATTGGCGGTTAGCCAACAGCAATAACACGCCGTCGATGCAATTACACATACATTCCATAATTTCCACGACATTACAATTGCAACACGAGGTACTTCCATCAGACAATGAGTCTTACGTTTTAAATCCTTCTCCGAACGGCAAATGCATTAGTTAGAGAAGCTTTACATAGCCTAATACTCAATAACCAGTGGCTAGCTGTATATTTCTTTTCAAGTGGGTTTGGACGGGGATCGAACTTGGGACCTCTGGAATGCTAGGCGGATGATTAACCTGCTATACCATGCCGGCTCATGAGCAATTATGATGTAAAGATTTTTTTCTTCTTTCACCACCTTTCATCTTTTTACTAACCCCTTTCCAAAAAAGTTTAACCAATTCGTATATACACTACATATATACAATCATATAGGCATATATAAACATAAAATTTAACTATTGGTATTCTAATACCCATCAAATATCATCCAATGGTTAAAATTAAAAACGATAGTTTAGTCCACAATCAAGATTTTTCATTAGAAATATACATTTTTCATATAAAAAAATCATCTCCTAAAATATATCTTATTAAAATCTTTCGATATTCTTATCTACTTATCACAGCTTTAAGATTAAATGGGTGATATAGAATGTGGTGATTGCGGGGATTGTGGTGACTGCGAAGATTGTGGTGATTGCGGCGAGTGCTTTTGCTGTGACTGCACTTGTGATGGTGATGGAGAATGTGTGTCTGTTTGGAGTGCTGCTTCCGTTGGACGCAAAGTATGCCCACATATATACCGCCTGGCAATAAGCCAGATGATAATGATGCCACTCGAAATGATGCTCAGGAGGAAAATAACCACGAAATGGTATTTTGTTGTATTGTTAGGCTTCTAGGTTCTCTTCTAGCCATAGCTGCAATTGTTCTTATTACAATTTTAGCTTTAAAAGATTAAAATTATAGAGAATTTATATATATGTACTTATTTTCGAAATCAATATTTTTATACTTTGAATAAAAAAAACTCCTCCATATTTTTTTTTTATCTCGAAAACTAGAGCTAACATAAAAAATGGTTAGCACCATTGAATTCAATGGCGTACTCGAATTATCTTTACCCACCAGGTCTCCCATTTGTCGGTTTTTTAACTTAGAAAAGTATCTCATTTCCAAATTTTAACATCATCCGAACACGAAGCTACTATCAAATATCGCTCAATGACGAAAACAATTTGTGTATTCACATACTGTTAATCTTTATAGTAAAATCTTCGAAATTCCTAAAAGCATATGCATAAGCATATGTCTAAATTCCGGGAAAATGGCATAATTGACCGATTTAATACAAATTTCTTTTTCCACATGAATTAAAAATCAACACAAAGAGTGATCATGAGTTAATCGGAATTCCGACTCAGATCCATTTGTCTATTTCTAATTTACAAATTGTATCAAGTAGAACGCGGTAGTATCACGGTACCAAACAGATTTTAAATGCATCAAAAACAAGTAGGAAAGTGCTATAGTCGGTCAAGCCCGACCATACGATACCCTTCACCACTAAGGTCAAAGGTGTTCTTTTTTCTATATAAAGACAAATATTTGCTAAATTTTTCCATCATACAAACATTTTCTCAAAACTAATATATTTAAGCTGTTTCCGTTATTTGGACTTATATGAGAGCTAGGGCAAATGTGGACCGATTTTCTCGAAATTTTGGAAATTGATTACAGTTTTTACAAAAATTATGTGTGCAAAAATAAACTCAAAATTCTCATTATCTTCAGATTTATGAGCTATCTAGAGATTTTGATCTCATTTAGTGGATTTTGACAGAAGAATTTGTATGGGAGCTATAGTCAAATGTGAAGCGATTTCAACAAAATTTGGTACTGTGATTTTGATTTACATAAGCAGTATTTGTTTTAAATTTAATGAAAAAATATTGATATTTGTGGCCAAAATATCAATTCCGGGAAGTGGGACCTATGGGAGGCACCATAAATAATGGACCGATTTTGACGAATTTTAATAGACATGATCCTACTATCAAAAAAATGATTTGTGCCAAATTTTATTAAATTATCTTTAGAATTGCGACCTGTACTCTGATTACATGCTTTACATGGGGGTCCAGCCAGCCGTCCAGACGGACGGACTGACACCACTAACCGAAAGTGATTCTAAGCTATTGGTATACTAAAAGGTGTATCTAAGACATATATTTCTTTGCCTTACATACATCAGCACAAACTTACAATACCTGAAGGGTATAAAAAGAACAATTGTACCATATTTGCCATCCCTGCTTTGAATTAAGAAACAGAGTTGTATGTTTTCTTCGCAAGTAGTGTAGTCATATCTTTAATATTTTTCGGCGGTTTTTATATAAAGATAACCAAAATTGATATGAAGCCAATAAGTTTATTACTATGAAATCTCTTTATAAATTTGATTTAAATTAATACTTTTTTTATTAAATATTTATCATTTTAGCCTTAAATAAACGTTTGAAAAAAATGTCTGATTGTGGCTGCGACAGTGGTGGTGGTGGCTGTGATAGTGGGGGCGGTGATACTGGATGTTGTGATAGTGGTGGTGGTGATACTGGAGGTTGTGATACTGGTGGCTTTGATAGTGGTTGCTGTAGTAGTTCAGGAGGCATAGATTCTGGTGGTGCTGCTGATACAGTCTGTAACATCGATAGCAGTGGATGGCTCAACCATAACAATGATAGCAGTGCCATTGCAGATAATTTTTATCTACACCATAATACCACCGATGATTCGAATTATATGAAAAGAGATTTTGGAAGTAACACAGGCCCAACTAAATTAAGTGAAAATCTGTGCCCATTCTTTATTCTTTTTTTAATGATTACCGGTTTTATAATATTTTATTTTACTTTTACTTAAGAATGAAACTAAAAAAAAAAGCATTTTTTGCAGTATAAAACGTTTTTATTTAAAACGATTCGATTTAATTTTTTAAAGAAAAGTACCTATATATGAATTGGGTTACTTTCTTTGGAAAGACGACAGAAAAAGATTTAATGTTATTGAACGCTATAATTGTATGTCATATATCATTTTAGAACCGCCAAGTTGTGCCATTTGTTGTTTATTAAAAGCAAGCTTTATATTCTACAAAAATTTTTTATTAATTTTCCATCGGCGGCGTGTTATTGCTGTAGGCTTATCGCCGATGTGGAATGCTTGGAAAATTAATAATTTTCCTAGAAATTAATAAAAAGTCTCTCTACTAGCCACAGTTTTAATTGTTCTTATAACAATTTTTGCCTTAAAACATTAAAATTATAAGGGATTTATTTTATTAACATACTATATTTATTTTTAATTTTTTATTTTTATATTTCGAATAAAAAACTACTTAGGTTCCTATAATCAAATATGTTTTTAATTATTTTACCACAAGAACCCATAGAGGACTATATGCCTTATTATAAAGGTAAAGAAATAAATAAAAGGTCACTTGTCAACTAACGTAGAATCATACTTGCCAACAGATGAAATTTTGATCTGAGCAGGCAGATAAGAAATAAAGCTCTGGCTTTAAGAACTAAAATTACGCTCTACAAAACGCTTATAAAGGGTGTCCTAACTAGAACGCAATTTTTAAATTTTAAATAAAACACAGATATTAAAAAACAAAAATAGTGAAACTTTATTATGTCGTAAAGTATACAGAATGTGGTTATGTATGGAACAAGATATCGTGTTCGTAATCGGGTATTGGAGAGACAATATGAAAATGCTGATTTTGCATCATCTTTATCTTCATGTGGTGTGGTTTTTGGGCTGGAGGAATCATTGGACCTTTTTTTATGAAAATGAGGCAGGTCAAGCGCAAACAGTCAATGGTGTTCGGTATCGTGAAATGATAACCAGTTTTTTCTTGCCTATAATTGAAGGAATGAATGTGGAGAACATTTGGTTTCAACAAGACGGCGCCACATGTCATACAGCCAAAAAAACAATTTAATTGCTACATCAGTAATTTCCCGGTCGTGTTATTTCGACTTTTGAAGACCAGAATTGGCCGCCTAGATAGTGCGATTTAACATCATTAGATTTTTTTCTTTTAGGTTTTTTGAAGTCGATGGTTTACGCAAATAAGCCGACGATGGCTTAAGCCTTAAAAGAGGAAATTGGACTCTGAATAAATGAAATACCGCAGCATTTATGCAAAAAGGTCATTGAAAATTTCATTAAAAGATCGCGTGTGTGCCAGCAAAGTAGCGGCGGCCACCTACGCGGTATCTTGTTCCATACATAACCTCATTCTGTCTACTTTACGATTTTTTTTAATATCTGTGTTTTATTTAAAATTAAACAATTGCGTTCTAGTTGGGACACCCTTTACTACCCGTATTATTACACAGTAATTCAGTGGTTGGTACACATGAGAAATCTTAACAGGCTTAAATAAAGAAATACGTGTCGCGGCGTTTTGCTGTAGCACGTCAGAATTTTATAAAATCGATTTTAAAGATTCGAAGGACCGTGGAGGTTCACTTGTAACATAATACTATTATAAAAAGTTCTATAAAAATAGAATGGGTAAACGGTTTTAAATGCTTGAGCCAGTTTTGAAAAGGGAATTAAATTTGATTTGTTTTTACCCTACATCAAAATCGCTCCAACAGTTTAAGAATTATTAAATTTTTAATGGAAAACCCGTCACCAATGAAAGAGATGTTATTGATAATTTGACTGAATAAATGATTGACCGATGATTCTGAATGAAGATTAACACAATTCAGTTATATTCAATAGGAATAAAACCGCTTGTTGGGTCATATTGACCCAAAGGATGTTAAATATACGTAAATCGTATTTTAAAATGTGAAGGGTTAAATAAAAATTTAATATTATTATTTTCTTTTAAAAGCACAATTTTCTTCACTGTAATGGATAAATAAAATGTTCGCGCTCCTTCCTTATAATTAAACGGACAAATTTTGCGTTTGAAAACCAAAATTGTTCAAATTTTCCCAAGAAGTTTAATAGGGTTAAACAGTGTTGTATTTGTATGTAGAAAATAGTGCTACCATATATTCAATATTTTTAGCGCTTTTAAAATTTTCTTAACCAATATTAATGTTATCGGAGCAATGTTAAATATGAAAAATACTTGCTATTTCGAAAATAATCAAAGAAGGTTTGTATAAAAATGTAAAAAATTATTGAAAATTTTTGAAAAAAAAGAAAACTATTTTACACCAGATTGAAATATTAAAATCTCAGTATGTAATTTTTGAAATACAAAAAATTGAATTTTATTCTATAAAATATTTATCATTTAAGCATAAAATAAACTTAAAGGAAAATGGCCAATTGTGGCGGCGACAGTAAGATACGACATGAAAGTGATGGTGATATTGTTGCCTGTAAAACTGGTGTCTCTAATAGTGGTTGCTGTGATTGTTCCGGGCGATTAGAATCTGGTGGTGATACCGATATATTATGTCACATCGAAAGCGTTGACAGCGGAAAGAAACCCAATCGTAATGATGCTAGTGATACTATAACAGACCACTCTGATAATCCCCATAATACTAACGATTACTCGAATTTTGAGCTGAATGATTATGGGCATGATAGAGAAACATCTAAAACTGATCTTAAACATTGCCTTATCTTTCTTGGAATAACTTTATTTATGGGTGTAGGTTTTTTCCAACTTTATTTTAGTCATCGTCATTAATATTTGTTATTTTCTTTGTATATTGTTCAAAAGAAAAAGTAAAGTACTATAGTCAAGCCCGCACTGATTTTCAAAAAGCGCTAAAAAATAAAATATTCTTTATATTAATTATTTTTGTCATTTCCGAAAATTGATGTGGGAGCTATGAGTTTAAATGTAAACCAATTGTCACCTATTTTGTGTTAAAATGTACCGATTCCAACAAATTAGTTTAATTTTGTTTAATTTGTCGTAGCACACTATCAGGTATGTGATGGACATTTTCGTTTTGAAATCGATCGATTTCAGACATATTTTTTAGCTAATTTTCGGTTATTTCCCCCAAAAATAATGAAAATTTTGGCTTTAATCCTTTTGACTGATATTTTATCTTTCATTTGGTTTGAGTTTTTTGGGGAAATAACCGAAAATCTCAAAAATATATCTTAAAAATATATCTGAAATCGATCGATTTGAAAACGATCGTTTTCCATCACATACCTGTATGAGTTGTGTTTCCGTACGATAACGAAACTACCCAAACTGGTCCGAAGTTACCCAAAACTCACCCGATTATGTTCCCTTACTCTGTTTTCATTCGATGCTTTGCTAAATTGAGGGAGTAATTTCATTTCCCCTCATATTCAAAAATAGATTAATGACAAGTAAAATTTTGCTAAGTATCGACTCAAATTATTAAAAAGTAAGTTTTAATATACCAAAAATACTCCCATAATGGGTTCAAAAACTTTGTGCTAATAATATTAGCTTGATTCCGATTAACATATTTTAGCCATATAATTTCACTATTAGAAGCCGATCAAAGACAAAATGTGAAAACAGCATTAAAAGGCAGTGCCAAAATTGGTTTGGTAAACTCCCCTCTGGTGATTTTTCCCTCAGAGCTAAGCCACATTCAGGCTGGCTAAGTGACAATCAAATTAAAGAGTTATTCGAGGTGGATCATTATATTGGACAGTCGTCATATAGAGTGTCCGGACTTGTAAAAAAGCTTGTGATTTGCATTTTAAAGGGTATGAACTCGGTCCGTTTTTGAAACGAATTATCACTGGTGAGAAAAAATGGATTGTTTACAATAACGTTAAATGAAAAAGATCATGATCAAAGCGTGTTAAGCCACCGCAAACAACTCAGAACCTTAAATGCACCAAAAGAATATTATGCTGTCAGTTTGGTGAGATTGAGAGGGTGTCGTAAATTTTGGGCTCCAAAGAAACCGAACGATTTTTCGGACAAATAAAATGCACTGGACAAATAAAATGCAGCCATCATTTGTTTACTCTTTAAAAACTGAGAGATCTCAGTTTGGAAATTTTAATATATCCACCATATAACCCTGACCTTTCACCATCAGGCTACCATTTTTAAAAAGGTTCAACTTTTAGAGCTAATGACTTTGTGAAATCGCCTTTACTCTGTTTTTGATAGAAGATTTATGAACATGGAATCATGAAGTTGCCAGAAAGATGTCGAGAGGTCATCTATTAAAGTTCCTTGTAAAATTTTGAAAAAAAATATATTTACATTCAATAAAAAAAAAATCTGCAGTTGTATATGAACCAACCCAATATATTTATTTTATCTGGCCTGTTCTGAAAACCACATTCATGTGGAATTGAACTTATGAGTTAAAAACTCAAAACCACTTCAGTTTTGCAGTTGAGCTTAAAACGTTGAGCGGTTACATAGTAGAAAACATTTAATAAAATCTTTATAAAATATTTACGAAGCATATGTATAACCAACAATTTAAACAATATTAAGAAAAATCTTAAAACTTTATATTAATTGACAAAAAATTTATAATTTTTCAAAAATAAAATGACAGAAGATGCTGAAACAATTTTTGAAAATCCCGAAACATTTAATTACGTTGAGCATGTGATGTCGCTACAAAATTCAAATAATTATCATTGCATTGATCAAGTTCTCGACTACGATTATTACTATACCCGCAAGGAACAGGAGCAAATCGGATGCCTGAAACAATTCATTTATATTGTTATAACCATAATTGCAATTTATACGTTCTTTTTTATCTTAGAGCTTAGTAAAATGTTTAAAAATAAAACATGACTTCTTGAGTATTAATTTAATGTATATACGTACATATTTATTTAAATTTTATTATTTATTGTAGCTTGTGGTTTTATTAAAGGGTCTTTCAACATCCACTGTCATTTCTCAGTATAGTTTTCGACCCAATGTGCTATTTTTGTTATTCAAATCAATTCTTGCTCTTCAGATTTTTTAAATCTTATAGAGATTTGCGTTTACTTTTTTTTAAATTTTTGCTAAAATTTTTTCAAATATTTCAAAATTGTATAAAATTCTTTGAAATTCAATAATAATCTTATAAAAATTTTCGTAGATGTAATTTACATGTATATACAAAGTAAATAAAAAACTCAATCTGGCAACATTATCATTAACCACAGACAGAGTTGTTTTTAAAGGTAGTAACACAACTACAACAGGGGAGCCATCTTGAAACGATATCCGCAAGCTTTTGTTGTAGTTGTAATAAATTGTTTTTTCTGTGTTGTTCAGCCGCTCTGACGGAAATTTTTCATATTGTTAAAATTGTAAATAAAAGTTAAATCAATTCGCAAAACCCAAAAAACAAGAAACAATTAAGGCCAAATATTTAAAAAATTGTGAATAATAATAGAATTTAAAGGAATTTACCTTAAAAAAAGGTATAAAAGTGACTGAAAAAATCAATAGACAACGATTTGTTGTTTTTCTTTAGCAACAAGAAGAAAATGTATGTATACGTGTTTAATGGCCGCATGGTGTCGCATTCCTGTAGGGGAAATATGGAACTGCGACATCTGTGGACAATGAATTAGTTTTAATTAATTGGTTTATTACACCTGTTTGAATTCAAATTTAAATTGTTTTGTTCTATGTTTTAGACAACAACAATGGATGACTCCCAGGATCAGGAATATTTTGAAACCTATTTGGAAAAATTAAACGAAGAGGAGCGGGAGGAGGAAGATGGTGAATTAGAGGGTGACGTGATACATGCTATTAAACATGATATGAACACAGCTGATTGCGATAATGATCAGAATGATACAATAATTACACAGTCAGATGCAAGTTTTTTTATTCCAGCTTCTGAGGAAAATGAAGATGTGAAACCTGCAAAATTGGAAGGGACAAGAAAAGCTGATGTCACCGCCAAGACTACAGCCAATAAACGTAAGAAAGTGGGTAAGTTTATTAGGTCAATTCAAATAGAAAGAATTAGTTCACATTGGACTTCTTCTATTATCCTTGACTCCCAGTTGAGCATAGGGGCTCAATCATACTTTTATATCTAACTCTATTGCGAGATGTTAGGCATACTTCATTACAAGAATAGTTTTCTTCTTGTAACTCCGCATCAATTGATCTTGTTCGCGTTCTAAAAGGAGCAACAACAACACGGCCGTTTCCTTGTGGACTCCAACGAAGCGCTTGTCGAGCAATGTTGGTATTTGGCCATCGGAGTGTGTGGCCTATCCATCGCCATATGCGTTGACATACCTCTATAGAAGCAGGGATTAGATTTGTAGCGTTTAGTAGATCTTCATTTCTTAAGCGATTCGGCCACCATATATTAAGGATATGCCGCAAGCATTTGTTTGCAAAGGGTTTTAGGCGCTAATCGATGGCATTTGTATGTTTTCAAGTTCCGCAACCTTAATACAATATGGATTTGACGTTCGAGTTATATATTCATAACTTAGTTGCTATTGATATTTAACGAGATTTCCAAATAGCTCGGAGAATGTCAAATGTATACTTTGCCTTATTAATACACGATTCAATATCCTCGTCTTCGCCACCTTTGCAGATACCAAACTACCAAGATAATTAAGTTTACCTACATATACAATGACCTCATTATTTACATTGATGTGTGCCGACAGGTTTGCGCCATAGCTTCCAGACGTAATCATTTTTTTTTTTTAAATATTGATTTCCAGCCCAGCTGCCGAGGTTCAACAGTGAAAGCGTTAGTGTTTTCTTGAAGGTGACCTGAGCTTTGGCTTAGAAGACATAAGTCATCAGCGTAGTCCTAGTAATCGAGTTCTTTAAAAGGTGTCCATTGAATACCGTGTATACCATTCAATGCCGTGCGCATTATATTGTCGATGACAAGGATAAAAAATATAGGTGACAAGATACATCCTTGTCTTACTCCAGTAATACCTTTATGTAGGATCCAACATTTTAAATCCACGTACATTTTCCGTACGATTTTCTAAAATTCTCCATAGATAACTCATGTTGACACTGCCGAAGGGGTTCATAAACTCAATAAACGCTAGGTAAATGGTATGCGGAATTCATTACATTGCTTCTTACAGTGATAATTAGGTCAACACATGATCGACTCTCTTTTAACTCAAACTGAATTTCGTGGATTGTAGCGGAAACTGAATCGGATGTTCTGAGCTGATGTTTTCTCATTAAGCTCTAGAGGTTCGAATATAGATATTTTCTTGTGAATATCAACATTTCTGTTTTCGATTGATTAATACGTAACCAAAATTGTTTATACCACCTTTACACCACGTCTAATGTTCTAGATATCGTCCATTTATATAGCAGTTAATTGGATAAGATACAACAGGGATATTCGTTTCTGTATCGAAATTTAGTCTGCATTAATATCCCTAGCTAATGTCCATACGACATCGAATCTTACTTGCTAATGCCGGACATCTCTTTGCGAGATGTCGAGATATTGTAATAGACAAAGTTCTATATGGCCTTTTCTATTGATCAATTCTGATAGATTATTTCCAATTGAATGATCTCATCTGTGGGGAGCTAAGTTGACATTGACGGTCAATCCATGCTTAGCCGTCGTTCGACCATGACCGTTTGCACTTTATGTTCTCTTGTTTTATCTGTTTTCGTCGCCTTTTACCTATTTACCAATGTTTCGCGGATAACAATACGGTTTATACAAGTAATAATAATTAATATCGAGTTTTTGGAATAGGTAACCGTTTTAAAATGACTTCCAACTGCTTCATCGATATCCTAAAGATTCCGACCGGAGCGTAATAAACCTTTCACATCTACATAAATTTCAAGATTTCACAAATTTTCTATCGATGCATCGTTCCATCGCGATGGTAGTTTTTAACCTGAGTTAACAGTCAACATTCAAACTCCCATAATTTTGTTAATGGTAATACTTTAGTAATGATCTGACAACCATTTTTCACTTTCAGCTCAACCAGTTGCCGCACCCAGCAAGAGAACCAAATTGGAAACCAGCACAACAAAAGCATTAAAAAAAGAAAAAATCGATCCAAATCCAGTAAATGAAACAATTACCTCCGAAGTTGGTAATACAGAGGAAATCTATGAATTCGATGAAAATGAACAAGATCCAGATGATCCTGGCGATGTAGACGATACCAGTTATGAGTATAAAGGGGTACTAAAGAAAACCAAGAAAAAATCCAAAGCAGACGATGCTATATATGATTGTATGATATGTCCGTTTAAGGCCAGCAAAAAGTTTTTACTCTCTAGACACTTGAAAACACACTCCACCGAAACGCCTTTCAAATGTTCGGTTTGCGAAAGAGGTTTCAAGACGAATGCATCACTTCAGAATCATCGTAATACACATTTGGGTCTAAAGCCACATGCCTGTAAAAATTGTGATATGGCCTTTACGACATCGGGAGAACTGATACGACATGAGCGATATAAACATACTCATTATAAACCACATAAATGTAATGAATGTGATGCTAGCTTTGTTGAGCTGAGTAAATTACGTCGTCATATGCGTTGTCATACTGGGGAACGTCCCTATCAATGTCCTCACTGTACATATGCTTCGCCGGATATGTTTAAACTTAAGCGTCACATACGTATTCACACTGGCGAAAAACCCTATGAGTGTGATATTTGTCATGCCCGTTTTACACAATCAAATTCTTTAAAGCATCATCGTCTCATACATTCTGTCAACGATAAACCCGTTTTTCAATGTAATCTATGTCCTACGACTTGTGGGCGTAAAACTGATTTGCGTCACCATATAAAGAAGCTGCACAATTCGGATCAACCCATACCTTGTAAACGTTGTGGTAAAGAATTGCCAGATCGTTATACCTATAAAATGCACATTAAGACACATGAAGGTGAAAAATGCTTTCGGTAATTAGTTATACTATATAATTATATTAAACTTAAATTTTAATTAACTTCTTAATTTTTCCACAGTTGTGACTATTGCCCATATGCCTCCATTTCTCAACGCTACCTGGAATCACATATGCTTATACATTTAGGAGAAAAACCATTTATATGTGAAGTCTGTGAGGCGGGATTTCGGCAAAAGTGTTTACTTGTTCGTCATATGAAGATTTATCATTCAAATAATTACGAAGCACCGGAACCACGTAAGAAAGACCATAAATGTCCACATTGTAACAAATTGTTTGCCTTTAATGGAAATCTTATGAGACATATGGAAACCCATGATCCCGCTAGTAAACGCTTCGAAGAGAAAGCTATATTAAAAATGGGTCGCTTGAAGCGTCTTCAGGCAGATGGTAGCGTGGTAACCGTAGCCAACAAAAGCGCTTTGTCTAAAGTTTTGGAAGGATTTAAAGATGACGACTACGCTACTGACGATCCAGAAGAGCACAAGCAAGAAGATGATGAATTACTAGAAGAACAGTATGAGGAACAAGAAGAGGAGGAGGAGGAAGAGGAGGATTACAATGAACAAAACATTCAATATGTTTATGATGAATTGGCGGAACAAGAGTATGAGGAACAAGAGGAAACTAATGAAGATTATGTCTACGATGATATGCAAGGGGAAATAATTGGCGATGAAAGCAGAAACTATATTCATATAAAAGAAGAAAAAATCTTAAATTCTCAGCCAGATTTTATCAAATCTTTAGCTGTTAAGCATGAAGATGGCAATAATGATGACGAAATGGAAGTTCATGATAATCAGGGCTTTATTATAGAAGTTTTACCAGATGAAGATGATGAGGATAATGAACAGTTACTAAATGAGATACAGAAAGAGATACAAACAATACAAAAACAGCCTCCACCAGCACCAGTTGAAGAGAAAAATATTTATAAACAAGTTAATAAAGCTTCAGTTATAAGTAAGTTCTGCTTAGTTTTGGGATATCAAATAAATGTTAAGTTTAAATTTTCTTTCTTTTTTAGAATCGAATAAAAAGTCACAATCCCTAATTTCGGATTATTTTGGATTTGAAGTAAGTATGATTTATTAAATTCGATTAATTTTTGTTTTAAATTTTTTTCCTTTAAGGTTGATGCCGATGAAGAGGACGATGCCGAAACCAAGGGAGCAATTAAGTTATTACAAATGATTGAACAAGAATGAATGATTTTATTTATAATTTAAATATTTCCAAATAAGTTTTTGTTATAGACTCAGGTTTAATTTTATTTATTAATGCTAAAATATGTTTTTGATAAGAAATACATAATAATTATAATAAAAATATTTGAACAAACGTTAATATTCAATTTTTAATTTATAAATTATAAAATAAATCTATTTTGTGGTAATTCTCTTCTAATCAGTTTTAAATATAACCACAGTACATTACCTTTTTGTAAAAGCCGAAAAATATGCAATGAAATAAAACAACATTAAACATTAACGACTACATAAATTTAGAAACTGTATTACCGATATTAGTTCAACTGTTCTTTTTATACTCTACATTACAAAAGAGGAAACAATAATGTAACTCATTTGACAACAAATTTTTTTTAACGAAAATTTTCTATATACAATTTTTTTAAACCAAGAATTTTATATAAAAAATTTTTTAGACGAAAATTTTCTATAAACAATTTTTTAAACGAAAAATTTTCTATACAAAATTTTTTTTTTAATAAAATTTTCTATTGACATTTTTTAAACGAAAAATTTTCTATAAAAAATTTTTCTAAACGAAAATTTTTTTAAATTTAAAAATGAAAAATTTTTTATAGAAATTTTTTTCAAAATTAACGAAATTTCTAGAAAAATCTAAAAAAATTATCAATAGAAAATTTTTTGTTATAAAAAAATTTTCTATAGAAAATTATTTGTTATAAAAAAAATTTCTAAAGAAAATTTTTTGTTATAAAAAAATTTCTATAGAAAATTTTTTGTTATAAAAAATTTTTCTATAGAAAATTTTTTGTTATAAAAAAGTTTTCTATAGAAAATTTTTTGTTATAAAAAATTTTTCTATAGAAACTTTTTTGTTATAAAAAATTTTTCTATAGAAAACTTTTTATTATAAAATATTTTTTATAAAAAATTTTTTTTTATAAAAAATTTTTTTTATAAAAAAATTTTCTTTAGAAAATTTTTTGTTATAAAAAATTTTTCTATAGAAAATTTGTTGTGATAAAAAATTTTTCTATAGAAAATTTTTTGTTATAAAAAAATTTCTATAGAAAATTTTTTGTTATAAGAAAATTTTATAGAAAATTTTTTGTTGTAAGAAAATTTTATTGAAAATTTTTTGTTATAAAAAAAATTTTCTATTGAAAATTTTTTATTATAAAAAAATTTCTGAAGAAATTTTTTTGTTATAAAAAAATTTCTGAAGAAAATTTTTTGTTATAAAAAAATTTCTATAGAAAATTTTTTGTTATAAAAAAATTTCTATAGGAAATTTTTTGTTATAAAAATTTTTTTTGTTATAAAAAATTTTCTATAGAAAATTTTTTTATATAAAAAATTTTTCTATAGAAATTTTTTTGTTATAAAAAATTATCTATAGAAAATTTTTGTTATAAAAAATTTTTCTATAGATAATTTTTTTTATAAAAAATTTTTCTATGGAAAACTTTTTATTATAAAAAATTTTTCTGCAAAAAATTTTTTTTATAAAAAATTTTTTTTATAAAAAGTTTTTTTTATAAAAAATTTTTTTTATAAAAAATTTTTTTATAAAAAATTTTTCTTTAGAAAATTTTTTGTTATAAAAAATTTTTCTATAGAAAATTTGTTGTGATAAAAAATTTTTCTATACAAAATTTTTTGTTTTAAAAAATTTTTCTATAGAAAATTTTTTGTTTTAAAAAATTTTTCTATAGAAAATTTTTTGATATAAAAATTTTTCTACAGAAGTTTTTTTTTGTTTTAAAAAAATTTTTCTCTGGAAAATTTTTCTATAGAAAATTTTTGTTATAAAAAATTTTTGATACAAAAAATTTTTCTATAGAAAATTTTTTTGTTATAAAAAAATTTTCTATAGAAAATTTTTTGTTATAAAAAATTGTTCAATAGAAAATGTTTTGTTATAAAAAATTTTCTATAGAAAATTTTTTGTTGTAAAGAACTTTTCTATAGAAAATTTTTTGTTATAATTTTTTTTTTTTTTTTATTATAAAAAATTTTTCTATAGAAAATTTTTCATTACAAAAAATTTTTCTATAGAAAATTTTTTGTCATAAAAAATTTTTCTATAGAAAATTTTTTGTTATTAAAAATTTATTTTTTGTTATAAACAATTTTTCGATAGAAAATTATTTGTTATAAAAAATTTTTCTATAGAAAATTCTTTGTTATAAAAAATTTTTCTATAAATAATTTTTGTTTTAAAAAATTTTTCTATAGAAACTTTTTTGTTATAATTTTTCTATAAAAATATAGAAAATTTTTTGTTATACAAATTTTTTCTATAGAAAACTTTTTATTATAAAATATTTTTTATAAAAAATTTTTTTTTTATAAAAAATTTTTTTTATAAAAAAATTTTCTTTAGAAAATTTTTTGTTATAAAAAATTTTTCTATAGAAAATTTGTTGTGATAAAAAATTTTTCTATAGAAAATTTTTTGTTATAAAAAAATTTCTATAGAAAATTTTTTGTTATAAGAAAATTTTATAGAAAATTTTTTGTTGTAAGAAAATTTTATTGAAAATTTTTTGTTATAAAAAAAATTTTCTATTGAAAATTTTTTATTATAAAAAAATTCCTGAAGAAATTTTTTTGTTATAAAAAAATTTCTGAAGAAAATTTTTTGTTATAAAAAATTTCTATAGAAAATTTTTTGTTATAAAAAAATTTCTATAGGAAATTTTTTGTTATAAAAATTTTTTTTGTTATAAAAAATTTTCTATAGAAAATTTTTTTATATAAAAAATTTTTCTATAGAAATTTTTTTGTTATAAAAAATTATCTATAGAAAATTTTTGTTATAAAAAATTTTTCTATAGATAATTTTTTTTATATAAAATTTTTCTATAGAAAACTTTTTATTATAAAAAATTTTTCTGCAAAAAATTTTTTTTATAAAAAATTTTTTTTATAAAAAATTTTTTTTATAAAAAATTTTTTTTATAAAAAAATTTTTTTATAAAAAATTTTTTTTATAAAAATTTTTTTTTATAAAAAATTTTTTTATAAAAAATTTTTCTTTAGAAAATTTTTTGTTATAAAAAATTTTTCAATAGAAAATTTGTTGTGATAAAAAATTTTTCTATACAAAATTTTTTGTTTTAAAAAATTTTTCTATAGAAAATTTTTTGATATAAAAATTTTTCTACAGAAGTTTTTTTTGTTTTAAAAAATTTTTCTCTGGAAAATTTTTCTATAGAAAATTTTTGTTATAAAAAATTTTTGATACAAAAAATTTTTCTATAGAAAATTTTTTTGTTACAAAAAATTTTTCTATAGAAAATTTTTTGTTATAAAAAATTGTTCAATAGAAAATGTTTTGTTATAAAAAATTTTCTATAGAAAATTTTTTGTTGTAAAGAACTTTTCTATAGAAAATTTTTTGTTATAAATTTTTTTTTTTATTATAAAAACTTTTTCTATAGAAAATTTTTCATTATAAAAAATTTTTCTATAGAAAATTTTTTATTATAAAAAATTTTTCTATAGAAAATTTTTTGTCATAAAAAATTTTTCTATAGAAAATGTTTTGATATTAAAAATTTATTTTTTGTTATAAACAATTTTTCGATAGAAAATTCTTTGTTATAAAAAATTTTTCTATAGAAAATTCTTTGTTATAAAAAATTTTTCTATAAATAATTTTGTTTTAAAAAATTTTTCTATAGAAACTTTTTTTGTTATAATTTTTCTATAAAAAATTTTTGTTTTAAAAAATTTTTCTATAGAAACTTTTTTGTTATAAAAAATTTTTCCATGGAAAATTTTTTTATAACAAAAAATTTTGTATATACATTTTTTTATAATGAAAAAATTTTGAATAGAAAAATTTTTAATATCAAAAAATTTTCTATAGAAAAATTTTTTATATCAAAAAATTTTCTATAGAAAAATTTTTTATATCAAAATTTTCTATACAAAAATTTTTTATATCAAAAAGTTTTCTATAGAAAAATTTTTTATATCATACAATTTTCTATAGAAAAATTTTTTATATCAAAAAATTTTCTATAGTTCGTATGTATTATTAGCGGTAAGACTGACAATTAGACAATTTAACATAATTGCATATGTTGCCAATGTTATTAACATTCTGTAAATTTTTTAACACTCTTGCAATGTTAAAATTTTAAACCAGTATCTAACAGTTTTTCTATACTTTGGATAATTCAAATCTAAGTTTAAATTTAAAATTAACTAAGAAAAATTCCAACTTAACTTGCAACAACAAGAAAAGAAACAGGTAAATATTTCTAAGCCCTAATGAGTAGGCAAGTAAATGCTGAAACTAGTGACTAGTCGTGGACATAGTCGTAGCTTTAAATGATAGCAATAGCTATGAATGTATCGCCTCTAACCAGTACCAGTTGTCGTTACAAAGTTTAGCTTTAAAAGTTTAGAAAAAGTAATATTAAATTTTTTCTGTTTTTTTTTTGTCTTTCAGTCAGAAATCACCAAAAGTCCATACATTAGACGTGTGATATTGTAGTTTTCAAACATTCAGCATTAAGCTACCGTACGGTTAAGTTTAAATTTTGAATATTTTTGGTCTTCCCATTTGTTTCAATATTTTTTTCTGGCTGCTGTTAAAGACAACAAAAAAAACTTAAGAAAAGAAATAAAAAAACTTAAAATAATAAAAGTGAACTATAATTGATTTAAAAAGAGAAAAAAAAACACTTTTGGAATTTTTTGTTAACATAAATTTTTTGGGAGTTTTAAAAATAACCACAAAGTTTTTACTGAGGTAGGTTCAAATAACGAAAACCCAAAAATCAATAAATTTAAAAAACATACAATTAAAAATTAAAAACTGTTAAAAATAACACTAAAAATAGAAACATAAAAAATCAATGAGTGAAAAAAATCAAAAAGTGTTGAATGAAGATTTCAAAATTTTTTGCTGATCGACCAAGTGATAAGATTCCAAAAAATTTATTTAATTAATGATCACTAAATGAGTGATATTAAAAGTATCGTTAACATTTAATAACAAATCATTATACAAGATTAATTGATCGTTTGATTATCTTAAAAAAAATTGGCAAAAAAAATGTACATATAAAATTTAAATATTAGCATTAATTTTTTTCTTAAATTTCCTGATTAACCAAAATTTTTATAAGAATTGACACTTGAATTTAAGCACACGCACTGCACAGTGGGATACAAAATTTGTTAAAAAGAAATAATTTCTTAACTTCTAAATTAACACACTCAGGTTCACTTATTTAAATGCCCTAAAAATTCCCTAACCAGCGGCCTATATCTTTTACAAACTTTAACCAATTGTAGAATTTTGAAAAAGAAATAGAAGCTGACATCTTGAGATATAACAAGTAAGAGCGTTAAATGCGGCTGTGCCGAATCTTATATACCCACCATCAAATTGTGTTAAGTTTAGAAACATATCTACGAGGGTGCAGCTAACTCAAAATATGGACCAAATTCGAAAAAATTTGTTACGCTAGTTGCAGTGTATTGCACTAAGATCCCAATTTATTACAATTATTTATTATTGTAATAAATAGTTTTTTAATAAAACCAAAAAATGTTGATGGGTAAAGCTAGAAGGCCAATGCACGCTGCAAGCGGCTGCGGGCGGCAATCAGCTGTTTTTTGATTTGTCAAGCGGCAATGGAAAAAAGTAGAACTTTGTTCTACTTTTCCGTGCGGCAGATTTATTCAGTGCTGCCAGATTTAATTATATCCTACTCAAATATTTTTTTATATGAACATTTTTGTAAGCAAGCGCACATTTTATGTACTGGAAATACTACGACCGCCCGCAGCCGCATGTATTGGCCCTGTACCTTAAATCTTTCCTCGAAGCGTTTCGATGGTTGGTTAGTCCATTTTTTCAGGAGGATTATCCCTAATTCTAGACAGAGCGAAAACCACACATTATATATATTATTTGAGGGACAGAATAAATAAGAATTTTTATTGTGTCCAACAAAATGAAAAAATTTTGGTCTCTTTGCCGGTAAAGCTTTACATTAATAATATTTATGTTGTACCTAATAGTTAGGCCTAACACGTTGAATGTATAACGGCAGGGGCATATATTTTTTTAGGAGTTCGTTTGTAATGCTTTTCGTAGGTGCAATCTTGAAATACTGAATGCGCTCCCAAATCTTTTTGACTGTAGTTATATTAGTGATCGTGGACCCATAAAAGTTATACAGATAAAAGTTATACCTCAGAATCGGGAGGAGAATCGATTAAGCGATGTCCGTCTGTCTGTCTGTCTGTCTGTCTGTCTGTCTGTCTGTCTGTCTGTCTGTCCGTCTATCCGTCTGTCCGTCTGTCTGTCTGTCTGTCTGTCTGTCTGTCTGTCTGTCTGTCTGTCTGTCTGTCTGTCTGTCTGTCTGTCTGTCTGTCTGTCTGTCTGTCTGTCTGTCTGTCTGTCTGTCTGTCTGTCTGTCTGTCTGTCTGCCTGTCCGTCTGTCTGTCTGTCTGTCTGTCTGTCTGTTCGTCTGTCTGTCTGTCTGTCTGTCTGTCCGTCTGTCTGTCTGTCTGTCTGTCTGTCTGTCTGTCTGTCTGTCTGTCTGTCTGTCTGTCTGTCTGTCTGTCTGTCTATCTGTCTGTCTGTTGATATCAAGTTTCTGGAGGATGGACCTACATAAGTATAATCTGATCTCCCGCAATGAACGTTATTAAATTTTATCAAAACGGTCAATAAACACCCAAAATAACGAAAAAAAATACCAAAAATTGGACGAAAATTTTAAAATTTTTGATTGAAAAACACTTTTAAATAGAAAGAGAGATGCTGGTACAAGTGATAATATATTATATATATATATTTTATATATATTTTAGATAATGGTTACCCAAAGTACTCTGTAAAATTTTATCAAAATCGGTCCACAAACAACTGAGATATCCCTAAAATACTAGCGCAAATTACCCAAAATACGTATTAGAGAAATTTTGTTGAAAAAATGCAATTTAGAAATAGGAAAACCCATCCTCCTGGATATCAAATTTTAGGAAATTCCTTCGCGAAGCATGTTATTGAATTTTATGAAAAGCGGTGCATAAACAACTGAGATATCGCCAAAACAATAATATTTTTTTTTGATTTTATGGCAGTATCTCAGATGTTGATGATCCGATTTTGATGAAATTTGAAAGCGTGATTAGCGGGAAGAATACCTAAATTCTGATATATAGTTTAAGTGGCAGCATGGGCATTTTATTTGTATTTTTTTAAACAAAATTAAATTAAAATGCGTTCATAGTGTTTAAGCAACATCTCAGGTGTTTATGATGAAATTTGACAGCTTCGTTTGCGGGAGGATTTACTGAAATCTGATATATATACTCTTCAGGAACTTTACAAATCTGATCGTAGGTACCATTAAAATTATGGTGATCGATAGAATCGATTTAGCGATGTCCATCCCTCTGTCTGTCTGACTGTCCATATACCTGTTGAAATTAAATTTTTGTAGCTATTGTTTTGTCGATATCTCAGATGTTTATTAACCGATTTTTGATTAAATTTAATAGTGTACTCCTGTGCTCCAGGAGCATTGTTTTTCTTATCGGTTGTTTTTTGACAATCTATATTTAATTCATCTCGGTATACCTTCCAGTCACTTTGCATTTATAAAAAGGGGATGTTATATGTAGCAATATATCAAAAAAAGTAGGTTTTTAAATTTCAAGATAATCACATGAATTTATATACATTTTTTCAGACACATATTCAGCTATCCTTGGTGCTACATAAAATGGCCCAAGCTATTTTGGTTCCTGAAATACACGGTGTTTTCTATAATTTTGGCTTTTAAACTAGAAGCAAATTTGGCGCTGTAACTTTCTTAATAGGTCATAAATTAAACTTTTTCAAATTTGTATAGTTAGATAAGTGTAAAAGATTTCATCACCATAAAAGAAAACATCAGTACACTTAGAGAAAAGATATGTATAAAAGATAATGCAGGAGTGAAAAAAGTATAAAATTTGCATTTAAAATGGCACAAAAGCGGATAAAGATTTTGAGACCAAATTTTACGTACAGATAGCTACTATCGATATCTAAAAATTTGATATGGCGCTTCCCGATTAAATGTTTGGTTCTTCGACAAATTGAGAAAAACTATCAAAAAAAATGAAAAAAGGGTAAAAATTCTGCATTTTTAATATTTGTCTTCCTATAACTCATTAACTAAGAAACGCATCAAGAAGCGCCATATCAAAATTTTAGATAAACATGTTCTTAATATGTGTGCAAATTTTGCGAGAAAAATATTTAGCCATTTTTGTGCCATTTAAAAAACAAGCAAGCCTATTTGTATCATTTTTCACTTGTTCACCTTCGAAAGACACATTGATGTATAATAACACTGTGGTACTTAAAGGTATATTGCTCAAATTCACGAACAAATATCCTGCGGTCTACAGTGAAGCAAAAAAAAATATGCGATTAAATCGCGACCATTGATTTTCTTCTACATCTTAAAGTGTTTATACAGCCTACATTGAACATCTTAAATGCGTAAAATGTAACAAGACAACAGTGGCTTCTGATCATTTTGTGTTCTAGGAATCTAAAAATTAAATATTTAGTAATATGGAAACTTGCCACCAAAAAAAAAAGTCCGACGAAAAAAAATGTTTTCAATACCTCATCGATTGACAGCGATTATATTTTTAAAAGTAGAGATGGAAAATGAATTGGACTTAAAAAACAAATTAACATATTGAGAAACTAACCAATTTCGCGAAATCTGCGAAATCTGGCTAACAAGATTTTTGCATATGGATGCTGAAGTTAAAGAAAAGTTAAAAACTTTCACTTTTATATGGAATTTAAGCCATACCCTTTCTCATTACAAAAACATTATTTTTACTTCTAATATTGTAAACAGTGACTAAATTTTACATAAAATTTTAAAACAATCGTTCAAAAAAGTATCAGAATTGGAATACTGTTAACTACTTTTGTCCCTAGAATTCTTATTTTTTGTCGGAATTTCATCGCAGATATCTCTTTTGAAAGTTTTTGAAAGCATCTATTTTTGTGTTTTTAAAAATGCTACAAAAGATTGCCGCAAGGTGGCGGTATTGACATGTTTCTTACAAATGTATTTAATACATATTATTTGGATCTTTTTCGATGTTGGTACATTCAGAAAAAGTTAGACCAAATACTCCTGAACAAAGTCGCGGAATATTGTCAAACCAAATTTGTATCTTTTAATTATTAAAAATGCGATTTTCATATGTAACCTAAAAATAGCGCCATCTTTTAGCAGAATTTAGAAACAAAAAAGTTGTAAAACAAACATTATTTTTATAATCCCAGAGATTCATTTTCTACAATAAAAAAGTTCTTTTTCGCAAAAAGCCGTTTTTGATATATTGCTAGTTATATGTATATAAGAACTATTGTTAAATATTGACCGATTGTCACAAAATTTTATATACTGGCTGGATTTATATAAAGCTTATTTAGTGGCCATAGTTGTCATTTAAGTGGTTTCAGGGAGTGGTCTTTATATGAAAGCTATGGTCAAATATGGACCGACTCCTTTAAAATTGAATATACTGACCAATAGTTGCATAAAGCTTCTCTATTCCAAATTAAGTTGTCATAGCTATTATGTTTGTAAAATGTTGTGCCTCTAGCTCTTATCGTTAAGGCGCTTTCGTGTTTTTATTTGACGGACAGACGGACACAAACCCCCTTATATTTTTGGTATTTTTGTGTTTCCGTTTTTATATAGGAGCTATGGTCAAATGGTGACCGATTGCGACAAAATTTTGCAGACTGGTTGCATTGAAACTTGTGATAAATTAAGTGGCCATAGCTATTACAGTTTATCATTTATTGACATTTTAGTGGTTTTCGGGAGTGGGGTTTATATAAAAGCTATTGTTAAATATGGACCGATTCCTATAAAATTTGATATACTGACCAATACTTGCATAAAACTTTTCTGTTTTTTCAAGATATCAGCAATACTTTTGTCCCTCTAGCTCTTTTCGTTATGGCGCTATCGCGCTTTTATTTGAAGGACAGAAGAATATTTTTTTCAAGTTTCAGTGATCTAGCTCTTTTTGTTTAGGCCCTATCGTGCCGACTCAATCGTCTTAGAATATTATAAGGATTCAGAATATATTTATGTATAACCCTTTTGGCTTTTGAGCCAATGTTAAAGAAGTTGGAAACGGAATGACAATCTTAGTGCCATTAATTAAGTACAACGGAGTGTATGTAAGTATCTATTTGAAAATTTTAATATGAAAACATTTTAAAAGTTTCGCAGTAAAACTTTTCATTACCAAATAATGAGTTAAACAGTTAAACTATTGAACACGAACTACTTACTCATTCGCTGTTTAAGTCATTACATTAACATGGGGATGTCATTGGAGGCAAGTACTTACCAATTGCAGGAAAGTAATGACTTGGGTAAGAAATTTGAAAGCAACAATAACAACAGCAACAACTTTTTTGTTGTTGTTTTATTAAAAACATATATTTTTAAACGAAATACAACATTTTTTTTATGATCCCATGGGGCTCGAACCCAGACCCTCCGACTGCTAGGCAGAAACTCTTCCACTGAGCTACTTCATATATTGAAAACTTAGCAGCTTATAATTAATATAAACAATTTTTATTTTTAGATCCAAAATCATGTGAAAATAACTTTGTTTTTTCTTGCTTTTTTTTGCTTTGTTGTAATTTTTGTACGATTTTTTTGTAATTATTTTAAAACTTTTTTAAAATTATTTTAAAACTTAAACAATTTAAATCTTCTTTTTTGTATAAGTTTTTACATAAGATTGACTCTTATTTACTTAAATGTTACAACCTGTTAAGGTCAAAGTCAGAGCATATTTTAGAATTCCATGGATTTCGATCTTGTGCGAATATTCTTTTTTTTATAGGCCAAGCTTTGAAAAATGTTCCTCTACTTGGTCTTTCTATCGAAGTTTCGGACATCCTCCTCTAATATTAGGTAGTGGGACATTTCAATTCTAATTTTATCCTCTTCATTTTATTTTTTTTCAAGAGAGGGTTACTAGCCCGTAATCCTAACCCATTTTTATCGATCTTATGGGACAACTCTCTGAACATGTTAACTCACAATATTAATAGGTGTTAAACTAGCTCCCCGGGTGATACTATGAGGAGGTGTGTGTCCACAGTTGAGATGAAGGATGACCCAGATAAGTTGGGCTTACCAAGTTAAGACCAATTAGAATCGTGTTTGGTATTCAACATCCCCTACATAAGCAAAATTGACTCATGATGTTATTTTTTCATTAACGTGAGTTAGTTTTACAAATTTTTTTTTACAGAAGATAATATTTAAGTTCTTAAAATTCAAAAATCATTTGAAAAGACTCTTTTAATAAAAACAAAACTTAAAAAAATTGTTGCCCTTGGTGGGATTTGAACCGGGGCCATTCAGTTTAAATTACCATCTTAATTACAAATAAGTACTTCCGTAATAACTTATTATTTATTCGGATGGTATGTTGTAGTCGTTACAAGGTAACCAGTTATCAGAGTACTTGCCATTGCCAAAGTTTTGCTGGGTTATTTACTTAATAAAATATTTTTATTAACATACGACTCATGTAATAACAAAAATATAATTTATTTTAGAAAAACAATGTGTCAAAGGTCAGGGTTATTAAATATTTTGGTTAATGAAAATATTTTAATTTATACTTTTTTATTAAAAACTGTTTTTACAATTAAATGTGATACAAGGTCGTTTTTATTGATTATTCTGAGCTTAGCCGGCAAGTGCCGTTATTAAGATATATTTCGAAAGGTTTAATCTTATTCATTTTCTTGCTATTGTTATGATAAGTGTAACATTTTGCAAATGCAAACATTTTTATTACATTCATAACAAGACGTTGACCTATTGCACAGTGGGATGATAAACTCGCTTTATATTAAACGAAGTATACAAATTTTGAGTACTTACAGTTACACTCTTCAACACGAAAAAAATACTGGGTTTTGAATGATTACGTCGATCTTTTTTTTAGAGGCGGTTAAAATTTTCCATCTCAATTCTTATCGGTATATAAAACTATATTTTCCTTAGATCTGAGGTGTATAGTGTGTTCAGCAATTATGTATAAATTGTCACGGCAAATGTTTTTATAGAACATATTAACCCTCTTACTCCCCCCATAATGGCATTTTGTGGCTTTATTCTAAGAAATCGTAAAAAATATCTCGCAAGAGGGGAAGAGCGGGGATGAAATGTTCTACAAAAATGTTGGCCATTAAATTTTACTATATATGTATGTCAAAACACACCAAAGCTCAAAACTTAACGCATAGACCAAAAACTAATCAAATTGAAGATTGTCCATTTAGTGTCAGTTTAGTTATTGTTCAAAAATGTAGATCACCCCATCTCTGACGGGTAGGTGGGATATATTTTAATATCTGATAATATTGCACAATAATTAATAATAAATAAATTTCCTTATTTTTATACCCACCATCAAAAAGAATGGGGGATTATATTGAGATTGTCATTCCGTTTGTAATTTCCTTAATATTGGCTCAAAAATCAAAAACGATATATATTCTGAATCCTTATGAAAATCTAAGACGATTGAGCGATGTCCGTCTGTCTGTCTGTTGAAATCACGATAACGCCGAAACTTAGTAAAAACATTCTTCATCTATGAGAAAATTTCGGTATTGAAATTGGGCAAAATCGGTTAACATTTGACCATAGTTCCCGTACAACCTCGTCTAGGCTAATCGTTTATTTGCTAATAAATGACAAATTATAACAGCTATGATGACAAAATTTGGTATCCAATAGTTTTACATAAGCACTAGTCATCGAAATCGGTTCACATTTAACCATAGCTCCCATATAAAAAACTTACGGAAACAGCCTAAATTCCTTCTGAAATTCACTTAAATGCCTAGCTTTGGCCACTAAATTTAGCGCAAGGAAGTCTTATGTGAACGCCAGCCAGTGTGCAAAATTTTGTCACAATCGGTCACCATTTGACCATAGCTCCCATATAAAAAACTTACAGAAACACAAAAATACAAAAAGAAAAGGGGGTTTATGTCCGTCTGTCCGTCAGATAAAAGCGCGATAGCGCCTTAACGAAAAGAACTAGAAGAAACAAAATTTTACAAAAGTATTTTTGATGTCTTGAGAAAGTTGTGCCCCGGGAAACACATTAATGCTGATAAATTCAATTCGATTGTAGTAGCTATGAAGATTAAATTTAGAATAGACAAGTAAGAAAGTGCTATAGTCGGTCAAGCCCGACCATACGATACCCTTCACCACTAAGGTCAAAAGTGTTATTTTTCCTGTATAAAGACAAATATTTGCTAAATTTGGCCATCATACAAAAATTTTCTCAAAACTTATATATTTTAGCTGCTTCCGACATTTGGACTTATAAAAGAGCTAGGGTCAAATGTGGACCGATTATCTCGAAATTTGGCAAATTGATTACAGTTATGTAAAAAAATTATGTATGCCAAAAATAAACTTAAAATTTCCATTATCTTCAGATTTACGAGCGTTTTAGTGATTTTTGTCTGATTTAGTGCGTTTTTAAAGAAAAGTTTGCATGGGAGCTATGGTAGAGTGATTAAGGTTTACATAAGCAGTATTTGATTTAAACTTTGTGAAAAAATATTGATATTTGTGGCCAATATATCAATTCCGGTAAGTGGGACCTATGGGAGGTACTATAAATAATGGACCGATTTTGACGAATTTCAATAGCCACAGTTCCATTATCAAAAAAATGATCTGTGCCAAATTTCATCAAATTATCTTTAGATTTGCGACCTGTAGTTTGATTACAAGGTTTACATGGGGGTCCAGCCAGCCAGACGGACGGACGGACATCGCCAAATCGACTCAGAAAGTGATTCTAAGCCTATTGGTATACTAAAAGGTGGGTCTAAGACAAATATTTCCATGCGTTACATCAGCACAAACTTATAATACCCTTTCCACCTATGGTGGTGGAGGGTATAAAAAATTTTATGCAACTATTGGACAGTATATCAAATTTTATAGAAATTGGTCCATATTTGACTTGAAAGCTATTCAGATAAAAACCACTCCTGGAAACCAAAAAAAAAATTAACAAAGGCCAGTTAAAAGCTGTGACAATCGGTCAACATTTGGCTATAGTTCTTTTATCCCTTTTTAAATCTACAATCAAAAAGATTTGAAGGTATGTGGAACTCCTAACAAAATATATGTAAATTATGTGGAAAGTAAATACCAAGAAGACCACTAAGAACTTTTAAATGTTGAACTATAAAGCTACTGCAACCGAATTTAGTCCAAATATTTTACCAACAATACCAACAAGCGTAACAATTTTTTTCGAATTCGACCCACATTTTCGTAGAAATATGAGATAAATTTCTAAATTTAACAGAACTGATATAACACTCCGAATATAACACGAATATAACGACAGCCGAATATAACACTCTTACTTGTTTAGTTTTAATTCAAAAACTTTTAAGCTACTGGGTGGAGTTTTGAACCAATTTTTAAAAACATGTCTATTTTTAGCACAATGGTCCGTATAACTTTGGCAAATATAAACCTATCGAAAAGAAATTTACACACTCGAAAACTGCTTAAGAAGGAATGAAAATATGTTTAATGTACCACGCTATCCCTAATAGTTTAAGAGATATTTAATAGAATGTCGCTTGCGATTATTTGAATCTAAGGGCTCGATATGTTTTACAAAGAATCATAAGAAAGTTATATATATTCTACGGTTTACAACCTATTGACCTGAACAGTGGAAAGTCTCTAGGGGTCCTTAAAAATTGCATGACTTAGAGCAAAACTAGGAGACACGAGTCTTTTTTTTTTGTCTTTTATCACGTAGTGATGTCCGTATATGTTAGTTTTTTCGTGTTGCACTTTAATCTTATCTTATCTTATTATATTCTTAAACGAGCAATAATTGTATGTATTTATATATATATAGAATGGCTATCTCGAAAACGGCTCTAACGATTTGGATAAAATTTGGACAGTGGGTATCTTTTTTAATGTATAGGTCGAAGAAGAAGGGACTTTTGGAACTTTTTCCTCTAAGAGGGTAAAACGGGTAAAAAGGGGAAAAAATCCAAAACGCTATATCTCCTAAAGTAATGGGTATAGAAACAAAATTAAAATTACGTTTTAAACAGCTATGAAAATAAGCGGACAGGTGTTTGGTACTTTTTTGAAACTATGTCCGATAGGGGGTAAAAAAGGGTGAAAATAGTTTTTTTTGGCACCTTTTTAACCCACTCTTATATTTTAAACTAAAGAATATAGAAAGAAACTTGGTACTGCAATCAATAGATGTAAAAGAAACATGAAACTCGTATTTGGTACTTTTTTGATTTTGGAGCCAAAATGGGTAAAAAAGGGATAAAATGATAACTTAACATCTCCAAAGTAATATGAATAGGAACATTATACATTATGTTAAATGCATTTTAAAAAAATGTACCGAATTCAATTGGCACCAAAAAAGTACCAAATATACATATGGAACTTTTAGAAATTAGGGAATAAAAAGGGGGAAAAATTAGTATTATTTTAAACAAATGAATGTTTGTCTGTATGTATGTTCTTTAAAGAATAGTAAACTGTGAATTTGATCATGTTATGCTCTTTAGCGAAGATGTTGCGGATAAGCCGGCGAAGGTTTTAAAGTTGATAAGACTAATTTCCGACAGATGGCGCCACTGAAAATTACTAAAAATTAATTAAATCGTAAACTATACATTTGATCATGCTATGATCTTTAGCAAAGTTGTAGCGCATGAGCCGACGAAGGCTTTTTAGTTGGTATGAATAATTTCCGACAGGTGGCGCTACAGAATCTTACTCAAAGTCAATTTAATAGTAATCTGTACATTAAATCATGCTACAATCTTTAGTAAAGTTGTTGCACATGAGCCGACGAAGGTTTCTTAGTTGGTATGAAGTAATTTTGACAGGTGGCGCCACTGAAATTTACTCAAAGTCAATTTAATCGTATGCTCAAAGTCAATTTAATCATGCTATAATTCTCAGCAAAGTTGTTACGGATAAGCTGAAGAAGGTTTATAAATTGGAATGAGCAAAGTCCGACAGGTGGCGCCACAGAAAATTACTCAAAGTGAATAAAATCGTAAACTGTGCATTTGATCATGTTATAATCATAAGCAAAGTTTTTACGAATAAGCAGACAAAGGTTTCTTATATGGTATGAACAACTTCAGGTGGCGCCACTGCAAACTACTCAAAATGAATTAAATCGTAAACTGTGCATTTGATCAGACTATAATCTTTAGCAAAGTTGTTGCGCATGAGTCGACGGAGGTTTCTGTTCATATGAATAATTTCCAAAATTATTCGAAATGAGTTAAACTGTAAACTATGCAAACTATGTGTTGGTCGGACAAAATAAATCAAATAATTCAAAATTAACTAAATATTTCTACAATGTCTTTCCTCTAAATTTATTTTAGCACTTTATAATATAAAATATATAAAAACTTTAAAATTTTCTTCAAAATGCTTATCATAAAGCTCCGAGCAAGGCTCGGTCAACCAGGTACTACATTTTAATATGTGATAAATTTGCACACTATTTCAATAAATTTCCTTCGATTTAAGAATTTAAGTATTCGTTTTATTTAACTTAATACAACTATAAAAATTTTATTCGTAACACTCCTTGATGAACAATTTAAGAGCTTTTTTGAAATAGAACGACTTGGATTAATGGCCTACATAATAACATATGTAAAAAAATATTTCGAAAAAAAAAATTAAAAACTCATTGCAAAAGTTACAAAATTTTCATACAAAAAAAAAAAGTTAAAATCATTAACCATTTCCAAACTAGATTTAATTAAAAACAATAATTGTTGTTATCTCTGAAAGAAAAATCTTGAAGCGTGGTTTAAATAGATTTATTACATCCAAAAGTTATTCGCAAACTATTAATAATCTTAAAGCAGGAAAAAACTACCAAATGTTTGTTTGTCCATAACTAATTATTAAATTTTTTTTTTATTTTTTATATCTCAAACAGAAAAATATTTAACATGCCAAAAGGGTTATATTAAAAAATAACTGAACCAAGGCTTTAGGCTAAATTCCCCAAAGATTTAATGAATAGACAAACATGTGTGGATTTTTTAAAGCAACCAAAAATGGCAATAAACCTTTTTTATTTTATTGTATTTTTTAAATATTTTGTCTAATGTTTTCTATTGGGTTTTTCTTACCTTTAAACTGGCATATGAGTACTTAAGATAAGTTCACACCGAAGGCTATTCGTTCGAATATTTTGACCAAATAAAAGTAAGCAGTACAATAAATAGCCCAAATATTCATTTTATGTGAACTTATCTTTAAATAGATAGAAACAAGATTAAAAACAATTAAAACAGTTTTACAAAATGTTAAATTATTTACTACATATTTTTTTTAATTGTTAAGTCATTTTTTATGCAATTGTTTTGTTACATTTAAAAGATTCATAAAGAAATATGACTTGAAAATAAAAATGAAATAAAATGGGCTACCTACCAAAAGGTTAACAGTGTCAAACAAAACTATTTTAAGCAAAACAATATCAAATTTCAACACACATCACAGCGGGACGATTTTCACATAATACACGCATATGTGACAGCGCATAGAGTAAGGGACCTAAAGGTTAAAAATAAGGGTAAAAAATAATGTAAACAAGTAAGAGTGGTATATTCGGCTTTGCCGAATCTTGGATACCCTTCACCAATGGTGCTGCAAAAGTACTTAATGTAATTCCAAGCAAAATTTGGTTATACTAGTATTATATGCAAAGAGTCTTTAAAATTAAGAGTCGGAAAAAGAAAAGCTTTTCGGTGGCGTCATCATCTAGAATAGTTATGCACCCAAAGGTTAGGTTGGGCAGGTGGCTGATGTCTAGGGAAGCTTCACTTGGGTTCTAAAGTGGTTCCTTTGCGAAAGATAATGATTACTAGACTACAACTAGAGAATGCATATTTAAGCCAGCCAGTAGCTTTGAAATAAAATAGACACATATTTTACGAACATTTAATAAAGTTCGATAGACCAGATAAACCATGCAGAAAAGATGCTTCAAAATGTAGATGCCCTTAGATTTGCAATAGCACATCGATTTGATAAAGTTTAAGTATTCTGACATGCAACCCAAAAACGCTGTGCCCAGTGAGGGTTGTGCACTTTAATTCGTACGAATTATCCAACTAGTAAAAGTTCTTGATTAGTTATGTAAAACTCTGAAGTTAGCGGACTGATTTAGGTCAAAGCTTTAACAATGATTGTCAATGTATACAAGCCTTAAAATTATAGGGTATACACTCTTAGTTTTAGATACATACGTGAAATATATAGCTTTTGAATGGATGGATATCAGCTTTGTCGGAAAAGTTATTAAAGATTTACTTATTAATCTAAAGTTAGTTAATTAATTAAAATGAACACTTCATCAATAATATTTGGGATGTATTGTTCTTTCGACCTGTCCGATGGATGTTTGAAAAGTTTTGCTCTAGTTCTTTGTGCAATTTTAATGTGATTTAATTTATCAGCATTAAATCGATTCCCGGTCGGGGTTATATGGGAGATTTCACTAAATGTGAATAGAGCTCGCCCATTTTCAATATCGAACTTTTCAAGAGATCAGAAATACTTTTGTCAAATGTTGTCCCTCTAGAAAGTTTATTTTAGGCGCTATTGCCCTGAATATCAATATTGTACAACGTCTTTATGCTAAATGTCATCATCTTATCTTAGGCGAAGTTATACGGGATCAATTGTCAAACGTGAACGGATTTCTCCCAATTGCAATTAAAAAATTTAAATTTTCGTTGATATGTGAGATACTTACATACATATGTAGGTTTTGAACGGATATCATGTAGTTAGCTGCATTTTTGTACTTCCTAGGAAGATTACCTATAATTTGATATATTCTCAAATGTTATCATAATGTTCAAAAGTCAGACACAAAATTAAGATTAATGCAGAGTCTTAATGTCTGTCTGCTAAAATCAGATTTGTGGAGCTCCTGGATTTTACACAAAATTTCAGGATATTGTCCCACCCTGAATTTTATCTTTGTCGATCAAAACACCATCGCTTAAATGCTAAATTATATCTACCACAAATTACCGAATGCATCAGGATTTAGGTAATCCCCTGCGAAGGACGCTATTAAATTTCATCAAAATAAACACCTGAGACATCGACAAAACAGGAGCTCCAAAAACTTGACTACAACAGAAAAAATTACAGACAGGTAGACGGACGGACAAAAAACAGACGGACGGACGGACAAACAAACAGACGGACGGACAGACAGACAAACAGACGGACGGACGGACAGAGGTCGCGAAATTGATTCTCCTGCCGATTCTGAGTTGATCGGTACAGTTTGAATGGTATTCGTAATCAGATTTGTGGAGTATAGATTTTAGAAAATCCTCACACAAAGAACGATGTCAAATTTCATCACAATCGGTCCATAAACACCTGAGATATCGCTGAAACAATACTTACAAAATGTAAACAAAATTTCTTAGGCACGTACTTTGGGCAATTTTCTGTACATCAAATGGAGTGTTATGGTGATATCTCAATTGTTTATGGACCGCTTTTGATAAAATTTAATAACGTACTTGTCGGGGGAATTTCCTAAAATCTGATATAAAATTTATGTAGGTCCGTGCTAAAGGAGGATGGTTTTTCCTATTTCTGCATGTCATTTTTTCAACAAACATTCTCTAATGCGAACTTTGGGCAATTTGCGATACATCAAATTCAGTGTTTTGGCGACATCTCAGTTGTTTATGAACCGATTTTGATAAAATTTTACAGAGTGCTCTGGGAAACTATTTCCTACAATATATATATAACATATTATCACATGTACACCAGGAGCATCTTTTTTCTCTTGTTATTTAAAAGTGTGTTTCAATCAAAAATTTTAACATCTAATTTTTGGTATATTTTCGATATTTTCGGTGTTTATAAACCGATTTTAATGAAATTTAATAGGGAGAATTTCCTAAAATCTGATATATAATTTATGTAAGTCCATCCTCCAGGGGCTTCAGAAACTTGATTTCAACAGACAGACAGACGGACAGACAGACAGACGGACATCGCTTAATCGATTCTCCTCCCGATGAGTCGATCGGTATAATTTTTATGGGGTCTACGATCACTAATAAAAAAATTACAAACGGAATCACAAACTTATAATACCCTTTCACCTATTGGTGAAGGGTATAAAAATAAAATTCAAATCATTAAAATGGCTCTCCTGAACAAAACCGTTTTTACCCTTAGGTGTCTTTCTCTATGCGCGCAAAATACCCTTAGGTCCCTTTTTCTATGCGCTGTCACATATACATTTTGGGATATCAAACATTATCTTTGGCATTATAATGATCTCTAGAGTGCCCTAAATCTAGATTTATTTTCTATTTTTTTGATACTTAAGATATCACAAAGTAGAGATACCGCGATAACATACCTTGGGAATTTTGTTTCAATTGATCTAAAGAACTGAACCTAAGAACTGACCTAAAGTTCTAATATGAGTATCAGTATTTTAATGGATCATACCATATATTCATTTATATATTTATCATATATTTATCGTCTATGTGATCTTTGTTATTAACTATAAAGTATTTTAGAGGGCTACGAAATATTGTATGAACCACAGCAATAGCTTAGAAATTTGCATAAAAATTGATTTTGAACCCGGTAAAGCAAGGGCTAAACATTTCCAATTCTGGTAAAACTTTATCCACTGATTCTATATGGTGTTACGCATAATTATTAAATATATTTTTCCAAAAATGTAAACAAATATAAAGTTATTAAATTTTTTCTAAAATTTCTCAAAAAAAATACTTTTTCCGAAATCATTTGACTTTAAGTCACAGGTACGGGAGTACGGGATAGGTAATCGACCCATTTTTTTGCACTGGAGTTCGTTCGCTTAACAAAATTTTCAAAAAACATGAAAAGGTATTTTGCAAATCGCATGAAACATATAAATTTTGCGTCATCAGGGATAATAGTAAGATACGAACCAATTTTAACCAAATTTTATATTTTATTACTTACAGTTTTAAGATAAGTAAAAATATGAAAGTAGAAAAAGTTTAAATCTAGTCAAGGGCATGAATCGCGGAAAAACGCTATGACTCTAAAACCGTTTGAGCATTTCTATCTACCGAAAAATACCCATTTTTTCCCATGTAAATTTTTGTACTCATGTTTCTCACCAAATGACACGATAATCCGAAGGGCACTTCTCAAAAATAAAAAATAGTAAAAAAAAACAACTTATACTTCATATGTCATTAATAGAGTTTTTCATTCGAAACATTTCTGGAATTAAGACGCCCACCTTGTCGTATTCGAAATTACATGGTCTCTCTAGCATTTTAGTTCATGTAGAATTAGAAAGATAGTCCCATTTCCCTGCTAGCTCGTCTGCTGTACAGTTTCCTGGCATTTCCCTGTCGCCAGGCACCCATACAATATGGAACGAAAGAATCTGAAGACCTAGAGCTTGACTGTCAGAAAAATGTGAGCCAATCTTATACTTCTTAAATGGCCCAACAAGTTTTTAGTGTCTTTTTGAATTAGGAAAAACATAATATAAAGTCTGCGAAAAGAAAAACTCTAGTCATTAACATATAAATGCGTCAGGTCCCCAAGTTCCTGATCTATAGGATCGCATTTTGTATCAGGGTTAATGCAAAATATTTGTGTTGATCTAAAAAACTAATTCATTGGTCCAAATGTATGTAAATAATGTAATAGAATTTACTTTCTTGGAACCCTAAAAGGTAGCATTGTATCACCCGACATAGCGTAATTTGTTTAAGCTTTCTAAAGGTCGAAAATAGTGCCAATTAACTCAAAACGTAGATCATCTGATTGTTAAAGTGGCAGATTCATATAAAGTGTAAGAACTGTAACATGCCCTTAAAATATTGGATTAGTCTCGCGTGAGTTAATCCTCTTTCCTCCAAATATAGGTATTGCAATGGAATTAGCTTAGTTTTAAACCTTAAAGGGAGTATTGAATCAATTGACATAGCAAAATTTGTTGAATTTAGTTAAAGGTCGAAAATAGTATCAAGTAAATCCATCTTAGGTCATTACCATGTTAATATGACAGGTCCCCTTCATATTAAGTGTTACAACTTGAATCTGTCCCCATCATTTTGTAGTAGTCACTTTTTTCGGAAATACTGCTAATGTGCAGATGTGAACAACGCAAAATTATCTTTCGATATTGGCTTTTTGATTAAATCCCAATCTTTGGCAGTAAAATTCCCTCCGCAAGCTCAGTCACAAAGTTTCGCCTTGCAAAAGCTTTTAATAAAGGGTGTACGATCTGCTTTAAAAATTGTAGTACCTGGTTGACCGAGCCTTGCTCGGAGCTTTATGATAAGCATTTTGTGCAAATATTCAGTTAATTTCGAATTATTTTATTTATTTTGTCCGATCAACACATAGTTTGCATAGTTTACAAAATGAGTTAATATTTTGAAAAATTTTGGAAATTGGTCATACCAACAGAAACCTCCGTCGACTCATGCGCAACAACTTTGCTAAAGATTATAGCATGATTAAATGTACAGCTTACGATTAAATTGACTTTGAGTAAATTGCAGTGGCTCCACCTGTCGAAATTTCTTCATACTAATTAAGAAACCTTCGTCGGCTCATGTGCAACAACTTTGCTAAAGATTATAGCATGATTAAATGTACAGCTTAGGATAAAATTGCCTTTGAGTAATTTTCAGTAGCGCCACCTGTCGGAAATTATTCACATCAACAGCCTTTGCCGGCTCATGCGCTACAACTCTGCTAAAGATCATAGCATGATCAAATTTACAGCTTACGATTTAATTAATTTTTAGTAATTTTCAGTGGCGCCACCTAACGGAATTAGTCTTACCAACTTAAAAACCTTCGCCGGCTTATCCGCAACATCTTCGCTAAAGAGCATAATATGATCAAATTCACAGTTTACTATTCTATAAAGAACATACATACAAACATTCATTTGTTTAAAAGTTATAACATTACTCATTTTTCCCCTTTTTATCCACTACTTTTAAAAAGTTCCATATGCTTATTTGGTACTTCTTTGGTACCAATTGAATTCGGTACATTTTATTAAAACGTAGTTAACATAATTCCTATTCATATTACTTTTGAGATGTTAAGTTATCATTTTATCCCTTTTTTACCCATTTTGGCCCCAAAATCAAAAAAGTACCAAGCACGTGTTCAATATTTCTTTCACATCTATTGACTGCAGTACAAAGTTCCTTTCTATATTCTTTGGTTTAAAATATAAGAGTGGGTTAAAAAAGTACCAAAAAAACTATTTTCACCCTTTTTTACTCCCTATCGGACATAGTTTCAAAAAAGTACCAAACACCTGTCCGCTTATTTTCATAGCTGTTTAAAACGTAATTTTAATTTTGTTTCTATACCTATTACTTTAGGAGATAAAACGTTTTCGATTTTTTCCAAAAGTTCCTTCTTCTTCGACCTAAACTTAAAAAAAGGTACCCACTGTCCAAATTTTATCAAAATCGTTAACTAACACTCAGAGATGATCCCTACTCATGAGTTAGCCAAAAAAAATACTCTGAATCATCGGTCTGTTCATTCGGTCGTTTTGAATAACCAAGACACTTAAATACTTCTTTCGGCTCTTGAAAAATGTCTCAAGGAAACCGCACAATTTATATCCCCTTGGTTTTAAAGTTATACATTTCCCTGTTAATGTACAATATTGGATAATTTTGGTATTCAAATTAACCTTATTCATCCCATTTGTATCATTCATATTCTAGTTATTGACCACAACCGAATTGAAAATGTATGGATCATTTGCAAGACAGTATGTACATTAGGGCGTCTCGAAAAAATAAAGTTCGCCGTACACCATCGAATATAAAGCATTGCTATGAGGCAGTTTCGAAAATTTTTTTTTAAATTTTTTTCGTCGCACATTGGGGTCGCCAGAATACATTTTTCGTTATATCTTCGGCATTTACAGTCGGATCTCGAAGTGTGATATATCGATGTTTTTGTCTCAAGGAGGCCAACATTTTTCTTTAATAGTCATTATTCTCAGGTATCCGGTTCTAGTATTTATCTATCAGACCCCTGTTCCTACCACCCTAATGTACCACCATAATATCAGAAAATTAAAGCTCTTAAAAAATCGTTAAACTTTTACTAAGGAAGTTTTTCGATTTTTCAAACCGATCTATTACAAACAAGGAATTTCTTATTTATTCTTATTTTTCGTTATATCTTCGCCATTTACTGTCGGATCTTAAAGTGTAATATATCGATGTTTTTGTCTAACGAATGCCAATGTTTTGCGATATTAATCATTGACCTTAAATACATTCTTCTACATAGTACCTACCCAATATATCTTAACTCATACAAAGACATAGATAAGCTGTGAAAATAATTAAGTTTAGTAAATAAAACTATCAACAGAAAGTATTTTCCTTATGTTAGCTGGTATTTCGATTACATCTTTGGAAAACTGTAATGCTTCAGCAGTTCTTGCATTAAGAATTGCAAGCATGGCGGCTCAGTCAAAAAAATTCTGACCGGGTGGAAAAAGTAAACATTATTTTCTATGGGCAGACGAAGCATTTATTGAACGTCGTCCGGCAATTGATGAACCCAAGATATATCATCTATTGGAATTGCTTGAGGTTGGATTTCACAAGAACCAGAATGGCGGATAAAATAAAAGCGGAGAGTTCGGGAGGCTGTTGTTTATTTAAATTAATTTGTAATAGTTTATAATTAAATTAAATACAACGCGATTAAATGTTATACAGACACAGACGAAATTCAAACAATTATTTCGTGGATAAAACGAATAGCAAGACAAACTAAGAGACTGTTTGGGCATTTACACTGTGAATTTTTACATGATATTTTTTCACAATTTTAAATAAATACTAGAACGGATATCTGAGATCAATGATTATTATCAAAAAAAAAACTAGAAGAATGTACTTGAGGTCAATGATTATAAAACTAAACTTAATTATTTTCACAGCTTATCTATGCCTTTAAACAGACACTGAATATTTTGTTCATGTAGTACATTAATCTGCCTTGGCTGTCACTGGTGAGCAACCCATGGGCCACATTTTTTCAGAACTTGAGAGCCGTCAAAAATACAGCAAACTTGGATCTTTTCAAAACATAATTGATTAAAAGATTTAAAATTTTTATAATTCTTGTTGTAGGAGTTAAAATATCTTGGGTAGTTACTATGCAGAAGAATGTATTTAAGGTCAATGATTAATATCAATGATTAATATCAATGATTAAAATTCGTTAGACAAAAACATCGATATATTACACATAGAATTGAAAGATATTAATTCGAGATAGATGTAGTCCCTTCCACAAGCCTATACTATTTCCAATGCATTTAGGCAGTTAAGATGCTAGCTAAACAGGGCGGCCAAATGGCTAAGATATCACAGAAAATATGATAGAGATATTATATATTGTTTTGACAGTCAGGCAGCAATTAAAAGCTTACTTATATAGTGTCTTAATGACAAATTCAGTCTTATTACTATTGTCGAATTGGTATCTTCGACTACAACAATTAGTACTAAATTAAAGAAATCATCAACACAATTTCATTAATCTAGTACTAATTGTCGTAGCCGAAGATACGACTTTGACAATTGTAATAAAGCTGAATTTCTTACTCGTAAGGCGATAAGACATTCAACCATATTTCTTTTCTGGGGACCCAGTTAAAATAACATACTTTTCAAAATCTGATGCTGTTATTAAATACATTCTTACCAGTTTTGCTCTTCACTGTTGTACCTTAACTAACCTAGTAGCGCATGTTACGATTATGGTGTAAATTGTACATAAATATTTTTGTAAAGATTTTTTTTTTAATGACACAGATGAACAATGAAACGTAACATGACCGACTGACTGATTGACTGAATAACTGACTAAACTTAAACACTTATGTACATAAATAACAAACCATTTATTTGTCTGTAATTCGTTTTGTAGTTAAAAGTTTTTAGTTGATTATTATTTTGTTTTTGGCATTTTGTACTTTAGTCATCATTTGCGATACGAGTATAACTACTTATATTTAACTAAATGTTCATTAAGTTTAATGAAGAAAATTGTCTGTTTATTGTATTAAAGGTAATAAGACTTTTAAATGATGATTTTAGTAGATCGAATTATTGGTAATTAGGGGATAATTTCAAACTATTGCACAGTTATTTTTCAATGATTTTAATTTCAAATTTTTATTAGAATTAAGTTAAAGGAACTTTTAGAGGGACTGAATTTTCTTAGACTATTAACCGATTTGAACCGCCGTGGTATAGCAGGTTAGTCATCCGCTTAGCACACAGAAGTCCCAAGTTCGATCCCTGGCCAGACCCACTTAAAAAAAAAATTCAAAAAAGCGGCGGTTCACCTCATAACTCAACTAGCCACTGGTTATTGAGTATTAGGCTATATAAAACTTCTCTAACTAATGCATTTGCCGTTCGGAGCCGGAGTTAAAACGTAGGTCCCTTTCATTGAGTCGAAAAATAAAATCGGATGCAGCTCATTGTCTGAGAGAAGTACCACTTGTTCCAATTGGAATATTGTCGTGGAAATTATTCTTAACCGATTTGAAAGCCAATAATGCTTTATTTACAAAACCACTTCTCAACATTTGATTTTCCTGATTCTCTCCGATAAGCAGTTGGATGAACAGTAATGTATCGGGTGTTTTTTATTGAGGTATAGAACTTTAAGTTGGCATCACTTTTTTAACTGGCGGCCATTTTGTCAGCTGTCAAGTGATTAATATTTAGTTTGGTTTGCCATTTCATCATGAACAGGTTGACAAAAGAACAATGCTTGCAAATCGTGCAAATTTATTTCGAAAATAATGGTTCAGTTCGCGAAGTTTACCGCAAGCTCCGTCCATTTTATGGTCGACATAATCGTCGACCATAAAATTAATTCGGTTAACCATGGATCGTTTTCGCACTACGTTTACTCTATGTGATAATACGCATCTGCAGCGACGTCGAACAGTGCGCACGGAAGAAACAATTGCCGCTGTAGAGCAAAGTGTTGAAGAGGACCCGAATGAATCGATTCGCCACTGTGCACAGCAATTGGAGCTTTGTCCATCAACTTTATGGAAGATTTTGCGCAAAGATCTTGGCTTGCGACCTTACAAGATCCAGCTTGTGCAAGAATTAAAGCCGCGAGACCGTGCAATGCGTCGTGATTTTGGTGTATGGGCCGAAAATGAGATTGATCTCGATGTTGATTTTCATCGCAAAATTTTGTTCATTGATGAGGCTCATTTTTGGTTGAATGGCTACGTCAACAAGCAAAATTGCCGCATTTGGAGTGAAGAGAATCCACATGAGACCCTTGAGACGCCATTACATCCACAAAAACTGACTTTTTGGTGTGCTCTATGGGCTGGTGGAGTCATTGGGCCATACTTCTTCCGAAATAATGCTGGAGAGTCAGTTACCATAAATGGAGACAGGTATAGAGCCATGATAACCGACTATTTTGTTCCCCAATTGGATGGCATGAATGTGGATGAGTTGTGGTTGCAACAAGACGGCGCTACATGCCACACAGCGCACGTCACAATTGATTTATTGAAGGAAACATTCGATGAGCGCATAATTTCGCGGAATGGACCTGTCAATTGGCCACCAAGATCGTGCGATTTGACACCACTGAATTATTTTCTTTGGGGATATGTGAAGTCGCTCGTCTACGCCAACAAATCAGAAACGTTAGGGGACTTGGAAGCCAACATTCGTGGCGTTATTGCCAACATACGGCCCCATATGCTCGAAAAAGTAGTTGAAAATTGGACCTGTAGAATTGGCTTTATTCGAGCCAGCCGCGGCGGCCACATGCCCGAAATCATATTTAAACATTAATGGCATAAAATTATCCTTCCAATAAAGCCAAATTGATGGACATTAAAACGATTTTCTTGTGTTTTATTTTAATTCGAAGTTCTATACCTCTAAAAAAAACACCCTTTACATAATTGTGATATAACTATGATGCTAAGTGACTTTAACGCCAAGGTAGGTTTAATATTTCGATCAATTCTAAGTGGCGATCATCTTTACTTGATGTACGCTCGAGGAGCGGAGCAGAGCAGATATAAACAGCGACAATTATTTAATGAAATCAATATTTCTAAAACAAAGATTATGCCTGGAGGCTATGGCGCAAATCCGTCGACACACATCAATGTGGATAATGAGGTTATTGGATGTTTAGGTAGCTTTAATTATCTCGGTAGTTTGGTATCTACAAAAGTTGGCGCCGACGGTGATATTAGATCTCGTATTAATAAGGCAAAATCTGCATTCGACATTCTTCGAGCTATTTGGAAGTCTCGGCGAATATCAAGAACAACTAAATCGAATGTCAAGTCCATCTTGTATTACGGTTGCGAAACTTGGAAATGGACAAATGCCATCGATAAGCGCCTACAAACCTTTGCAAACAAATGCTTGCGGCAAATCCATAATATATGGTGGCCGAATCGCATAAGAAATGAAGATCTACTAAACGCGACAAACTTCTGTAAAGATATGTCAAAGGAAATTTCGGTCGATAGCCCACATACTTCCGAAGTCTAAATACCAATATTGCTCGACAAGCGCTTCGTTGGAATTCATAGGAAAGCGACGGTGCACCTGCTAGAACGTAGATAAGGTCAATTGATGCGGAGTTGTAAGAAGCAAGCAATTCTTGGAGTGACGTATGCCTAGCATCTCGCAATAGAGTCCGATATAAAAGGATGGTTAACGCCCTATGCTCCACTGGGAGTCAAGGATAACAGAAGAGTAGAAGAACAGTTTTTATATGCAGAACTGAAATTATTAATGCTTCGATGGGTAGAAATATATTAGAAATTTTGTTAAAAGCGGATGCCATTAACCCTTTTATTATCAGGGTCAAAAATAAAATTTTTAAAATATTATATTCTTTAAAAAAATGTACTAGGTATTGTTATATTTCAATGTAAATTCAAAAAAACGTTCCGCATCAATTGATTCGAACGGAGCGCTTGTCGGGCAATGTTGGTAGAAGTGCAGGGCCAATCCACCGCCATTTCCGTTGTCATACCTTATAGAAGTAGGGATTTGGTTTGTCGCGTTTACTAGATCTTCATTTTATATGCGATTCGGCCATCATATATTAAGAATTTGCAACAAGCATTTGTTTGCAAAGGTTTGTAGGCGCTTATCGATGGCATTTGTGCGTTTCCAAGTTTCGCAACCGTAATACAAGATGGACTTGACATTCGAGTTGTATATTCGTAACTTCGTTGTTGTCGAGATTTCCAAATAGCTCGAAGAATGCCGAATACCTATTTTGTCGTATTAATAAGGGATTCAATATCCTCGTCGGAACCACCTTTTGTAGATGCCAAACTACCGAGATAATTAAAAATTACATTTTTATACATATTAACCCTTGCGTACTCAAGGGCTCAAAATGTTTAATTTTTCCTGGTGCCAACCGATAAGTGCCAGCTTTCGCGTTCTTGTTGAGGGGCGATCTTAGATATCGTGTAATTTTCAGATATGACTGAAAATCTTTTTAAAATTTTAAGAAATGAAATGCTTCGATGGGTAGAAATATATTAGAAATTTGGTTAAAAGCGGATGCCATTAACCCCTTTATTACCAGGGTCAAAAATAAAATGTTTAAAATATTATATTCTTTAAAAAAAATGTACTAGGTATTGTTATATTTCAATGTAAATTCAAAAAAAACGTTCCGCATCAATTGATTCGAACGGAGTGCTTGTCGGGCAATGTTGGTAGAAGTGCAGGGCCAATCCACCGCCATTTCCGTTGTCATACCTTATAGAAGTAGGGATTTGGTTTGTCGCGTTTACTAGATCTTCATTTTATAAGCGATTCGGCCATCATATATTAAGAATTTGCAGCAAGCATTTGCTTGCAATGGTTTGTAGTCGCTTATCGATGGCATTTGTGCGTTTCCAAGTTTCGCAACCGTAATACAAGATGGACTTGTCATTCGAGTTGTATATTCGTAACTTCGTTGTTGTTGATATTTGTCGAGATTTCCAAATAGCTCGAAGAATGCCGAATACCTATTTTGTCGTATTAATAAGGGATTCAATATCCTCGTCGGAACCACCTTTTGTAGATGCCAAACTACCGAGATAATTAAAAATTACATTTTTATACATATTAACCCTTGCGTACTCAAGGGCTCAAAATGTTTAATTTTTCCTGGTGCCAACCGATAAGTGCCAGCTTTCGCGTTCTTGTTGAGGGGCGATCTTAGATATCGTGTAATTTTCAGATATGACTAAAAATCTTTTTAAAATTTTAAGTAGGAAGAACTGTTTTTTTTAAATCCAAATTTATTTCGAATTGATAAAATTTTGAAAAAATAGCTTATTAGTCATTAAAACATTGTTTTCTTTTAGGCTTTCTAGTAAACTTTTCACTCAAGGCTTTTGAAAACATTTAATTTATCATAATTAATTGTTAATTAACAATTCACAAACACGACCAAGAGATAAAATGTACATAACAATTTTTTGTTGGTTACTAATCCCAAACCATTAACATACCAATCTCTGAACCAGCAGAGTTTCAAATCATCCATCTATCGAACCAAATACGCAAGATCATCGAAAGCTATACAAAAAACCTAAATCAGTATTTACTTGTCAATAACTTCTTAAAAGCAATTTACATAGAGATATAAATAGACAGACAGACATAAAGATTTGAATCTATGACCTATGATAAACCTGATTAAGGTATTTTAATACTGGACCTTACAAATATTTTTGTATGTATAAGAGATTGGCTATTTTATACTGAAATACGAGTAATACACTCAAAATTATTAAAACAAATGCATTTTTTATATATAAATATGTAAATATTATTTAAAAAATTTACTCATATAAATTAAATAAAGACATGAAATGAACAAAGATCTTTTAGCCATACAATTAAGCAAATATTGCTTAATTTTCGTGTTAAGACTGGTTGACTCTTTGGGTAGCTTAAAGCTAAAGTTTAGAGCCAACTAAACTTTAGAGTCTAAATTGTATGTTTCAGTTTAATAATCAACAAAAATCTAAACTCTTTTATCCACTACTACCGGTACCTGTCCATGTACTACATGGCACATTTGTGGTAAAAACTCACAAAGAAAAAAAATTGAAGAAAAAAAAAACTAAAAACACCAAATTCAAAAAAGCCTTTTCTAGTGTTTGCCAATGATTCAGAAATATTTTGTATTTCCGTCCACAGCCATTACTTACCACGATCAGTGATCACTGCTCTGAGTTTACTCTACTATAATGCTGTTAGACATGTCTCAAAACAAAAACCAAAACTTGTTTTACGTCCAAGATTAGGAAACAAAAGATCGTGTGTACTTTTTCTTGCAGTTCATTTAGGCTCTGGATGCTTAAAACACAGTTTCAATACTTTTTTGTGATTTTACAACATACACTCAAGAAAATCATGTTCGTAGAAGAAAAACAAAAAATAGGAAATATTTTGTATAGTTCAAGAGCGTACTATCAGACTCGTTGGCGGTGTTATTAAATCACATGACAAGCATTTTATTGAAAAGAGTGATTTATAGTTATTTATAAGCTATGGCAACTCTGTTGAAGATTTAAGATTGGTTAGATTCCAAAGGAAACAAATGTGAATTATAAAGTTATCTTAATTCTTTTGGTAATATAGTATGGACTTAAATGTTCTATATTTACAACCTGTTAAAGTCAAAGGCCGAGCATATTTTAGAAATCCATTCGCTTCGATTTTGTGCGCATATTCTCCAATTGTGTAGGCCAAGCTTTGGACGTCCTCCTTTAATATTAGGGGAGGGCCGTTTTTATTCTTAATTTAGCTTTTTCATAGTAATTGTTTTTATATCGTTCTTGTAATTGTTTTTTATCGTTCTTATGACACATGTTAGCTAACTACATTAACGGGTGTTAACGTAGTTACCCGGGCCATACCGCGTGGAGGCCAGTGTCTACAGTTAAGATGGAGCATAGCCAAGATAAGTCTGGGCTTACCATGTTAAGACTAATCAGAACCGTTGCTTGGTATCCAACACCCCCTACATCACGTAATGGGCTCACTTAGGCATGATATTACCTAATCCCATTGGATGATCCGAATCGCTTTCAAAATCCCTTCTTCTTCTGTTATCCTTGACTTCTAGTGAACCATAGGATACCAACCATCCCTTTAAATCGGACTCTATTACGAGATGTTAGAAAGATGTCGTTCCGTGAATAATTTGCTGCTTACAATTCCACATCAATTGACCTTCTCTACGTTATATTAAGTACACATATACGACTGTCTCTTTCCTGTGGATTTTAAATCACCCTTTTTTGGTATTTTGACTAGTATACCTTCATTCCAGGAGGTTGGTAGAGCTTCTTCCCAAATCTGCGAGACTATGGCTCGCAATAATTCAACATCACATAAAGCATCTCCGCTGAGATATTGTCATTGCCCGAGTCCTTATTGCGCTTTTAATGGCATTCTTCACTTCTTGTATTGTTGGTGGGCTGTCTGAAATTCCATTAAATAAACTGTCATCGTTGGTTTAATTTTGCACAGTGGAGCCTGGGACCTTAATGTTGGACTCTATTGCAAGATGTTCCCGCATCAATTGACCTTATCCACGCTCTAGCAGGTTCGCAAACACAACGGCCTATTTCCTGTGGACTCCAACGAATCGTTTGTCGAGCAATGTTAATATTTGATCTTCGAAGTGTGTGACCTATCCCAACCATTTCTGCTGACATACCTTCCATCTTTAGTATATCTTCATTTAAACGTCCATATATTAAGGATTTGCAGCAAGAATTTGTTTGATGGCGCATATTGGCCATTTCGAAATTTCGCAAACGTCAACCGTAATACAGGATGAACTCGACATATCCGAGCTATCCAAATAATGCGAATGCGGATTTTGTCCTATTAATACGCGATTCAATGTTTTTGTCGGCACCACCTCTTGTAGAAACCAAACTTCCCAAATAATTGAAGGTCCCTACACATCCAAAAATCCCTTAAGACTCCCAATGTCTATGTCGTCCAATCCACCTAAATCGTCAAAGAGCAACAAGCGCATATTTAGTAACATTCTAGACTCCAAGGCAGGACAAGTGTTGTAATTTAGACGCATTGTTTAAGCGTTTTTATTTCTTTACATCGACAGCGTGTGATTAATTATTTTTTTTTTTTTTTAATGAAATTAATAATTACAAAAATTGATGTTGCCGTGACCGGACATAGAAACCAGGCTTGGGGACGAGTGCAGTGTCTTTCAGTCCAGAGATATATGTCATATGGAAGGCCACAGAGCTTATCCCTAGTACCATAACTGAAAACAGTGAGGTGGCAACATACATACATATATCGTTAGCGAGGCTGTCTTTAAGGCACAGCCTGGCTATCAAAACATGTATAATGAACAAATTAGATCTATCACTCAGTTATAAGATTAGATTGTGTTGGGTTCCGGGTCATTACGATATCGGTGGCAATAAAGTTGCTGACGAAGCCATTAGACAAGGCATAAGCCAGGACTTGAGTCAAAAAGTGACTGATATAGTTCCCCTATCTGTATCAATTCGTTTTGAATTAATATTCGCACATTAATTGGTTTTGCTTTTTCAATGCGGACTTTATTAGCTGAAAACCCCATCCTTCTTCTTCCTTTATTATCCTTGACTCCCAGTGGAGCATAGGACATCAACCATCCTTTTAAGTCGACGGGTTTGTGCCATAGCCTCCAAGCATAATCTTTAACTTGGAAATATTGATTTCCAACCCAGCTACCCGAGATTCAACAGTAATAGCGCTAGTGTTTTCTTGAAGGGGACCTAAGCTTTAGCTTAGAAGACATACATACGTCATTGGCGTATTCCAAGTCCTCGAGATGTTTAAAGGGTGTTCATTGGATACCACGTCTAACAATCAGTGCAGTGCGCATTATATTGTCGATGACAGGGATAAAAAGTATAGGTGACAAGATGCATCCTTGTCTTACTCCAGTAGTAACTTCGAACGGATTAGACAATTTACCTTTATGTAGAACCCGACATTCAAAGTCCACGTACATTGCCCGAATTAAGTTCAGAATTTTCGTTGGCGTGTTAAGGTTTTCTAAAATTCTCCATAGATAGCTACTATCGATACTGTCGAAGGCCTTCATAAAGTCAATAAACGCTAGGTAAATGGGGGGTGCGGAATTCATGACATTGCTCCAGTACTATTCTTACTGTGTTGATCAACACAAGATCGATTCTCTCGGAACCCAATCTGGTTCTCGCGGAGTGTTTCGGAAACTACGTCAGACGTTCTATTCAAAGTTAGTCGACTTATGATTTTGCTAGGTATTGGAAGAAGTGTTATACCCCTGCAGTTATATCAGTCTTTGGAGTCACCCTATTTTGGTATTTTGACTAGTATACCTTCATGCCAGGAGGTTGGTAGAGCTTCTTCTTCCCATATTTTACGCACAAATGGGTGCAACAGTCTCGCAGATCCTTCAACATCACATAAAAGCATCTCCGCTGAGATATTGTCATTGTCCGGGGCCTTGCTGCACTTATGAGGCTTTTAATGGCATTCTTCACTTCTTCTATTGTTATTGGGTTGTCTGAAATTCCATGGAATAAACTGTAATGGTTGGTTTCATTTTGCACTTCCGTCACTGTTGAACTATTTTCTGTTCGGCGCTGTTAAAGAGAAATGTTATCCCAACAAAATTGAGAAAATTTAGCATTTTTAGGTCGACATTTGTGATGCCATTGGTGCGTACTACCACATACACTCGAAAATTGGATAGATATAAAAACAGTAAGTGAGGCCAGACACGGCATCCATATAATTGAACTAATATTCCACTTCTAACGAGTAAAGTTGGATTCATTCATCGAGATGTTCTTGCATAGATTAGGCACCTCCAAAATCCTTGTGTCAGCTGCCGTAGCAGGGGAATTTCTCGCATGATTACCTCTTGAAATAGTATATTCTGTAATGTTGTTTCTTTCCATGCCTTAAACATCGTAAGTGCTAAGTCGATGGATGATGAGTCCAAAGACAAGAGCCAAGTTTGTAAAGCGAGCCGCTCGATCCGAGACAGATGCCTGCTTGCAGCCGCAACTAACATGTTGAACAGACCCTACAGTTTCGTACATTGCCAAGTATAATTAGCTTAGACCAAATATGTCGGATAGCTCCAAGATAACTCCCTCTCACGTTAGCCCTGACATAGAATCCTAATCGGGTTGTTTACCGCATCTTCAAATAGGTTGCTCAGGTTTACTAGGTTGCTCAGGTCCACTGGGAGCCAAGCATAGCAGAAGAAGAAGAACCAGTTAAGTTTTACTTCAAAACAAAGAAAAAATTTGCAAAATTTCATCAAAAAGAATGGGGGGTATATTGAGATTGTCATTCCGTTTGCGTTTTCCTTAATATTAGCTCAAGAACCAAAATTGAAGTATATTCTGAATCCTTATGAAATTCTAAGACAATTGAGCGATATCCGCCTGTCTGTTGCCGGCACGATATAACTTTAACGAAAGGACATAGGTTTCTGATATTTGGCACAAATATTCTTAATTTCTTAGAAAATTGAATGGTATTGAAATCATGCAAAATCGGTTCACATTTGACCATAGCTCGCGTATAACCTCGTCTAGGCTAATTGCTTATTTGCTAATAAATGACAAATTATAATCAATTTACATATAAAATTTCATCCAAATCGGTTCACATTTAACCATAGCTCCCACACAAAAAAACTTACGGAAACAGCCTAAATTCCACCAAAAACTTACCTAAATGCCAATAAATGATAAACTGTAATAGCTTTGGCCACTAAATTTGACACAAGAAAGTCTTATGTCAATACCAGCCAGTGTGCAAAATTGTTTCATAATCGGTCACTTGCCCACTTGACCATAGCTTCCATATAAAAAACTTACGGAAACACAAAAATACAAAAAGAAAAATGGGTTTATATCCGTGTGTCCGTCAGATAAAAGCGTAATAACGCCTTAACGAAATGAACTAGAGGAGCAAAATTTTGAGAAAGTTGTGTATTGAAAATGGATGAAATCGGTTCACATTTAGTTAGTGCTCCCATATAACCCCGCCCCGGGAATCACATTAATGCTAATAAATTGAATACAATTGTAATAGCTATGACTACTTAATTTAGAATAGGGAAGTTTTATGCAACTATTGGACAGTATATCAAATTTTATAGGAATCGGTTCATATTTAACTATAGCTTTCAGATAAAAATCACTCCCGGAAACAAAAAAAAATGTAGAAAAGTCTGTGAAAATTAAAATTAAATTAGGAACTATGACATTTATGGCCACTAAATTTTGCAAGAATAAGCTTTATATAAATAGTAGCCAGTGTGTAAAATTTTGTTACAATCGGTCAACATTTGGCTATAATTCTTATATATGTAACCTTCCCTTTTTATATCTGCAATCAAAAAGATTCGGAGGTACAATCAGCATATAAAGATTGCACCAAGGAAATTAGATAGCTATGAATCAATGCCCAGACTTTATATACGGTAGATAAATATGGAACTCCTAACATAATATATGGACCTGTCGAATTAATATAGGGCTTTATCTCTCCCTTTCACCACCTTTCGCTTCTATACTATCCCCTTTCCAAAGAAGGTAACCCAATTCGTACATTCTCTATATACAATTGTATAGGCAGTATTTGCCTGAGTGTTACTTCTCTTTAAAAAAAAAAACTATACCCGGTTACGATAACGAAGTTTGTTCAAAGTAAATACTAGGGAAACCACTTACATACTTGTACATGTTGAACTATAGAGCTAATACAACCGAATTTAGTCCGAATATTTTACCAACAATACCAACTAGCGTAACACTTTTTTTCGTAGATATATGAGATATGTTTCTAAATTTAACACAATTTAATAGTGGGTATATAAGATTCGGCACAGCCAAAGTAAGAGTGTTATACTTGTCAAAATTTAACTTTTTAAAGCGGCAAATATTTTGTTTTGATCGTTTATGTCAAAATCATATGACACGTCTTAAGTTGTTTAATAACTGCACCTAAGTCAAACGTTAAGTTTGACGTTAAGGCATGCTCACGTTAAGTTCAACTAATCCTACTTTTAAAGCTTTAAATTGTTATATTTTAATTCTTTTAAATGAAATACATATTAAGATATTTACAGATAAACATTAAAATCTCATTTAAATAGTTAATTGGCAAACTGCGTATTTGTTTTGAAAATTTTAGAAATTTAAATAAAAACAAAGAACCTAAGAATCTTTAATAATAAATAAAACTGATGACACGCGTTGTTATTATTCAGATAATTTTGCTAATTTTACTATTTTTGTAAACAAATTAATTTGTTGTGTAAACTGGTAACAGATGACGCATCCAGCGTACATTGACCCAAAACGGGTGCCATAAATGGTAATGAAAGATGAACGTAATAATGTCAACTTTGACTCCCACATTATTATACCTAGAGATAATTCAAAATTTTGGTACTTTGGGCAAAACCACTTTAAGATTAAAAAGTGTAAATGGTAATAAAAAGAAAATAAATATTATTTGAAATCAATGAAGTTTTGGGATTTTATTTTAGAAATTTCTTAACAAAGTTTTGAATGGAACATATATATTTTTCAAAAAATTAACCATTATCTTCTAGCAGTTCCAGAACTTATCCACTTTTAAAATTTGTTTAAGAAAAAATCTTAAATTTTTCTTGAGTGTAATCATTCAAATTTAGCTTTTCTCACGCTATGAAGTAAAGTAACGTAATTCAATTAAACGTTTCAAAATTTTCCTTAACAAAAATTTTGGATAACCGCAAATTATGAAATTGAAATATCGGTTTTTGAAAGGCCTATAATTTTCAGTAATTGCCTTGCAGCACCTCAAGAGTTTTTCAAAATATTCTGTAGAAAACTTTTAAAGTTTTTACTATTTTCCATTAATCTTTTACATTTGATTCAAATTCAAAAACTACATGAAGTTTCCAAACCAAATCATACGACACACCAAAACCCATTTAAGTATTTCTGTGGTCTTTTCAATTGCAATTTTGAAATAAACTCGTTTCTAGACAAACATTGGCTCTAGTGGATATCATTTATATGTTTATTTTTTTTACTTTATCCAAATAAATATCGAAAGTTCTTTAATTTCTGGTTTTCTGAATCAACAACATCTGACGAGGCGACTAATTTGGTCTCGTACAAAAACAAAAACTGTTTATGTTGTAATAGTTTTTTTGCTTAAAATCTGGTTCTTATTTATAAATAAATAACAACTTTTATAAAGCTTTTCCTAAATCATTTACGCAATTTACTAAATTAAGCAATTTGCAATTTATCTTAACAAAATTTTGAAAACTTCCGCCTTTTGGCTGAAAATTTTTCAATTAACTTATATGACATTTGAAATATTGAATGATAATTATGAAAAAATAAAAGTTAAATTTTTGAAACGCATAACCTCTTATTATTTCCCAATGATGTCAAAACTACTATAAAAAAAAATGTTGATGCCCCTAGGACAACGCTAACCGGTGCCGCCATCATCCTAAATAGCGATGCCCCCATTTGTATGTGAAAAAAATGGGAGTATTTTCTGTTTCAGCGGAATTTCAATAAAGAATGATTTAGTTATCTAAATCTGATAATAGAATCTAAAACAGAACTATTAAAACTTTCATTAAAGTCATAAAAATCCAATATCCAAGTTATAGTTTTGGAGTTATAGCAATTTTCTCCCGAAAATTAGTGTTCCTGGCCGAAAATTCGTGTTTTGGCCACAACTATCAATTTTATGAAATTGATAAAAAATACTGCCTATATAAACCAGAATAACTGTACCAAATTTCGTTGAAATCGGTCCACATTTGACCATAGTTCCCATAAAAATTCTTCTGTCAAAACGCACTAAATTAGACAAAAATCACTAAAACGCTCGTAAGTCTGAAGATAATAAGAATTTGAAGTTTATTTTGTCCATACATAATTTTTGTAAAAACTGTAATCAATTTGCCAAATTTCGAAATAATCGGCCCACATTTGACCCTAGCTCTCATATAAGTCCAGATGACGGAAACAGTTTAAGTATATAAGTTTAGTTCTCCAATGTTTGTATGATGGCAAACTTTACCAAATATTTGCCTTTATACAGGAAAAAGAACATCTTTGACCTTAATGGTGAAGGGTATCGTATGGTCGGGCTTGACCGACTATAGCACTTTCTTACCTGTTTTATAATAGAAAAATTTCCACAGACCATTTTCAAAATTTCTTTTTTCAATTTTTAGAAATTTTGTTCAACAAATATTACAATTGTATGAGTTTTTTATCGATAACTTAAAATATAATATAAATGGAAAAATAAAAATAAAAAATTGAGGTCGATATCTTACATGGCTTCGCTATAACTGCCATTTCAATTCGACGAATTTCGCGAGAATGTCATTTTTTGTTCAGAATTTGAGAAGATAAAGCATCTTCTCATATAAGAAAAAATTAAGAAATTATGACATAATTTATCACCTCAAGACTGGCTTGCACTAAATAATTTAATTTTGTTAAAATAAAGGGTGTCCCAACTAGAACGCAATTTTTAAATGACTGATGTAGCAATTGAATTGTTTCTCTGGCTGTATGACATGTGGCGCCGTCTTTTTGAAATAACATGCCCTCCACATTAATTTCTTCAATTATAGGCAAGAAAAAACTGGTTATCATTTCACGATACCGAACACCATTGACTGTTTGCGCTTGACCTGCCTCATTTTCAAGGTCCTCATTTTCAAAGGTCCAATGATTCCTCCAGCCCAAAAACCATACCACATACTGAGGATGCATTTGCTTCTTTGAATCACTTTGAATCACTCGAGGATTTTCCTCACCCCAAATGCGACAATTCTGCCTGTTGACGGGCCTTCAAGATGGAAATGGGCCTCGTCACTGAAGATGATTTTATCGGCAAAATTAGCATTTTCATGTTGTCTCTCCAATACCCAATTAACGAACACGATATCTAGTTCCATACATAACCACATTCTGTCTACAAATAAAGTTTCACGATTTTTTTTTAATATCTGTGTTTTATTTAAAATTTAAAAATTGATTTTTAGTTGGGACACCCTTTACTATCGCAAATTTGCATTAAAATATATTTTAAAATAATTTTTCTAATCCAAAATCTATTAATGTTAATTCAGATAAATCAAAAATTTAGGCTGTTTTCATGTGTTATACCAAAAGTTTTACTATCCACAGGACAGTTAAACTTTTTCAGTTACTTGTCCTTATTTGACCTAGTAGTGAAAGGTATTAAATAGTCGTGCTTGACCGACTATTGTTTTTATTATTCGTTGTGGTCTTCTGATTACAAAAACGTTTAACTTTTTTCAATTGATTGATTTTTGAATCTTTTTAACCAAACTTGATATTTTTGAAAAAGCTGGTCCATCGATTTTATCATATCCTTCTGACTGTTCGTTCGATTTTGTTGAAAACCACAGAATAGACATCTAGGGCTCTACAATTCATAATAAACTTATGAAAAATTTAAAATTCTCCCAAAAAAAGTTAATCTAAAAAATTCTTTTACTAAATTTGTGAAATCTACAGAATGAAAATAACTCAGAAATCCAAAATTCAAAACAATAAAATATGGAGGTTTTTAGGAGAAAAAAAAAACAAATATTAAATATAATAAATAAATAAAATATATATTTATTTAATATATTGTATTTAGTTAAATTTCTGAATATATTACCAATTATTTATTATTAAGGTCATTTGATTTTTAAGTTTAACTTCTTTCGTTAATAGTAAAATGGAGCCCTATTTAAGCTTCACTATAAATTTATTTATTTTTTTTTCATTTAATTATTGCCTTTTGGCGAAAAATAAAAATGTTAATGTTAATTTATTTGTTTTGAAACTTAAAGTTCTAATATCCGTAAACTACAATAAGGTAAAAGTTCGAAAGTTATGATTTTGTTATTATTTTTATTATTCTTTATCACAAAAAAACAAGTTCCTAATGACGTCGTAAATTTTATCTTCTTGTTTGTGAAAGTTTGCCCTTTTTTCTGATGGTATTCTTAACGATGTACCCTGTTTCTCAAGAACGGTATTGTCTAAATACTAAATTTGATTATTTTATAAGAAAATTGTAATAATGCGAAATTCGAGATAAACATATTAAGCGGTCGGTCGAAAAGGTCACAATAGCCCTTAATAACTACAATCATAGAGTCGCTTTATCACAACTGTGGACACTGACCTCCTCGTGGTATCATCCGAGTAACTACGTTAACACCCATTAATGTAGTTAGCTAACTTGTGCCGCGAGTTCTTCATAAGAAAGATAAAAAAATATGGATTTAGACGTCCCTAATGTTGAAGACAATGGCAAGGACCATGATTTAAAGATCAGCACCTGGAACATCCGAACTCTTTACAGTGGAAGTGCTCTGATCCGGTTAATAAATGTTGTTGATGAATATAAATGTGATATGACTGGGAGATAAGATGTAATGGTCACGGTGTCGCCAAGATACCAAAAGGAGGGTTATATTATAGCTGTTATAAAAGTAGGCACGAATTTGGTTGTGGTTTTATTGTGAACAAAAGAATGCGAAATCTGGTTTCCAGTTTCACCCCTGTAAGCAGAGCTTCGAAAGGCTTAATTAAATATTAGCTTAATTCCTAGGAATTCAAAAATGATTTAACAATACCTTAAGTTTAATTCCCATAAAACAATTAAAAAAAATATGTTGATTTTTAATTCTTAGTGAATTGATTCACATGGGAATTTAAAATCAACTTGAATGAATAAAATGTTTCTTCATTTCTCTACTCCAATTTGAATTAACATTTTTTATTCTTAATTAAAACCAGTCCAAATTGAATTAAAATATTTTTTGGTAATTCATTTTGTGCAAATCATTAGGGTGGATATAAACTAAAGATACTTGATTTTAAATCAAAAACTTTAATTCTGACTTTTTCGAGGGAAAAGTTTTTTAAACTATACCACTCATTGAATAAAAGTATATCAAACCAAAAAACGAAAATTTAAGTTTTAATTTATAGGGTATTATTGGATCAAGTGCGATATACATTTTTTGTAAAAACCCTAGATATAAAATAGAACAAAATTTATCATAACCTATTAAAATATTCTTATGTTTTATCAAAAAGCATACACATTTAATAAAAGTATGCATGTATTCTTTAATATTCGTTCAAAAAAACGGAACTACCCTAATGTGGCTATTTCACCGCAAACTTGTGTATATTTTGCATTTATTTGTTAAACTATAACTTTTAAAAGATATTTAGATATGCAGGAATATAGTAATATTAATGGTCTTTCGTTTATAATGACCTAATCTTTACCAGAAATTCAATCAGTGAAGGAATCTGCTTAATTAAAATTTTTTTCTAAAAAAATTTATAAAAATAATTTGTTTTTTGTGACATTAGTTTTTGTAAATACATACATATACATGTAAAATGTGCTAATATGTAAGAGTATATTATCTCTGGTTTTGTTGTGTTGCTGCGAAATAATGGATTTTATATGTTTTCGAATCTGGATGAGATTATAGATTATGTGTACAAAAAATCTTTAGTTTTATGTGTATCTATATTTTATTTTAAATAGTTTTTCTGATCTTATGACCAATAACAAGGAATTTTTTTAAAAAGTTTTACTGTAGTGTATTGCACTAAGAATCCCAATTTATTACAATTATTTATTATTGTAATAAATAGTTTTTTGATAAAACCAAAAAATGTTGGTGGGGAAACCTTTCCTCGACGCGTTTCGATGGTTGGTTAGACCATCTCATCAGGAGGATTATCCCTAATTCTAGACAGAGTGAAAACCTCACATTATGTATAATCTGAGGGACTGAATAAATTATTATTGTGTCCAACAAATATCAACATAAAGCGAAGATTATCATCCGAACAGAAACACACAAACATTTTTCAGTTTTATCATTTCTTTATTTTTTTAAATTTCGCCTAAGTCAACTTAATAAATTTTTGAATTTTTCTACAAAAATGTTATTTGTATATGCCCTGCAGTCTCTAAAAAACATCAGTCCCTTAGCAGGAAGATATATTACATAGCTGAGATACATACACAATTATGATGGAATTAGAATAAAATTACAAAATTCAGTACAATTAGAAAATGCATATATACATAAATATGTATATATGTCGATAATGAATAAATCACATTTTAATCATATGACTTTTAATACATGTTTTTTAGACAAACCAAGTCCACGGTTTTGTTAAAATCGAGATGGAAATCATCTCAGCTTAAAAACTCTTTTTTAACCCAATAACTTAAGAAAGAGTCATTTCTTTATCCTCTAAAATGGGGGCTTTTTTTCATGGGTATTAAATGATATTTAATCCCTTATGCAATCCTTAAACTTATTTTATGGTTAAGGACTTGTTTCGTTGAGATTTATTTTATTCCGCTCATTTATAGGTATTATATATTTTGGAACTGTAGGGTTCGTTTGAATACATTTATTTTTGTATGCCTTTACAAAATGATTTGTTTATAAATTTTTTAATTATTTTTGTATAAGATTAAGAATTGAAATAATTTAAATTAAATCTAACTGATTTTAAATTCCCTAAGAATTAATTCTTAAAAGTTAAAGCTTATGACTTGATTCAGGTGAATGTATTATGGGAATGATATAAACACTAAAATAAATTTGATTTTAAAATATGGAATTAGGAATTGAGCCTTTCGAACCTCTGCCTGTAAGTAAAAGGTTAGCTACAATATGCTTCAACGCTAAATACTTTTAAATAATCCTTCTATGATAAACTTGAGGGTATCTATAATAGATGTCCCAATCAGGACGTTTAAATAAAACTGGGTGACTTTAACGCAAATATAGCTACTTTGAGCCTACTGTTGGCAAATTCTGACAATGGTATGAGGTTGATCTTCTTTGCGGCGGCGCGAAATTTGGTAATGAGTAGCACCAGGTTTCAACACCCTAAAATCCATTTAGCGACATGGGTGCCTCCTGATCAAAAAACAAAAAATTAGATAGACACTCTTCAAGTGTATTGGATATGCGCTCAATTCGATAAGCTAATCAGCCTTATTACGGTTGTCGAATATACTACTTCGACTACTACAGTTAGTAGTAGATTAAAGAAAACATCAACACAATTTCATTAATCTAGTACTAACTGTCGTAGTCGAAGTCGTATATTCGACAACCGTAATTGAGATGTATAAGAGTCGAGTAATTCTACCAAAAAGTTAAACACCAAACAGATGGTTTTGGCAATTGTATCTTGTCCTGTAAGGTAGACCAAGGAAACCTAGTGACAGATAGATCTTTTGCAAATTGCTGGAATCAAATGTAAGCGACCAACATGACACGCCTGAACAAATCAAAGATTAGAATTGCAGTAACTCGACTAAAAAATAACAAAGCTGCGGCTGCCGATAGTTTGCCAGCAGAGCTTTTCAAAGCCAAAGGCGATGAGTTGATCAGTGCACAAAAAAGTATATTAAACCAATTATAGAGGTATAAGCCTCCTTTCAATTGCATATTAAATTCTATAGACCATACCGTGCGAAAGGTTGAAGCCCAAAATAAATTAATATCTACCACTGACCAGATTTTCACGCAACGTCAAATCCTGGAGAAGACATAACAGAAACAAATTGATAAATATCATCTCCTTGTTGGCTACAAAGCTGCTTTTGATACCCCGATACGAACGATGGTGTTTAATGCAATGTCTGAGTTTGTTATGATTACGAAGTCAATAAGGCTATGCAGGATGACATTAACTGATACAACCTCAACAGATAAGGTAAGAGCGTGTCGGAGTAGTTCATAACTAAACAGGAATTCAGGAAAGGCGATACTTTGTCATACGATCTCTTTAATCGTCCGAGATGCTGCAGTTAATACAACTGGAACAATTTTCAACAGAAAATACATGCTACTCGCGTTTGCCGATGACTTGATATCATGGGACGCACATTGCGCTAGGTGACTTCTTCTTCTGTTATCCTTGACTCCCAGTGGAGCATAGGGCCTCAACGCGCTAGGTGACTGACGCCTTTTCAATTATCAAGAAGGAATCTAATAAAATGGGTTTAATTGTCAATGAATCGAAAACAAAACTGATGGTTTCTACAAATAGACAGTCCACAAGAATTGGACCACATACATAAAACGCTTATACTAACCGTGTTATTGTATCGTACTGAATCATTGGCACTTACACAGGCTGATGAAGCTATGCTTGGAGTGTTTATACGAAAAATCTTTGGACCAGTATCGACATCCAGTATCGACATCGAATAAACCATGAGCTGTATAAGTTATACGCTTATATAGACATAGTGAAACGCATTAAGCAACAGCGGCTGCGTTGGCTAGGACATGTTGTGCGAATGGATAAAAATACTACGGCAAGAAAAGTGTTTGATAATGATCCTGAGGAAACTCGTAGAAGAGGGTGTCCAAAACTTCGATGGAAAGACCAAGTAGAGAAAATCTTTCGAAACACGGTATACGAAATTGGAGAATATGCGCACAAGATAGAAGCGCATGGAATTCTAAAATATGCTCGGCCTTTGACCTTAACAGGTTGTTACTATAAGCCATTTAAGTATTTAGCAAAATATTTGCCAGATTTAATTTTGTGTTTTTGATGTTCCGAATCTCACATTCAATCACAACTCAAATACCCCAAAAATCAGAAAATATATTTATACCCTTCACCACCATAGGTGGAAAAGGTATTATAAGTTTGAGCTGATGTATGTAACGCATATAAATATTTCGTCGATTAAGCGATTTCAGCCCGTCCGTCTGGCTGGCTGGCTGGACCCCCATGTAAACCATGTAATCAAAGTGCAGGTCGCAATTTTAAAGATAATTTGATGAAATTTGACACAGATAATTTTTTTGATAGTGGGACAATGGCTATTGAAATTCGTCAAAATCGGTTCATTATTTATGGTACCTCCCATAGGTCCCACTTCCTGAAATTGATATATTGGCCAAAAATATCAATATTTTTTCATGCAAATTTAAAACAAATACTGCTTATGTAAACTTAAATGTACCAAATTTCGAAATTTTGAAATCGGTCCACATTTGACCATACCTCCCATACAAACTTATGTGTCAATACGCACTAAATGAGACAAAAATCACTAAAACGCTCGTAAATCTAAAAGCAAACATAATTTTTGCAACAACTGTAATCAATTTGTCAAATTTCGAGATAATCAGTCCACATTTGACCCTAGCTCTCATATAGGTCCAAATGACGGAAACAGCTTAAATTTGTAAGTTTTGAGAAAATGTTTGTATGATGACCAAATTTGGCAATTATTTGTCTTTATACAGGTAAAAGAACATCTTTGACCTTAGTGGTGAAGGGTATCGTATAGTCGGGCTTGACTGACTATTGCACTTTCTTACTTGTTTTTAGATATTTTCGATACAAACATTTTTTTATAGAAAAATATTTTTCTTTGGAAAATTGTTTGATTAAAATTATTCAAATCTTTTAGATAAAAAAATTTTTGATAAAAAATTTTCTATAGAAAAATTTTAAATAAAAAAAATTTTCTATAGAAAAATTTTAAATAAAAAAAATTTTCTGTAGAAAAATTTTTGATAAAAAAATGTTCTGTAGAAAAATTTTTGATAAAAAAATTTTCTATAGAAAAATTTTTGATAAAAAATTTTCTATAGAAAAATTTTAAATAAAAAAAATTTTCTATAGAAAAATTTTAAATAAAAAAAATTTTCTATAGAAAAATTTTAAATAAAAAAAATTTTCTATAGAAAAATTTTAAATAAAAAAATTTTCTATAGAAAAATTTTAAATAAAAAAAATTTTCTATAGAAAAATTTTTGATAAAAAATTTTCTAAAGTAAAATTTTTGATAAAAAATTTTCTATAGAAAAATTTTAAATAAAAAAAATTTTCTATAGAAAAATTTTTGATAAAAAAATGTTCTGTAGAAAACTTTTTGATAAAAAAAATTTTCTATAGAAAATTTTGATAAAAAATTTCTATAGAAAAATTTCTGATAAAAAATTTTCTAAAGTAAAATTTTTGATAAAAAATTTTCTATAGAAATATTTTTGATTGAAAATTTTCTATAGAAAAATTTTTGATAAAAAAATTTCTATAGAAAAATTTTTGTTAAAAAATTTCTATAGAAAAATTTTTGTTAAAAAATTTTCTCAAAATATACCAAAATTGTCGGGATGTAAAAATTTTTTATAAACAAATTTTTGATAAAAAGCTTTTCTATAGAAAAATTATGGATAAACAAATTTTGTATAGAAAAATTTTGATAAAAAAATTTTCTATAGAAAAATTTTTGATAAAAAAATGTTCTTTAAAAATATTTCTGATAAAAAATTTTCTATAGAAAAATTTTTGATAAAAAAATTTTCTCAAAAAATACCAAAATTGTCGGGATGTAAAAATTTGTTATAAACAAATTTTTGATAAAAAAAAACTTTTATATAGAAAAATTATGGATAAAAAAATTTTGTATAGAAAAATTTTGATAAAAAAAATTTTCTATAGAAAAATTCTTGATAAAAAAATTTTCTATAGAAAATTTTTTGATAAAAAAATTTTCTATAGAAAAATTGTTGATAAAATAATTTTCTATAGAAAAATTTTTGATAAAAAAATTTTCTATAGAAAAATTTTTGATAAAAAAATTTTCTATAGAAAAATTTTTGATAAAAAAAAATTTCTATAGAAAAATTTTTGATAAAAAAAAATTTCTATAGAAAAATTTTTGATAAAAAAATTTTCTTTAGAAAAATTTTTGATAAAAAAATTTTTATCAAAAATTTTTATCACAATCTATCCACAATTGACCCTAGCTCCCATATCAGGCCCTCAGCCTGAAATGATATAAATCTATAAAAATCTCGAAATTTAAGAAAAACCTGTTAAATTGTTAGTCCATATTTGACCTTAGTAGTGCAAGATTTCATATAGTCGGACTTGACCGACTATAGCTTTTCTTACTTGTTTATAAGTTGTTGTTAATTGGACCTTATTTGATCTCAGTGATGTAAGGTTTGATATAGTCGGTCTAGACCTACTATAGCACTTACTTGTTTTCAAATTTGAATACTTTCGAATTACTTAATCTAAAGATGATTCTGAAATCGTGGTCCAATATTATTTCCCTGTATTTAGTTCTGAAGGTAAAACTTTTAAACCTTTAAATAAAAATGCGATAAATTTGAAACTACAACAGCTGACTTAAATAACATAAAGTTTCAGGCATCACTTTATCAAAAATGTGGCTTTAAATGTTAACTTAAAAAATTACTGTTATTAAAATTTTATTGGCGAACAATAAAAAACGGTCGCAAAAACGTCAATAAAATATTTTAGCTATTAATTGTGGTACTAATAGGTATTAATTAGTACCACAATGTTTCCTTGTAAATTTATTAAAATAAAAACTAAAATATTCAATGTCAAAGAAGCACGATTCATTAAGACAAGATTTACATAAAAGTTCAAAACTTCACATGAATTCGGTGATCTATTTTAAGAAAAAAAAACTGGTTGGATTTTTATTTATTTATGAAGAAAAAAAGCATTCTTTAGAGCTAAGGTTAAGGCCCTGTATTGATCATAAAAAAGGGTTTTCAAATCAGGTTTTGAGGTAAGTACTTCTAGATTAAACAAAATTTTTTTTATATTTTTATGGCATTTGTGAGGGAAAGGGTTAGACAGAGTCGGATTATAGCTCTCATATAATGATTGTACAAATATTTCTTAGTTTTTTTTAATTCTTCTATTGTTTCTTGTTCATCATTTAAAATAATTTATAATAAGTAAATCTTTGGAATTTAGAGTCTGCATAAATTTAATGCAAACAACAACAACAACAACAAAAACAATAAAAACAAAATAAATAATAAAATAAAACAAAAACTACCTCAAATATAAAATATTTATGTTTATCGGCCATAAAATTTGGGTTGAACTTGAACTAATTCGAAATTACCATCGAAGTTAAAGCCACCACAGTCTGTCTATCTGCCCGTCAACTGCAAAAGCTGCTTCGGCATCGTAAAAGCTAAAGGCAGCAGCCACAAATGATGAGAAGTCAATTCGATTCAAAAACTTAGGGGTCTTCAGTCAGTCTTCAAATATTTGATGAATCCATCAGTTGTGCTCGTCCGTTACTCAAAAGTGCGTGTTATATTAAAATTTTAATTTCAAAAACAAAAAAGTGATTTTATTTAAAAAATTTTTTATAATTATTTAGTAATTTAGTTTTTATTTTTTATTTCAAGAAAGAAAAAATTTAAATGTTAATTTCTTAATAATCCTCATAAAATTACGAATATGAGTAAAATGATTTTGAACTATATTTTGTACTAAGAGTACCTACCTCGGAAGATAAAACAAACGATTTCTTTTTGTTTAATTTTAATTTGTCAAAAATAATATTAAAAAAAATTTTATTATTATTTTAAAGGTTTTTCGTAATTTTTTTTTGCAAATATTGATGTTGGCTTTTTTTTTTGTTTAAATAGTTAAATATGTGTGTAAATAAAATAATTACTTAAATTTTTTCAAGGGGTTTTACGAGCAAATTACAAAATTTACTTTTATTATTAAATACAAGGGTAAATTTTAGTAATTTCTTAAAAAAAAAACAAGTAAGAGTGTTATATTCGACTGAGCCGCATCTTATATACCCACGGTCATATATAAAACATCTCTGTACTATATTTAGTCGTCACAACTATATAGGTCAATTACACTGCTCTGCAGCCAAATTCTCCTTTTAATAAAACTATGTGGACTACATGGATTTTGATGCGCTAAACTCAGATCCGTTGTCGGTTTTTTTCCATCAGATCTGGATTCTTTTTTATGGGCGTGGCAAATTTTTCCCCTTAAATTATTCAGGTACGGAGACCTATTTCGTCCTAACTCGAGAACGACTCATCCGATTTTCAAAATTAAAACACTTAAAGATGCATAACAAAATTTCATTTATTTTAGTCTAATTTAATTTTTCTGTATCTCTTATCCTTTTGGAGTTATTTAGAAATTAATGGAGAAAAATTTTTTTTTCGTGTAAAATTCGTAATTTTTTTCAGGTTAAAAATGTAATAAAAAAAAAGATAAAGTAAAATTCTAACATTTTAAACATTTTTCTAAGACCTACATATCTTAAGAATAAAATAAGCTATAAACCATAAAAATCGGTTTAAAATTTTTTTTTAACCTGAAAAAAGTTACGAATTTCGCACGAAAAACAATTTTCTCCATTAATTTCTAAATAACTCCAAAACGATAAGAGATACAGGAAAATTATATTAGACTGAAATAAATGCAATTTTGTTATGCATCTTTAAATGTTTTAATTTTGAAAATCGGATGAGTCGTTCTCGAGTTAGGACGAAATAGGTCTCCGTACCTGACTAATTTAAGGGGAAAATTTTCCACGCCCATAAAAAAAATCCAGATCTGATGGAAAAAAAACCAACAACGGATCTGAGTTTAGCGCATCAAGATCCATATAGTCCGCATAGTTTTATTAAAAGGAAAGACAAAACATGAATTTTTGCAGAGCAGTGTTATTAGGTACTATATATATTCACAATTCCCCGACAACATTCCAATTGGAAAAAGAGGTACCTCTCTCAGAGAATGAGCTGCATCCGATTCTATTTTTAGACTCATTGAAAGGGACCTACGTTTTAACTCCGGTTCCGAACGGCAAATGCATTAGTTAGAGAAGTTTTGCGTAGCCTAATAGCTGAGTTATGAGGTGAACTGCCGCAAGAAAGTGCTACAGTCGGTCAAGCCCCACCATATGATACCCTTCACCCCTAAGGTCAAAGGTGTTCGTTTTCGTGTATAAAGACAAGTATTTGATAAATTTTGCCATCATTCAGACATTTTTTCAAAACTATATATTTAAGCTGTTTCCGTCATTTAGACTTATATGAGAGCTAGGGTCAAAGTGGACCTATTGTCTTGAAATTTGGCAAATTGATTAAAGTTTTAATACAAATAATGTATGTTAAAAACAAACTTAAAATTCCCATTATCTTCAGATTTACGAGCTTTTTAGTGATTTTTGTCTCATTTAGAGCGTTTTGACATAAGAGTTTGTATGGGAGCTATGGTCAAATGTGGACCGATTTCAACGAAATTTGCTACAGTGATTTTGGTTTACTTAGGTAGTATTTGTTTTAAATTTCATGAAAAAAATATTGATATTTGTGGCCTAATAATCAATTCCGGGAAGTGGGACCTATACGAGGTACCGTAAATAATGGCCAGATTTTGACGGATTTCAGTAGCCATGGTCCCATTATCATATATTGAACGAATTTCTATATTTAAATCGCTACTGATTCTAAACAAAATCACTCCATTTTTGAAGCGGTGGTAAAAAGGAATCGCAAGCTACAACATTTAATGATCAAGTGGGAATTAGAGGTTGTATGTCACACATGCAATAGTAACACGTAAGCAGCCCCGCGAGTTCTTTTTAAGGGCCTTATAAGATGCTTATGCATCCAACGCATAGTTAGCACAGCATGATAATGATATTGATTTTAGTTTTTTTTTTTTTGAATTGGCTCCAGTTTTCGAGATATACATTTTTTTCAAAAAAGACGTTTTGCACGACTAATATTAATATAACTAAAAAATGGCTTGCCCATTGCCCAAGTAAAAAAAAAATCGGTGACAGTATTGTCTTTAAGTTACACTCACAATATTATTCAATTCATTCAACAGTTACAGAGATATTCTACAATTTAAACCAAAAAATTGTTTTTTCCAAAATTTTTTTGTTTTTTAAAATAACATAAAAATATAAATATATAGTAAAAGCAAATCTTCCATTCTGTTGTATAGATGGATATGTTCCAAACAAAACGAGCTAAATCTTGTTATGATCCATCAAGAACTAAAGGTTCTATTAAAAATTAACTAACGAAAGGATGGAATATTTTTCTACATTACTAATAAAACAAAATAACAACAAGTAAGAAAGTGCTATATAGTCAGTCAAGCCCGACCATACGATACCCTTCACCTTTAAGGTCAAAGGTCTGTTCTTTTCGTCTATAAAGACAAGTATTTGATAAATTTTGCCATCATACAAACATTTTCTCAAGACTTTTACTATATATTTAAGTTATTTTCGTCATTTGGACTAGGGTCAAATTTGAACGGATTATATCGAAAATTAGCAATTTGATTATAGATTTAAAAAAAATTATGTATGCAAAAGAACATAAAATTGTCATTGTCTTCAGATTTACGAGCGTTTTAGTGATTTTCGTCTCATTTAGTGAGTTTTGACAGAAGAGATTGTATGGAATCTATGGTCAAATATAGACCGATTTCAACGAAATTTGGTACAGTAATTTTTGTTTACATTAGAGGCTGTTCACATATTACGTTTTTACCTCCCCTTATAAATTTTAATAGATGTACTAATACATACTTGTGAACCGCCGTGGTATAGCAGGTTAGTCATCTGCCTAGCATACCAGAGGTCTCAAGTTCGATCCCTGGCCAGACCCACTCGAAAAAAAAAATAACTTTTCAAAAAAGCGGCGGTTTACCTCATAACTCAGCTAGCCACTGGTTATTGAGTATTAGGCTATGTTAAACTTCTCTAACCAATGCATTTGCCGTTCGGAGACGGAGTTAAAACATAGATCCCTTTCAATGAGTCTAAAAAGAGAATCGGATGCAGCTGATTGTCTGAAAAAAGTACCACTTGTTCCAATTGGAATGTTGTCGTAGAAATTATTATTATTAGTATTATTGGTCAGTATATCGAATTTTATTAGAATCGGTCCATATTTGACTATAGCTCCCATATACATTGGTGGTCACGTATTTAGCACAAATGGTACCTGTTATCTCTTATAGGAAATATTAAGTCCTAATTCAATTTTTTTCACTACTTTTTTTTTGTAATGTATTACACGTGATGCGAAGATGAAGTCGTATTCCTTTTATATATATATTTTTAAAAAAATTATATTTATTTTTGCAATCATTCAAAACTAACCCATAAAAAATACTGGACATTAGAGCGTCTCGACTTATATGGGGAAAAAATAAAGTTCGCCGTACACCATCGAATATTAAGCATTGCTATGAGGTAGTTTCGAAAAAAATTTTTTTAATTTTTTTTGTTGCACATTGGGGTCGCCAAAATACATTTTTCGTTATATCTTCGGATCTCGAAGTGTGATATATCGATGTTTTTGTCCCGAGGAGGCCAACATTTTTCTTTAATAGTCATTATTCTCAGGTATCCGGTTCTAGTATTTATCTATCAGACCCCTGTTCCTAATACCCTAATGTACCACCCTAATATCAGAAAATTAAAGTTTTTAAAAAAACGTTAAACTTTTACTAAGGAAGTTTTTCGATTTTTCAAACCGATCTATTACAAACAAGGAATTTCTTATTTTGTTGCACATAGGGATCGCCAAAATACATTTTTCGTTATATCTTCGCCATTTACTGTCGGATCTTAAAGTGTAATATATCGATGTTTTTGTCTAACGAAGTCCAATGTTTTGCGATATTAATCATTGACCTTAAATACATTCATCTACATAGTACCTACCCAAGATATCTTAACTCATACAACAGGAATTATAAAAATTTTAAATCTTTTAATCAATTATGTTTTGAAAAGACTCAAGTTTGCTGTATTTTTGAGGGCTCTCAAGTTCTGAAAAAATGTGGCCCATGCGTTGCTCACCAGTGACAGCCAAGGCAGATTAATGTACTACATGAACAAAACGTTCAGTGTCTGTTTAAAGCTGGCAAAGGCAATGTGGGTGAGCGCGCTTCACATGCATACATATTCGCTCTTGAGAGTCACACGTATTTGCAGTTACTCTCAAATCACAAAAAACAAAAAAAATTTAATCTTAGGCAAGCATTCGTAACAGATGGTTGTGTTTTCGCTTAATGTTAAAAATCAGTACACGGAAAAAATGTTTCTTGTCGAGTGGGAAGATGATTTCTTATTTGCTGAAAATTATTTCGGCAAATCTGAATGTCTAATATGCCAATGCACGTTATCACGTACAGAAAAATTTTATTTAGAAAGACATTACCTTTCTCGCCACGGTGAGTATAAGAATAAAACTGGCGATGAGAGGAAAAGTCTAATTGTTGAATTGAAGAAAAAATTTTATCAAAAGTATTTAAATGATTCGATGCAACCAGAAGTAAGTAAGAACGATGAAGCCCTAATGAAAAGAAAAGCTTCTTATATTGTAGCTACTGCTTTATCGAAGAGGTGTCGTTCATTTGAAGATGGGGAGTTGTATAAAGAAATTCAAGATGAAGTGCTTGCTTGTTTTGGTCAAAAAGCCGTCGAAATGCGGGCTATTTTAAACGATATACCACTTTCCTCGCGGACTCTTCGACGTCGGAATGAAAATATCAGTGCATTCATTTATTCAAATATCAAAAAAAAAATATTAAATTGTAAATATTTTTCCATTTGCTTAGATGAATGCACTGATATAAACGATACAGCCCAGTTAATTATTTGTGTAAAGACCGTGGACAAAAATTTGATTATACACGAAGAGATTTTAACCTTGATAGGATTACATGGACATGTAAAGGGGAAAATTATTTTTGATAAAACCCAAGAAGAGCTTTTTTCATTCGCTGATAAGCGTAAGTTATGCTCCGTTTGTACGGACGGAGCAAATGTGATGGCGGGGAAAAAAGAAGGCTTCGTGGGACATTTATTAAAAAATAATTTTAACATTTACGTGTTCCATAGTATTATCCACCAACAGGCATTATTTACAAAGGCGATAAACTTGTCCAACACTATGCAAATTTTAATAAAAGTTGTTAATAAAATTAGAGGTGGACATAATGCCCTTAGTCATCGGAAATTCAAAGAATTTCTTAATGAGGTAAATGCACAATACAGCGATTTACTTATGTACACGGAAATAAGGTGGCTCAGCAAGGGCTATTGTCTTCAAAGACTATATAGCCTTCGTGAGGAAGTAGTCCTCTTTTTAGAAACAAATAAATGTGAAGAAATGAATGACATTATTTTAAAATTAAAAGACCCAATTTTTTTATTAGATTTTTCATTTTTAACGGATATTACAGAATTTGTAAACGAGGTAAATCTCCAGTTACAAGGAAAAAATAAAAACATCTTTGATCAAGTTTATTCAATCCAAAATTTTATAAAAAAAATTCAAAATTTGATAGTAAATTTAAAAAATTCAAATTTAAAAAATTTAAAACGTACATCTGAAGTTTTTAGAAAGCCTTTTGAAAATAAATTAACCGAATACATCAATGTTTTGGAAAATATTATCTTAAATTACAGAAAAAGATTTGAAGACTTCCAGAAAATTAACAATATAATAGAATTACATAATAATCCGTTATCATGTAACATGGAAAATCAAAACATTGAAATAAAAAATGAACTATTAATAATGCGTGATGATTTAACTTTGCCCCTTTGTAATGGGTTAGATTTCTGGAGAAACGTAAATGAAAATACATATCCAAAAATCAAAAACGAAATTCTAAAACTTTATTCAATGTTTGGGTCAACATATTTATGCGAGTCGTCATTTTCTATATTAAAATTGGTCAAAAATAAATATAGAAATCGACTTACAGATGAACATATAAGGGATCTGATTCGAATAAAATGTTGCCCTTACGAAATTGATATTAATGAAGTTATGAACAAATTTTAATATTTTATTTATAAAACATGTAAATATGTACATTATGTTGATATTGAATGGATCTTATTTTATTTTGTTACTTATTACGAATATTTATCTATCCAAAATTTTAAATTAATCAGTTAATTGCAGCCCGATTATCAGTTAGTTTAATTAGTTTGTCCAAGTCTGAATCAAGTCCTAGAAATTCTGTCTGAGTCTACGTCCACACCTAAAATTGTATTTATATCTCTTTCTGAAACTACATATATCAATTCAAAATTTTTAAATTTTTGCCTATTGCATAAAAAACCTTTACTTTATCGTCGAGGAATTTATTTTACTCATGCCAAAAGCTTTTGAAAAATCTATTGCAGAATATACACCAATTTTTTTCCTTACAATTCTAAACTTTTCCCTTACAAATTGCAAACTAAGCTAAAATTTGTTTTAAGTTTATATAAATCCAAATATAAAATTTAACAAAAAGACTACTTTCTCGCTTGCACTTTTAATTAGGGAAAAGACCAATAAATTTTTAACAGTGTAATTGCAACTTTTCATCGGTGTTACCAAAGCGAAAAATTTAGTATTACACATATTTTCACTCAAATTTATCCAATAATTAAAAATAGTACAAAACAAATCTTTTAAAATTGTTTCATTTGTTTCACATATACTTTTAATGTAACTGTTTACCACAAAAAATCTTCAAAAAAATTGTCTATCCAAAAAAATGAGTAATACTAAACCTAATGCTTTTATTTACCGCTATGTTTTTGATTTTAAAATGTTTCTTTTGTGTTATCCAATAAAATTTAATTAAAAAAAAATAAGTTGAAATAAAAAATGTATATGTGGAATTAATTTTCGTATGATTAGAGAAAAAATGCACCCATAGTACTAATTGCTAATGCAAAGTAGAGAAAATAAAGCTATTTTTGATATTTTACGTTAAAAGCAGTAGATTTTTCCTAGCCACTGTTGAACAACACCTACAGTGGCTAGGAAAAATCTACTGCTTTTAACGTAAAATATCAAAAATCGCTTTATTTTTTCTACTACTAAACCTAAAGTTTTCATTATTAATTTTATTTCGTATAGTTTTTTATTTTGAGCTGCATGGTTACCCGTTAAATTCTATACATACATTTTTTTATTTTGACTTAATTTTTTATAAATTTAATTTTATTGGATAATACAAAACTGTAAATAAGAGCATTTGGTTTTATTTTTACTCATCTTTTTTGAATAGTCAATTTTTTGACGACAACAGTTACGTTAAACAAAAGTAACAAATTTAAAAGATTTGTTGTTAAATTTCCGAAATTTAAATTGCGTTTTCAATATTTTTTTTTACCTATGCAAAGAAAAATATCTTTGAATGTTTTATGTTCTTTTAATTTTTTATGAATCACTTTTAATCAAATAGCGTTTTAGGAAATGATTTTTTTTATTAAAAAAGTTAAAAAAAATTGAGATTTGAGGAAAAATTTTTGATTTTCTAAATCTATTTTTATTAAAAATATTAAAAAAATAATATTAAAAATATGTGGCAAAGATTGGCTATTTTCCATATTTTTTGCCCATATAATTTATATAAATATTTGTACCAAACAATTTTCATATGAATCGGCAACACTTATTACATCGTTGAAGCTTCACAATTCAGTTTATCACGAGCATCTGATCAAGACGGTTGTTTGGGCGCTCGTTGAAGCAATATTATTTAAGGGGTGGGGAGAACGCTCGTTTCTTTGAAACATTGTTCTCACACACACAGACCCAAAATGTTTATGTGTTTGTGCCTATCTTTGGTTTAAAGGCATAGATAAGCTGTGAAAATAATTAAGTTTAGTTTTATAATCATTGACCTCAAGTACATTCTTCTAGTACTTTTTTTTTGATAATGATCATTGATCTCAGATATCCGTTCTAGTATTTATTTAAAATTGTGAATAAATATCATGTAAAAATTCACAGTGTAAATACCCAAACAGTCTCTTAGTTTGTCTTGCTATTCGTTTTATCCACGAAATAATTGTTTGAATTTCATCTGTGTCTGTATTAATCGCGTTGTGTTTAATTTAATTATAAACTATTAAAAATTAATTTAAATAAACAACAGCCTCCCGAACTCTCCGCTTTTATTTTATCCGCCATTCTGGTTCTTGTGAAATCCAACCTCAAGCAATTCCAATAGATGATATATCTTGGGTTCATCAATTGCCGGACGACGTTCAACAAATGCTTCGTCTGCCCATAGAAAATAACGTTTACTTTTTCCACCCGGTCCACAATTTCAGAATTTTTTTGACTGAGCCGCCATGCTTGCAATTCTTAATGCAAGAACTGCTGAAGCATTACAGTTTTCCAAAGATGTATGTGTTAAGATATATTGGGTAGGTACTATGTAGAAGAATGTATTTAAGGTCAATGATTAATATCGCAAAACATTGGCCTTCGTTAGACAAAAACATCGATATATTACACTTTAAGATCCGACAGTAAATGGCGAAGATATAACGAAAAATGTATTTTGGCGATCCCTATGTGCGGCAAAATAAGAAATTCCTTGTTTGTAATAGATCGGTTTGAAAAATCGAAAAACTTCCTTAGTAAAAGTTTAACGATTTTTTAAGAGCTTTAATTTTCTGATATTAGGGTGGTACATTAGGGTGGTAGGAACAGGGGTCTGATAGATAAATACTAGAACCGGATACCCAAGAATAATGACTATTAAAGAAAAATGTTGGCCTCCTCGAGACAAAAACATCGATATATCACACTTCGAGATCCGACTTTAAATGCCGAAGATATAACGAAAAATGTATTTTGGCGACCCCAATGTGCGACGAAAAAAATTAAAAAAAAATTTTTCGAAACTGCCTCATAGCAATGCTTTATATTCGATGGTGTACGGCGAACTTTATTTTTTCGAGACGCCCTACTGGACACATTTTTAGCACAAATTAAAAACAATGTTTATTAAAAATCAAAAACAAGTTATTAATTACAATTTCTTGAAAAAAACCTAATATTTTGTAGGATATCCTTTATTTTGTATAACTATCGCACATCTTTTCAAGAGCCAGGTATCGCTCATTTGGTATAGCGTGCCATATTTTTTGGATTTCCTTACATAAATTATTTAAGTTGTTAGGTTTTTTGCTTGTTATATGCTTCTCTATATCATTCCAAAGATTCTCAATAGGATTGAGATCCGGAGATTGAGCTGGCCATTTCAAAACATCTATTTGACTCTCCTCCAAGCAACACTTCACAGTACGTAAAGTGTATTTAGGGTCATTGTCATGCAAGAAGCGCCAGCTAGGTGGCATCTTTGCCTCTGCTTATGGTATAATGATATCGGCTAGAATATTTTTATAAACGTGTTGATCCATACGTATGTCAATTTTGTGTATTGGACCAACCACATGCCCAGAGAATGCAAGCCACACCATCACATTTCCTCCACCCTGTTTTACAGTCTTTGACGTATACTTTGGGTTGTGCTGCATGTTCGGAAGATACCATACATATCTCTTTCCATCAGATCCAAATCAGCAAGACTTTGATTCGTCGCTCCAAAGTATGTTTTTCCAAAAATCTAATGGCTTTTCCAAATGCTATCGGACGAAAGAAATTCGTGACTTCAAATTCTTTTTTGACACATGTGGCTTGTGTTGCACAATACAGCCACGCGATTTTTTTTTCATTAAGACGCCTTTGTATCGTTCTGTCGGAGACATCAATACCGTATTTTGATGACACTTCACTATTTGTTTCACTGGAGCTCTAAAAAGGGTCGGCCACTGACATTCTATGTATTAAAGAATCCTCTTTTGTTATCGTTTTTCTTGGTCTAGGTGCCCGTGAACCCTTTTTAATTGTTCCGTGTGCTTTTATATGGCTCAAAGCATTATATACCATCTTTCTGGAGCAATTTAAAATACTTGCTATTTCACTTACAGGACATCCTCTCGAATTTATTTCACAAATCACCTGTCGTTGCGTTTCTGTGCACCATTTAATTTTGGCCATGTCTAATACATATTTTATTTCTGAAAAACTGTACACAATATGATGAAAAACTTACCAAAAATTAATTAAAAATTAAAAAACTAACATAAATGTAAAATGTTTAATATTTGTGCTAAATTTGTGTCCAGCTCCAATTGCGTATTACCAACAAATAAATTATATATGAAGCAATTGAAGAAAGGGAATAACAAAAAGAGTAACGGGACTTGTCGATCACACCATAAGCTACACATCGTGGCAAAAAAAAAAGAAAATTATTACTCCAACAGAAAAATATACGGTTTTGAAAAAAACGCATAACTAGTGTGCTAAATATGTGACCACCACTGTATATAAATCTACCTTAGGAAACTTTTTTTTTTTTTTTTCCAAGAAGTTTTTATTGTTTATTTATTCATTCATTCATTTTACATGTTTGTTTCTTAAGTCTATTGTTTTTTACATTATATAAAAAAGTTAATAAACCCACTAAGCTATTCAGCTTGTCAGTAGGATATGATTAAAAATTATATAAATGTTCTTAAAAATAGACATAAATTCATTGCGAACTTATAAAATATTTTTTAAGTTGTTTTTTTCTTTTGAAAACATTGGTATCATTTATTATACTGCTTGGTATCTTGTTAAAAATAGTTGGAAGAGTTACACCTAGAGTGCTTCGCCCATATTCGTTTTGAAACCGCTGGACTTTGTATTTGCCTTGAGCTCTCCTTCTGGTATTGTGTTCATGGTCTAAGACATTGAGGAACCTGCTGTCCTTATAAAATTCGTTTGCCAGAGTCATAAAGTAGATGCTGTTAATATTTAGTACGTTTAAAGTTGTAGCTATGTTAGTGTTTTGTGTATTTTGTTGAGTTTCTCTTTGTTGCATGACATTTTCCCTGTTGTTTTGGATTGTGTTTAGTGTTGTGATATTTGTTGTTTGGAAATGCGTCCTATTAATGATCTGCGTTGAGGTTTGGTGTGATGCGTTGTTGAAATTTGTGTTGATTGATATATTGTAGTTCATATTGTGATTAGATCTGGTGATAGTTGTGTTTATGTTTGTTGCGACAGTGGATGTGTTGATGGAATTTGTATTTTGTGAGAGTTTATAGTTTTTCTGTAGTGTTTTAAGTATCTGGTTTTGAGTGCTTTGTAGGGCTCTGCAATGTTTAGAGCTTCCCCATGCCGATATGCCATGTCTGACGTGGGATTCCACTAATGAAAAATACACTTGTCTAAGCACAGTGTATGTGGAGCAATAACTTAAATGATAGAGCATGTATGCTGTTTTTCGTAGTTTCTTTTGTAAAGATTCAATATGTGGTTTCCACTTAAATGTGATGTCAACTAAAACCCCTAAATATTTGTAACTATCCACAGTTTCAATTGTTGTGTTGCAATTGGTGCAGGTTATGTTAGAGAGATTTTGTGTTTTATGTAAGCAATCATTGGTGTGAAATATCAGATTGATTGGTATTGGTGAAATATGCCTCGGCCGTATATGCATGATTTTAGTCTTTGTTGCGTTTATGACTAAGCCGTTGTCGTGACACCATTTATTGGCTATGTCTAACTCTGTTTGCATAGTAGCTATTGCTGTATTTATGTTCCTATCGGATACTACGATCGCAGTGTCGTCAGCATATGCGAATGTTTTACTTGTTTTTAGAGAACTGAGCAAATCGTTTGCGTAAATAATGTATAGTATTGGTCCCAGTTTTGAACCCTGTGGTACCCCACAATCTATAGTTTTTTTTTCACTTAGATTATCTTGAATTTTAACTTGATATGATCTGTATTCAAGGTAGCTTTTAAACCAAAGTAGTGTTGCTCCTCTTATGCCAATTCTTTCAAGCATTTCAAGGAGTTTTGCATGTGATAACGTATCGAAAGCTTTGCTAAAGTCTATAAATAGAGAAATACATTGCATACCTTCACTTAAATTCGTATTTATGTAATTTGCAAAGTTGCCTAACAATTTGTTAATATTTTTTCCTTTTTGAAACCCAAACTGGTTATTGTTAATAATTTTGTATTTTTCAAGAAACATCGTTAATCGTCGTACCACAATTTCTTCCATAACTTTTTCGATGATTGGAAGAATAGCTATAGGCCTATAATTGTTACAGTCTGTTTTACTTCCAGCTTTATATATTGGCCTAATTATTGACGTTTTTAAGGCGTTTGGAACAATAGCAGTATTTAGACTTAAGTTAATTAAATGTGTTATAAGTTTTGTAAGATGTGTTGCGTTTTGTTTAATGTCTATTGGTCTTATACCATCAGCTCCAGCACTTTTATTTGTGTTTAATGTCTTTAATATATTATAAATTTCATTTTCATTTGTTAGTGTCAAATATAGTGAGTTTTTAGTTGTTATTGTGTTGCATTTAAGCGTTTGTATTTGGCAATTATGCACAATATTGTAGATGTTATCTTTTATATTATTTGCAAAGTCATTTAGTAAATTCTGTAAATTATTAGACCCAAAGTGTTTAAGTACGTGTTCATCAATATTATTTGTTTTTTTTCCTATAATTTCATTTATTATTTGCCACGTTACGCGCACGTTATTTTTATTTTCTATAAATTTTTTTCTAAAATAATTGTTTTTTTCATAATTAATTTTTTTATTTAGTAAATTTCTGAATTTTTTGTATTCTAGCTCAAAGATTTTATTAGATCTTTTATTTCGCCATTTTTTAAAAAGTTTATCCCTTATCTCACACTGCATAATTAGTTCTTCACTTATCCAAGGATTAGAAGATCTTTTTCTACCCTGTTTCATGGTTTTCATAGATTTTTTGTATATTTCGAAAAAAGTATTTGATATATTATTATATAAAATATTTACATCTTGTGTATCGTATATTAATTGATTCCAGTTTGTATTCTTAATTTGTTTGCACACTGTTTTGTTGTTCAACTTAAGCAAAGGTTCATATGCACATCGGTCAATGCTGTGATCTTTAACTTCTTGATAAGTAGCACAAAATAGAGAGTAATGGTCTGTTACCGTTGTTGTTATTATTGTTGCATATTGATCTGCGCTCTGTTCTTTAGTTTTAATAAATATATGATCGATGCAGGTAGCTGTGTTTTGCTTAACATCTTCACGAGTGGCCTCTTTTATCATGCATTTTAGACCATTCGATAGGAGCATTTCAAGATATGTTGTTGTTGTTTTATTTTGTTTGCTTATATCGATATTTATATCTCCAACCAATATAATGTCTTTTTTTCTGCTAATTTTATTTAAAACATTTTCAACTTCGGTTATAAAATCGGAAACTTTTTGGTCGGGGGGGCGGTAAATGGAAATGAAAGAGAAGAATTTGCTCTTAATTTTAACATCAAGTTGTATTATTTCAAAAGATTTAACGTTTATTGGCACTTGGGTATAGCTGATATTTTCTCTTACATAGATAGCTATCCCCCCACCTCTACCGTATCTGTTCAAGAAAACCGAATTAAAACCATGGATATTATAAAGATTATTTTCGTTGTCATTTATATTTGTTTCCACCAGTATTATAAACTTAAGTTTATTAATTATTTCACTAATGCTTACAATAAATGGTGTAAAATTGAGCCTTAGTGAGCGAATATTCATAAAAATAAATGTTGTTGGATAACTTAAATATTGTTTTTTAATTTCATTGGGGTAATTAATAGTTTGATATTTGATATTTGGATTCATTTTTATAAAATGTTTTTTTTAATGTTTTTTATTTTTTTTTTATTTTGTATTTGTGGTAATAAAAAGATAACATATAACAAAAAAAGGAAAAATTAATTAATTTGTATTGGTAATTAGTTCAATATCGGTGGCATTATTGATAAAAATTGGTGAAGAGTTCTCATTTCTACGCGCAAATATTTTTCCATCTCTGACCCACACAAATTTCCAATTCGACTCCTTTGCTTTCGTCTTGGATATCCACAGTAGTTGACGATTGTGATATGTTAGCTGGTCATTAATGTAAATGTATTTAGTGTCAGTAGAATTGATTTCTTCATTATTGACAATTTGAGCATCCACTCGATGTCGTAAAATTTTACTCATCAATTCTCTTTTTTTGTTAAGTGAAGAAAATTCTACGACGATTTTATTTTCCAGCTTTTTCAGCCTATACGCATTATTAACGTCCGTTTCGTTTATTTCTACATTGAGAGAGTAAGCTATGGCTTTTAGGACATCATATGGAGAAAGATCTAAATTGGTTACATTTTTTATTTCGATATTCCTAGATATCATTTGCTGCTCGATTTTGTTTACTCTTACATCCATTAAATTGATCTGTTCCTCTCTCTTCTTGTCTTTTGCAGTAAGATCATTCACTTGATCGACAAGTTTTGAGAGAGTTGTTGTAATTGTAGAGAGTGCAGATTGGATCTCGTCTTTAATTTGTAGTTGCGATACGTTTATATTATTAGCAACTTGCTCAATTTTAGCTTTAATCTCTTTCATGTCAGTTTTGAGGTCGTTGACATCTGATTGGACTGAGCACAATGTGGAATTTACAGAGTTTAAAGAGAGCGAATCTTTAAAAATTTTTGTTCGGCTTTGTTCATCAGCGTTCTCATCATCACTACTTCTCTGCTGTTTTTGTTGGTTTATTTCCTCAGAAACGATAGTAGGGGGAATGGGGGATTTGTTACGAATTTTACATGTAGAGCATTTCCAATTAGTTTTTCTCTCACCGTACATGTTAGAGTAGGTAAATTCTGATAGAGAGCAACAAGGTGAAAAGTGGTAATTTGCATTACAAGTAAAACATTTAACGTATGTTGCTGTTGTAATTTCGCACTCGCACTTGTTGCAGAAAACTTTGCTCATCTTTTCGTTTTTTCGCTTTTGTCTCTTTAGTTTTTTTATAAATTTATTATAAAGATTTTATTTTATTTTAAAAAGTAAAAAACACTGTCACAGCTTCAGTTTTCAACACAATTTTAGTATTAAATTTTAGCACTTTTTGAGCTGATTTAAATTATTTTTTTATTTGATTTTAGAGGGTTTTATATCCGTCAAAAATTGCTTTTATTTAAGAGCGATTTAAAAACACATCCGTTCGCAACGAAACTGAACTAGAACTAGTTAATTGTTGATAAATATTAAATTATAGTAGCCATTACACTAAAATTTGGTACAAAATCGGTTCACATTTAACCATATAAAAACCACTGTTCAGACGCAGCACTTAAGATATTGCCCAAACACATCGAATTTTAGATGTGCAGAAATAGATGAATTTAAAAAAATACAGTTTTTAAATAAAATTTTGAATTCACATCGAATTTTGATTTTTAGCGATATTTCTTGTATTTATGAACCGATTTTAATGAAATTTAATAGCGTTTTCTAAAACTTTATATAAAGTTTAAAAGAAAATTAAAAAAAAAAAATACAGATTTTTTACAAAAAAAAAAAACGACGTCGTATTTGAAGTTTTGGCGACATCTTAGGGCAAAAGAATGTACCGTATTTGATAATATTTATATCGTTCAGCTTTAGAAGATTTTCTAAGAACTGATATATAATTCATATAAGACACTACAACATAAATGAATCATAAAATCGTGATCTCGAAACAGACACTAAATGAGGTTGATTGGAAAGTACGTCTGTTGCAATATAGGAAAATTCAAATCTAATGTCCACAAACACTACTCTATCCTTCTTCCCACAACTAATTTTCCATTCCCTGAGTGTTGGTCCTAAAAAATACGTAAAATGGATATTACCACTGTTTCCGGACTTTGAGAAGGAATTTAGTAAGCTTTCTCACAACACCATTTGGAAAGCTTTTAAATGCAAAGGCACCCCTCAAAAACTAATATCAAAAACCTACAGCGCAGTGATAGCAGCGACATTAAAACGAGAGTGAAACGGTGATGCGTTATGTCTCCTTTACTAATGGGAAACGTCACAAGAAGCTCTTACGGCATACAGTGGACAATCTATGAAATAATATAAAATTTAGTATATGCCGATGACATTCGAGTTTTGTCTCACAGTGACATGTCTAAAAAATATGAGACTACTAGAAGCAGAAACTTCGAAAGCAGGACTAAAGATTAATCTAGGTAAAACTAAATCTAAATATGTTAGTCTACCACTGAAAATGTATGTCACGGACCTAGAAAATATGGAAATTTTGTGTTATCTTGGCAGTATAATTGATACTACCGTAAGATTCGATGGGGAAATTATTAGCCGCATTAACTGTCCACCCTGCATGGCAGAGCTTAAATATATCAAGAGCTACAAAGATAAAAATATTTAACTCCAATGTAAGGTCCACTCTACTTTGGTCATACAAAAAGCAAATTAAAATACTTAAATTGTACTAAGTTAGTACCACCGTACCAATTTGGATTAAAATGTACAAAAAAAGCACTATTGTATCATGTTTGCCATCTTAGGTTTGGAAGTAAAGGAGTTCTGCATCGATCGGAACAAATGGTAGTCAGAAGCCAAAACTTCCTATCCACCGATTTCCTAATAGTTTTTTACTTATCTTGTTACATGTGGTCGTGCGGTGTCATAATGGATGATTATAGCCTCATGTCTGGTCGAATATTCGAATGCGTTTCTGTTGATTGCCCTCTTCAAAAGAATCAATTTTCTTTGGTACATGTTAATAAACGGCGTATTTGGACTTCAATAAATGTGTCTAACGAACATATATGTTTGATAGATCAGATAAATCGTAAAGAGATGCACCCAGATGAAAAGCCTTTAGATTTTCTAGAGGTTTCTCTTCCTGCTCAATTGTGTGACAACTCCGAGAGTAGTCGTTACTCTCAAGATTAATTCTACTATCATGCAACCCAAAAACACAGTGCAGTGTAAGTATTGAGATTAAGTAGCAAAGTCTTCCTCGCTACGTTTATTTTCGTAAGTGGAACATGTTTGCTTCGAAACTAATCAAGTGGTCTCTATGAGCTGTATAAATATTGCACTATTTGAGATTTGAAGGCGGTCAATATCTTCCCAACTAAGAAAAGCTCTAGCGTTGGCAAGCTTAAATGCCGCAATATTTCCAGGTACTATGTATTGCGAGTTCAATGTTGGAAAGTCTTACCATATCATTAAAATAAACCAGATATTGTCTAGTGAAAACACATATAGAGTTCTGACGTATATTGTGTAACAATATAGCCATTTGGTGTCCCTGTATATGGTATGGGCTGAAATATTATACAGCCTGAATAATACGCAGAGATCAGGGAGCTTAAAAGAAATTTCCCTCCCTAATAGCGGGATAAGAAAAGCCCCATCGCTCGAAGAGAGGAGTATTATTATATAGTTTATCCTTATTCCTTACCCGGATTGTCGAAATAAAGATATTTGTTGAGCCATTAATTCGACCGGGTGCCAGTTAAGCTAACAAATAGTGCCTAGAACCAAACCATCGCCCTAATGACACCTTTGCTGAGTGCAGGCCACTGACTGGCTCTATGTAAATGTATGGTTTGCCTACATTCATATAGAGCCAGTCAGTGTTTGTAGGAATTAGACCTATTAGACTGTTCTACATAAGTAGAGTGCAATAGATGCTAGATTTGGTGTTCAGGCGTCCTTTAGCCAGAGTTTTAGATATTTATCACAGTCAGTGAGCATAGGTCTTACCACATCCAAACTTAGAAGGGTAAAGTTTTGTCTTTTGTATTTCCTAGAGAATAATACAAGTTCCGTTTTGGAGGGATTGACTAATAGACCATTGAAAGGCTTCAACGCGTTGTGACAGGCTGTTTACAATTATTTTCTATTAAGCTATTGAATCACCATTTGCTTATGCGACGGTACGGATTCCCAAGAAATATATATAGTTCAAGACTCAACAAAAAAAGGTAGAACACCGCCTCGATATGCTAACTTGTATCTTATCAAACAAGTTCAAGATTAATTTAGGGGTGCCACAATACTTCATTTATTTATCTTTAGCGCTATGAGATAAAACACAATTAAATCATTAAATCGTGATCTCGAAACCATATCTGGACACGATAAAAACATGTAATTTCAAATACCTTTTTAGAAAAAATTGAATATTTTAAAAATTTTAATTTTGACCCTGGTAATAAAAGGGTTAATGACATACGATTTCAACCAAATTTTTTATATATATCTAACCATTAAAGCAATAATTATTTCAGTTCCACTTATAAAAATCGCTAATATATAACAGTTCACGTACTTTTTTATAACTGTTGAAAAATTGGATTTTTGTCGAAATTTTTTTATTTAAAGACGCCGGTACGGCTAAGCCGTTATTGCTATCGATCTAATTTTTTCTTTGTGGTAATCTGCAGGGTGTTCTTACTAACATTCTGGAACCATTTTTTAACTTTTTTCGAATTCGTTTATCAATTTATTGAAAAAACCAAAAAAAGAAGTTTTGAAAACGGTATGAAAAAATTACTTTTTTTCGACCTATGCAAAAGTGACTTAACGTTAGACGATTGTAACAAAAATGTTTATTTAAATATCTTGTGGACTCAAAAAAGGAAAAAAGTTAAACTTATTAAAATTTTAAAAAATAATCATATATTTTATTACTCAGGAGAGTCTTCAAGGATGTAAAACATTTTGGTAAACCTTTAATAATTAGGAAAGCTCTCAACCTATTTTAAGGTTATATATCTCATTGGAAAGTCCATTTAGTTTTAAGTATTATGCTGTTAAACACTTTTTTGAAAATGTATTTTAAGTGGAAATTTTTTTCAAATATTTAAAGAAGCCTCTTTTTTTCCATATTAGTGGCAAGTCCAAACTTTGGCGTCAAGTCGGTACGCTTTTTCGATCCGATTTGAATAAAACTTTGTAGTTATCAGATAATGATAAATTATATGAAACCGTATTTTACCATCTACTTTTTTCCCCTTTTTCACAAAAAAAACTAATTACAACCTTTAATCTCTATTTTTTCAGATCAAATTCCCGATTTACACCCTAAACACAAATAAATCAACAAATACTCACAATGAAAATAACAAACGATCAAAATGAGGCCGTACTTTCGGAGGCCCTGCTAAAAGTTGCCAAACGTGAATTACGCGAAGATAAATGTACCCGCGACCAAAGTTTAGAACAATTTCGCAATTGGTTAAACAAAAATGAAGATATACTCAATATGCGTATGGATGATCATTTTCTCTTGCGATTCCTGAGAGCCAAAAAATTCAGTCTACCCATGGCTGAGCAGACCCTACTCAAGTATCTAAATGTCAAACGCACATTTCCCGATTATACAACACATCTAGATTTGGACGATGCCAATGTAAGTGATGTGCTCAACAGTGGCTATATATTTGCCACGCCCAAACGTGATAAGAATGGTCGTCGTGTGGTGATCATCAATGCCAAAGCTTTTAATGCCAAGAAATATACGAGTATGGATCAGGCTAAGGCCCACTTTTTAACCTATGAATATCTAATGGAAGATCCCCAGACCCAGGTTTTGGGTTTAACACATGTGGGTGATTTTTCGGGTGTGACCACGGCTCATATAACCAACTGGAATCCCACAGAGTTTGCTCGTCTCTTCAAGTGGGGCGAACAGTCGTTGCCTTTGAGACACAAAGAAATTCATTTGGTCAATGTGCCCTCGACACTCAAATGGTTGATTGATTTCGTTAAAAATCGTGTTAGCTCGAAAATACGCAATCGTCTGACAGTCTATACCAATGACAAGGACTTGACAAAAGTTGTTGATACCGAGTGTCTGCCCTTGGAGTTGGGCGGCCAAATGCCTATACAGGAAATGGTTGAATTATGGAAACAAGAATTACAAGAAAAGCGTGAAGTTTTAAAACAACTGGATGTCATTACCCTGCTCAGTGATCGTGGCATACAGCGCAAGAGTTCGTATAATGCCGAGAAGTCTAATAATGGTCAACCTACTTTTGTCTCACAAATCGAATCGATACAAGGCAGTTTTCGAAAATTGGAATTTGATTGAATTCTTTGTTTGTTATGTTTCCGTATGATCTAACATTATTCTATTATACAATTTTTGTTTTAATAAATATATAAATAATCCTAGTTTTTAAGTTAAAAAGCAATTATTGTACAATTTTTGGATTAAATTAATAGGAAATTTCTATTAATTTGAAAACTTAATTTTAGTTTTAAGTATAAAATTTCAATTTTGGTTTAAATTAAAAGGGAATTTCTTTAATATTTAACTTATAATTATACGCAAAAAATGTTTATGAAAATTATTTTGATCTAAATTAATTTAAGAAATAAAGCACCAACAAATATTAAAATTTTTTTAAACACTTTTTTTGATCATGTCCGGAATCATGGACTGGGTCGACTTTAGATAGATATCAACATTCTCTCCATAGGAAAATTTTCAAAAACGTTTATTTATTGTATAGAAAAATTTTTGTTTTTTCGTGATAAGGGTCCATATTTGACCCTGTCAAAGCTTGAATCAAATATGGAACGATTCAAAAAAAAAATGTACAGAAAATTTGTATATATTGGTTATAAAAAAATTCTATAGAAAATGTTTGGTTTAAAAAAAAAATATAGAAAATTGTTTGTTCAAAAAATTTATACAGAAAATTTTTTGTTAAAAAAATTTTTCTAGTTAATTTTTCGTTAAAAAAATTCTATAGGAAATTTTTCGTTTAAAAAGGTTTTATAGAAAATTTTTCGTTTAAAAAAATGTCTATAGAAAATTTTTCGTTTAAAAAATTTCTATAGAAAAGTTTTCGTTTATAAAAATTTCTATAGAAAATTTTTCATTTAAAAAAAAATTCTATAGAAAATTTTTCGCTTAAAAAAATTCTACAGAAAAGTTTTCGTTGAAAAAAATTTCTATAGAAAATCGTTTGTTCACAAAATTTCTACAGAAAATTTTTTGCTGAAACAATTTTTATAGAAAATTTGTCTTAAAAAAATTTCCATAGAAAATTGTTCGTTTAAAAAAATTTCTATAGAAATTTTTTGAAAAAATTCTTTAGAAAATTGTTCGTTTAAAAAAATTTTTCTGGAAAATTTTTGGTTTGAAAAAATTTCTAAAGAAAATTTTTCTTAAAAAAAAAAAATTTTAGAAAACTTTTTTTTAAGAACAATTTTCTTTAAGAAAAAATTTCTATAGAAAATTTTTCTTTAAGAAAAAAATTTCTATAGAAAATTTTTCTTTAAGAAAACATTGTAACAAAAAAATTTTCTTTAAGAAAACAATTTCTATAGAAAATTTTTCTTTATAAAAATATTTTCTCTAGACAATTTTTCTTTAAGGAAAAAATTTCTACAGAAAATTTTTTTTAAGGAAAAAATTTCTATAGAAATTTTTTTTTTTAGGAAAAAAATTTCTGTAGAAAATTTTTCTTTAGAAAAAAATTTCTATAGAAAATTTTTTTATAGCAAAAAAAATTGTTATAGAAAAAATTTCTATAGAAAATTTTTCTATAAGAAAGCATTTCTACAGAAAATATTTCTATAAGAAAAAATTTTTCTATAAGAAACAATTTCTGAAGGAAATTTTTCTATAAGAAAAAATTTGTATAGAACATTTTTCTATAAGAAAAAATATCTATAGATAATTATTATATAAGAAAAAATTTCTATAAAAAAATTTTCTATAAGAAAAAATGTCTATAGAAAATTTTTCTATAAGAAAAAATTTCTATAGAAAATTTTTCTATAAGATAAAATTTCTACAGAAAATTTTTCTATAGAAAATTTTTCTATAAGAAAAAATTTCTATAGAAAATTTTTCTATAAGAAAAAATTTCTATAGAAAGTTTTTCTATAAGAAAAAATTTCTATAAAAAATTTTTCTATAAGAAAAAATTTCTATAGAAAATTTTTCTATAAGAAAAAATTTCTATAGAAAATTTTTCTATAAGAAAAAATTTCTATAGAAAATTTTTCTATAAGAAGAAAATTCTATAGAAAATTTTTCTTTAAGAAAAAAATTCTATAGAAAATTTTTCAATAAGAAAAAATTTCTATAGAAAATTTTTCTATAAGAAAAAATTTCTATAGAAAATTTTTCTATAAGAAAAAATTTCTATAGAAAATTTTTCTATAAGAAAAAATTTCTATAGAAAATTTTTCTATAAGAAAAAATTTCTATAGAAAATTTTTCTATAAGAAAAAATTTCTATAGAAAATTTTTCTATAAGAAAAAATTTCTATAGAAAATTTTTCTATAAGAAAAAATTTCTATAGAAAATTTTTCTATAAGAAAAAATTTCTATAGAAAATTTTTCTATAAGAAAAAATTTCTATAGAAAATTTTTCTATAAGAAAAAATTTCTATAGAAAATTTTTCTATAAGAAAAATTTCTATAGAAAATTTTTCTATAAGAAAAAATTTCTATAGAAAATTTTTTTATAAGAAAAAATTTCTATAGAAAATTTTTCTATAAGAAAAAATTTCTATAGAAAATTTTTCTATAAGAAAAAATTTCTAGAGAAAATTTTTCTATAAGAAAAAAATTCTAGAGAAAATTTTTCTATAAGAAAAAAATTCTAGAGAAAATTTTTCTATAAGAAAAAAATTCTAGAGAAAATTTTTCTATAAGAAAAAAATTCTAGAGAAAATTTTTCTATAAGAAAAAATTTCTAGAGAAAATTTTTCTATAAGAAAAAATTTCTATAGAAAATTTTTCTATAAGAAAAAATTTCTATAGAAAATTTTTCTATAAGAAAAAATTTCTATAGAAAATTTTTCTATAAGAAAAAATTTCTATAGAAAATTTTTCTATAAGAAAAAATTTCTATAGAAAATTTTTCTATAAGAAAAAATTTCTATAGAAAATTTTTCTATAAGAAAAAATTTCTATAGAAAATTTTTCTATAAGAAAAAATTTCTATAGAAAATTTTTCTATAAGAAAAAATTTCTATAGAAAATTTTTCTATAAGAAAAAATTTCTATAGAAAATTTTTCTATAAGAAAAAATTTCTATAGAAAATTTTTCTATAAGAAAAAATTTCTATAGAAAATTTTTCTATAAGAAAAAATTTCTATAGAAAATTTTTCTATAAGAAAAAATTTCTATAGAAAATTTTTCTATAAGAAAAAATTTCTATAGAAAATTTTTCTATAAGAAAAAATTTCTATAGAAAATTTTTCTATAAGAAAAAATTTCTATAGAAAATTTTTCTATAAGAAAAAATTTCTATAGAAAATTTTTCTATAAGAAAAAATTTCTATAGAAAATTTTTCTATAAGAAAAAATTTTTATAGAAAATTTTTCTATAAGAAAAAATTTCTATAGAAAATTTTTCTATAAGAAAAAATTTCTATAGAAAATTTTTCTATAAGAAATTTTTCTATAGAAATATTTTTTTAATAAAAAATTTTCTATAGAAAATTTTTCTTTAAGAAAAATTTTCTATAGAAAATTTTTCTTTAAGAAAAATTTTCTATAGAAAATTTTTCTTTAAGAAAATATTTCTATAGAAAATTTTTCTTTAAGAAAATATTTCTATAGAAAATTTTTTATTAAAAAAATATTTCTGTAATAAATTTTTCTTTAAGAAAAAATTTCCATAGAAAATGTTTATTATAGAAAATTAGAAAAATATAAATTTTTTTTAAGAAAAATTTTCTAGAGAAAGTTTTTCTTATAGAAAAATTTTTTTAAAAAATTGTTTCTCATCGAAAAATTTTTTATAGAAATTTGACTTATAGAAAAAATTTTCTATAGGAATTTTTGTCTTATAGAAAAAAATTCTATAGGAACCTTTTCTTATAGAAAAATTTTCTATAGAAATTTTTTCTTTAAAAAATATTTTCTACAAAAAACTTTGGTGGTAGAAGATTTTTCGTTAAAAAAAACTTTCTATAGAAAATGTTTCGTTAAAAAAGATCGTTACAAATTAATAAATTCTTATAAAAATTTGCATTTTTTTATTATTAAATAAATTTTCCTACTTTTATTATACAAATTCAAACATTTATTGTATAAACTTTTTGAAATAAATTTACATTTTAAACTTAATTTACAAACAATTTTAATATCTTAAACTTCTATAAAAACTACTTATAAAAAAACTTTTTTTGTACTATTTGTTTTAAACTAAATAACTTCTAAAATCATGGGATCTTAGAATTGTGTGAGAAAGCCATCAAAATTGGACCAACTCATCACATGCGAAAATAGATGTTGGCCCTCAGTTCGATGTTGATCGTTGCGGCGTAATCCGTAAATACGAAATTTTCGATTTATCATGCGACGTTTAAAGGAAGCTTGTATCAATGACTGGACAGTTTGTAATAGAAGTTTGTCGGGTGAATTTTGATCAAAATTACCTGGATATAGAAAATTAGGATCAAAATAATTTATGAATAAAGTCTTCCAAATATTTTAGTTACCGATTATGCCTATGACCAACGAATGTTCCTGCGGCACTCCATCCATATTACTTTGATAATCCCAGCCTCTTACTTCATATGCCTGACCATCGCCTCCAACTAAGAAATTATATGGTAGTTCTTCTGGGTCATTTAAGGTCTTATTCTAGACATTTTTAGGGAGAGAAGGGCATATGATAAGATTTAATTTTTTGACTATGAGGTTTCAAAAATCTTAAGTCCATTTTATACCTGCATTTCTTTTAAGACCCTTAAACACTCCACAGTTGTATCACAGTTGCTGTATCCGGTTTGCATGAGTATTATATGATCGACCTTATTATGTTGTAGACGATTTGATTTTGGTATATTTTTATTGCTCCAGATATCATGACTAACCAAGTCCAAGGATAAGGTTATAGAGGGTAAACGTGCTGTAATGGAAAGTTTTTGATTAGATTTTTAAAAATCTAAAAATATGCAACGAATTTTATTTTTAATGAGTATTTTTAAGGACATTTACGGTGGACCAGCTCATTATTGGTCTTAAATTTTGATGAATTGAGTTACAATTTGCCCAAGTCATAAGATTTACGTACTTTTTAATTCTTTTTTAATTGTGGGTCTAATGTGGACCATTTGTTACTTTGATTTTAATAAAATTTCCTATAAAAATAAGAGGTATGAGAAATAATTCACCTACTTCCAACAATATTTTACAACGCAATCATTACGAATTATGTTTGTAAATCAAAGGCAAAAGCTCAGATTATCGACAGTAAATAAAATTGATTTGCAAACATAATTCGTAATGATTGTGTTTGTAAAATAGTTAATAATTCGATCTGTCTAAGAGTTGGAATACTCCTCCTGAAGATGATGGTCTAATATTTACATCCCGATATTATTATTTTTTGAGAAAATTTTTCTTTATAAAAATTTTTATAAAAAATTGTTCTTTATAAAAATTTCTGTAGAAAATTTTTTGTTAAAAAATTTATATAGAAAATTTTTTGCTATAAAATTTTTTTTAGAAAATTTTTCGTTTTAAAAATTTCTACAGAAAATTTTTTTTATAAAAATTTCTATAGACATTTTTTCGTTATAAAAATTTCTATAGACATTTTTTCGTTATAAAAATTTCTATAGAAAATTTTTCGTTATAAAAATTTTAATAGAAAATTTTTCGTTATAAAATTTTCTATAGTAAATTTTTCGTTATACAAATTTTTATAGAAAATTTTTCGTTATAAAAATTTTTTCGTTATAATTTTTCGCTGTAAAAATTTTTATAGAATATTTTTCGTTATAAAATTTCTATAGAAAATTTTTCTTTAAAAAATTTCTATAAAAAATTTTCGTTATAAAATTTTCTATTGAAAATTTTTCCTTATAAAACTTTCGTTAGAAAATTTTTTTATTATAAAAATTTCTATAGAAAATTTGTTGTTAAAAAAATTTTAACTGAAAATTTTTCTTATATGAATTTCTATACAAAAATTTTTCTTTATAAAAATTTCTATAGGAAATTTTTATTTATTAAACTTCTATAGAAAATTGTTCGTTTAAATTTTTCTATAAAAAATTTGTTGGTAATGGAAATTTTTATAGAAAATTATTCGTTACAAAAATTTCTATAAAAAATTTTTCATTATAAAAATTTCTATAGAAAATTTTTAGAACGAAAATTTTTCGTCATAAAATTTCTATAGAAAATTTTTTGTTTAAATTTCTATAGAAAATTTTTCGTTATAAAATTTTCATTAGAATACTTCTCGTTAAAAAAATTTTTATAGAAATTTTTTTGTTATTAAAAATTCTATGAACAAGTTTCGTTTTAAAAATTTCTTTAGAAAATTTTTCGTTATACAATTTTTCTTTAGAAATTTTTGATAGAAAATTTTTCGTCATCAATTTTTCTATAGAAAATTTTTGGTCATAAAACCTCTATAGAAAATTTTTCGATAGAAAATTTTTCGTCATAAAACTTTCGATAGAAAATTTTTTATTATAAAAATTTCTATAGAAAATTTTTTGTTATAAAAATTTTTATAGAATATTTTTCGTTATAAAAATTTTTATAGAAAATTTTTCGTCATAAAAATCTTTATAGAAAATTTTTCGTTATAAAAATATTTATAGAAAATTTATTGTTATAAAAAATTTTTCGTTATAAAAATTTCTATGGAAAATTTTTCCTTTTTTAAATTTCTATATAAAATTTTTCGTTATAAAAATTTTTATAGAAAATTTTTCGTTATAAAAAGTTTTATAGAAAATTTTTCATTATAAAAAGTTTTATAGAAAATTTTTCGTTATAAAAAATCTTATAGAAAATTTATTGTTATAAAAATGTTTATAGAAAATTTATTGTTATAAAAATGTTTATAAAAAATTTTTCGTTATAAAAATTTCTATGGAAAATTTTTCCTTATTTCAATTTCTATAGAAAATTTTTCGTTATAAAAATTTCTATAAAAAATTTTTTGTTATAAAAATTTCTATAGAAAATTTTTCGTCATAAAAATTTTTCGAGGAAATTTTTTGTTATAAAATTTTTGTAGAAAATTTTTCGTTATAAAAATTTTTCGTTATAAAAATTTTTATAAAAATTTTTTAAGGAAATCTTTCATTATACAAATTTCTATAGAAAATTTTTCGTTATAAAAATTTCTATAGAAATTTTTTCGTTATTAAAATTTTAATAGAAATTTTTTTGTTATAAAAATTTTTATACAAAAATTTTCGTTATAAAAATTTATATATAAAATTTTTCGTTATAAAAATTTATATAGAAAATTTTTCGTTATAAAAATTTATATAGAAAATTTTTCGTTATAAAAATTGCTATAGAAAATTCTTCTTTATAAAAATTTAAATAGAAAATTTTCCGTTATAAAAATTTTTATAGAAAATTTTTCGTTATAAAAATTTTTTTTAGAAAATTTTTCGTTATAAAAATTTTTATAGAAAATTTTTCGTTATAAAAATTTTTATAGAAAATTTTTCGTTATAAAAATTTTTATAGAAAATTTTTCGTTATAAAAATTTTTATAGAAAATTTTTAGTTATAAAAATTTTTATAAAAAATTTTTAGTTATAAACATTTTTATAAAAAATTTTTCGCAATAAAATTTTTATAGAAAATATTTCGTTATAAAATTTTTATAGAAAATATTTCGTTATAAAAAATTTTATAGAAAATATTTCGTTATAAAAATTTTAATAGAAAATTTTTCATTAAAAAAATTTTTATGGAAAATTTATCATTATTTAAGTTTTCTTAAAAATTTTTTCGCTATAAAATTTTCTTTAGAAAATTTTTCGTTATAAAAATTTATATAGAAAATTTTTCGTTATAAAAATTTCTATAGAAAATTCTTCTTTATAAAAATTTAAATAGAAAATTTTTCGTTATAAAAATTTTTATAGAAAATTTTTCGTTATAAATTTTTTTTAGAAAACTTTTCGTTGTAAAAATTTCTATAGAAAATTTTTCCTTATTTAAGTTTCTATAGAAAAATTTTGCTTATTTAAATTTCTATAGAAAATTTTTCGTTATAAAAATTTTTATAGAAAATTTTTCCTTATAAAACTTTTTTATAGAAAATTTTTCGTTATAAATTTTTTTTAGAAAATTTTTCGTTGTAAAAATTTCTATAGAAAATTTTTCCTTATTTAAATTTCTATAGAAAAATTTTGCTTATTTAAATTTCTATAGAAAATTTTTCGTTATAAAAATTTTTATAGAAAATTTTTCCTTATAAAACTTTTTTATAGAAAATTTTTCGTTATAAAAATTCTTCGTCATAAAATTTCTAGTTTCTTAAAAAAAATTCTATAGAAAATTGTTTGTTATAAAAATTTTTATAGAAAATTTTTCTTTATAAAAATTTGTATAGAAAATTTTTCTTTATAAACATTTGTATAGAAATTTTTCTTTATAAAAATTTGTATAGAAAATTTTTCTTGATACAAATTTCTATATACAATTTTTAGTAAATTTTTAACAACCGGTCCACATTTAACCTCGGAAATCTATTTTTACCCATTTAGAAAATAAGTTTTTTTTAATCATACAATTTTTCACCATTTATTCACTTAAATCTATAACATATAATTAATTTCTTAAAATAATCACTCTGTTTTCGATCACAACTTACATTCAATAACGAGTAAATAAATCGCAATACTGACAGCTGCCGCTAAGATCAGAGCAAACATCAAGACTCTCAGTTCCGTAAAATGGCTCTTAAATGATTTTGTGCTATAATCACTGCCATTGCTCTGATGGCTGACACTGCTGCCAAATGACCAGGAAGACGAAGCATATTTTAGATTTGGCCTCTCATTAAAATGCCACTCCTTTTCACTGTTATTGCCATTATTGTTTAGGTTGTTGTTGTTATTATCGCCATTATGTCGTACTAGACGATCCACCAACAGAGGTGTACTCTCATCAGCTTCGATCGTTATAACCGTATCATCCAAAGATCCATAGTATTTTCTATGATGTTGAGGGGCACCTTCAGTAAAGGGTAAATAGAAATATTTTAATAATTTTAAAATACAAATAAATTTTATTAGTAATCCCCCGAGATCGTCTAACAATTTTATATAAATTGTATAGGTCAGTTTAAGTTCTTGATTTGTTTGAGTTCTTAGATTCCATACGAATAGTTCAGTGCCATTATTGCCTAATAGAAATGGCATATTCCAAATTTTTAGCTTTATTTTGCCTTGTGTGCTTAAGTTTTAAGAAAATTTTAAGAATAATTCAAAATACAATATTTAAGAGAATATTCTTGTCTTTAATGTGTCGCCGGTCTGTAGACTTTGCTAAGACAAAGAAATTTTCTTATCTTTGATTGCAAAAAAAAAGTATTTATCTTCTTTTTGTAAAATCTTTAGCATTGAGATAGCGTCAACAGATATTCGAAAAAGTCTCTATAATATACAGAATCTATAAAAGTTTGTGACCCAATTAAATTGAAGGCTTCCTGCATTTTTTAATCATTTAAGTACCTGGTACCAAATTTTTAAAATGCAAGACTAAAAGACTTCAATATAAATATTCAAAATGTAAGTGCTTGAAAAAGTTAGGTAATAAATTTAAATACCCCATTTAAAGTAAAAAGGGGTATTTTCATCAGGGTCCTATGTAATGCCAGCATGGACCATGAGGTCTTAAAGAGGATACATGACAATACTCACTTGAATGGAAATTAAATATATTAGTAGTGTTCCCGTACGATAACGAAAATTTATTTTTTCAAGTGGGTCTGGCCGGGGATCGAATTTGGGACCTCTGGTATGCTAGGCGGATGGCTAACCTGCTATACCTCGGCGGACTCAATCTTGGTCTTTGCTAAGTTGTCAGAGTAATATAATTTCGCATCTGACTCAAGACTACACAGGCCTTTTCTTTGAGTAAATAGGTCTGTTTCTTTACTTCCTTTGTGACTTCCATTTAAACAACATAACCTACACAGAAGTGCGGGAACACAAAGCATCAAAATTTAAGTCCACAATTAGGTAAGGTTGGGCTTCCGAGGTAGTGTCGAAGCGACACCTTCACTCGGAGACCCATGGGGTTCATTGTAATCCTTTAACATTAGATAGAAACAAAGAAGATTGATAAAAGAAGAAGAGAAAAGAAAAATGTATGCAGAGGAAGAAGAAGAGTCCCCTGTCAAAGCTAACTGAGTCCAGTAATAAATTTGGACAGTAACAGACAATTCGGACGAATCCTCATCTAGAATGGTACCTAACTGAGTCCAGTAATAAAACCTATAATATCATGCAATTTGCCCCTTTGCAGATCCTGAAGTTCAACATGGAATCTATTGCCTAGATTTCTGAGCCTTTGGTTTTCGGAGCCTTGGACAGTGATAGAGAATGTGTTCTACCGATTCGGACGAATCCTCATCTAGGTATAGTCCGCAGAGGTCCGGAATTCTATCATCCTGACTGTTTAGCCTAGAATTAAAGGCACAGTGTACCCTAAAGATCCCTTTACATCTTCTTAAGCCAGTCCTATTCAGGCCTAGTAGAGTTTTGGTTCCACAAATATCCGGTTTAGGCCATAGAGCCCTAGATGCCCTACACGTAGCCATATCATATGCATCAATATCATGCAGCCTGCATCGCTGCAGATCCTGAAGTTCAACATGACATCTACTGCCTAGATGTGTGAGTTTTTAGTTTTGGAGCCTTGGACAGTAACAGACAATTCGGACGAATCCTCATCTAGAATGGTACCATTCCACCTGTTTAGTCTAGGCACAGTGTCACGTCAAGATCCCTATACATCTCTTAAGCCTGTCCTATTCAGACCTAATAGAGTTTTGGTTCCACAAATGTCCGGTTTAGGCTATAGAGCCCTAGATGTCATACACGTAGCCATATCATATGCACGCCACCCTTTTTTAGGACATCATGCAGCCCACAATGCCAACAAATTTGAAGAAGTAGACAGAAAATGATCTAAGTGGTTATCAATAATTTTGTAAAGTTTGGAGACCAACGCTCAAAACACCGTAGAACCAAACACGGAGTTCCTCATGGCGGAGTTCGGTCCACTCTAAATTCCCAACTCCACCGCAAGGCGTTCAAATGGTATTATATGCGGATGACTGCACAATAATTGCGACTGGCCATAATGCGAAAGACCTATAGGGTAAGGTGAATCGCTGTCTCAATATCATCCACAACTTCTTCACTGAACGTAACCTGAAGATACAACCAACACTAACCGGCAGTACTTGGGGAATGGACAAAGAAACCTTGCTGTCTTGTTGTAGGTGGAACTATGTTTCCTCATAAATTTCACAACTTCTTCACTGAACGTAACCTGAATATACAACCAACACTAGCCGTCAGTGCTTGGGGAATAGACAAAGAAACCTTGCTGTCTTGTTGTAGGTGGAACTATGTTTCCTCATAAACTTCACCATAAAATAAGTTGGTTATCGTCGAACGGCCAAATTCATCATATTGTGATCAAATCTAAGTGGAACTGATCTTTACTTGGTGTTCGATCGAGGCGCGGAACAGATATAAACAGTTTCAAAAGAAGCTATCTATGGATAATTTTAGAAAATCGTAACATGCTAACGAAAATTCTGAGCTTAATTCGGGCAATGTACGTAGATTTTAAATTTCGAAACATAGACAAGGGTAAATTTTCAAATCCTTTCGAAGTTACTACTGGAGTAAGGCAAGGATGTTTCTTGAAACCTATACATTTTATCCTAATCATCGACAATATAATGCTCACGGCTCAATGGACACCCTTAAACAACTTGAGGACTTGGAATATGCTGATGACGTACCTATGTCTTCTAAGCCAAAGCTCAGGGCACCTTTAAGAAAATACTAAAGCTGTAACTGTTAAATCTCAGGGAGCTGAGCTGGAAATCTATATTAATAAGACAAAGATTGTGCCTGGAGGCTACGGCGCAAACCCGTCGACATAAATGTGGATAATGAGGTTATTGGATGTGTATGAACCTTTAATTATCTTGGTAGTTGGCCCCGACGAGGATACCGAATCGCGTATTAATGCGGCAAAATCTGCAATCGGCATTCTCCGAGCTATTTGGAAATCTCTACAAATATCAACAACAGCAACTAAGTTACGAATATACAACTCGAATGTCAAGTCAATTTTTTATTACGGTTACGAAACTTGGAAATACACAAATGCCATCGATAAGCGCCTACAAACCTTTGCAAACAAATGCTTGCGGCAAATCCTTAATATATGGCGGCCAAATCGCATAAGAAATGGAGATCTACTAAACGCGACAAACTAAAACCCTGCTTCGGTAGAGGTATGTCAACGGAAATGGCGGTGGATAGGCACACTTCGATAGCCAAATACCAACATTGCTCTACGAGCGCTTGGATGGAATACACAGAGAAGAGGCCGTCATGTTGGTGCACCTGCTAGAACGTGGAGAAGGTCAATCGATGCGGTGTTTGCCTCAACCTATTCTTGGAATGACATATGCCTAAGATCTCGCAATAGAATCCGATATAAAAGGATGGTTAAGGCCCAATGCTCCACTGCGAGTTAAGGATAACAGGAAAAATAATGCAATTTGCTGGTCGCTAAGTGATACTCAGTGGAGAACTATCCAATGCTACCAAAAAGATAACCCTAAGAACCTTTGTTGGCTGCCTTTAAACTAACTCACCACATTATCTTCACAAGGAAACAAAGATAGTTCTAGTAAAGGAACACAAGATTATTCTATCTTAGCAGTTCCTTTTGAGATGTAATCGGAGAAATCATCCACACTTTAACATCACACAGTTGGAGTCTTCCCCCAGGCATCTCGGGAAAGATTCTTGCGTGGATGAGAATAGCATGCCAATATGTATACTTGATCCTTTAGATCATATCGCATGAATGTTGTATTAGGAGGTCGCATACAACAGAAGAAGAAAAGAACTTGCCGCGGAAAACAAGAGTGGTTCTGGTTCATCTAAGACAGGGATGGGTCATCCGATTAAACATATTCTGGTCCCGCGTAGACCGTGCCATCCCCAACGTACGCTCAGCAAACGTGGAGGACGGCACTTAGTCCTAATGATTTGTGAACTCATCCAGTGGAAGTAGCCCAATTTCTTAGACTTGATGTCCAAACAGATCACCCGTAACAATAAATTAATAGAAGTGAAATGTTGAAGCTGTTGGGTATTGTGGAGTATGTTGGACACCAAGCAACGGTTCTGATTGGCCTTGATATGGTAAGCCCATGTTAATACCAACATGGACACCTCTTGGTATCACCCGTTAATGTAGTAAGCTAACATGTGCCACGAGTGCTCCCATAAGAACGATAAAAAATATGGATTAGGATGTCGGGCTAGTAACCCACTGCTGGAAAAGACCAATTACTATGAAAAAGCTAAAATTAGAATAAAAACGGCCCCCCTAATGTTAGAAGAGGACTTCCGGAACTTCGATGGAAAGACCAAGTAGATGGAATATGCGCACAAGATCGATGCGCATGTATTTCTAAAATACGCTCGGCCTTTGACTTTAAAATGTCATTTAAGGAAGTTATATTGGGGCTGTTACAACAGCAACTCGAGGCTGTTACAGCAGCAAGCTCTTAGATCACGAATGACCTTAGAAACGTCCGTGTCATCGGCCTATTGAAAAATCTTTAAATATATCGAAATAAGTAGTATTTCATACAATATCTTCGCTACCGAACACGCTTCTTTCATACAGATTTAGGCATTGTTATGGAACTAGATAAATAGGTTATTAAAGGGGGATATTTAAGTTAATTTTTCAATTTCGCAACTAGGGAAAAATCATTGCGTCGAATGATCGATTCTTATGACTACGAAGTCCTGATAGGCATATAGCGTGTTTTGCTACTTCCAAGTTTTCTAATTTCATTAGAGCACATTTAACCGATTGGATTGTATAGCACCACCTACAGTACAATGTATTACAATACTGGTACCCCGGTACTGGTACATACGTTTTTAAGTAGAACACAACTAAATCTAAGTTTGAACTCAACTAAACTTGCAACGTCCATGTTCTCTAATTTCATTAGAGCACATTTCAAAGTAGAACCGATGGAATTGTAAAGCACCACCCACAGTACAATATAGTCCAATACTGGTACCTATTGAAACATTAGTTGAAAACTATAACACAACTAAATCTGAGTTTGAACTCAACTGAAACTCACTACGTCCTAGTTTTCTAATTTCGTTAGAGCACATTTCAAAGTAGGACCGATGGAACTGTAAAGCGCCACCCACAGTACAATCTAGTTCAATACAGGAACCTATTGAAACATTAGTTCTAAACTATAACACAACTAAATCTGAGTTTGAACTTAACTGAAACTAACTACGTCCAAGTTTTCTAATTTCATTAGAGCACATTTCAAAGTAAGACCGATGGAATAGTAAAGCACCGCCCACTGCACAAGGTAGTCCAATACTGATACCTATTGAAATATAAATTATAAACTAGAACACAACTAATTCTAAGTTAATACTTAACTGAAACTAAATTTTAACTAAACTATAAGTTAACCATTATTTGTTATATCTCAAAGTATATATACAAATTTCAAATCCGATATTATGATGACTCACTTACCCTTCATTATGGACATTTTTATATATATATATTTTCTTGGATTTGACAGTTTTATAAGCCACACATTTATTTCACTTTAAACACTTGTTCCTTGAACTTGGTTGATCATAAAATTCTTACTTTTCCGGGAAGGCGGATTAGTAAGTTATCTTTAACTTAAGAGCGAATAGTTCAATTTGGGGCTACTAACAATACGCCAACAAACAAGTTGCGTTTTAGTTCCGTAGACCAACCAAAATTTACCATATTTTTCTGAAATATTTTTTTTTATTTTATTTAGGAAATTCAAATACTCGATTTGAATTTCAATACTAAACTCCGTAAGCTAATGCGGTCGAAATATGGGAACGTGCGAAAGCAACTAAAAACTGCCAGCGAGATTTAGGTCTGTTTTATAATCTCGAATTTTGTTTTGTTCTTTTGGTTTTGAAATTCTTGTTGTAATATGTAACTGAAGTGAGAATATTTGAAGATAACTTTTAAATACAACAAAAAAAAAGATCACCAAGAAGGAAGGAGTAGGTAAAATACATAAATATTGTATTATTTTTCAGTTTTTATTTATTTATTCTTCTGGTAATAATTTCTGGTACAGATTTTCGAACGAGCAAACAGACAAAGAAGACAAGAAGTGCGCTTTATGTAAATAAAATTTCAAATTGTTTTTGTATTTCCCAGTTGGGTTTTTTTCGCGTTTCCAAAATGTCAGTCAATGACAGGCCTTTTGAGGAATCGTTAATATGATATGTTTCGCTACAGTCTCACAGATAAGAATTACTAAATAATATTTTAAAACGCAGCGAGAGACATTTTTGTAAATTGGACGAGGAGAAGATTAAATACATACATACATACATCACGGAACTGAAGTAAATGGCGATATCAAAAAGTACAGTAACAATTACAAACTCTCTTTAACGAAAGTAGCGTTCAAATCAATATTCGATTACATTTGTGTTCTAGGAAACTTTGCACAGATTTAGGTAACTATTTGTAAAAGTGTACAAAATTACACTGACGAACAAAAATTAAGACAAGTAGGAAAGTATATTGTCAGTCAAGCCTGAATATTTGATACTCTTTACTGATGTCAAGTGTGGACCAGCTGTGAATGTATTTATGTATACGTTTTTTTTAACTCTAAGCTTAATTTTTTTGAAGAGAACAACAAATTCTCGAGACTTATGAATATATATTTCTTATCCGACACCGGATCGAATATATGGACCTATTGTCATGAGATTTGAAACTAATTTTATGGAGCTGATTTTTTTTAATTGAAGGATGTTCGTCACCAGACCTTGCTCTCTTTACGCTCTCTTTTCCGGGACCCGTATAAAAGCCTAGAGACTCTCAGCCTCCTACTACCTTACATACTTTTACAGCTACATCCTTAAACCTATCAGCAGCAGTCGCCAGGTTCCCCCCGTTTGAAAAAAACTTGAGGAGATGCCCAAGATGTCTGCCGATGCTTCTTCAGCTTCTTTTCTCTCGTTTACGTTGAGATAGGCCAATGAGCTCCTTGTGCCGCTCTTCGCCCCGGCAAACTAAATTTTTTGCATTACATGTGGCGGTGTAGCCACCACAGCATCTTGACAAACTACTTGTTCCCTAGAAGATGAAGGGCCGTCCGCAATCAGACCAGATTGACACTCCTTCACCACTGAAGCCAGATATGTTAAAGAGGTCTTGCCTTATCCTGGCCCGAAGTTGGTATCACGCCGAAAACGCTCTTCGAATCAGACTCCAGCGAGACAACTGCCGAGAGCTGAGTGGCGTCAGTGGAGCGGTAAAGTTAGACTAATCTGTCTAGCTCTCCGCGACCGTCAGAGCCCGAGATCTTCGAGAAGGTCGCGACTGAGAGTGGCAGGAAATTGAGATCAAAGTGCCCTCAAGTTCCGATTTAGACTTAAGTTAGACATCCGCCAGGTTCTGTGTGGCTCCGATGGTATGCGATGAGTCCAGATCATCCGTTAGTCCCCCCATCTCCTTTAAGTCCGTCAGAAGTGTGGTGTGTCCCTTCTGACCCTAAAGCTGACCTCCAAGGATGTCCTGTCCCAGTTATTTTTAAGTATTTTTTTTGTTATATTCATTAAGATTTTGTTACCACTGGTGTAGGGGATAAGGGCTCCATCATGGCCCCAAGTAACGTGATAATGACTAGATACTGGCGGAGAAGTCAAGATATCCGCCAGTGCAGCGTTGAAATACAGACTAATGTTTGCCGGTTGCGGACCGGCTTGGGGGTTATTGCAGACCGCCTACTACCTGTTTGGCCTCCCGCGTACCAAACAGGTATATTTGATTAATAGGTAGGAAGGAAAGGGGTTCCTCCCTACCTATTAATGTGGCTGGTTTCCTACCCATAAATCGGAGGCATCCGCAATCCGGAGACGCGCCCTCTAGGGCGTTTAGTTTTTGAGCAATTGCGAAAAAACAAAAGGGTTAACTACAAGTTCAATATTTCTGAAATCAAAAGGGTTTAACTACCATAAAAATGTTGAGCAAAAATTTTACTCAAAATGCGTAAAGTATAGAGGAGGGGTTAAAAAATGGTACCAGTTTATTTTCGAATAGGTCACACAGCGGTTTTTTAAGGACTTATTTCGTTATTATATTCAAATTTAATATTTGTAGAAATACAGAACCATGTGTGGTCAGCTATTTTAGATCGTATGGATCTAAAATTGTAGATAGATGTATTTTGGGTTGCTTTATCATGATCAATCAAAAAATCAATTTAATTTTTAATAAATTTTTTATTTTCGAAAGATTTTACATTTGCCTTGTTTAAAAATTATATATATATATATATATATATATATATATATATATATATATATATATATATATATATATATATATATATATATATATATATATTGTTACGTGACCTCGAACTTGCTAGAGGGAACGCCGGCTAGCTTTGGCTCTCAGTGGGGGTCTGCATTCTCCCCTTTCACCTCTAACATAATGGGCGTAACAATTATATTTTTATTTTTCCTTTTTTTTTCACAAACAAACAAATATATTGCACAATAAAACATCACAGATGGATGGAAGGTAGGTATTGACCTTCAGCCGCCCTTTCCCGACCATGATCACAATATTCCTATAGTTTCCATGTGATCCCATAACACCGCCTATCACACCACTCACCTCATTTTTAACCCCTAATTAAATCTTATTAGTAACTCATTGTTATTTTCATTATATCAAATTAAACATGTTTTATTAAATAATAATTAAAATCTAAATAATATAAAGGTTGAATAAAATAGTTTAAAAATAAAATTGATTTAAAATCGTAGAAAATTCTCAACAAAAATCTTAATCTAAATACAATTGACAAAATAAATCCTAAACATAAACTAATACAACTGCCAATAACAGACAAAAAAAATGTTCAATATATATGATTTCTTAATAAATTTTTGGACTCTAACAGGTTCTATATAAGGGGATTTTTTTTCTTAGAGGAAATTTCCTTTACTTCCTGTCCTTTGTTTAAGGAGCTCCCTAAAACCTAACAAGAATCACTGACTATTTTTCCTTATATGACAAATTGCTATAGGCCAAAAATGTGCTATTTCTTTTATCCAACTAATTGGGATTCTGAAGACTAATTTCTTTTTTTCTTAAAGTTTATGTTTTGGATTTTCACAAAAGTAACATCTAACAATAAGGACTAATCTAATACAAAATCACTAATTTTCTTAATTCTAATAATAGTATGTAGTATCAAATTTAATTTTATGTTGGCTTTGCTTTTTTTTTAAATTCTTTAATTCAATTTCTAATATTCTTTTTTTTTTTATTATCTCAATACTTTTTTTTTTCATTTTTTTTATATTTTTTTATTTATAGACACTTATCTTGAATACCTGGCATCTTGGCTTAATAGGTTTTGGGCTGTAGTGACTTCTTGGATACTTAGTTCTTTGGACTTCAGGTCATCGGTCCCAGGTCCGGATGAACGCTACTGTTGACTTTGTTCCCACAAGAATGTATTTCCCACAGTTCTTCACCGAAACCACCAGGATAATAATTTTTCTTTTTTTTTTTTTGAAGATGGAAGGTTCTCAACTTTTAGAGAATAGACTTCCTTAATTTATTTTCAAATAAAGATTAATTTTGTTAATATCCAAAAAAAATATTTCTTTCTTTTGTTTTGTCGGAAGTTTAATTTAACCAACACAGCTCGATTTTATTTCTTTTCTTTTACTTTATTTAATTTGGTTAATTTTACTGATGTAGTGTTCTTTTATTTTTTTTTGTAAATTTAAATTTAATTTTTGTTTCTTTCCGATTTTATTATTTTTGAGACGAAGTCTAAAATGGTTCTTCTTAGTTCTGTGTCTAAACCTTGAATGCCTTCCTCAGAACTCTCTATTCATCCACGAAGTCCAATAAATTTATTTTTCTTTCCAAGACATATCTTACTCTCTTAGCTCTTAAACAAAATTAACGCGCCTTTCCAATTAAAAATATGTCTTCTGAGTCCAAAGTCCATTGTCACTATGTTTTACTTTGTTTAGCTCAGATTATTCATCCCTTTCTAAATTTTACAAATATATTTAAAATTCCCGCCTTAAAATACTAACATAAAAATTTTCTACAAAATAAATTCATTGATGACCCCACTGTTTCATTTCTCACAGTACCATCACTATAGTATTATACTATAAGGTCTGGCAACATCACATCAGAACATATACAAACGCACATGACAGACATGTTTCATTAATAAAAGAAAAGTAAAAAAGGTAAGTAATGAAATGCAAATTGTTTTAATATTTTAATTTTTAACTTATTTTTCTTTTTATTTTCAGGTACAAGACGTAGAACAACACAAATGACAAACGGAAGTGTAAGGAAAAAACTGGCAAATGTGGGGTAAGTAAATTTGCTTATTTTTTTCTGACCAAAAAATATTTATCTTCTTTTTCATTGATAGTGCCGTTTGCTTGGGATGACTGGCCATCCGGCCAAGCACTATAAGGTGATCCGACCGAGGACAGGTGGATCATCCAACGAGCCGGCACTGGAATGGAGTGGACCTACTTCGGCTCGGTCCATGAAACTAGCTCCATTCCTACGATAAAGATATAGAATTGGCCGGCCTGGCAAATTTTTAGATAGGTTGCCCGCCAATTCCTTAAATTTATACCATAAATGTTGCCGGCAGGCAAATTTTAGGTAGGAAGCCCGCACATTTATGGTTTTTTTTGAATATAAAAATCGTTTCCCCTAAGGCCCCTCCACGAAAAATTTTTTTCGTTCGGGGTCGAATTTCGGCTAAGTCCGAAAAGGGGTCCGCAACAAAACACCGTAGTTATCGAGACTACGATGGTAAGGACGGTGTGCGGAGACCAAAGATTCGGTCCAACGTGGGGAACTCCCACACCCTGAGATAGTCTTATTTTTACCTACTGAGCTAGCCGAGCAGTTATTCCATAGGATGAAATTTTGGAGCAGTTTAGATAAGTATAATTTTTTTTTATTATTTTATAAGATTTTTACTTTGTGGTTTCTTTTCAGGTTTTAGAGTCTTGGCGAAAATTGGATCTTGTTTGGGTTATAAAGTTTACAAATTGCTCGAGTTCTTACAGCTAAAGGTGAGTACAAATATTATTAGATGTGTATAATTACAAAACAAAACAAAAAAAACGTCAGTGTATAAATTGGAATCACAGTGTATAAATTAATGTGTATAAATAATAAAAATAATCATAAGTGTATAATCGAATATAATAATATCATTTTAAATCTAGATTCAGGTCCATAGTAAATATTGGGACAAAACAACACACAAAACTAAAAGTAAAGAGTTGCTTAATCCTAATATTGCACTATTTGAGACTGTATCACAGATTTTAAGTCTTATTATTGCACTTTAAACTTTGATATCCTTCACATGATATACACCTATGGGCTTTCCATTTAGTGATTCCAGTTCATACATGTTATTCCCAACTGGTTTAAGAATTCGACATTTTATAAACTTTTTACAAAATTTCGCGTTAATATTTTTTCCAAAATCGCTCAAAATCGTGTTTCTTCTATAAACTTCCTGTCCGGGAATAAATTTAACAACTCTAGCTCGCTTATTGTACCTAGCAGCGCTTTTCTCATAAGCATCGTTCATATTTTGTTTAATTTTTTCACGAACAAGTTCAAGTTTATCATTACTTTTAAAAGTGTTTATTTCATGATCAGACAATGAGTTTAATTTCCGGGCTAGTTTGTAATCGCTTCCACTGGAGAACATGTGGAAACCGAATAATGCAAAGAATGGAGTAACTCCGGTTGCTGAATGTACTGATGTTCTCAGTGCACATTCGATTTCGGTTAAATATAGATCCCAATCTCGATGGTCCTGATCTAAATATGCTCTAATAGCTGCTAAAACAGATTGATTTACCCTTTCAGAAGCATTTGATTGTGGGGAATGAACAGCCGTTTTTAAATGATTGATTTTATACGTCTCGATCATGTTTTGAAAACCTTTTGCTATAAACTGAGAACCGTTGTCACTGTGAATGACTTCTGGTACTCCGAATTTATGAAATATTTCTTGTACCAGAAATTGTACAACATTATTGGTAGTTGCATCTTTCATCGCTTTTAGGAAAGTAAATTTGGTGAAATGATCTACAACGATAAAGATATAACAGTTACCATGTTTCGATCTTGGGTATTTACCTAGGAAATCTATATATAATTTTTGAAATGGACGTTCTGTTACTACTTGTTCTCCTATGGTAGGCATTAAATTTCGATTTGAGGGCTTTGTTTCTTTACATATTTGACAATTTATAACGTAATTTCGAACTTGCAAAGCCATTTTTGGCCAGTAAAAGAAACGTTTAACCCTTTCTAATGTTTTTGTTATGCCACCATGAGCCGCAGTATTAACTGAATGAGCTTTATCGATTATAGTTGAGGTAATATTCGTTGGAATCCACAGCTTCCAACAGAATTCTTCCCCTAGTTGTTCTTCGAACGATGTTCTTTTAAAGACTAAACCGTCGATTACTTTTAAATCCGGCAATTTTTCTGAATTCTCGTTTATGTTCTTAATAATGTCAAGATACTCATCGCTTTCAAATTCTATCGTTTCAAAATCAAATAAATCTTCTTTGCTCAGTTCATTTACTTCCACTTTCGATTGGGCCCTGGAAAGCATATCAGCAACGACGTTATCAGATCCTTTTCGATGCTCAATTTCAAAATCATAAGCCTGTAACTGCAAAGACCATCGCGCCAATCTTCCACTTAGATCTTTTAGCGTCATAAGCCATTTTAAACTTGCGTGATCAGTTACGACAGTAAATGGCATCATTTCCACGTAAGGCCTAAACTTTTTAACGGCCATTACTGCTGCTAAACACTCTTTTTCCGTCACACTATAGTTTTTCTGACAGGAATTTAGTTTTTGGGAGTAAAAAGCTATTGGATGTTCTTCTTTTTCATTATTAAGTTGATAGAGAACTGCTCCTATTCCATATTCTGAAGCATCGCATTGTATATAAAACCGTTTACTAAAATCGGCATGTTTCAAAACGGGTGCCGTAGTCAGGGCTTTCTTTAGTAATTCAAATGCTTTCATGGCTTCTGAAGTCATCGTAAACTTTTTACATTTTTTTAATGTGTCAGTTAGGGGAGCTGAGATGGTAGCAAAATTTTTAATAAAACGCCGGTACCATCCAGCTGTTCCCAAAAAGCTCCGAACTTCTCTAGTCGTTTTCGGTATTTTTATGTTTTTAATAGCTAGTACTTTTTCTGGATCAGTTCTAAGGGATCCTCCGCCAATGATAAAACCTAAATATTTAATTTCTTGAAAGCAAAATTTCGATTTTTTTATACCAATAGTAAGATTTGCTTTCTTGAGACATTTAGCAACCTCTTGCAATAATTCTAAATGTTTTTCAAACGTACTAGAGATTACTAACAAATCATCCAAATAAATAAAAACATTTTCTCTTAGCGATTGTGGAATAACCTTGTCCATTAATCGGCAAAGTCTTTGAGCCGCATTGCAAAGACCAAAGGGCATTACCCTAAATTGGTAAAGGGGTCGGCCAGCAACAGTGAATGCTGTATAAGGCTTGCTCTCATCATCCAACTCGATCTGCCAAAACGCATATTTTAAGTCCACACTACTAATAAAGTACGTCTCATCGATTCTACTCAAAATTCCATCTATGTTTTGTAAAGGATAGGCATCTTTTACTGTTAGTGCGTTAAGCTTTCTTGCGTCTAGACAAAATCTATTTTTTTCTGGCTTACGGACAATTGTGGTTCTATTACACCATGGACTTTGACTTTCCTCGATTACTTTTAAATTTAACATATTATCTATCTCTTTGTAGGTGATTTCTTGCACAGCTGGAGAAATGGGGTAATGCCTGTCCTTAAAAGGAACTGCACCTTCTACCAAATCAATTTTGTGTTTTTCCAGAGTCGTGTACCCTAAACCGTGTTCTTCAAATGTATAAAATTCCTTCACGACATTATCTAAGTGAAGTTGCTGTTCTTCTGACAGTTCATGAGGTTTCAATCTATACTCATTATCTTTTTCTAACATTTCGTTTTGTATTTTCCCTATATCTAATTCGTCCAAATTTATATTTTCAGGAATTAATCCAAATTCTCGCCAAAAATCGATGCCTAAGTAAAGAACTTGTTCTAAGTCTGGACAAAGATACAAAATCATACTATGTTTTTGATCTTTGTACTCAATAGATAACTTTACTTTTCCAAGTATTCGATGCTGCTGACCACTGGCTGTTTTCACATTGGTCAACATTGGTACAATACTCAGATCTAATTTCTGAACCAGTTCCCTACATCCGGTTCCTAAGATGCTCACAGATGCACCAGTATCAAGTAATCCTATCATCGGAATCCCCTCTACTTGAACATCGGCAAATAATCTTGGATCTTTTACTTCCTTGTTCGCTTGATTGATGGATTCTACCAGCATTTTTCTCATTTTACGTTTATTAGCAAATTTTTGACGAATTTTTGCAATACGTTTTGAAACAGGTTTTGCGATGGACTCGGCTTCAAAAATTTGCTTCCTAACTTTCTCGTAATTATCCTTCCTAACATCTAATGGCAAATAGTGTCTCATTCCAGGTGAGTAACTTTTATTATTTATTAAATTAAATGTAGACTTTAGATTTCTAAATTGATTGTTTAAGCCTAATGGTGTTTTTGTCGCACAGGGTTTTGGATCTGGCGAGACTCCCCAGCAACTTTCTCGCCCCTCTGCACGTTTCCCTGACATATTGGACATTTTGGGGTAATGGTGTTTGGTTTTCCACACCGATAACAGAATAGTGATCTTTCAGATGATGGACATTCCATAAATACATGGCCTGGAACTTTGCAGTTCCAACATACAATTTGTTGTTTTGCTTTGTCCACATGCAAAGCTGCGACCTCCTCAAATTCCTGATTCGGATCATCTTCACTTTCTGATTGTATAAAGATTTCATTAATATGTCTCGTAGGACGAGGTTGTTGTTGTTGCGGAACGAATCGCTGCTCTCTCCTGACAAAAGTTCTTTCAGCTTCGTTGCATTCGATCCGAAGCTGCTCCACTGAAGAGATTGCCATCGGATAAACAATTTTTCCAACGCTCTCCTTAATATTGCGTTTTAAAATTCGGATCATATCATATTCTGGAATCTGCTGAATCAGTTTTGATCTTAATTTACACATTTCTTGAAAATATGAATCAATGGTCTCATTAATATTTTGCTTTCTCTCCACCAGGTCCCTCATGACTTCGAAATTGGATCTCGTGGATTGATAACGGCTTATCAAAGCAGCCCGAAGACTAAGCCAATCGGATACACAATGATTCCTAATGAACCACCAGTACCATTCACGCGCTGCTCCGACTACTAAAAGGTGAAAGTCCCTCAAAATCTCATCCCATGGAATATTGTAATTAGCCTGTAAACGCTCTAAACGGAACACAAAATCTTCAACTGCCATCGATGTTGCATTACCATCAAACACGATTCCAAATTTATCCACCCTGATCCAGATTTTGTCTACTGGATTTGAAATACTGTTTGAGTAATTCTCTTTTTGAGATGGACAGTTGCGAATGGGGACATTTCTGCCCAAAGGGAATTCATTTTGTCCAAAAACATTACTCAATATATTATTGGGTGCTATTGTTCTAGGCATTGCTGGTGAGTTGTTGAAATTATGACTATTATTATTTATATTAACATAATTATTTTCAGGTGGATTTGTCCCGTTACCATTTCCTGTTCCTACTGGGTGATTTGTTAACGTTGGTCTAAAAGGTATATTTTGTTCGTTCGTATTATTTTGATCTTTATTGCCTTGAATATTTATAGTGCTAAGTTTTGTTAGACCTTGCACTGCCTTTGCCAAGTCTCCTATACTCTTTTTAATGTCTGCCATTTGATCGGTAACCATTTTTTTTACCTGATCCTCTAAACTTTTCTGCACAACTAACACCTCATCAATTACTAAACCTCTTACTTCGGACGGAATGTGTTCTTCGTTGTTGACTTCATTTGAAGAAATCATTTCCGGTCCCATGTAGTTTTGGCTAGTAGATGGGTTTTGATTTCCGGTCATTATACTTCCGGATAAATCCACGAATTGGTTATCAGAATTCACGTTTTTCTCAGCCATCACTGGACAGTTTTTCAAATATTTCCTTTGCTTAGGTATAGTGGGCAATGAGGACGTGTTTAACTCTACTTGATAACTTCTTTTTCTAGAATCTTTGTAAGGATTTCTATTGCGATCAAACTCTTTCACACGTTCGCTATCTCTATTTTTAAATTGGGACCTAGTTTCTCTATTCATAACAATATTTTTACTAATTACAAAAATAGCTAACTCCACAACAGACTTACAGTGAGAGTGAAACAGTAGGGAAACAAAACAATAAGGTTTTTACTAACATATATGTATAAAAAGAACTATATTAAACAATAATTTCCTAAACAAAACAAAAATCTCAAAAATTTTATAAATGTTAACATTAGGGGTTTTAATATGGGTAGTGGCGTGAGCGGTTTTATTTAATAATTTTATTATCATATTGACTCTCTTTATGAGCATATCATCTGTGATAAAATCATACTTATTTTCGGAAACTAACATTGAAGTATCTGGCAAATCTTCCCCATAATTCAGGAAAGCTATTTACGAGTTCTCAATACATCAGACCTCAAGCTCTTGTCCTGACTGGATATTGGTTATCGTAACTTGCTAAAATTACCAGTACTTTTTATCTAAAATTTTAATACATATGTATATATATTTTTTTTTAAAGGTTATTTATTGTGCCAATAGGGTATTCGAAATTTGAACCCTAAGATCAATCAAATTCCCTTTTTAAATTATTTACTCTATTAAAAATTTTAAATAAAGTTCTTTCCAAAACAAATTTCTATACAACGGGCTTCCGGTTTACCAGAACGGATATGAAATCTGTGTTTGGATTGGCCAAAATTGCAAATTTTCAATAGTGTTTGGCTATTTATTTTCATTTAGTGGTCTATTGAAATGTGCTTGGATATTTTACACACTAAGCAAAATAGATTTTTGATCTGTCCGATGACAGATCGAATGCTTCCATTGGGCGCCATATTGTTACGTGACCTCGAACTTGCTAGAGGGAACGCCGGCTAGCTTTGGCTCTCAGTGGGGGTCTGCATTCTCCCCTTTCACCTCTAACATAATGGGCGTAACAATTATATTTTTATTTTTCCTTTTTTTTTCACAAACAAACAAATATATTGCACAATAAAACATCACAGATGGATGGAAGGTAGGTATTGACCTTCAGCCGCCCTTTCCCGACCATGATCACAATATTCCTATAGTTTCCATGTGATCCCATAACACCGCCTATCACACCACTCACCTCATTTTTAACCCCTAATTAAATCTTATTAGTAACTCATTGTTATTTTCATTATATCAAATTAAACATGTTTTATTAAATAATAATTAAAATCTAAATAATATAAAGGTTGAATAAAATAGTTTAAAAATAAAATTGATTTAAAATCGTAGAAAATTCTCAACAAAAATCTTAATCTAAATACAATTGACAAAATAAATCCTAAACATAAACTAATACAACTGCCAATAACAGACAAAAAAAATGTTCAATATATATGATTTCTTAATAAATTTTTGGACTCTAACAGGTTCTATATAAGGGGATTTTTTTTCTTAGAGGAAATTTCCTTTACTTCCTGTCCTTTGTTTAAGGAGCTCCCTAAAACCTAACAAGAATCACTGACTATTTTTCCTTATATGACAAATTGCTATAGGCCAAAAATGTGCTATTTCTTTTATCCAACTAATTGGGATTCTGAAGACTAATTTCTTTTTTTCTTAAAGTTTATGTTTTGGATTTTCACAAAAGTAACATCTAACAATAAGGACTAATCTAATACAAAATCACTAATTTTCTTAATTCTAATAATAGTATGTAGTATCAAATTTAATTTTATGTTGGCTTTGCTTTTTTTTTAAATTCTTTAATTCAATTTCTAATATTCTTTTTTTTTTTATTATCTCAATACTTTTTTTTTTCATTTTTTTTATATTTTTTTATTTATAGACACTTATCTTGAATACCTGGCATCTTGGCTTAATAGGTTTTGGGCTGTAGTGACTTCTTGGATACTTAGTTCTTTGGACTTCAGGTCATCGGTCCCAGGTCCGGATGAACGCTACTGTTGACTTTGTTCCCACAAGAATGTATTTCCCACAGTTCTTCACCGAAACCACCAGGATAATAATTTTTCTTTTTTTTTTTTTTGAAGATGGAAGGTTCTCAACTTTTAGAGAATAGACTTCCTTAATTTATTTTCAAATAAAGATTAATTTTGTTAATATCCAAAAAAAATATTTCTTTCTTTTGTTTTGTCGGAAGTTTAATTTAACCAACACAGCTCGATTTTATTTCTTTTCTTTTACTTTATTTAATTTGGTTAATTTTACTGATGTAGTGTTCTTTTATTTTTTTTTGTAAATTTAAATTTAATTTTTGTTTCTTTCCGATTTTATTATTTTTGAGACGAAGTCTAAAATGGTTCTTCTTAGTTCTGTGTCTAAACCTTGAATGCCTTCCTCAGAACTCTCTATTCATCCACGAAGTCCAATAAATTTATTTTTCTTTCCAAGACATATCTTACTCTCTTAGCTCTTAAACAAAATTAACGCGCCTTTCCAATTAAAAATATGTCTTCTGAGTCCAAAGTCCATTGTCACTATGTTTTACTTTGTTTAGCTCAGATTATTCATCCCTTTCTAAATTTTACAAATATATTTAAAATTCCCGCCTTAAAATACTAACATAAAAATTTTCTACAAAATAAATTCATTGATGACCCCACTGTTTCATTTCTCACAGTACCATCACTATAGTATTATACTATAAGGTCTGGCAACATCACATCAGAACATATACAAACGCACATGACAGACATGTTTCATTAATAAAAGAAAAGTAAAAAAGGTAAGTAATGAAATGCAAATTGTTTTAATATTTTAATTTTTAACTTATTTTTCTTTTTATTTTCAGGTACAAGACGTAGAACAACACAAATGACAAACGGAAGTGTAAGGAAAAAACTGGCAAATGTGGGGTAAGTAAATTTGCTTATTTTTTTCTGACCAAAAAATATTTATCTTCTTTTTCATTGATAGTGCCGTTTGCTTGGGATGACTGGCCATCCGGCCAAGCACTATAAGGTGATCCGACCGAGGACAGGTGGATCATCCAACGAGCCGGCACTGGAATGGAGTGGACCTACTTCGGCTCGGTCCATGAAACTAGCTCCATTCCTACGATAAAGATATAGAATTGGCCGGCCTGGCAAATTTTTAGATAGGTTGCCCGCCAATTCCTTAAATTTATACCATAAATGTTGCCGGCAGGCAAATTTTAGGTAGGAAGCCCGCACATTTATGGTTTTTTTTGAATATAAAAATCGTTTCCCCTAAGGCCCCTCCACGAAAAATTTTTTTCGTTCGGGGTCGAATTTCGGCTAAGTCCGAAAAGGGGTCCGCAACAATATATTCTAGTCAATAACCAGTGGCAAGCTGAGTTTATGAGAACCTCCGTTTTTTTTTTTTCATTTAGTTTTTCAAGTGGGTCTGGCCGATGATCGAACTTGGGACCTCTGGTATGCTAGGCGGATGACTTACCAGCTATACCACGGCGCTTAAAAATTATGCATTAAGAAATATTTCCAACTTAAGAGATATTGAAGGGTTCAGTACATAAATCTATGTAAGCTAGATAACCCTCATATCAATCAGTTTTTCAGATATTTCTGTGGAAAACCCTTTAGAGCCACTTTTTGAGTTCGAGATCGGAGATTAAATTAATGTTAATCGCCAAATTTTGTTTTTGAGTGGTCGATTATCTTATTTTGTTCTCTAGTTTAAGCGGTCAATGTTGGTGGTTTAATCTTCAGTGAGAATTCTCAAAACACACATGCATAATAAACAGCTGTTAAAAATATGTAAACAAACAAAAATTTATAGGTATTTTTTGGAAGTGCAGATGAAGATTTTAGCGACTCCGAAATTTATGAAAATGTAAATAAAACAATTATAAGAACGTTAAGAACTATTAAAACACGGCCAAATCATTTTTATTTGTGTAATAACTATGAAATTCGCGCAATGTCTTCTTCTTCTACAAAAAAGTTATGTCATTTTGACAACACATTTGACATTTGCAAAAAAAGGTTACCATTTCTTGTTGATCGATATGGCAACACCATGAAGTTTAAACCACCACACAAAAAAATCAAATGCAAATAATATGCACTTTTCGATTAGATAATTAGAGAATAAATTTAATTTTGATCTCAAACTCAAAAAGTGGCTCTTAATGGGTTAACGTTGAGAGAAGTATGGTATTTGAAATATATTTTACATATTTCTATGATTTAATATTTAATGAGAGATACATATTTTTATGCATTTTCCCATGCTATAATTAACAAGTGTCTGAGATGGGCAAATTTGACGTTAGGAAGGAAATTGGCTGTCATATGAGAGAAGTATGGTACATTATTTTAAAGATATTTTATGATTTTTATGGTTTAAAGCTGAAGGAGGTATGCTACCTACCATTTAAGAGATATTTTGGCGCGCCATCACATGTTATAATTAAATAAATGTCTGAAATAAAGTGTGGGAAAATTTGAGGTTAGAAAGAAAATTGACTGTCATATGAGAAAATGTGAAGAATTGAGCTATCATCCGTTGACATTTATTTAGTAAAAAGTTGAAAATTGTTACCATTAAACGCTAAACTCTTGAGAGAAAAACAATTACAGTGAAATCTTTTATATTCCGAGACTCGATGTCGTATCATTTTTGTCTGTATAGGGTAAGTGCACCAGTAGTCGGCATGTACCCAGTAGTCGGCATTTTTTGCAAATAAACCCAAATAAATAAGAATAGCGGTAAAAATAAGACTAACGGTATTAAAAATTAGATTGAGAAAAGACTCATCTTTCTATGTCCAAAAAATTATGTAACTAAGTCATATATTTCAGGCTGATCTTATCATCCTTCGGCAACAGGTTTGTGACAAGTGCGATTGTGCTTTGTTTTCAATATTTTTTTTAAGGTGGGGGCCAATTTTAAAAGGCAAAAAACTTATGTTAATTTAACTTATATTGTTGTCATACTTGTTTTCAAAGATAGATATTAGTTGAAATAATATGTTTAACTTGTAAAATTTAAAAAAAAGATAAAATATTCCCTAAAATCATGGCTGCCGACATTAGGAACAAAAAACTGTCTTGATATCCAATAGTCGGCAGGGGTGTGCCGACTACTGGTTAACGTTCATATTCCACTGAATATACTCAAAATACATCAAAATGTGTATTATTAACTCTCTTTTCTTTTGGCTTTACAAAAAATGAGTAAAAATTGCAAATATCCAGTAGTCGGCATATTATATGTTGAGCACTTTATAGACTGCCGAGCACTGGATAACGAGCTCCTTTTAGTCGGCAGTTGATTTTTTCCCATTCTTTATTAACTTTTATTCGGTAACACTAAAAATTAAGAATATTTAGGATATTAATGCTGTTGCTATTGCAGTTTTGAGCAAGTACCTGTGCACTACTTACTGAATGGGGGGTTTTGAAATGGCTTGGGAGTTAATCCCGACAAAACAGAACTTGTTCTATTCACCAGGAAATATAAAATTCCGCAGTTCATACTGAACTCGTGCTTACGGATCATGCCAAATATGTGGGAGTGGTCCGGGACTCAAAGTTGTCCTAGAGCTTAAATACCCAATCTAGGATGTTTAAGACATCCATTGCACTCTACTCGTGCAGAAGAGCACTTGGCAATACATAGGGACTATCCCTTTCAAATACTGCTTGGCTCTTTGAAATGGTTGTAAAACCTATACTCATATACTCTTGTCTGGTGGCCTGCTCATAATAAGGCTAATCAGCGAGGATCTTTCTCAGATCCACTGCCCTTATGATTACAGGTGCTTTAAGGACTACACCTTCAAAGGCACTTGTAGCTCTTAATTCAGAAATTAGGATAAAAACTACCTGAAAATGGTCTACTTCATCTTTATTCCACTCGACTATTCTGGATAAACTTATTAACCTCCTTGAAAACATCGACTACTGCATTCCCACACCCCTATTCGATCAATCCTTCTCTGTGGTTATCTCGGGGACTCAAATCGATTCCAGAGATAGGACCCTGGAAATCTACAAGGACCGATCTAAATCGGAAATCGGTGCGTGGGGTCTTCTTCATCCCACTTTTTGGGAAAAAAAGTAAAATTCAAGTTCCCAAAACAATGCAGTATTCTTCAGGCTGAAATATTAGCTATATATGGGGCGAGCAAATGACTCACGTACCACCGAAATTACAGCGAATTCGTTTCTGTACGGATAGTCTTGCCGCCATCCACTCTTTACCATCGTTCTACACGACATTTGTTATTATAAATGAATGCCGGGCATCCCTAAACGAGATGACGAGACATTTTAACATTGAACTATTCCGGGTACGCAGTCACAGCAATGTATCAGGTTACATCATTGCGGATAATCTAGCAAATCGGTCAGGAGAACATTGGTATACCTCTACATAGGTATACCGCTATCAGCCTGCAAACTGCTCATCAAGCAGTTATCTTTAGCTCTGCACAGACCAGCTGGTCCACAGAAATGATCTGTTCAGTCTCTAGACTTACATCGCCAGCTTACGACAGTAAACGTTCTGAAATCTTGGTCACTTTTCCTTTCTTTCATTATTGCATCCAGCTGGATCTAACTGAGCCTTTTATAAGCGATAGACTAGAATGATAGTGTTATTCTCCCCTGCAGATAACACAATGGTCAATGATATTTAACTGATGAAACTCATTGTCTGAAAGAAGTATCCCTTGTTCCAATTGGAGTGTTGTGTGGGAACTATATATGTATATATAATGCATTTCATAATGTCAAAGATCTCAATTTAGTTTTATTTTTCCCTTAATAATTATTTAATTTGAAAATCGAAAAGAATGTAAAAAAAACTTTGTTTTTATAAATAAACATTTCAATTTGATTAAAAATTTAAGTTTTCCCTGTACAAAATACTATGCCGACAATAGGATCACAATATGCCGTGTACTGGAAAATATGTGCCGACTACTGGAAAAAGGTACGAATTTTAAAAAAAGTGTAAATTTTTAAATATAAACACAAACATTTTTAAAATCAGTTTTGCTAAACTAGAAAAAACACCACATTCAATTGTAATAACTACAAACAACCATAATATATGTTTTAAATAATAAAGTACATCAAATTCAAAAAAGAAAAAAAGTTAAAGTGCCGACTACTGGTGCACTCACCCTATAAGAGTTGTCCGCTTAAAGGATATACACACATATTATTTTTATTATCATGGTTGTACAAAGATTGTCCGGTTATTGAAGGTGTCCGGTTATAGGTGTCCGATGGGAGAGGTTTCACTACACATCCGAAGAAAGCGGCCGTGTGGTCACACTTATTATTTTTATTATCATGGTTATACAAAGATTGTCCAGTTATTGGAGGTGTCTGGTTATGGGAGGTATCCGATGGGAGAGGTTTCACTACACATTTGAAGAAAGCGGCCGTGTGGTCTTATTCTGAAAAAACCCCAAGCCCATAAATCAACATATAACATGAATTTTAAAGGTTTTTATTAGTTTTACAAAAAGATCAATGGAAAATATAAGCCATGGAAATGGTATCTGGTAATCTACCACGTCAAGAGAATTTTACAAAACATATTACCTCAGTCGCAGAGGGTTAAGTATGAAATTCAGTTCTGTTCAAAAACTCGAAACGAAAGAGTTGAGATTCTTATAAATCTATTAAATTTAAAAAGTACTTTTCTATACCTATTAATTATAACAAACATTATACAAAATACGTTGGAACTCTCAGATTTACATTTATACCCAAATTTACATTTAGTCAGTTTGCTTTCCATACATCAATCTTTCTTTATATTTTTTAAAACATCCTCTAAAGCCAAAGCTATCGTTTGCGATGAACTAGCAATTGTTGTCAATGCTTGGGCCTGTCTATTTGCAGCTTCTGCTAAAGCTTTGGTGGCAGCAGCCTGTATCTTCATTACCTTAAATATTTTATCCTGGGTTTTGACTTGTTGCTGCAATAATCGCAACTGTAAATCAAATTTATCTGAATTTCTTCTGCTGGCAAAGACACGATTTTGTGTTGATTTCATTTTCGTAGTTGCAAATAATTTTTCGGTTTTAGCTGGTTCTTTAGTTTCTTCTGTTTCCGGCTGAGATGTGCTGGGACTTGCAATATCCATTTGTACTTCACATGATGTTAATAACTCATTAATATCTTCGTCTATAGCGGAGGAATCTTTTTCTAAATCTTCGGTAAGTAATGTATTAGAAAATTGTACAATATTATCTACCGACAGTTCCAATTCACTCAAGTGATAAATGCGACCACTATAGGCCTCGCCATTATTGAGGATTTTATTATTTTCTAAGACTTTTTTCTTAGTACGGCATTTTAGGTCACACCAAATCTAAACGAAAACAAGGTATTTTATTGTTATGATATTAGAAAATTTCAAAAGAAAATTACTTTTTTCCACTCACTTCCCGTCCTACACGGTGGTCCGTACAAGTTGATTTCTTTGGCAACCTCCTCCCATGCCTCATCCGTGGCAGCTTTTCCCAGGCTATTTGTACTTTTGGCCAATGGAACATTTTTTTCCATTAAATTAACCATCGCTTGGAATTGGCGACTATTAGTCACTTTTAAGCTTTAAAAAGTTAAAGAAATTTTATGAAAACAAAGAATTTATTTAACAATAACTAATTTACTTTTTCTTTCCCATAGATTCCATTATAGTATTTAATATTGATTATGATTGCTTTATGAATTACTTTAACGATCTATTATATGTATATTAACGATTTTTTTGAATTTAAAAAAGACAATTGCTTGAAAAAATGAACTCGTCTTATAAAAACTTATAATTTCTTCCAATAAACTAAAAATTCTTTAAAACAATTGTTTTCTGAAAACGCAATGATTTCAGTGATGTCAATCTATATTTGCTTAAGCTCTAAAATTCGAAAAATAATACGATGGCAAAACTGCAGTTACTTGCTTTTCTTGTTTATTATGCTTCTTCTTAGGCAAGCCACACACGTTGCGATAGTTGGTGAAACTTAATACTGTTGTAAAGCTGATTGCAAAGTTCGTATGGTTGTTGTTGTGTGTAAGTTGGGGTTGGTTGTATTGTTTTTTTCTTGCAAGTTGTACAAGATTGCAACGTTTGTAAACATGTCCGTACAACATTATTCTGTTTTGGTTTTCATTTTATTCATACTGACATCAGGGAAGTGATAATTTACTTTCTTTAAGAATTTAGAACAGAAAATGGAGGATTCAAAAGAAATGATAAATTTTATTGAGTTTTATAAATCTATGCCGGAATTGTGGAACTGCAAACATGAAAATTATAAAAATAGAAACATTCGAAATAAGAGTTATGACAAACTATTGTTGGAGTATAAAAAAATTAAAAGTGATGGAACGCTAGAGGAACTAAAAAAGAAAATAGCTAATATGCGCACTTGCTATCGCCGCGAATTGAAAAAAGTTGTTAAATCTCAAAGGTCTGGAGCAGGAGCCGGTGGAATGTATACACCCAATTTGTGGTACTATGAAGACTTTCATTTTTTGCGAGATTTGGAAATGCCTGGCCGAAAGATCTTAGGTTCAGATGATGATGATGAATATATAGTAACAAAGGAGGTAGGTAACATAATACAATTCTGAGAACTCTCTTAACCACAATAAATGTCTTTTTTTATAAGGAAAAGAAACAAAATTTCAAGAAATCAACTATAGCTAACGCTAGAATGGAATTGCTCAAAAGAGCGAACGATTATTTAAAGTCATCGTCCAAAATTGCGAAGGTCGAAGATGAAGCGGCCGTTTATGCAAATGGATGGGCTTGCATGTATCGGCAAGCAAATCCGAATCAACAATTATTCGCCAAACGAGCTATCGATGAGATTTTGATATTGGCACGCTTAAACAAATTGTCCTATAACACTGCGCAAAGTATTTCCAATGAATCTTTAGTTAGCACGCAACGTTTTGTAAACACTGAGACTCCTTATATTTCAAGAACTAGTAAACGACGTACTGCTAGCAGTACCCCATTATACAGTGACTACACTAACGATTCAGTCGATTAAATATTTCGTCTGAATATCTTTTTAAATAAAATAATCTGGTATGTGTTGAAAATCGATCGATTTCAGTTATATCTATGAGATAATTTTGCATTATTTTCCCAAAAAATAAAAATTTTGCTGATATCTTTCATCTGTATTAAAATTTTTTGTGGAAATTGGGAAAACTATCTCCAAAATATATATGAAATCGATCGATTTGAAAACTATCGATTTCTATCACATACCGGAATACCTATATTCAGATTGTACTGAAGAAGTTTTATTGTCTGTACGCAAAAAGCACAACTAGATTACAATTAAAGTTGTACAAACATTCGCAGAGTGTATGGCCTGCATAAGGAAGCCTTTTCTGAAAAAGCGTCATCAGATTTGGAACCAATTTTTAGTCGTCAGTTTAATGCATAATTCATATTTGGATGATAAGTCTACTTAGTACATAATGCAGCATAAAAGTAATACAGTTCCAATCTTCAAGAAATCTGGAGAACGTAAAGCAAAAACGATCGATTTGAAAATACGAAATTAAAACCATTCCGAACGGATTGTGTCCATGCCTGTTTGTTTGGAAAATGTTCTTAGTTATCTTTTGTTAAGGAATTACGGATTTGATTTATTTTTTTAATGAAATTCTTTTATAAAATACATAAACATAAAATAATTTGAATATAATTTTGGCTCTATATTTTCTATATAAGATGGCTTTAGATTAAGGTTATTTCTGTATATTTGGCCAATAGAAGCCACAAATATTGCTACAAAGTTTTAAGATGTGTCAAATTCTCTTGTAATAGGTCAATATTTGACCATTTAATATTCATTTATCTATTATTATCAGCCAAAATTATATCATATTCTTATTTTCATTAACATCATTACACATTTAAAACAAAACTCCTTACAAATAGAAAATATATGTAATACTAGAATTATTAAAATGTAAATATAGAAATTAAACTTCAAATACATAGTAAGCCAAATGGAATTACCTTGTACGTGTAACAAGATGGAACCTATCTTCGATCTTTACATGGTTTGCTATAGAAAATATTAACTTAGCTTCTTTTTTTTTGGAACGTAACCTCGACGCAAAGTGAGGAATTGGTGTATAACCAAAATACGTTTGGTCTGTTTTAATTACATTCATAAATCAATCATTCTTTAAATTTTTTAAAACATCCTCTAAAGCCAGAGCTATCGCTTGTGATGAACTAGCAATTGTTGTCAATGCTTGGGATTGTCTATTTGCAGCTTCCGCTAAATTTTTGGTAGCAGCAGCTTGATTCATCATTACCTTAAATATTGTATCCTGACTTTTAATTTGTTGATGCATAAGTCTAAACTTTAAATTATATTTATCGCAATTTCTTCTACTGTACACAATATTTTGAATTGATTTAGTATTCTTCGTTGCAATTAATTTTTTGGGTTTTGATGATTTTTTAGTTTTCTTTGTTTTTGGCTGAGATGTGCTTGGATTTGAAATATCCATTTGAACTTCACAGAATGTTAATGCCTCATTTATATCTTCGTCTAAGGCGGAGGAATCGTTGTCTAAATCTTCGGTGAGTAAAGCATTAGAGAATTGTACAATGCTATCTATCGACTGTTCCAATTCACTTAAGTAATGCATTCGACTACTGTTTGCATGGCCAGAATTAAGGATTTTATTATTTTCAACTATTTTCTTCTTAGTACGAGATTTTAAGCCAAACCAAATCTAAAAAGTAAACAATTGAATTCATTTTTTTGATATTTGAAAATTTAACAAGAAAATTACCTTTTTCCAAACACTACCCGTTCTACTTGGTGGGCCGTACAAGTTAATTTCTTTAGCGATCTCTTTCCATGCATCATCCACGGCAGTTCTGTATATGATATCGTTGGTGGAAATACCTTTTGCCAATCGAACATTTTTCTTCATTAAACTAACCAAGGTTTGGAATTGGCGACTGTTAGTCGCTATTAAGCTTTAAAAAGTTACAGAATTTTAATGAATATGAAGAATACATTTAACAATAACCAATTTACTTTTTCTTTTCCGAAGATTCCATTGTAGTATTAATGGTTTATAAATTTTATAAAACTTTAATTATAATAAATAATCAGCCTTAACTTGAAAAAAAACTCGTCTGTTTTATAAAAACTTGAAATTTATTTCTTCAAATCTAATGCAATTGTTTAATGAAAACGGAATGATTTTAGTGATGTCAATCTATATTTTCCATTCCAACGAGTTTTGCTAAAAATGTTATTTTTCAGCTTTGAATAAAAAATATGTTTTTTTTAATTGTTTTTCTTCTCCTTTCTCTTTACTGCATTTTCTCATAATTGTAATTGTTTGTACTTTTTTACAAAAACAAAAAGCTTTGTTTATTCCTCTACTACCCAGCAGGGATGGGAAAGATAATACATTGTTCTTTTTGGATACATTTTAACCCTTCTTGGTGCATTTTAACCCTTATTGCAAATTTGATACAATTTGCAATTCTTAGATCTTCAGTGTCTGTCTTGGGTCCTAAAAGTGGTCCCTTTGTGATACCTGTAAGGTATAGACTGGAAAATAAAAACACATAGTATTTTATTCTATCAGTAACAGCCAGTCTGAAGCCTTGATAAATGAGTCTATTTTACGAATGTCAATACTCGCCAGAACAGATAAATCATACAGAAAAAGTGCCCCCAGATTTAGAGCCCTCAAAATAGAAAGAGCGGGGAATGGCAGAGAAGATGATTTACTATCTCCTCCTCTACGATGTAGTGACAACTACGACAGTAGTCATAGTGTTCAAGGTTAAGTCTTCTGGCATGCGAAGTAGCATTTTGAACGTTTAATGTCCAGCCATCCGTCATCTAGAGATAGGGCCTGTTCGGAAATGCATCACTGCACTGCATCACGATTGCAAACTTTGCAGCATGAAATGCTACGATGCGCTGTTTAGGCGTATATATTTTAGGGCAGCACTGCTTTCTACTTGCGTAAAAAAATTGGAGTAAAATAATACAGTTAGCTTATTATCAAGCGCTAAAAGTCGTTGATGCAGCGCAGTGATGCTTTTCCGAACAGGCCCATAGTCACAAGTAAAGGATTTATCAAAGAAAGTGGTGGATATACATACAGTAGTCAGTGTTGTCTGGGATATTAGTAATTTTATCCAGAATAGTGTCCTATTTGTGAGTGGGACCAGGTTCCAATAGTGCTAAGTCGGACAGTCGAGTTAAGGCCAATTTGTTGTGCCATTAGTTCGAATGGGAGCCAGTTAACCCTTTCGGGGCTTCTTTTTTGTTTTTGGTTTTAAAAATCTATTTTTTAGTTTTTTTATATACTTAAGCCCTCTTTATGAATAATCAAAACTAATTTTTTAACATTTTGTTTGCAAAAGTGGTTTTTGGACACTATGCCATATGGCATAGAATCTATTTAAAGGAAAAAAAATAAAATATATAAGTTTTTAATTCAGTTCTAAAATTGTGGTTTTTATTGGATTTAAATTATTTTTTTTAAACTTTAACATAAGCAAACGCAAAAAACTATAAAAAATAAGAGTTCATTGTAACTAAAACTATAAAAAATAGGAATTCATTGTCAATTTCTGGTTCAAGAGTATGTCTGCATCTGTATAGTTCTCTGAAAAAAAAATAAATAATATAAAACAAATTCAAATATAGAAATAAATCTATAACTTACCTCACTTTTCATGGTACAATCTAAAGCAATTTCTGGTCCCGTTTGGAATGCAGAGATGAACGTTACATTTTGCACACAAGTATCTGGAATATCCTTTGCATCCTGGTACTTTACATATACGTTTTACAGGTGTATACTCAGGCCAATGTTGAATACCATCGAAACGAATCGAAACTGAAGGTGCCCTTTCATATGAAGGTCTTGATTTCGAAGTTGATGGAGTGCTAGAAAGGTCTAAGTCCTCCGATTGCTTGGGTCTTCCTCTTTTTCGTGCGACACTTTGTTTATTAGGCATTGTCAACACGTCTAGTCACTACGAACTTATACAACAAAGTAAAAAATTTCCTTTGGGAAAAATCTATGCCATATGGCATAGTATGAAATAAAAAAAATCTGACAGCTCTATTGAACTATATTTCGGATCTAATTTTTTCCTAAATTACTAGGGCAATGTTTATCTACTAAATTAATTAAAAAATCTAACAAATTAACAATTTTATTTAAAAAAATATATAAAAGTATAACATGTTCTTTTTTTGCAAATTGTGAATCTCACGAGGAACGCTTGCTCTCTGAAACATAACAATGTGTAGGGTCCATCAATCAATTTTTTTTTTTAAATTTATTTATAGATAACACTTTAAAGAAAAATACAAAATTAAGAAAAAAGTGTACCCACACGCATTATGACCTAAAATGGGCTTCAAAAAGTGGCTATGCCATATGGCATAGAATCACCGAAAGGGTTAAGCATGAAAAACAGCGCCTTAGATGGTATAGTTCTTAAAGCACCAGTAATCATTACAGCGGACGATCTTAGAATTTTAATAAAAGAATCCCGCTGGTTTGACTTGGAGAGTGCAGGCCACCAAACCAGCGCACCATACATTAATATAGGCTTGACAATCATATTAAAGAGCCAGGCAGTTATGGTAGGATTAAGTCCCCAAGTTTTGCCTATGGCCCCTTTACATGAGTAGAGTGCAATGAATGCTTTGGAAACCCCGAAATGCGTATTTAGGCTCCAGGACAGTTTTAAGTCCAAAATTACCCCAAGATACTTAATAATACCTTTAAAATTTTATATTTTTTGGTTGATTCGGCAAGATATATTAATTTCTATCGTTCTGGGTAAGTTTTGCCGTTCATTTGATTCTCCCGCCGCTTCAATATTTCTTGGAACAGGATCTTCTTGGTTATCCTGACTCCTTACTTCCTGGGGGAATACTATACTTTCTATCGGAGGCTGTTGTTTCAATAACCATTTTGACTTCATCTCCTAGCGGTGATACATCTAATACTCGCTTCCGCAGTAGATCAATGTTTTGAAATAACTTTTCCATTTCCCAAAACCTCATAAAAGCGTGATCCCGTTGATTTTTGTACCAAACTTTTTCACCTATCTTTTAGGCTGAATTTTGGGAACCACTCATGAAATACAAAGTTATCTGATACGATGGAGTCTGGTATGCCGTGCGTAGCAAACACATCTCTCAGCAACTGTATTGTTTTACTCCGAACAAGTGTTGTCGGTTATTTTTACTTCTACGCACTTACTATGATCATTATCAGAAAGTTTATGCCCAAAAAAGGACCTGCATAGTCTATGTGCAATCTAGATCATTGTTTCAGAGTTTCCGGCCAGGGTTTCGGTTCCATCATTGGTGGATTTTTACTGTTCCCACAACATTGTATGCAATTCCTTACAGTATCGTCAATATCCTTGCCAAGACCCGGCCATGAAGCATTTTTAACATCTCGGATCGCAAACTTGATTGTGTCAATTACCGATAACAGACAAATTGTATTAACATATGGCCGTTTTTATCTTTAAAATCAGCATAATTGCTTTGTATGTGTTGTAAAACCTTTGACTGGAAACTGGATCAGCTAGAGTGGCTGGAGAAATTTCTTTTGATATCACGACGGCATAATGCATCTGCATTTTTTTTTTCTTCTCGGGCTTTTATTCGACAATCTAAAAGAAGAATTAAAATCCTTTCCAACGACGTCCGTCAAATTCATTAAAATCTGACAACGCGTTCAGAAGGATTTGAGTCGTAAATATTTGAACATTTTTTGGAAGCCTGTATAATTTAAGCCATATAAGGTAGAGAGACAATTTTAACGCCATGTATTCCTCTAAGAAAAGAAATTGGGTGTATTATGATCAATTTAGATTCTATGATTTAGATAAAATGGAAAAATAGAATATTCAAGTTTTTTTAATTTCGTTTTATTTTGATTTATGTTTTTGTCTACAGAAAATTTTGTGATTTTTTACAATTTATAACAATTAAGATTTATTAAAAAAATGATAAATCAGACATTAATTTTAGGGTTCTTTTGGCTAAGTAAAAATATACCAAGTATATAATATACAAAAGATAATTCAAAATTCTTTTAACTAAAATAACCCTAGAAATATGGCTGATTCGAAATAATATTAAGAGTTTAACTTCAATTTAATTAAACTTAAAACTAGAAAAATGTTGAACAAAAACTTTAATTTAAATTTTCTAGATTAAGAAAAATAAATATTTAGTATTTTTTTTTTTTTTTTTTTTTTTATTTTGTAGACACTTAACATTTTCGAAACACTGGAGGGACGACATGTTTGTGTGTTAAAAAAAAAACAATAAAAAAACAAACACAAGCAAAACTTATTAGATTATTTCACAAATGTCTTCCTTTAAAGTTTATAAATTAATTTTAAAAAATGCATGTCATTTTTATAATTTAAAAATTGTTGAACAAACATATTTGTAGATTTAGAGTATCCTGTTTAAAACAAAATACACTGGCTTTCATATTTTTTTTATAAAATTAAATTATACAAAATAAACAAAAACTATAAAATAAAAGTGAACTTTTGGTATTACATTTTTTTATGTTTCACTCTTTAGCGCTTCATTTTTATCTTCTTTAAATATTAAAATAGATTATTTTAGTTTTTCTTTTTAAATTTTAAAGAAAGCTGCTTTCAACAAATGTGTGCAGTGGGAGTCCATTACGAACTTTATTTTTGCTTATTTGTTTTTTAATATTTAATTATTTATTTAAACTACTTGTACGACCGCCAGATTTGCCAAGCACAAAATGCAGCGGACAGAAGAGTGACACTGCGATGAAGATATTTGGTTTTTGTATTGGGTTGATAGCCCAAGATCACAGGCGAAGAAACATCAGCTAAAGGCAGTTTATTTAGAACTTCTTCGTTATTTTCCACCTGTTAAAAAATAAATTAAAATTAGTAAAATTTCACAATAAGTTTTTTCTTAAAAAGTGTCGAAAAAATTTTTATGAAAATTTTATTATTAAAAAATTTTCTATAAAAATTTTAATACTAAAAAATTTTAATTTTTATATCGAAAAATTTGCTATTAACATTTTATTATTGAACAAATTTTGATACATGAAAATCTTGATATCAAAAAATTTTCTATAAAAATTTTATATCAAAAAATTTTATATAAAAATGTTTATATCTAAAAATTTGAAATTTTCTATGAATACTTCTATATCGAAAAATTTTCTATGAATATTTTTTTATCAAAAAATTTTCTATCAAAATGTTTATATCAAAAAATTTTTTATGAAAATGTTTATGTCAAAAAATTTTTTATGAAAATTTGTATATCAAAAAATTTTCTATGAAAATTTTTATATCTAAAAATTTCCTTTAAAAACTTTTATATCGAAAAACTTTCTATGAAAATCTTATCATAAAATTTTCTATAAACATTTTTATATTGAAAAATTTTTTATGAAAAATTTTGTATCGAAAAATTTTTTATAAAAAATTTTATATCGAAAAATTTTTTATGATCAAATTTTTATATCAAAAATTTGTCTATGCAAATTTTTATATCAAAAATTTGTCTATGAAAATTTTTATATCGAAAAATTTTCTATAAAAATTTTTATATCAAAAATTTTCTATGAAAATTTGTATATCGAAAAATTTTCTATGAAAATTTTTATATCGAAAAATTTTCTATGAAAATTTTTATATCGAAAAATTTTCTATGAAAATTTTTATATCAAAAAATTTTCTATGTAAATTTTTATATCAAAAACTTTTCTTTCAAATTTTTTTTATTGAAAAATTTTCTATAAAATTATTTATATCAAAAAAATTTCTATGAAAGTTTTTATATCGAAAAATTTTCTATAAAAATTTTTATTTCGAATAATTTTTTTATGAAAATTTTTATATCGAAAAATTTTCTATGAAAATTTTTATATCCAAAAATTTTCTATGAAAATTTTTAAATCAAAAAATTTTCTTTAAGTTTTTATTAAAAAAAAATTCCATAAAAACTTTTATATCAAAAATTTTTCTATAAAAATATATATAACAAAAAATTCTCTATTATAATTTTTATATCAAAAATTTTGATATCAAAATTTTTTTTTTTTTAAAACTTTGATATCTATAAAAAATTTTATATCAAAAAATTTTCTATAAAAATTTTGATACCAAAAAACTTTCTATTGAAAAATTCGAAATTGTCTATGAAAATTTTAATATTAAAAAATTTTTTATAAAAATGTTTATATCGAAAAATTTTCTGTAAAAATTTTTATATCGAAAAATTTTCTATAAAAATTTTTATACCAAAAAACTTTCTATTGAAAAATTCGAAATTGTCTATGAAAATTTTAATATTAAACATTTTTTTATAAAAATGTTTATATCGAAAAATTTTCTGTAAAAATTTTTATATCGAAAAATTCTCTATAAAAATTTTTATATCGAAAAATTTTCTATAAAAATTGTTATATCGAAAAATTATTTATGAAAATTTTTATGTAAAAAAAATTTTTATATCGAAAAATTTTCTATAAAAATTTTTATATCGAAAAATTTTCTATAAAAATTTTTATATCGAAAAATTTTCTATAAAAATTTTTATATCGAAAAATTTTCTATAAAAATTTTTATATCGAAAAATTTTCTATAAAAATTTTTAAATCGAAAAATTTTCTATAAAAATATTTATATCGAAAAATTTTCTATAAAAATATTTATATCGAAAAATTTTCTATAAAAATATTTATATCGAAAAATTTTCTATAAAAATTTGTATATCGAAAAATTTTCTATAAAAATTTGTATATCGAAAAATTTTCTATAAAAATTTTTAAATCGAAAAATTTTCTATAAAAATTTTTATATCGAAAAATTTTCTAAAAAAAAATTTATATCCAAAAATTTTCTATGAAAATTTTTATATTGAAATTTTCTATGAAAAATTGTATATCCAAAAATTTTGTATGAAAATTTTTGTATCGAAAAATTTTCTGTGGAAAATTTTCTATGTGAATTTTTATATCAAAAAATTTTCTATAAAAATTTTTATATCAAAAAATTTTCTATAAAATTTTTTGTATACAAAATTTTTATATCGAAAAATTTCCTATAAAAATTTTTATATCGAAAAATTTCCTATAAAAATTTTTATATCGAAAAATTTCCTATGAAAATTTTTATATCGAAAAGTTTTCTATGAAAATTTTTATATCGAAAAATTATTTATGAAAATTTTTATGTCGAAAAATTTTCTATGAAAATTTTTATATCGAAAAATTTTCTATGAAAATTTTTATAACGAAAAATTTTCTATGAAAATTTTTGTATCGAAAATTTTTATATCGAAAAATTTTCTATGAAAATTTTTATATCAAAAAATTTTCTATAAAAATTTTTATATCAAAAAATTTTCTATAAAAACTTTTATATCAAAAAATTTTCTATAAAAATTTGTATATCATTAAATTTTCTATACAAATTTTTATCTCAAAAAATTTTCTATAAAAATTTTTATTTAAACAAATTTTCTATAAAAATTTTTATTTAAAAAAATTTTCTATAAAAATTTTTTTAAAAAAATTTTCTACAAAAATTTGTATATCAAAAAATTTTCTATAAAAATTTTTATATCAAAAAATATTCTATAAAAATTTTTATATCAAAAAATTTTCTATAAAAATTTTTATATCAAAAAATGTTTATACTAAAAAATTTTTATATCAAAAAATTTTCTTTGAATATTTTAGTTTCGAAACATTTTTTATGAAAATTTTTATATCGAAAACTTTTCTATAAAAATATTAAAATCGAAAATAAAAATAAAACTCTGCTAATTTACTAATACCTGGTATTGGCAGCAAGGATCATAATTCCATGATACTGTATACAAACCGGTACAAAATAACGACACAGCACACATGGGGCCAGATACCACGGGACGATTATGCCATAAAAGGCTGGACAACAACGAGGCCATGCCGGAAACAACAGCTGTTTTATGCAAACAATTACCGACTGTTATCCAACGGCCAGTTTCATCACCCAATCGTGGTGGCTCTATAATTATATAGTCGACTTTGGCCTCGAGAGCCTTATCAAGTTCGGCCTCGAAACGTTGATGAGCATTGGTACTGTCGTATACTTCACGGATGATATGAAATGTGGGTACTTTTTTGGTGGTGCTGAAATTTAAATAAATAATAAATAAAATTACGTTGAAGTCGCGTTAAAAAGAGTTTTTGGACATTTTTAGATACAAATTTGATTGTATTTTAATAATATTTGGACCTTATTTTGTCAATGTACCTAATCCCATACAAGACACAATTTAAAAATACTTTTAAGTACCTAGAAATGCACAAAAAAGCTTAAAATCTAAAGATAATTGCACATTTTCAATAAAACTTTTTGTAAATATAAACCGATAACTAAAATTTGGTAACAATCGATGCACAATTGAACCTAGCTCCCATATCACATACTCGTATATGTTTCTAAGACTTAAGAAAAACTTATAAACCCTTTATGGTACCTCCCATAGGTCCCACTTCCCGGAATTGATATATTGGCCACAAATATCAAATCACTGTAGAAAATTTCGATATTTTGAAATCGGTCCACATTTGTCCATAGCTCCCATACAAACTCTTCTGTCAAAAAGCACTAAATCACTAAAACGATCGTAAATCTGAAGAAAACTATTATCAATTTGCCAAATTTTGTGATAATCTGTCCATATTTGACCCTATATCAAATTAGAAAAAGGATCCTACAGGATTGTGGGAGAATTCACAAGGCCATAAATTGATTCAGAGTGATCCACAGGTGTGTGTGATTCTATTTCCAGTGAAATTAGCCTCCATTGTTAATTCGTGTTTATTATCGCTGTAAGTCTTCAAAAATCATCATAAAGCTTAGTTAATTTTATGTATTTTATCAATTTGATAGGATCTACTCCTCTTAATTCTTCTCGGTTGTGAAAGAAGTAAGAATAAATATCATTACATAATCTTAATTTCTTAAGAAAGTATTCAAGATTAGTATGCCCAGTAATAATACCTATAACCATTCTAAGTTCATGCTTCTCAAAGTTTATTAGTTTTTCAAGATTGGTATTACTTTGCTTCCACAAAGTTTTTGTTTGGCCGCAACCTTGTGATCCATACCACAATGTATGACCCTCATATAAGTCCAAATGACGAAAACAGCTTAAATATATAGGTTTTGAGAAAATGTTTTGGTGATGGCAAAATTTAGCAAATATTTCTCTTTATACAGGAAAAAAAAAGAACACCTTTGACCTTAATGGTGAAGGGTATTGTATGGTCGGGTTCGATCGACTATAGCATTTTCTTACTTTTTATATAAAATGTTGGGTGTTTTTCTTACTTTAGTGACCATAACATACATATAAATTAACAAGTAAGAAAGTGCTATAGTCGGTCAAGCCCGACCATACGATACCCTTCACCACTAAGGTCAAAGGTGTTCTTTTAGTATAAAAAGACAATTATTTGCTAAATTTTGCCATCGTACAAACATATTCTAAAAACTGTTACATTTAAGCTGTTTCCGCCATTTGGACTTATATGTGGACCGATTATCTCGAAACTTGGCAAATTGATTATTGATTGATTGAGATTGTCATAAAAATTATGTATGCAAAAAATAAACTTAAAATTCTCGTTATCTTCGGATTTAGGAGCGTTTTAGTGAATTTTGTCTCATTGACGGTCCCATTAACAAAAACATGATCTGTGCCAAATTTCATCAAATTATCTTTAGAATTGCGACCTGTAGTTTGATTACAAGGTTTACATGGGGGTCCAGCCAGCCAGACGGACGGACGGACATCGCTAAATCGACTCAGAAAGTGATTCTAAGCCTATTGGCATACTAAAAGGTGGGTCTAAGACAAATATTTCCATGCGTTACATACATTAACACAAACTTATAACACCCTTTCCACCTATGGTGGTGAAGGGTATAAATAGTTTAACTTGACAGTGATTTTTGGTGTTGCGTAGTGTTATTTACGCAGTATTATCCCCGTTAACGAAAATCGAAAATCTTAAGATTCTAAAGACAAAGTTTTAAAATCTTAATATAATCAAATTGTCGTTGCAACAAGAATACACTCCCAAGCTATAATGATATAGGAAACAAACACGAATCAAATTTCCAAGTTCAAGGTCAGTATTTGCTTTAAGATGTACATGCAAATTTGTATGCCTTAATTGGCCTCTTGAAGAGTAGACAACTTATGTGACAATGGATCGTAGTGGGGTGGACTTTTGTAAACAAAACAAATAAATCAAGAAGCTCCCCAAATGCCTCCCACAAAGCATTCGTCAGATGTTTGGATAGAGGAAAATATCGATGAGAAAGAGAGAAAGACAAAATAAGAATAGATGCTAAAAATATTTAAATAACAAAAAAATAAACTAAAAAAGCCGATTAAACACAAAGAAACCACAATTAATAATTGATTATTTCATTCGTTTCCAAACGAAGTTTCCATAAAAATCGACTGAAACTGCATTATATTGTGGCCAACTCCAAAAAGAACATTGCATAACATTTAACAAAATATCTAAGGAGAAATGCATCCATTATTCATTCCCTCAGCCGCACAGAAGATGAATTGTATAGAACTTTGTATTTTTATTTAACATTTCTTTGCATTATCTTTCCCTAGATATCTTCAGCGAATTCTTACCTTTCATCTAAGTTGCTAACCATTTTAATGTATTTATCTTAATATTTAAACATTTATTAAAACACTTTAAATTAATTTTATTTTTTTACTTTTTCTATAAGAATAAAATTCAATCTCGCCCAGTCTACGCAAAAAAACTCACCGCGGAATTTATGCAAAAGCAAAACAACAAAAAATCTCTTTATAGAATGTTGCCAGATTGCATATATTATTAATATTTTGACGCTTTTTTTCCGTTTATAAGAATAAGAGCCGTCATGAATATTTATTCGATAACGCCGTTGAATAATATTTTTCATTACAAAGAAAACAGGGATCGCAAACACATTTTTCATAAACAACTTTTTTCTTTCAGAACTTTTTCAGCGCCTTTGTCTTAGTAACCAAAAAAGCAACAACAGATGTGTGGGAAGTAATAAAATCCTATATAATCAAATTGCATACAATAATGCATGCAATTTGACTATTCGACTATTGCATACAATAATGCATTTCCAGTTTGTCAAGTAATTCTTTCCATACACTTCTTCTGTTACCCTTGACTCACAGTGGAGCATAGGGCCTCAAAATCCGATATCTTCAGATAAAATTTGTTTCTTTCATTATAATGCTCTTATATAGATTAGATACCTCCAAAATCGCTGCATTATTACCCCTTGGAGTAGTATATTCTGTAATGTTGTTTCTTTCCGTGCTTAAAACGTCGTAAGTGCTAAGTCGATGGGTCCAAAGACACGAGCTACATTTGTATAGCGAGCCGCTCGATCCGAGACAGACGTCCGCTTGCAGCCGCAACTAACACGATGAACAGACGCTGCATTTTCGTACTTTACCAAGTACAATTATCTTAGATCCGTAGACCAAATACATTGGAATGTCTCTAAGATAACTCCCTCTCATATTAGCCCTGACATAGAATCAAACACGGATTGTTCACCTTATATTCAACTAGGTTGCTCAGGTTATTAGGATGAACCATGAGGAGGTTAGAGTAGGAATTGGATACAGTTCTAATCTGGTAGTTCCAGACGCCAAGCAACAGCTGCACACCATTACATTCCTCTGCATACACTTAGTTCATAATATTTTTTGTCCCAGTAGCTACCCTAATGCTGGCGGTTTTAATAACACTGTGCTAGTTGAAAAAAGGACAAAAGGCAGACTTAGCGGGTAAATATAATTAGAGTACGCTGAATTCAATGTGCAGTCGTTTTCGAAATAAATTTTTTTTATGCAAAAAAAATATTTTTTTTTTGAAAAATCACAAAAGAAAATTAAACAAAAATTAATTTCCAAAACGACTGCTCGGATTAAAAAATAATTAGTGTTCCTGAAAGATAATTTTGTTGCTGAATTTTTTTTTACTTAGTTCAAGTAAATAAACAGTCTTCGAGTTACGCTAGTATATATTGCGCAACCTCCTCCATTTTTTATAACACATCTCGAAAACTAGAGCTAACCTAAAAAACGGCTAGCTTCATTGATTTGAGCGATTTATATGGCTTTCGAATTATATTTACCCACTGGGGGTTTCTTTTGTCGGTTGCAACTAGCACAGTGTAATAAGAGTTATGGTCAAATGTGATCCAATTATCGCAAAATTTGGTATAATGTCCGCTATTATATTTTAATAATATAATTTCCACTTCTCTCAGACAATGAGCTGTATCCGATTCTATTTTTAGACTCATTTCGTTCTCATTCGTTAATGCAACTGTGTATTACGAAAACGGACATTTTTGTCGTTTAAAATTATAGGAAATTGTTCAAAAGCTATTTAGGTAGTGACAGTTGTGAAAAATGTAAGTATTTATAGAAATTATACTTTTTTTAAATAAAAATAAATAAATAAATTTGTATTTTTAACATTTTAAGGGAATATTCCGAAAAATGTATGTACACAAACACAATATGAGGAAATGGTAGAATATATGACAAGGCATCATGGCTTGGCAAAAGGACATTTAAATGTCCCTGATGCCAAAAGCAAATTAGGTCATATGTGGGAAAAGTTGCAGTGATGGGAAAAAGTAAGATGTTATTAGCAAGTCAGTATTTTGGAACATAGGAACCGTAGCAGTATTTATGGGGCTGGAGGTGGACCAAGGAGATTAGAACAGCAAACGTCCAATTTTCTCTCGATAGAGGAAGCTGTGACACTATGGTTTGGAGCAAAAAGCTAATCACACAGTGTGCCAACATTAATACAAACCCGCAGTTTTAAAAATTATTTAAATGAAAATTCCAATTCCTTGACTGAAGCAGATATCCTTGTAATAAATTTTTGGAAAAACAAGTACAAAATCAAATAGCGTACCAAAAGAGTTTAATAACTGTATTTAAACAATTTAATGAAGGGCTCCAAAAATATTTAAGACGAAGTTATGATGTACAACATAGCATGTATAAACTCCAATTAAATTTAGAAATTTAACTTGAAAATAAAAAAATTCAACTTGAAAAAGAAAAATTAAGCTACTAAAAGAAAAATTCGATTTCAAAAAAGTGACGGAGTTGAAAAAATTCAAAAGATAGATTGATAGATTGATTTGGTAGCTATGTTATAATATAGACTGATTTCCATAAAATTAGATATACTGATCAATAGTTACATACAATTTTTTTGCTATAAATTAAGTTGTCATATTTTTTTCAACCAATTTTCATACGAAACATGAATATATAAATATTAAATGTAACGCAAAAAGTTGAATTTTGAGATGTTGTTATCTGTCATATGCATTATTATTTTTTTTTTTTTTTTTTCATTTTAAAAATATTATTTTAAAATCTAAAATACAATTTAACAAATCTCATGAAAAATGCCACAAAACAGAATATATGATGACTAAAATTTATTAAAAAATATTAAATTAATAAATTATTCAGTCAATACTTTGAATGCCCTTACTATGCAATTTTCATTTACGCCACCCTGTGATATTATTTCGTTTCCATTTTGTATCACGCCAAACAAATGGCAACTTTCTCTCAAACTAATTCAAGCGATGTCATCAAAACACAATCGATTATCTTCTGCTTGTGTATTTGTTGTTGTATACAAACACAACAAATTCAATTTACTGTTCAGTTTGACATAAGGAAAACAAAACGGAATATTTGTTTTTGTAGCATTCACTGAGCTGATGACACCTTGCATTAACTTTTTTCACTTTCTCCCTGATTGAACTTTGAATGATTTTCTACCTGTCATTTTACGAACTTCTTGAAGAGCAAACGCGTCCGTGAATATCGAGCGGCGGTGTTGAGCAGAAATAAAACCTCCTTGACCAGTGACCAATACTAAATAAATAGAAATGGAGGTAATTAAGAAGTGAAAAGTATTTAATACAAATTTTAATTAATTTTATGTGTATTACAGTTAGAAATTCTAAATGTCAAGAACTCTAAGCCCTATGGCAAAATCACAGCTCCTGCCGGCACCAATATCGGTGACTTGAGGGAGTTGATACATCAAAAGCTAAAAACCACTCCCAATGCTAACAGGCAATCATTGCGCTTGGAACCCCGCGGTAAATCTGTAAAAGATAGCGACACTTTGCAATCGCTGAATTTACGTGGCGGCGATAAAGTTTACATTAAAGATTTGGGACCACAAATTGGCTGGAAGACTGTATTCTTGGCAGAATATGCTGGTCCTTTAATTGTCTATTTACTTTTCTACACCCGTCCCGAATTGGTGTATGGCAAATCTGCCACACTTCCCATTTCCCTAACAACACAGTAAGTACACACAAGATTCCACATAACTAACAATCGTTGGTGTGATGCAAGATGATAATGATAAACGACAAAGATGAGATAAAGTCAAAAATATGCATAAATTTTAACTTTCTTTTTTGTTTCTTTTCATTAACTTATTAATAACTTTAGCTTAAATACTGCATAACAAAATTTAGCTCATAGCAATGTTTAAAAGCTTAAGCAAAAATTTAACCCAAATTGACCTTTTCGATTTCCATTAACTCATCGAAATGTACATGGAAAGAAAGAAAGAAACGAAATTTATTTGATTTTTTCTTTGATTCATTTAATTTTGCATTAATTATTTTCTTTTTCCACCCTTTTTCATTAATGTTTTGCATATAATTATCTGTATTTTTTTGTGTTAATTTTAGCATTGCTGCCGCTTGCTATACTGTTCATTATATGAAACGTTTATTGGAAACAATATTTGTCCATCGTTTCTCCCATGCCACTATGCCCTTGCGTAATCTTTTCAAGAATTGTTCTTACTACTGGGGATTTACTGCTTACGTTTCGTACCACGTCAATCATCCTTTGTTTACCGAACCCTGTATGTGCCAAGTATGGGCTGCTTTGGCTGGATTTGTGGTAAGTAAAATAGTTTTATTAAAAATTTAAGCCAGAAACTTTGGATTAGTGAAATTTAATATCAATTTTGCCGATGGAAACATTAATTTTTCCATCCGATTGTTTATCCTAGAGACCATAGAAATCAAACTTCTGAAAACGATATCTCTTCCTAAATACATTATTTAGTTGCAGTTCGGTTCTAGTTCAATTCTGGTACAGTTCTAGTTCAGTTCTAATTCAGTTCTAGTTCAGTTCTAGTTCAGTTCTACTTCAGTTCTAGTTCAGTTCTAGTTCAGTTCTAGTTCAGTTCTAGTTCAGTTCTAGTTCAGTTCTAGTTCAGTTCTAGTTCAGTTCTAGTTCAGTTCTAGTTTAGTTCTAGTTCAGTTCTAGTTCAGTTCTAGTTCAGTTGTAGTTCAGTTCTAGTTCAGTTCTAGTTCAGTTCTAGTTCAGTTCTAGTTCAGTCCTAGTTCAGTTCTAGTTCAGTTCTAGTTCAGTTCTAGTTCAGTTCTAGTTCAGTTCTAGTTCAGTTCTAGTTCAGTTCTAGTTCAGTTCTAGTTCAGTTCTAGTTCAGTTCTAGTTCAGTTCTAGTTTAGTTTTTGTTCAATTCTTGTTCGGTTCTTATTCAATTCTCGTTTAGTTTAGTTTCTAGCTTAAGTCCAGTATTGATTTGTTTCTTGTTTCTATTTCCAAAAAACCTCGTGCTATAATTCTCAAACTTACAAAACTTCAGCATAAGCGGAACCAAGATTTCTGAACAGATTTATTTTACTTTTATGATATGTTCAAAATGATAAAATTTAAAATTTTTCTTATTTTTTATAAATTTTGGTAAACTTATCAATTGGCTTAGGGCACTAAACTGATAAAGTGCCAAATATACACTTTGATAACAGTTTAACAATTTTTTTCAATGTTATCGTAAAACCCTTTATGTATCTTTGTATCTTTCTAATTATTGATTGTTTGTTTTCTTTTCCTAGTTCTGCGAATTGGGTAACTTCTCTGTGCACATTGCTTTGCGTAACTTGAGACCACCCGGCACTAAAGTACGCAAGATTCCTGTTCCAGATGGCAATCCTCTAACCAATTTGTTCCAGTAAGTTTTTACTTTTAGCAAATTATCTTTAATCAGAATGATTCATATTTTGTTTTCCCGTTTTTTAGCTTGGTTTCATGCCCCAACTACACCTATGAAATTGGTGCTTGGGTTTCCTTTGCCGTTATGACATCTTGTCTTTCCGCTTTCTTGTTCGCTGTAGCTGGCGCCTATCAAATGACTGTTTGGGCCTTGGGCAAACATCGCAACTATCGCAAGGAATTCAAAGATTATCCCAAAGAAAGACGTGCCATTTTCCCATTTATGATTTAAATTTATAACTTGCACACATTTTTCTAATTCATTCGTGTAGCATTTCTTCTTAAAAACATTTCCACTTTTTTCCAAATTTAGCAAAAATTTTTATATATAATATAAGACAATTTTTACTTATCCCATTTAAAATTGATTAGACGACGATCATCTTTCTATTTGACAAAATTTGGTGTGTATTGGTTAATTGTAGTTAGTAGTCGGTAATTTTTTAAGTAAATTACTTTTAGCTGTAAAACGTTTAATAATTTAATGTAATATTAAAGTGTGCATTTATGTGTCATATGTAAGTGCAAATTTTTAAAAATCAATAAATAAAAACTGGTTTTGAGAATAGAAAAAAAAGAATATGATGGTCTGATGTTTATTTGATAAGTTGTGTAACTTTGAATGAATTTGTTGTAACAGCAATATTTTAAAACCAACTTCTTTATTTGCAGGAAATAAGGCTTGTCTTATTTAGAATCTCAAACTTTTAATGAGTTTTCAAAAAAATTAAAATTTTTCATAAACAAATTAGCCCAGTTCACATTCGGAGTCCTTCATAAATAAACGGGGATTTAGGCAATCATGGGATCTCCTCTACAATAGAATGTGATATGTAGTTAATAGAACTGAAAAGAAAACACATGCTACTCGCGATTGCTGGTGACATTGTTATCCAGGGACGCACATTGCAAGAAATGACTCACGCCTTTTTAAGTATCAAGAAGGAATCAAATAAAATTGGTCTAATTGTCAATCAAAATTAGAGGTTTTTACAGGTCCACCAGAATTGGACCACATGTGCTCGTTGAGAATTATAGCTTTGAGGTTGTTAAAGAATTTGTTTACCTTGGACTGCCGTCAACATAAATAACGACAAGTTTCGAAGTAAAATGTAGAATAATACTTGGCAACAGATGCTATTTACCGTGAAACCCCTTAATAGACGAGTACATACTCATTACTACACAGTTGTATTTAAGAGTACTATTTGACGTTGCCAGATCAAACTGTAACTGAAAAATGGAAAATCAAGAATTTTTAAGAATAACATTTTCAGATGCTGCAGCAACAATTCAAGAGCTAAAGGATGAGATAATTCATCACATTAACGGCATAGAACCTCCATTATGCCTCAGGGTCATCGTAAATTTGGACCATCGGATGGTGGTGTGTTCCTGTGGTCGCGGCGCCCGTTTTGCCGATATTTTGATCCATACATAATTGAGTAATACCAATACATCATAATAAAATAAAATTACAATAATTTCCTAAATAGTTTGTGTTTTATTTAAAATCAACATCGGCCCTTGAAATTTAACCACCCGATATAAAGGACATACAGACACACAAACATTCATAATACCCTTTACCACCATAGGTGGAAAGTGTCCGTTCATCCGTCTGGCTGGACCCCCATGTAAACTATGTAACCAAAGTACAGGTCGCAATTCTAAAGATAATTTAATGAAATTTGGCACAGATAATAGTGGGACCATGACTATCGAAATTCGTCAAAATCGGTCTATATTTATGGTACCTCCCATAGGTCCCACTTCCCGGAATTGACACTTTGGCCACAAATATCAATATTTTTTCATGAAATTTGAAACAAAAACTGCTTATGACAACTAAAACCACTGTACCAAATTAAAAACGCACTAAATGAGACAAAAATCACGCTCGTAAATCTAAAGATAATAAGAATTTCAAGTTTATTTTTTGCACACATAATTTTTGTAACAACTGTAATCAATTTGCCAAACTTCGAGATAATCGGTTCACATTTGATCCTAGCTCTCATATAAGTCCAAATGGCGGAGACAGCTTAAATGTAACAGTTTTTAGAATGTGTTTGTATGATGGCAAAATTTAGCAAATATTTGTCTTTATACAGGAAAAATAACACCTTTGATCTTAGTGATGAAGGGTATTTTTTATTTTGACCAAAGAGTTAAAGATATTTATTATGGGAAAAATGTAACTGTTGTTAAAAACTTTTTTTATATTACTATTTTGTCGACATTAATAAAAGTGACATTGAAAAAACTTAATTTTCACTGTTTTCATCAGCTTGTTCTTAAGTTCTAATACAGTTTGATCGCAATTTTGTATGCTGGGTAATTATGTGCCTGTTTTTTCACTACATTTCAATTGAATTTTAAATCGGTTCAACTGTACACACTTTTCAAATATACTACTTTAGTTTGCAGTCCCGTTTTGCTGAATGACAGTGTCTAATACTTTCAAATGCGACTCTGCATTTTGCAAATGAAAATTAAAAAGTATAGACGCGTTTGATGAAGCATTCCTTAAGTTAAAAAAGTGTATTGTGGAGCAAAAAGCGATTTTAAATCAATTAATTTGTAAAATTATTTAAAAATTTAAAACAAAATGAAGAAAACCAAACCTGTACTATATGATCCACTAATTATAAATCGTGTAAAACAGGTAAGTCCAATAAAATAGCCCCTCAATATTGAGTGGCCACAAAGTAATTGTATTTGTGTGTGCGTGTGTTTTGTAAAAAAAGAAAAACTGCAGTCGCTCACCGGTGTAGTTGCTTTGGCGCTCGCTATCCGCTGCAGCAGTAAATTGTAAAAAACGAGGTTAAGTTTTGTTTGATAATAATCATCTCATGTATGTACAACAATTTTTTTTTATTTCTTTCTGGCTACAATTTCCGCTTGATGTTTTACATTTGTATAAAAGTATTTGGAAGAAAACATAGATAAAACTTACTTGGATGTGGGTGTTATGACCAAACATTTACAGGATCGTTATCCAGAGTATTCCAGACGTAAGATAGCACCATTCCGTGCTTTGGTTGAACAAGGTAAGCCGCCGTTTGTTCCCAGAAATGAAATATTATTAACTTCGGTTTTTTGTTGTTTGTTTAATGATTTTAGCTTATCACGTGGTTTCCCAGAGCTATGGCTTAAATGATCCAAATGGAAGTGGAGAAGAATCTGATGCATCCGATTTAGAAGTGATGGATGTAAGTTAATATGTAATATTAAAATTTGCTCAAACTTTAGGATTCCTTGCTAAATATCTGGAAGCACAGGCTTAATTGTTTGCTTTAAGAGATTGTGGCTTATCAGCATTTTATTAAAAACTTAAACCGTGAAAGAACATTTTACGTTTTACAAGAAAAGCGACATAACTCAAAATTTGCTGGTTTTGATGTGCATTAACAAGACAGCTTTAGTATAACAAATTAGCCGCATTAGTGCGAACTTTTAGGACCCGGGCCACATTTTAGATATTCGTTTGTTCTCACTAGATTTATACTAGAAGTGATAAGGTCTATTATCTCATTTGCTGTTGTAACAGCTCTAAAATTTACAATTTTATAATTTTGTTTTTATGGGATTTTTAGGAGATCAAGGCCAAGATATTTTGATGAGTCCAAAAATCCTCAAAACTAAGTAAAGTAGGGTTGGCGGTACTGTTAAATATGTGGGGTGTGTCATGAGGACTCTGACCACAAGCTGGGCATATGTTGGGAAATCACGGTCTATGCGGAACCAAAAGTTATTTAATCTGTTGCTCCAGCCCGATGTTAATTGAGTTAGAACTAATCTTGTTTTTCGTGGCAGGTTCTTTTCTTCTTTTGCTATGGGCGGTTGGCGACCTCCTAACACAACATTCATGCCATAACCGGAAATCGCGGAGTTGGTGGCGTCTTTATGAATGTTGTTTAATACTGCCATGTGCGTTGTATGATCTTAAGTATCAAGAACATATCTTCGTATGCAATCCTCATACACGCGACATTCTTCGGAAAAGATGCCAACTGTGTGATGTTAAAGTTTGGATGATTTCTCCGATGACATCCCAAAAGGAACTGCTGAGATAGCATAATGTTGTGCTCCTTTACTGGAAGGATATTTGTTTCCCCATGAAGATGATGTGGTGAGGTGATTTGTAGGCAGCCTGTTATAGTTCTTTCGTCTGCATTTTGTTTGGCAGCTTTGAATATTTCTCCACTGAGTATCACTTAGTGACGCTGACCACTCTGGAGCAGCATAATTTGCCACTGACCGACCAATCGCTTTACAGGTACACAGCAAGGTTTCTTTGTCCATTCCCCAAGTACTGATAATACTGTCGTATTATGATGATGTACACGTTTTGAGGATTTTATTCCTAAATTGTAGTTTATGATAAAGGGAAACTTTAATAATATTTACAATTTTATTAATTCTGTTTGGAGGTCTGAAATTGTGCTACTTCCACTGGATGAGTCCACAAATCATTAGTACTAAGTGCACTAGGGATGGCAGTAAAGAGGAAATTGACGGGTGTAATATAAGGACACTGAACGCATGCTGGGTATAAGTCGGGGACGGCACGATCTATGCGGGACCAGAAGATGATTCCCTAAAATAATTCCCAAATCCTTAAAATGTTGGTCGATACAGACGTACTGAGCAATATAATATACCAAGAGTCCAAAGTTGTCAGAAATTATTCAAAAAACAACATTTTGCATTTAAAATTTTGTACGGGAACACGTTTGTTTAAGTTTGGGTTAATTCGCTAAAGTACAGGAACAAACATCTTAGTTGTACTCCTCGGGGTGTAAAAAATTCCTTAATATATAAATTTAATAAATATAAGTCATTTGTTTTAATAAGAAAACACTATTTCAAACCCTCTTAAATTTCTTTCAGGATTCCTCCTCCAACAACATAATGAGCAATATGATGAACAGTTTATATAATGGTCCAAAGACCAAATCTAATACGCCAAGCTCGTCATCAAATCCCAACAAACAACAATCTGGCGAAGCCATTGACATTTCGAGTGATGAGAGTGGCGATGAAGGTAATCCAACTAAATCAAATGGCAAATCCTTCACAAAAAGTAAAAATACACAAATATTCAAAGTTAGATTCATAAACTAAAAAAAATATTTTTTGATATCCTTACAGATTTGGCCAATTTACCGTTGGTAAAAAATTCAGCTATAACCGTAACAAAAATACCTCCCAACCCAGACAAACCATCGAACAAAGGTTCTTCTTCTGCTGCCTCAACAACAACAGATTCCAATTCGTTGCCGCCTTTGCAACAGCTTCAACAACAGATGGGCCACAAGCGTCATGAGAGTTTTGCTGCCGGATCGGGAGCAGTTGGCGGCGGTGGTGGAGGAGGACAGCCGACGAAAAAACGTAAGTTGGATGATACTGGTAAACATACGTCTATCTATACGAACAATCCTATGTCAAATCAATTCCACAAATTAGACAAGCACGACAATGGTAGTTCCTCCTATCTACTGCAGCAGATGCAACAACATCAACGGCTGCAACGTCATCAACAGTTAGACAATCATCGTGAGAATAGTAATGATCCCGATCGCCCCTTTAATCAAAGTCAACGTTCACGGAAATATAAGAAAGAAGTGCAGTTAAGGAAATCTAGAGAATCGTTCCAGGATATTGGTGGTATGGAGAAAACTCTCAAGGAGTTGTGTGAGCTCTTAATGCATATTAAGTCACCGGATATCTACTTTGTATTGGGTCTAATGCCGCCGAGGGGTATACTGTTGCATGGTCCACCGGGATGTGGTAAAACTTTATTGGCCCATGCCATAGCCGGGGTAGGTTCTAGTTAGAGTTTTTAATAATAAAATCTTTTGAGCATGTTTTTTTATCTTTTTTTTTAGCAATTAAATCTACCTCTTATCGAGATTCCAGCCACCGAATTAATTGCTGGAGTTTCGGGTGAATCTGAGGAACGTATACGCGATGTTTTCGATCAAGCTGCCACTAGTGCACCTTGTGTTTTGTTTATTGATGAAATTGATGCTATATCTTCAAATCGTTCTATGGCTCAGCGAGATATGGAACGTCGTATTGTTTCACAACTGATTAGCAGTTTGGACAATCTGAAATTAAGCGAAGGTGGACAATCGGTTTTGGTTATTGGAGCTACCACACGCCCAGATGTCTTAGATCCCGCTTTAAGACGTGTAGGACGTTTTGATCACGAAATTGGCATTGGCATACCAACACGTAAAGATCGTAAGGACATTTTGACAATAATATGCGAAGGCTTATCGGTTGAACCAAAATGTGACTTTGATAAAATTGCCGAATTGACACCAGGTTATGTGGGAGCTGATTTATTGGCTTTAGTGTCACGTGCAGCTACCATAGCTGTAAAAAGAAAGTAAGTTTTAATTACAAATCTACATTTATAAAATTGTTGCTTTAATGACTGACTTTAACTAAATTTAACTCTTTCAGATGCTCAGAACAAATGCGAGCTTTCCAGCTTAAGACACAACGCAATATTACCATTGTAGATTTGGATGATGACAATGAAGAAGCTGATAATAAAACTGAAAAGGACAAAGAAAAAGATAAAGATTCAACAAAAGATAATACCAAAGAGGCTGAAGCTGCTGCCTCTACGGCAGAAGAAAAATCGAATGAAACGAAAACCTCTGATGACGCAGAACCCATGTCGGTTGATACCACAACCGACGATACTGCTAAAACGGATAATGATAAATCTGCCACAGAGGCTGTCAACAGCAAAGATAAAACAGATGATGTCGAAATGAATGAAGCCAATAAAAAGACAGATGAGGCAGCAAATGAATCAGCTGACAAATCGAAGGATACTAGTATTACAGAGAAAAAATCGGAAGAAGCAGAAAAAGAAGAGAACCTTAAACTACAGGAGCCTACCTTATTTGAGTTATTAAACTGGTTGGATAATCCACCTGAAGATATAACATTTGTCTCTGAATTCTGCATAACTTTAGACGATTTCTGTGAGGCCGTTAAAGTTGTACAGCCTTCGGCTAAACGTGAAGGTTTTATCACAGTACCCGATGTTACCTGGGATGATGTGGGCTCTCTGCAAGACATTCGAGAAGAATTGAAGTTGGCTGTTTTGGCGCCCGTCAAATTTCCCGAGAAATTGGCTCGTTTGGGCTTGTCAGCTCCTTCGGGTGTTTTACTATGTGGTCCACCTGGTTGTGGCAAGACTTTGTTAGCCAAGGCTATAGCCAATGAAGCGGGTATTAATTTCATATCCGTTAAAGGACCCGAGTTAATGAATATGGTAAGGAAACTTTAAAAGGCATAACAAATTAAAACTTATTAAATTTTCATTTTTTGTTATAGTATGTTGGTGAAAGTGAACGTGCCGTTAGAGCGTGCTTTCAGAGAGCCCGTAATTCTTCACCTTGTGTTATATTCTTTGATGAATTTGATTCCCTCTGTCCCAAACGTTCCGATGGCAATGAAGGTGGTTCTGGTACACGTGTTGTCAATCAATTGTTAACTGAAATGGATGGTGTTGAAGATCGTCAAGGTGTTTATATATTGGCTGCCACAAATCGTCCTGACATTATCGATCCCGCCATCCTACGTCCTGGTCGTTTAGATACGATTTTATATGTTGGCTTGCCGGAAGAACAGGATCGCGTTGAAATCTTAAAGGCCAATACTAAGGTATAATTTATCTATTTACTTTTTAAATTTATTTTTGCTGATGTTTTTCTTTTTTAGGATGGCACGAAACCTGTTCTAGATAAGGACGTTATTCTTGATGAATTGGCCATTTTAACGGATGGTTATACTGGCGCTGACTTGGCTGGTCTGGTACGCCAGGCTTCTATGTTGGCTCTTAAAGAGTCTATAAATGATGACGATATAAAATTGGATGATTTATGTGTCAATATGGGTCATTTTATGAAAGCTATTGGAATGTTAAGACCTTCAGTTAGTGCGCAGGTATGTAAACGACATAACAACTTCTTTAATATTTTATTTTCCCTGAACGAAAGAAATTATAATTTTTTTTTTATATACTTTTGTCATTCCGTTTACAAATTGATCAAACTTTTAAAATCCATTTAATCCTAAAGATCAAACGAATTTTGTAGCTTTATGATCCGATATATTAACCCATTCAAGGCCGCTGTATATATTTTGGAACACTAGACTGCAATGATTTATAAAAAACTGTTAACACCGTTTAAATTATTTTAGCATTATTTAGTACTGGAAAGTAATCTGACTTCATAGCGGTACGGGTATAGGTTATACGACCGATAGGAAGACATTTCTATAGAAAAGTTGACGATAGGAAGACATTTCTGTAGAAAAGTTGACGATAGGAAGACATTTCTATAGAAAAACTGAAGATGAGAAGACTTCTATAGAAAAGTTGATGATAGGAAGACATTTCTAAAGAAAAGTTGACTATAGGAAGATATTTCTATAGAAAAGTTGGCGATAAGAAGACATTTCTATAGAAAAGTTGACGATAGGAAGACATTTCTATAGAAAAGTTGACGATAGGACGACATTTCTATAGAAAAGTTGACGATAGGAAGACATTTCTATAGAAAAGTTGACGATAGGAAGACATTTCTATAGAAAAGTTGAAGATAGGAAGACATTTCTATAGAAAAGTTGACGATAGGAAGACATTTCTATAGAAAAGTTGACGATAGGAAGACATTTATATAGAAAAGTTGACGATAGGAAGACATTTCTATAGAAAAGTTGACAATAGGAAGACATTTCTATAGAAAAGTTGACGATAGGAAGACGTTTCTATAGAAAAGTTGATGATAGGAAGACATTTCGATAGAAAAGTTGACGATAGGAAGACATTTCTATAGAAAAGCTGACGATAGGAAGACATTTCTATAGAAAAGTTGACGATAGAAAGACATTTCTATAGAAAAGTTGACGATAGGAAGACATTTCTATAGAAAAGTTGACGATAGGAAGACATTTCTCTAGAAAAGTTGACGATAGGAAGACATTTTTGTAGAAAAGTTGACGATAGGAAGACGAGAAGACTTTTCGTATCATCAACTTATATGAAGAAATTTTTATAGAAAAGTAAACGATAGAAAGAAATTTATATAGAAAAGTTGAAGATTAGAAGACTATAGAAAAGTGATAATGAAAACACTTTTCTATAAAAAAGTTGAAGATGGGAGGACTTTTCTGTAGAAAAGTTGATGGTGAAGGGTATTAAATAGTTGTCATTCGGCATAGCTGAAGCTAGCATTAATTTTGACTTGTTCTAATATCATATCATTAACATTCTAATTTTAATTTTTTACAGGATCGCAAAGTTTATGAAAAACTACGTTTGAAATATGCCGCACCCCGTGTACCAATAACAGATGATAGTGTTGTTTAAATATTAAGTTTTGTTTTTTTAATAAACTAAGTTTTATTTTGTAAAATGCTTCTTCAATAAATAATTTAGTTGTACGAACTAACAAAGGAAATATACAAAACAAATCAACAAATCCCAATCAACAAACTCTAATGATTTCGAGAATGTATAACATTTTGTATAACAAAAATTCTTATTTCATTTATATGTATTTTCATTATTTTTCATTATTATATCGAAAGAAAAGCGAACAAGAAAACAGCATCCACATAACAGACTTCACATAATACGTTCATTTGTAAAATGTGAAATAGTTTTTAATTTAGTTTTTAATGAATTCTATAAATATTATAAAACACATTTATTTCTTCTACAATTTTGATTGGTATTTGTGAAAAAATCACATCTCATTTATGTATTTACCATTATATAATTTACAAATTAAACTAGAAATTAAATTTAAAACTAAATAAAACTAAAAACATATATTTGGATTTTCAATTCAATTTTGTTTGAAAATTTCAAAATCAAACATAGAGGATATTACGCCCTCGGCCAACCATTTTCGGTTTATTCTTATTAAATTATTTTTGGCGACATCAAATGAAGTTTTATTAACTTCTTCCTTTTTTTGTTGTAGACTATCGAACGCGTCTGTAAATTTCCTAAAATCGGTTTCAGTTGAGCAAGATACTAAATTCTTTGTTGTAGTTAAATTCGAGGAAAAAGTTAAATCTTTTGTCAAGGAAGAACTTAAATCTTTTGTCGTAGAAGAACTTAACTCTTTTGTTGTGGAAGAAGTTACATCTTCTGTCGGAAAAGAAGTTGACTCCATTGTTTTGTTTTCTGGCACCGCCTGTTTTATTTCCTCCTCTTCTATTTGTTTTTTGAAACTAACAGCTTTTAAACACATTTCCTTTATGCCATGCCAACTTTCCATACCCAAGGGATTCACTTTCCCTACAGGCGGCTGAAAGCCATACTCTTTTGCCGGCAGCTCCATGACCAGGGCAATTGGTATTTTAACTGCACCATGGGCATAATCTACTACAGAACCGGATATGTTACGTTTTGTAATATTCGATATACTACCAACACGATAATGACGACCGGTAAAGGACTTGATTGCATTGCGGCCAGCCATTGCCACACTTTCCATTTGTTTAAAATTATCTGGTAGCAATCTGTTTAAGAAAAAATCACAAAAGAACGTAATAAGTACTCAGTTAATCGTAAGTATTGTTCCACTTACTTGCTGTAACCAAAGGGATACATAATGCTTTGAGCATATGAGTGTAACGACAAAAAGAACAATAGATTAGGTGCCAAGCTGTGCAGCATAGTGGCCAGTGCTTTTGTTTCAAACTCAGAAAATGGATTATCTCCTTGGTATGTATTGCGTTTAGGTTTTGAAAGGTTCTTTTTCCAATGAAAGTCGTAATTGCGATTACAATCGGTACCCACATGGTCGACATTTTTATTGGGTTTACGATTTTTACGCCAATGATGATTCTATAAAATGCAGGAGAAATAAATTTTTATGTCGAAAATTTTCAATATCTCGAAAATTTGTATATAGAAAAATTTTTAATATCGAAAATTTTTCTATAGAAAATTTTTAATAACGAAAATTTTTCTATAGAATAATTTTTAATATCGAAAATTTTTCTATAGAATAATTTTTAATATCGAAAATTTTTCTATAGAAAAAATTTTAATATAGAAAATTTTTCTACAGAAAAATTTTTAATAACGAAAATTTTTCTATAGAAAAATTTTTAATAACGAAAATTTTTCTATAGAAAAATTTTTAATAACGAAAATTTTTCTATAGAAAAATTTTTACTAACGAAAATTTTTCTATAGAAAAATTTTTAATAACGAAAATTTTTCTATAGAAAAATTTTTAATAACGAAAATTTTTCTATAGAAAAATTTTTAATAACGAAAATTTTTCTATAGAAAAATTTTTAATAACGAAAATTTTTCTATAGAAAAATTTTTAATAACGAAAATTTTTCTATAGAAAAATTTTTAATAACGAAAATTTTTCTATAGAAAAATTTTTAATAACGAAAATTTTTCTATAGAAAAATTTTTAATAACGAAAATTTTTCTATAGAAAAATTTTTAATAACGAAAATTTTTCTATAGAAAAATTTTTAATAACGAAAATTTTTCTATAGAAAAATTTTTAATAACGAAAATTTTTCTATAGAAAAATTTTTAATAACGAAAATTTTTCTATAGAAAAATTTTTAATAACGAAAATTTTCTATAGAAAAATTTTTAATAACGAAAATTTTTCTATAGAACAATTTTTAATAACGAAAATTTTTCTATAGAAAAATTTTTAATAACGAAAATTTTTCTATAGAAAAATTTTTAATAACGAAAATTTTTCTATGGAAAAATTTTTAATATCAAGAATTTTTGTATCGAAAAATTTTTAATATCAAAAATTTTTGTATCGAAATATTTTCGAAAAATTTTTACATTTTACAGAAAATTTTAACATTTTCTATAGAAAATTTTAACATTTTCTATAGAAAATTTTTACATTTTCTATAGAAAATTTTTACATTTTCTATAGAAAATTTTTACATTTTCTATAGAAAATTTTTACATTTTCTATAGAAAATTTTTACATTTTCTATAGAAAATTTTTACATTTTCTATAGAAAATTTTTACATTTTCTATAGAAAATTTTTACATTTTCTATAGAAAATTTTTACATTTTCTATAGAAAATTTTTACATTTTCTATAGAAAATTTTTACATTTTCTATAGAAAATTTTTACATTTTCTATAGAAAATTTTTACATTTTCTATAGAAAATTTTTACATTTTCTATAGAAAATTTTTACATTTTCTATAGAAAATTTTTACATTTTCTATAGAAAATTTTTACATTTTCTATAGAAAATTTTTACATTTTCTATAGAAAATTTTTACATTTTCTATAGAAAATTTTTACATTTTCTATAGAAAATTTTTACATTTTCTATAGAAAATTTTTACATTTTCTATAGAAAATTTTTACATTTTCTATAGAAAATTTTTACATTTTCTATAGAAAATTTTTACATTTTCTATAGAAAATTTTTACATTTTCTATAGAAAATTTTTACATTTTCTATAGAAAATTTTTACATTTTCTATAGAAAATTTTTACATTTTCTATAGAAAATTTTTACATTTTCTATAGAAAATTTTTACATTTTCTATAGAAAATTTTTACATTTTCTATAGAAAATTTTTACATTTTCTATAGAAAATTTTTACATTTTCTATAGAAAATTTTTACATTTTCTATAGAAAATTTTTACATTTTCTATAGAAAATTTTTACATTTTCTATAGAAAATTTTTACATTTTCTATAGAAAATTTTTAAATTTTCTGTAGAAAATTTTTACATTTTCTATAGAAAATTTTTACATTTTCTATAGAAAATTTTTACATTTTCTATAGAAAATTTTTACATTTTCTATAGAAAATTTTTACATTTTCTATAGAAAATTTTTACATTTTCTATAGAAAATTTTTACATTTTCTATAGAAAATTTTTACATTTTCTATAGAAAATTTTTACATTTTCTATAGAAAATTTTTACATTTTCTATAGAAAATTTTTACATTTTCTATAGAAAATTTTTACATTTTCTATAGAAAATTTTTACATTTTCTATAGAAAATTTTTACATTTTCTATAGAAAATTTTTACATTTTCTATAGAAAATTTTTACATTTTCTATAGAAAATTTTTACATTTTCTATAGAAAATTTTTACATTTTCTATAGAAAATTTTTACATTTTCTATAGAAAATTTTTACATTTTCTATAGAAAATTTTTACATTTTCTATAGAAAATTTTTACATTTTCTATAGAAAATTTTTACATTTTCTATAGAAAATTTTTACATTTTCTATAGAAATTTTTACATTTTCTATAGAAAATTTTTACATTTTCTATAGAAAATTTTTACATTTTCTATAGAAAATGTTTACATTTTCTATAGAAAATGTTTACATTTTCTATAGAAAATTTTTACATTTTCTATAGAAAATTTTTACATTTTCTATAGAAAATTTTTACATTTTCTATAGAAAATTTTTACATTTTCTATAGAAAATTTTTACATTTTCTATAGAAAATTTTTACATTTTCTATAGAAAATTTTTACATTTTCTATAGAAAATTTTTACATTTTCTATAGAAAATTTTTACATTTTCTATAGAAAATTTTTACATTTTCTATAGAAAATTTTTACATTTTCTATAGAAAATTTTTACATTTTCTATAGAAAATTTTTACATTTTCTATAGAAAATTTTTACATTTTCTTTAGAAAATTTTTACATTTTCTTTAGAAAATTTTATCATTTTCTTTAGAAAATATTATTATTTTCTTTAGAAAATTTTATTATTTTCTTTAGAAAATTTTATTATTTTCTTTAGAAAATTTTATTATTTTCTTTAGAAAATTTTATTATTTTCTTTAGAAAATTTTATTATTTTCTTTAGAAAATTGTATTATTTTCTTTAGAAAATTTTATTATTTTCTTTAGAAAATTTTATTATTTTCTTTAGAAAATTTTATTATTTTCTTTAGAAAATTTTATTATTTTCTTTAGAAAATTTTATCATTTTCTTTAGAAAATTTTATTATTTTCTTTAGAAAACTTTATCATTTTGATTAGAAAACTTTATCATTTTGATTAGAAAATTTTATCATTTTCTATAGAAAATTTTATCATTTTCTATAGAAAATTTTATCATTTTCTATAGAAAATTTTATCATTTTCTATAGAAAATTTTATCATTTTCTATAGAAAATTTTATCATTTTCTATAGAAAATCTTATCATTTTCTATAGAAAATTTTATCATTTTCTATAGAAAATTTTATCATTTTCTATAGAAAATTTTATCATTTTCTTTAGGAAATTTTATCATTTTCTTTAGAAAATTTTATCATTTTCTTTAGAAAATTTTATCATTTTCTTTAGAAAATTTTATCATTTTCTTTAGAAAATTTTATCATTTTCTTTAGAAAATTTTATCATTTTCTTTAGAAAATTTTATCATTTTCTTTAGAAAATTTTATCATTTTCTTCAGAAAATTTTATCATTTTCTTTAGAAAATTTTATCATTTTCGTTGGAAAATTTTATCATTTTCTTTAGAAAATTGTATTATTTTTTTTAGAAAATTTTATCATTTTCTGAAGAAAATTTTATCATTTTCTTTAGACAATTTTATTCTTTTCGTTAGAAAATTTTATCATTTTCTTTAGAAAATTTTATCATTTTCATTAGAAAATTGTATCGTTATCTTTAGAAAATTTTATCATTTTCTTTAGAAAATTTTATAATTTTCTTTAGAAAATTTTATCATTTTCTTTAGAAAATTTTATCATTTTCTTTAGAAAATTTTATCATTTTCTTTAGAAAATTTTATCATTTTCTTTAGAAAATTTAATCATTTTCTTTAGAAAATTTTATCATTTTCTTGAGAAAATTTTATCATTTTCTTGAGAAAATTTTATCATTTTCTTGAGAAAATTTTATCATTTTCTTGAAAAAATTTTATCATTTTCTTTAGAAAATTGTATCATTTTCTTTAGAAATTTTTATCATTTTTTTTTGAAAATTTTATCATTTTCTTTAGAAAATTTTATCATTTATTTTAGAAAGTTTTATTATTTGTCCGCCATTTTGATTTTTTTTATATTAGCTACTTACAACATTTCGTGTATATTCATAACCATCCGGATTGACAACTGGTACTATATAGAACTTTAATTTACTCAACAAATTCCGATGTCTCACATATTTTTCTGTCAAGTGATAGATGCAATTTAGTGCTACCGTTACAGTAAGCCACTCTCGAGCATGAGTCCCACCTTCGATAAATACAATATTGCGACCCTTTTTTGCTGCCTCATTCTCAAGTTCAGATTTGCGGATAGGAGCCGACAGGGAACGCTTATTTTTAAAATGTTCACTTAGATAATCTATCTCAATGCATTTTATAGGTCTGCGTTCGTATGTTGTTCCTATTGTATGGATCTTGACAAAATACCCATAACGAGTTTCTAAATAATCCAAATAGGTTAAAATATCTTTGTAGGACAAATACGAGTTTAAAACATTAGGACGGGGAATTGTGGACAGCCTCAAAAACACCGAAGATTTTTTCGTAGGACATTTATTTTTGGGTGATATTTTTAAACCGCTTTTGGAACAGACTCGTTTAGAAGGAGCTATGAATGTGATTGGCCATTTCTGTTCAAAATTGGAGGACTTGAGATTTCTTTTTTCAGGTATAAGAGACGATATATTCAATATTTTTTCGTTTAAATTTTTTGCATTATCCAGAGATTCCACAAAATAACCTTGTGATTTAAGCATAATTTCTTAATTAAACTTTACTAGAATTTAAAATCTATAATTTCCACAGATTCACTCACTAACATTTTAAATTAAGCTCTCAAATATTTACTTAAATTATACTTCCGTTTTGACTTATATGCTTGAGAATGATTTCCGTTTGTTCGTTCATTTGCTTATTGCCATGTTTCTGTTGTATTTTTAACTAAATTATACAGTTGTTTTTTTCAAAACCCCACAATTGTCGTAAAGCGATTGACAAGTACATACAGTTCCTTTAAGAAAAAGGAACTAAAAGACAATCAGTCAGTCAATAGTTTTCATGTTGGGTATGGGTATGGTCGTTTGTTGGTACTCATGAACATATTTGCTTCTTTTATGTTAAATTACCCTTTACCATAGACGTAAACGTTATTATATGCTTGTCATTCCGTTTGTAATTTCTGGCTTAGTTCTAGTTCATTTCTAGTTTAGTTCAGTTCTAGTTCAGTTCTAGTTCAGTTCTAGTTCAGTTCTAGTTCAGTTCTAGTTCAGTTCTAGTTCAGTTCTAGTTCAGTTCTAGTTCAGTTCTAGTTCAGTTCTAGTTCAGTTCTAGTTCAGTTCTAGTTCAGTTCTAGTTCAGTTCTAGTTCAGTTCTAGTTCAGTTCTAGTTCAGTTCTAGTTCAGTTCTAGTTCAGTTCTAGTTCAGTTCTAGTTCAGTTCTAGTTCAGTTCTAGTTCAGTTCTAGTTCAGTTCTAGTTCAGTTCTAGTTCAGTTCTAGTTCAGTTCTAGTTCAGTTCTAGTTCAGTTCTAGTTCAGTTCTAGTTCAGTTCTAGTTCAGTTCTAGTTCAGTTCTAGTTCAGTTCTAGTTCAGTTCTAGTTCAGTTCTAGTTCAGTTCTAGTTCAGTTCTAGTTCAGTTCTAGTTCAGTTCTAGTTCAGTTCTAGTTCAGTTCTAGTTCAGTTCTAGTTCAGTTCTAGTTCAGTTCTAGTTCAGTTCTAGTTCAGTTCTAGTTCAGTTCTAGTTCAGTTCTAGTTCAGTTCTAGTTCAGTTCTAGTTCAGTTCTAGTTCAGTTCTAGTTCAGTTCTAGTTCAGTTCTAGTTCAGTTCTAGTTCAGTTCTAGTTCAGTTCTAGTTCAGTTCTAGTTCAGTTCTAGTTCAGTTCTAGTTCAGTTCTAGTTCAGTTCTAGTTCAGTTCTAGTTCAGTTCTAGTTCAGTTCTAGTTCAGTTCTAGTTCAGTTCTAGTTCAGTTCTAGTTCAGTTCTAGTTCAGTTCTAGTTCAGTTCTAGTTCAGTTCTAGTTCAGTTCTAGTTCAGTTCTAGTTCAGTTCTAGTTCAGTTCTAGTTCAGTTCTAGTTCAGTTCTAGTTCAGTTCTAGTTCAGTTCTAGTTCAGTTCTAGTTCAGTTCTAGTTCAGTTCTAGTTCAGTTCTAGTTCAGTTCTAGTTCAGTTCTAGTTCAGTTCTAGTTCAGTTCTAGTTCAGTTCTAGTTCAGTTCTAGTTCAGTTCTAGTTCAGTTCTAGTTCAGTTCTAGTTCAGTTCTAGTTCAGTTCTAGTTCAGTTCTAGTTCAGTTCTAGTTCAGTTCTAGTTCAGTTCTAGTTCAGTTCTAGTTCAGTTCTAGTTCAGTTCTAGTTCAGTTCTAGTTCAGTTCTAGTTCAGTTCTAGTTCAGTTCTAGTTCAGTTCTAGTTCAGTTCTAGTTCAGTTCTAGTTCAGTTCTAGTTCAGTTCTAGTTCAGTTCTAGTTCAGTTCTAGTTCAGTTCTAGTTCAGTTCTAGTTCAGTTCTAGTTCAGTTCTAGTTCAGTTCTAGTTCAGTTCTAGTTCAGTTCTAGTTCAGTTCTAGTTCAGTTCTAGTTCAGTTCTAGTTCAGTTCTAGTTCAGTTCTAGTTCAGTTCTAGTTCAGTTCTAGTTCAGTTCTAGTTCAGTTCTAGTTCAGTTCTAGTTCAGTTCTAGTTCAGTTCTAGTTCAGTTCTAGTTCAGTTCTAGTTCAGTTCTAGTTCAGTTCTAGTTCAGTTCTAGTTCAGTTCTAGTTCAGTTCTAGTTCAGTTCTAGTTCAGTTCTAGTTCAGTTCTAGTTCAGTTCTAGTTCAGTTCTAGTTCAGTTCTAGTTCAGTTCTAGTTCAGTTCTAGTTCAGTTCTAGTTCAGTTCTAGTTCAGTTCTAGTTCAGTTCTAGTTCAGTTCTAGTTCAGTTCTAGTTCAGTTCTAGTTCAGTTCTAGTTCAGTTCTAGTTCAGTTCTAGTTCAGTTCTAGTTCAGTTCTAGTTCAGTTCTAGTTCAGTTCTAGTTCAGTTCTAGTTCAGTTCTAGTTCAGTTCTAGTTCAGTTCTAGTTCAGTTCTAGTTCAGTTCTAGTTCAGTTCTAGTTCAGTTCTAGTTCAGTTCTAGTTCAGTTCTAGTTCAGTTCTAGTTCAGTTCTAGTTCAGTTCTAGTTCAGTTCTAGTTCAGTTCTAGTTCAGTTCTAGTTCAGTTCTAGTTCAGTTCTAGTTCAGTTCTAGTTCAGTTCTAGTTCAGTTCTAGGTTCAGTTCCAGTTCAGTTCTAGTTCAGTTCTAGGTTCAGTTCCAGTTCAGTTCTAGTTCAGTTCTAGTTCAGTTCTAGTTCAGTTCTAGGTTCAGTTCCAGTTCAGTTCTAGTTCAGTTCTAGGTTCAGTTCCAGTTCAGTTCTTGTTCAGTTCTAGTTCAGTTCTAGTTCAGTTCTAGTTCAGTTCTAGTTCAGTTCTAGTTCAGTTCTAGTTCAGTTCAAGTTCAGTTCTAGTTCAGTTCTAGTTCAGTTCTAGTTCAGTTCTAGTTCAGTTCTAGTTCAGTTCTAGTTCAGTTCTAGTTCAGTTCTAGTTCAGTTCTAGTTCAGTTCTAGTTCAGTTCTAGTTCAGTTCTAGTTCAGTTCTAGTTCAGTTCTAGTTCAGTTCTAGTTCAGTTCTAGTTCAGTTCTAGTTCAGTTCTAGTTCAGTTCTAGTTCAGTTCTAGTTCAGTTCTAGTTCAGTTCTAGTTCAGTTCTAGTTCAGTTCTAGTTCAGTTCTAGTTCAGTTCTAGTTCAGTTCTAGTTCAGTTCTAGTTCAGTTCTAGTTCAGTTCTAGTTCAGTTCTAGTTCAGTTCTAGTTCAGTTCTAGTTCAGTTCTAGTTCAGTTCTAGTTCAGTTCTAGTTCAGTTCTAGTTCAGTTCTAGTTCAGTTCTAGTTCAGTTCTAGTTCAGTTCTAGTTCAGTTCTAGTTCAGTTCTAGTTCAGTTCTAGTTCAGTTCTAGTTCAGTTCTAGTTCAGTTCTAGTTCAGTTCTAGTTCAGTTCTAGTTCAGTTCTAGTTCAGTTCTAGTTCAGTTCTAGTTCAGTTCTAGTTCAGTTCTAGTTCAGTTCTAGTTCAGTTCTAGTTCAGTTCTAGTTCAGTTCTAGTTCAGTTCTAGTTCAGTTCTAGTTCAGTTCTAGTTCAGTTCTAGTTCAGTTCTAGTTCAGTTCTAGTTCAGTTCTAGTTCAGTTCTAGTTCAGTTCTAGTTCAGTTCTAGTTCAGTTCTAGTTCAGTTCTAGTTCAGTTCTAGTTCAGTTCTAGTTCAGTTCTAGTTCAGTTCTAGTTCAGTTCTAGTTCAGTTCTAGTTCAGTTCTAGTTCAGTTCTAGTTCAGTTCTAGTTCAGTTCTAGTTCAGTTCTAGTTCAGTTCTAGTTCAGTTCTAGTTCAGTTCTAGTTCAGTTCTAGTTCAGTTCTAGTTCAGTTCTAGTTCAGTTCTAGTTCAGTTCTAGTTCAGTTCTAGTTCAGTTCTAGTTCAGTTCTAGTTCAGTTCTAGTTCAGTTCTAGTTCAGTTCTAGTTCAGTTCTAGTTCAGTTCTAGTTCAGTTCTAGTTCAGTTCTAGTTCAGTTCTAGTTCAGTTCTAGTTCAGTTCTAGTTCAGTTCTAGTTCAGTTCTAGTTCAGTTCTAGTTCAGTTCTAGTTCAGTTCTAGTTCAGTTCTAGTTCAGTTCTAGTTCAGTTCTAGTTCAGTTCTAGTTCAGTTCTAGTTCAGTTCTAGTTCAGTTCTAGTTCAGTTCTAGTTCAGTTCTAGTTCAGTTCTAGTTCAGTTCTAGTTCAGTTCTAGTTCAGTTCTAGTTCAGTTCTAGTTCAGTTCTAGTTCAGTTCTAGTTCAGTTCTAGTTCAGTTCTAGTTCAGTTCTAGTTCAGTTCTAGTTCAGTTCTAGTTCAGTTCTAGTTCAGTTCTAGTTCAGTTCTAGTTCAGTTCTAGTTCAGTTCTAGTTCAGTTCTAGTTCAGTTCTAGTTCAGTTCTAGTTCAGTTCTAGTTCAGTTCTAGTTCAGTTCTAGTTCAGTTCTAGTTCAGTTCTAGTTCAGTTCTAGTTCAGTTCTAGTTCAGTTCTAGTTCAGTTCTAGTTCAGTTCTAGTTCAGTTCTAGTTCAGTTCTAGTTCAGTTCTAGTTCAGTTCTAGTTCAGTTCTAGTTCAGTTCTAGTTCAGTTCTAGTTCAGTTCTAGTTCAGTTCTAGTTCAGTTCTAGTTCAGTTCTAGTTCAGTTCTAGTTCAGTTCTAGTTCAGTTCTAGTTCAGTTCTAGTTCAGTTCTAGTTCAGTTCTAGTTCAGTTCTAGTTCAGTTCTAGTTCAGTTCTAGTTCAGTTCTAGTTCAGTTCTAGTTCAGTTCTAGTTCAGTTCTAGTTCAGTTCTAGTTCAGTTCTAGTTCAGTTCTAGTTCAGTTCTAGTTCAGTTCTAGTTCAGTTCTAGTTCAGTTCTAGTTCAGTTCTAGTTCAGTTCTAGTTCAGTTCTAGTTCAGTTCTAGTTCAGTTCTAGTTCAGTTCTAGTTCAGTTCTAGTTCAGTTCTAGTTCAGTTCTAGTTCAGTTCTAGTTCAGTTCTAGTTCAGTTCTAGTTCAGTCCCAGTTCCGGTCTAATTCGGTTCTGCTTCAGTTCTTGTTTAGTTCTAGTCTATTTCATTTCCGGGTAGTTCCATTGTATAATCCTTAGCTTAAATCTAAATAAATCTGATTCGATTGGAGAGGGTATATAAAATTCGACTTAACCGATTATAACATTCTTCCTTGTATGTTTTTTTTTGGTTTTGTTTTAATAAAAAGGACAAAAATATGATCAAAATTCATAATAACAACTCACGCAAACATATTTCCTTGAGTTGTACACCGGAGTTTGAACTCCTTTTGGTATTCCTGGATAGTATATGTGTGTGTGTGTGTCAATTTTATTTGTCATTTAAGTATGCGTGTTTATCTATGTATGTTAACTATAAAACTGAAAATATAAATGCAGTGGAATCGCGATAGTTTTATTTGAGTAAATCGAAGCCTCTGGATTTCATACAAAATAGACGAACTCTTCGCTTACGAATAATTGGTATTCCACTGCATATTGACTGTTGCCTTCATATTTTATGTCTTGTTAAAATAATTATTACATAAAATAAATGATAAAACAAAGTTAATAAGAAAAACTTTTAGTTAATCGCTTTATAAATAATTAAAATCAGGTTAGTAGGAGGTAGTACAACTTAAGGAATTTTTCTTGACAAAAAAAAGATATGGTTTAGGAGATCACACATGTTTGCTGAACGCTAAAACGTGTCCCATTTAATTTTAAATAAAAATAATCTATATATAGAACATATTCAGTCTTATTGCGATAGTCGTGTGGCTAACTCGATTGAATAAGTCGAGTTGGGAGATGTCATTTATAAGGTGGTCAAATTTGAATTTGAGAAGCTGTCAAATAATCATTTGACAATTACACAAGAATACACCGTTTTGGACTTAAGCTACCAAAAGCTGTTTCTAAGGTTATTTGGGCCGCTGAATCCGTTTTTTGATATTGGTTCTAGTTTTCGAGATTTTAAATTTTTATTGTTTTAAAAAGTTTTAAATTAGAAATAAGAAGCAGTCGAACTGAGTCGCTGTTTGTGTTCTGTTTGATGATTAAAGTCCAACAGAAATCGCTCATCATGCCCTCGTCCCAAAATTCTCGATTTTCGCCAAATCTTGGTATAGGTGCTCTCTTTGCTCGTCGCTTGCATCATTTAAGTTTTCAGAAAGAAATTGGATATAGAAATGCAGAAAATCTATTTTGAGTGACAAGTATAGATTTAATTGAATTCAGCATCTCAAATAACGTCAGGATTTGTTTTTATCTGCTCTGAGCCAAAAGTTCACCGTAATTTGCAAACTTGTGTTATTTAGTACAAGAATTGAAAGTCTAACCTAAGTAAAAGTATAGGCGACTAGTGGCTCTAGACCTGTCAAAGACTTTAAAAACGGTTAGCTATGCCACCCTCTTCCAAGACATCGTGCAGTCTACAATGTGGAGGTGGATATTTAACCATATAAGTGGTCGCTTATCGTTCGTAGACTGTTAGAGACTGTTGCGGTGGCAACCCTATGCCAAAAACATTTTTTTTGTAGAGGAATCCTAGACCCGCCTCTTTTTGTCTTTTTTAAAAGGCATTTCGGACACATGTGAACTTGTGGAGGTTAGTAAAGGTACTTACTTCATGTGGTGAGCCACGTCGTTAACCCCATCCCTGTTTTCTGTCTCCGAATTTGAGTGCATGCTGGGCATATGGATACATCAGAACTAGCCGGCCAGGCACGATGTCTTAACCCTATCCCTTGATCGTAGCTTTGTTCGTCCAAACGTTGAGTGCATGGCGGGGACATGGGAACTGGCCAGCGGCACATATGAACTGTCCGGTCATGAACTGAAGTTCCACCTGCAAAAAATTAAAATGTAACAAAAACAAATAAGGTCACAAAAACCTGAAGATAAGGTTGGGTGAGCGGTTGGAGGTCAACATCTGCCTCCCGTTCCATTCATGTTGTTGTGTGAGTTAGTAAGTTTTTGTATTGTGTATTGTATTGTACGCGGAGAAATCACTCAAGTGCCACCCTGGGATTTGTTACAAGACCAACTCTCAAAACACTGTAAAGTTAAATAGAGAATTTCTAAGGGCGGAGTCATCTTGGTACATCCAATTTTACTTCTTCCACTCTTAGCTCCCATCTCTACCCCAAAGCTTTGAAGTGATGTGGACGAGTGCAAAATACTGGCGATGAATGAATCGTTATCTTAATATAATCCACAATTTCATTACTGAAAGTATCCCAAAGATACAACCAACAAAATCCTCAGCTGAATTATTAATAAAAAAAAGTAATACCACACCAAAACCGACAGTGAACCACCGGAAAATCCTAGAAGCCACACTCGGCACCTTTGTATAATGAGGATACTATACTAAGATATGTACATAATCTTTTAGATCGAATCCCGTAGCGTTGAACAACATTCGTAGGCACTCCACTTCGGGACTTCATGCTTTCGCATAAATGTTGTATTAGGAGATTGCCCACCGTCCATAGCAGAAGAAGAATTTGTCGTGGAAAACAAGAGTCGTTCTGGAACAACTGAGATCGGAATGGAGCAAAAGATTAATAATCTGTTGGTCCCGCATAGAACGTGTCGTCCCATCATGACATCACGGTATTATTCTTCAGAACATTGTCATCAAATAAAAATAAAGGTCCTTTATGTAAAGCAGCGTAACATCATGCTAACTCAGCAGTTCCTTTTGCGATGACATCGGACTTTAACATGACACAGGGGGAGTCCTCTCCAAGGCATGTCAGAAAAGATCTTTGAAAATATGAGGATAGTCATCCTTTAGATCGAACGTCGATTGTGGCAGCGTTGAGCAACATTTTACTAACGTCTCGCTTTCAGTTAGGTTAGGTAGGCAGCCGATGATAAGTAAGCGTCACTTGGGTCCTAAAAACGGCTCCTTTGTGGTAACTACAAGGGATAGACCGGAAAAAAAACAGACAGTAAAATACCAGACCATCGATGAGAGGTCTGGAGTCTATTTTACGAATGTTAATACTCGCTAGATCAGATATGTATATCATGCAGAAAAAGCTCACTCAGATTAAGAGGCCTCAAACTTGAAAAGATGAGTAGCTGTCTCTTCCTCTTCGATGTTAAGACAACGACAGTAGTCATAGTATTGAGAGCTAAGTCTTCTGGCATGCAATCCGAGAACGGAATGAACTGTTAAGGCTGAGATTAGATTGCGAAGTCGGTGGCGAGGTAGAGAAACCAAGCATTTAGAAAGTTTGTGGCGATAAGTGGGCCATGTTTGCCTGGATATTGGATAAGTGGTTTCAGTGTTCAGTGTTCTGGACTTGCCTAATTACAGATTTGCAGGCGGATATCGGTAAGCCAATAAATCGGTTAATGTTTTCGTAACTAAGAGGAGCCCCGGACTTAGGAAGTTTGTGGAGTTACCAGGTATGTTACCCAGAAAAGTTCAATGTTACAATGTCTCGCCATCTTGTTAAGAGATACCTGGCATTCGCGATAACAACAGATTTCGTATGACATTATATATTGATTTTATGGCAGCCTGACTGTCGATAAGGAAATGAATATCCCTATCGTATATTATGTGGTATCTTATCCAATTTACTGCTTTGTATATGACCGATATCTCGTCTTGAAAAATACTACATAGATCAGGTAGCCTAAAACAAATTTCCTTCCCTAATAGCCGGATGAAGAAGCCGCCTCCCTCGTCCGTGTATAACTCCAAATATCCGTCATCAAGGGATGAGGGATCTTCAGAGATAGTTACAGTGAAGGATTTTTCAGTTAATAAGAATATAGTTTGCCGCGGAAAGCAAAAGTCGTTCTAGCACAACTGAAAGCGGGATGGAGCAACAGATCATTAGTGGCTGGTCAAAAAATTACCATATTTTTCGGGAACCAAAATTCTTTGCTAATTCTAAATAAGCAGAATATTAATGTCGTATAAGCAGCGCTCAGACTTTTTGGACTGATTGATTCAAATAAAGCGATTTAAGAGATAACGCGAAGAAATGCAAGATCGACTTGAAACCTTTCAAATAGGAAGTCCCTAACTCACCCATGAAGCATGAATTCTAATAAAGAAGGGTATCTCATATTTAGCCTATGATAACATCGCGGCTATTAAAAATTCATACATACTTTTTGTTCAAACATCGTTTGATGATTTGTTAAGATCATACGTAACTAACTGGCTTTATTCAAAAGCTATAAATTATAGAAAGATTAATTTTTGAATATTTGCCAACCAATTTAGAACTCATTAAATTCCATTTTAGATTTTTTCTGTTTGTGTTCTCATCTCTTTTTTTTCGAAAATAGGGATCGTGTTTTCAAAATAAAAGTGTTTCTGATAAACACCTCATGGTCGAGGTAGAACGTTTGCCTCTTACAAATTTATGACTTAAAATAATCGAGTTTTGCTTTAATGGATTAAATTAATAAATTCAATTATATTTTTCCAAATCAGGATTGTTTGAATACTAATAACGATTATCTAAGTGCCTTTAAATATGGTATATCTTATCTTATTATATTATATTATTATATTCTTAAACGAGCAATAATTGTATATATATATATATATATATATATATATATATATATATATATATATATATATATATATATATATATATATATATATATATATATAGAATGGCTATCTCGAAAACGGCTCTAACGATTTTGATAAAATTTGGACAGTGGGTATCTTTTTTGATGTATAGGTCGAAGAAGAAGGGACTTTTGGAACTTTTACCTCTAAGAGGGTAAAAACGGGTAAAAAGGGGAAAAAATCGAAAACGCTATGTCTCCTAAAGTAATAGGTATAGAAACAAAATTAAAATTACGTTTTAAACAGCATTGAAAATAACCGGACAGGTGTTTGGTACTTTTTTGAAACTATGTCCGATAGGGGGTAAAAAGGGTGAAAATTGTTTTTTTGGCACCTTTTTAACCCACTCTTATATTTTAAACTAAAGAATATAGAAAGAAACTTGGTACTGCAATCAATAGATGTAAAAAAAACATGAAACACGTATTTGGTACTTTTTTGATTTTGGAGCCAAAATGGGTAAAAAAGGGATAAAATGATAACTTAACATCTCCAAAGTAATATGAATAGGAACATTATACATTATGTTAAATGCGTTTTAAAAAAATGTACCGAATTCAATTGGCACCAAAAAAGTACCAAATATACATATGGAACTTTTAGAAATTAGGGAATAAAAAGGAGGAAAAATTAGTATTATTTTAAACAAATGAATGTTTGTCTGTATGTATGTTCTTTATAGAATAGTAAACTGTGAATTTGATTGTGTTATGCTCTTTAGCGAAGATGTTGCGGATAAGCCGGTGAAGGTTTTAAAGTTGATAAGACTAATTTCCGACAGATGGCGCCACTGAAAATTACTAAAAATTAATTAAATCGTAAACTGTACATTTGATCATGCTATGATCTTAAGCAAAGTTGTAGCGCATGAGCCGACGAAGGCTTTTTAGTTGGTATGAATAATTTCCGACAGGTGGCGCTACAGAAACTTACTCAAAGTCAATTTAATCGTAATCTGTACATTTAATCATGATACAATCTTTAGCAAAGTTGTTGCACATGAGCCGACGAAGGTTTCTTAGTTGGTATGAAGAAATTTCGACAGGTGGCGCTACTGAAATTTACTCAAAGTCAATTTAATCGTATGCTGTACATTTAATTATGCTATAATCTTCAGCAAAGTTGTTACGGATAAGCCGAAGAAGGTTTATGAATTGGAATAAGCAAAGTCCGACAGGTGGCGCCACAGAAAACTACTCAAAATGAATTAAATCGTAAACTGTGCATTTGATCAGACTATAATCTTTAGCAAAGTTGTTGCGCATGAGTCGACAGAGGTTTCTGTTGATATGAATAATTTCCAAAATTATTCAAAATGAGTTAAACTGTAAACTATGCAAACTATGTGTTGGTCGGACAAAATAAATCAAATAATTCAAAATTAACTGAATATTTCTACAATGTCTTTCCTCTAAATTTATTTTAGCACTTTATAATATAAAATATATAAAAAACTTTAAAATTTTCCTCAAAATGCTTATCATAAAGCTCCGAGCAAGGCTCGGTCTACCAGGTACTATATTCTTAAACGAGCAATAATTGTATATATATATATATATATAGAATGGCTATCTCGAAAACGGCTCTAACGATTTTGATAAAATTTGGACAGTGGGTATCTTTTTTGATGTATAGGTCGAAGAAGAAGGGACTTTTGGAACTTTTACCTCTAAGAGGGTAAAAACGGGTAAAAAGGGGAAAAAATCGAAAACGCTATGTCTCCTAAAGTAATAGGTATAGAAACAAAATTAAAATTACGTTTTAAACAGCATTGAAAATAACCGGACAGGTGTTTGGTACTTTTTTGAAACTATGTCCGATAGGGGGTAAAAAAGGGTGAAAATAGTTTTTTTGGCACCTTTTTAACCCACTCTTATATTTTAAACTAAAGAAAAGAAAGAAACTTGGTACTGCAATCAATAGATGTAAAAAAAACATGAAACACGTATTTGGTACTTTTTTGATTTTGGAGCCAAAATGGGTAAAAAAGGGATAAAATGATAACTTAACATCTCCAAAGTAATATGAATAGGAACATTATACATTATGTTAAATGCGTTTTAAAAAATGTACCGAATTCAATTGGCACCAAAAAAGTACCAAATATACATATGGAACTTTTAGAAATTAGGGAATAAAAAGGGGGAAAAATTAGTATTATTTTAAACAAATGAATGTTTGTCTGTATGTATGTTCTTTATAGAATAGTAAACTGTGAATTTGATTGTGTTATGCTCTTTAGCGAAGATGTTGCGGATAAGCCGGCGAAGGTTTTAAAGTTGATAAGACTAATTTCCGACAGATGGCGTCACTAAAAATTACTAAAAATTAATTAAATCGTAAACTGTACATTTGATCATGCTATGATCTTAAGCAAAGTTGTAGCGCATGAGCCGACGAAGGCTTTTTAGTTGGTATGAATAATTTCCGACAGGTGGCGCTACAGAAACTTACTCAAAGTCAATTTAATCGTAATCTGTACATTTAATCATGATACAATCTTTAGCAAAGTTGTTGCACATGAGCCGACGAAGGTTTCTTAGTTGGTATGAAGAAATTTCGACAGGTGGCGCTACTGAAATTTACTCAAAGTCAATTTAATCGTATGCTGTACATTTAATTATGCTATAATCTTCAGCAAAGTTGTTACGGATAAGCCGAAGAAGGTTTATGAATTGGAATAAGCAAAGTCCGACAGGTGGCGCCACAGAAAACTACTCAAAATGAATTAAATCGTAAACTGCGCATTTGATCAGACTATAATCTTTAGCAAAGTTGTTGCGCATGAGTCGACAGAGGTTTCTGTTGATATGAATAATTTCCAAAATTATTCAAAATGAGTTAAACTGTAAACTATGCAAACTATGTGTTGGTCGGACAAAATAAATCAAATAATTCAAAATTAACTGAATATTTCTACAATGTCTTTCCTCTAAATTTATTTTAGCACTTTATAATATAAAATATATAAAAACTTTAAAATTTTCCTCAAAATGCTTATCATAAAGCTCCGAGCAAGGCTCAGTCTACCAGGTACTTTAGATAAATCGTTCAGTTCTAGTTCAGTTTTATGTAAGTTTTATGTAGTTATGAACTCACCGAGAATGTTCATAATTGGGCTGAATGGTTTTGGAACACGTTTCCGGGATATTTTGAATTCAAAAAATGTTTTGGTATCATACTTTGTTTCAAAAGTCCCACTCCTTAATTTGTGTCAAAATATTTTAATATTGAAAATAAAAAAAAAAACATCAAATAAAATATATTTTTTGAATTGTAATATGATCTTTATTCCCCCTAAAACTATAATTTTGATAACTCTTCACATCGTGGCACTACAATTACCGCGATCGCAAGGAAGATGTTTCAATTTATCCAATAATAAAACAGTCGATTTTTGTGATATTCCTGATGGTAAGTATGTGTTGAATACCGGATTTTTGTCTTAATATTTACATAGATTTATTCCAATAGCCTTTTCTTTAGAGGATAACAACAGTTTATCGAAGGTCTATGAAAATAATACAACTATTAACACTTTATCCAAGATATCTCACAAAACCAATGCTTCCAATGATAATAATGACGTGGGAACTTGCACGTCTTCTACTCTGGCTGTGAAGAATTTGGAAGAGAGTTTAATTAGTTTGGCAATTAAAAGTTTTAAGGATCTTCGGAATCTAAGCCGGAAGTTAAAAGAAGTTCCCGAAGCTTTGGGCAATTTAAGACAGGGAGACAAAAAGGAAGAGATAAACAAGAGGGAGAAACGTTCTTCTCCTTCGAATCCAAAAGATCCTTATAACAAACTGAGCTATACAAAGCGCAAGAAATCGAAGGGACGTAAGAAACAGAGACCACACAAATTTTATGAATATTAATTTTTATTAATGTATTAATATTTTTTATAATAAAGAAATATATTTTAATATCCTTTTTCATATAATTACACTCTTTAAAATTCTTTCGGAATTGTAGAGGTGAAATGATCGATCAATAAGTTAAGATATTTTTATGCCCACCATCAAAAATAATGGGGGTATATTGAGATTGTCGTACCGTTTGTAATTCTGAATCCTTATGAAATTCTAAGACGATTGAGCGATGTCTGTCTGTTTGTTGTTGGCACGATAAAACCTTAACGAAAGGCTATAGGTCACTGAAATTTGGTATAAATGTTCTTTATTTTGGTATTGTAGAAAATGTTGGTATTGAAATCGGGCAAAATAGATTCACATTTGACCATAGCTCCCGTATAACCTCGCCTAGGCTGATCGCTTATTTGCTAATAAATGACAAATTATAACAGTTATGACGATCAAATAAGGTATATATAAGTTTTTCAATAAGTACTAGATTGCACCAAGGAAAGCATATAAAATTTCATCGAAATCGGTTCACATTTAACCATAACTCCCATACAAAAAACTTTTAAAAAAATGTTACCTAAAATATACTTAATTGCCAATAAATGATTAACTGTAACAGCTTTGGTCACTACGTTTAGCACAAGGAAGTCTTACGTCAGTGCCAGCCGATGTGCTAAATTTTGTCACAATCGGTCACCATTTGACCATAGCTCCCATATAAAAAACATATGGAAACACAAAAATACAAAAAGAAAATGGGGTTTATGTCCGTCTGTCCTTCAGATAAAAGCGCGATAACTCCTTAACTACAATAGCTAGAGAGAATTGATTTTGTGTGCCGAAAACGGGAGAAATCAGTTCATATTTAGTTAGAGCTCCCATATAACCCTGCCCCGGGAATCACATTTATGCTGATAATTTGAATATAATTGTAATATCTATGACAACTAAATTTAGAACAGTGAAGTTTTATGTAACTTTTGGCCAGTATGTCAAATTTTATAGGTATCGGTCCATATTTGACCATAGCTTTCATATAAAAACCGCCAGTTAAAAGCTATGGCCACTAAATTGCGCAAATAAACTTTATATAAATACCAGCCAATATATACAATTTTGTGATAATCGGTCAACATTTGGCTATAGTTCTTATATATATATAAAATCCCCTTTTTATACCCACCATCAAAAAGAATGGGGGGTATATTGAGATTGTCATTCCGTTTGTAATTTCCTTAATATTGGCTCAAAAATCAAAAACGATATATATTCTGAATCCTTATGAAATTTTAAGACGATTGAGCGATGTCCGTCTGTCCATCTGTCTGTCTGTTGAAATCACGATAACGCCTTAATGAAAGGAGCTAGCACACTGAAACTTAGTAAAAACATTATTTATCTATGAGAGAATTTTGTTATTGAAATTGGGAAAAATCGGTTAACATTTGACCATAGCTCCCGTACAACCTCGTCTAGGCTAATCGCTTATTTGCTAATAAATGGCAAATTATAACAGCTATGATGACAATTTGGTATCTAGAAGTTTTACATAAGTACTAGGCAGCATATAAAATTTCATCGAAATCGGTTCACATTTAACCAAAGCACCCATATAAAAAACTTACGGAAACAGCCTAAATTCCACCCGAAATTCACTTAAATGCCAATGCGAATGCCCGCCAGTGTGCCAAATTTTGTCACAATCGGTCACCATTTGACTATAGCTCCCATATAAAAAACTAACGGAAACACAAAAGTACGAAAAGAAAAAGGGGGTTTATGTCCGTCTGTCCGTTAGATAAAAGCGCGATAGCGCCTTAACTAAAAGGGCTACAGCAACAAAATTTTACAAAAGGAAGTCTTATGTGAATGCCAACCAGTGTGAAAATTTTTTTTCCAAGCGGTCACGATTTGACCATAGCTCCCATATAAAAGACTTACAGAAACACAAAAAAGAAAAGGAGATTTATGTCCGTCTGTCCGTCAGATAAAAACGCGACATCTCCTTAACTACATAAGTTAGAGAGGCAAAATTTTACAAAAGTATTTTTGATATGTAACAAAAGTTGTGTTCTGAAAATGGACGAAATTGGTTCGCATTTAGTTAGATCTCCCATATAACAACGCCCCGGGAATCACATTAATGCTGATAAATTGAATACAATTGTAATAGCTATGACGACTTAATTTAGAATAGGAAAGTTTAATGCATCTATTGGTCAGTATATCAAGTTTCATAGGAATCTGTCCATATTTGACTATAGCTTTTATATAAAAAACACTCCCGGAAAGAGAAAAATGTAGCAAACTATGACAGCTATGGCCACTAAATTATGCTGGAATAAGCTTTATATAAATATCATCCAGTGTGTAATTTTGTTACAATCGTTCAATATTTGGCAATAATTATTATATATTACATACCATATTTTATATCTGCAATTAAAAAGATTCGGAGGTACAGTCAGCATATAAAGATTGCACCAAGGAAATTAGATAGCTATCAATCAATGGCCAGACTTTATATGCGGTAGATGCATTAGGAACTCCTAACAAAATATATGGACCTGTCGTCTTACTATCAACATGTTTATCCTAACTAACTTTTAAGCTAAACGAAAAGTATTTAACAGATTATTAATGCTAACCTATACCCGGTTATGAAATTAAATTTTGTGCAAAGTAAATACTAGGGAAACCACTTACATACTTTTAAATGTTGAACTATAAAGCTCCTGCAACCGAATTTAGTCCAAATATTTTACCAACAATACCAACTAGCGTAACAACTTTTTTCGAATTTGGTCCACATTTTGAAGTAGCTGCTCCCTCGTAGATATATGAGAGATATTTCTAAATTTAACACAACTTGATGGTGGGTATATAAGATTCGGCACAGCCGAATATAACACTCTTACTTGTTTTTTTAATAATTTAATTCGTAGATGTTTAAATTTGGACAAACCCGAGAATACTTCTATTTTGTTTTGATATAAAAAAATTTAACACTTTGTGGGCGGATGCGGCACGTGTTTCAGTTATGCAATTAAAAAAAAAAAACAAGTAAGAAAAGCTATAGTCGGTCAAGCCCGACTATATAATACCCTTCACTTCTAAGGTCAAATTAGACCAACAATTAAAAAAGTTTTCCTTAAGTCTTAGAGACATACATACATATACTATGTGCTATTTTTTCAAAATTTCGAGATTTATATCATTTCCGGCTAAGGGCCTGATATGGGAGCTAGGGTCAATTGTGGACTGATTGTTGCCAAGTTTTAATTATTGGTTTATATTTACAAAATATTTATCTGTGCAAAGTTTAAGTAATCAAATGCATTTATCTTTAGAGTTATTAACGTTTTTATGCTTTTATGTGTATATAAACGTCTTTTGAGAATGTGTCTAGTATGGGAGGTATGGTCAAATATGGACCCATTTCTACAAAATTAGGAACACTGATTAAGGTTATGATAAGCAATATTTGTGCTGAACTTAATTTGTGGCTGTAAAGGACCAAAAACTCTATTCCGGGAAGGCATCCCTATGAGAGGTTAAAACAACTCAGGGAGTGATTCTAAGTCGATTGGTATACTAAAAGGTAGGTCTCAGACCAATATTTCTATGCGATGCAAACATCAGCACAAACCCAGTATACCCTTTCCACCTATGGTGGTGAAGGGTATAAAAATTTGCACAGCCTGTTTTTATGTCATGTATAATATTTCTGTAGTGAGTTACGGTTCAATTTCACACTTTTGTGAAATAAGGTGTCCCCTTATCTTTAGATTTTAGAGTCTTTGCTCAAACGCTATATGAAAAGCGGATTTAGTCCAAGCTATATCTGTTATAAACGAGAACAAATCAAATTTTAAAGAAAACGATTAACCTTCAAAGTAATTCATTAAATTTTAGAAGTAGTATGTATATTTTAATTTCGTCTGATTTATTAAATAAATATTAGACTGTGGGAATTTTAAACTCAAATTTATGAACCCGGTTTCCGTTATATTTTTACATTTAAATATTTTTCACAATGATTAAATAAATTAAATTAAGTTTCATCTTATTTAAATACTTCTAAATATATAGCGTTAAACACTTTTAGTAATATTCAACAAAATTAAAAAAATTTTAACATCCGGCCCGTAGAATGGCCCACTACAAACTCTTTAAATTTTGAAAACAAAATTGTGCTAAAACACTTTCAATATTTTGTATTCTTGCAAATAAATTAAAATTTTTTTGACCATTCAACTTATGATAATTTGAATTAAGATTTAAGGCTTAAACACTTCTGTTTCAATTAAGTCGAGTTTTAATATCTTGAGAATTTTTCAAGATGTTTTAAAGCTTCCGCTAACAATTTTTTATTATTAAATATTAACCAACCAATTTCAAATTAGAAACAAAATATAAGAAATTAAATATTATAATATTCTTTTAATTATGTATCTAAATCTTAAAATTATGTTTTATATTAGAAACACGAGTATTTAGATATTTATTTGATTGCATTTGTTGAAGTTCAGTAAAAAAAGCGAGAGGTATTTTTAATTATTGAAATGAGGCTGTTCACCTTTCACGGTTTTCCTCCACACGCAAAAGAAGTTCTTAAGAAGATTCATATATGATAAAGATATATGATATTCAATAAATTCTAACAGGTCATTTACAATATACGGGTATAATTAAAGTATTCAAATAACTTCCTTTTTTAGCATTTGTCTAATATTTACTTAAATCGTTTTGAACTATGACCTCTTATTTAATAGTTTATTAATTTGTTTGTGCATAAACTAATTTTTAAGGGTTTATATGAATAAATGAGGTAAATATTTATATAACTTAGACACTTTTATTTTAAAAAGTATATTAAAAATTAAACTCTTTATATGTATATTAGGGTGCACCATATTTTACGAAAGTGCAAAATTGAACCGTAACTCCCTTCAAAAATGTTCTACGTAACATAAAAATGTGCTGTGCATTTTTTTTTCAAAATTGCATAAGGGAACACGTGCCGCATTCGCCCACAAAGTGTTAAACTTTTTTGTATGGGGAAAAAAATGGGAGTATTTTCGGCTTTACCCAAAACTTAACCTCTCAAAATTAAATTGTTTAAAAACAAGTAAGAAAGTGCTATAGTCGCTCAAGCCCGACTATACGATACCCTTCACCACTAAGGTCAAAGATGCTCTTTTTCCTGTATAAAGACAAATATTTGCAAAATTTTGCTTTCATACAAAAATTTTCTCAAAACTTATATGTTTAAGCTGCTTTTGTCATTCGGAGTTATATGAGAGCTAGGGTCAAATGTGAACCGATTATCTCGAAGTTTACAGTTTTTACAAAAATTGTATGCCAAAAATAAACTCAAAATTCTCATTATCTTCAGATTTACTACCGTATTGGTGATTTTTTTTTCTAATTTAGTGCGTTTTGACAGAAAAGTTTGTCCGATTTCAACGAAATTTGATACAGTGATTTTGATTTACATAAGCAGTACTTGTTTTAAATTTCTAGAAAAAAATCGAATATTGGGTCTTTATATAGTCAAATCGTGGGTCTTTATGTAGTCAAATCGTGGGTCTTTACATAGTCAAATCGTGGGTCTTTATATAGTCAAATCGTGGGCTTATATAGTCAAATCGTTGGGGTTTATATAGTCAAATCGTGGGGGTTTATATAGTCAAATCGTGGGGGTTTATATAGTCAAATCGTGGGTCGTTATGTAGTCAAATCGTAGGTCTTTATATAGTCAAATCGTGGGGGTTTATATAGTCAAATCGTGGGTCGTTATATGGTCAAATCGTGGGTCTTTATATAGAATCGTGGGTCTTCATATAGAATCGTGAGTCTTTATATAGAATCGTGGGTCTTTATATAGAATCGTGAGTCTTTATATGGTCAAATCGTGGGTCTTTATATAGAATCGTGGGTCTTTATATAGAATCGTGAGTCTTTATATAGAATCGTGGGCCTTTATGTAGAATCGTGAGTCTTTATATGGTCGAATCGTGGGTCTTTATATAGTCAAATCGTGGGTCTTTATATAGTCAAATCGTTTGTCTTTATATAGTCAAATCGTGGGTCTTTATATATTCAAATCGTGGGTTTATATAGTCAAATCATGGATCTTTATATAGTCAAATCGTGGGTCTTTACATAGTCAAATCGTGGGTCTTTATATAGTCAAATCGTGGGTCTTTATATAGTCAAATCGTGGGTCTTTGTGTAGTCAAATCGTGGGTCTTTACATAGTCAAATCGTGAGTCTTTATATAGTCAAATCGTGGGTCTTTATATAGACCAATCGTGGGTCTTTATATAGACCAATCGTGGGGGCTTATATAGTCAAATCGTGGGTCGTTATGTAGTCAAATCGTGGGTCGTTATATAGTCAAATCGTGGGGGGTTTATATAGTCAAATCGTGCGTCGTTATATGGTCAAATCGTGGGTCTTTATATAGAATCGTGGGTCTTTATATAGTCAAATCGTGGGGGGTTTATATAGTCAAATCGTGCGTCGTTATATGGTCAAATCGTGGGTCTGTATATAGAATCGTGAGTCTTTATATAGTCAAATCGTGGGGGGTTTATATAGTCAAATCGTGCGTCGTTATATGGTCAAATCGTGGGTCTTTATATAGAATCGTGAGTCTTTATATAGTCAAATCGTGGGTCTTTATATAGAATTCTGAGTCTTTATATAGAATCGTGGGTCCTTATATAGAATCGTGAGTCTTTATATGGTCAAATCGTGGGTCTTTATATAGTCAAATCGTTGGTCTATATATAGTCAAATCGTGGGTCTTTATATAGTCAAATCGTTTGTCTTTATATAGTCAAATCGTGGGTCTTTATATATTCAAATCGTGGGTCTTTATATAGTCAAATCATGGATCTTTATATAGTCAAATCGTGGGTCTTTACATAGTCAAATCGTGAGTCTTTATATAGTCAAATCGTGGGTCATTATATTGTCAAATCGTGGGTCTTTATGTAGTCAAATCGTGGGTCTTTATATAGCCAAATAGTGGGTCTTTATATAGTCAAATCGTGGGTCTTTATATAGTCAAATCGTGGGTTTTTATAAGGTCAAATCGTGGGTCTTTATATAGCCAAATAGTGGGTCTTTATATAGTCAAATTGTGGGTCTTTATATAGTCAAATCGTGGGTTTTTATAAGGTCAAATCGTGGGTCTTTATATAGAATCGTGGGTCTTTATATAGAATCGTGGGTCTTTATATAGAATCGTGGGTCTTTATATAGAATCGTGGGTCTTTATATAGAATCGTGGGTCTTTATATAGAATCGTGGGTCTTTATATAGAATCGTGGGTCTTTATATAGAATCGTGGGTCTTTATATAGAATCGTGGGTCTTTATATAGAATCGTGGGTCTTTATATAGAATCGTGGGTCTTTATATAGAATCGTGGGTCTTTATATAGAATCGTGGGTCTTTATATAGAATCGTGGGTCTTTATATAGTCAAATCGTGGGTCTTTATATAGTCAAATCGTGGGTCTTTATATAGAATCGTGGGTTTTTATAAGGTCAAATCGTGGGTCTTTATATAGAATCGTGGGTCTTTATATAGAATCGTGAGTCTTTATATGGTCAAATCGTGGGTTTGTATATAGTCAAATCGTGGGTCTTTATATAGTCAAATCGTGGGTCTTTATATAGTCAAATCGTTTGTCTTTATATAGTCAAATCGTGGGTCTTTGTATAGTCAAATCACGGATCTTTATATAGTCAAATCGTGGGTCTTTATATAGTCAAATCGTGGGTCTTTATGTAGTCAAATCGTGGGTCTTTATATAGTCAAATCGTGAGTCTTTATGTAGTCAAATCGTGGGTCTTTATATAGTCAAATCGTGGGTCTTTACATAGTCAAATCGTGGGTCTTTATATAGTCAAATCGTGGGTCTTTATATAGTCAAATCGTGGGTCTTTATATAGTCAAATCGTGGGTCTTTATGTAGTCAAATCGTGGGTCTTTATATAGTCAAATCGTGGGTCTTTATATAGTCAAATCGTGGGTCTTTATATAGTCAAATCGTGGGTCTTTATGTAGTCAAATCGTGGGTCTTTATATAGTCAAATCGTGGGTCTTTATATAGTCAAATCGTGGGTCTTTATATAGTCAAATCGTGGGTCTTTATGTAGTCAAATCGTGGGTCTTTATATAGTCAAATCGTGGGTCTTTATATAGTCAAATCGTGGGTCGTTATGTAGTCAAATCGTAGGTCTTTATATAGTCAAATCGTGGGGGTTTATATAGTCAAATCGTGGGTCGTTATATGGTCAAATCGTGGGTCTTTATATAGAATCGTGGGTCTTCATATAGAATCGTGAGTCTTTATATAGAATCGTGGGTCTTTATATAGAATCGTGAGTCTTTATATGGTCAAATCGTGGGTCTTTATATAGAATCGTGGGTCTTTATATAGAATCGTGAGTCTTTATATAGAATCGTGGGCCTTTATGTAGAATCGTGAGTCTTTATATGGTCGAATCGTGGGTCTTTATATAGTCAAATCGTGGGTCTTTATATAGTCAAATCGTGGGTCTTTATATAGTCAAATCGTTTGTCTTTATATAGTCAAATCGTGGGTCTTTATATATTCAAATCGTGGGTTTATATAGTCAAATCATGGATCTTTATATAGTCAAATCGTGGGTCTTTACATAGTCAAATCGTGGGTCTTTATATAGAATCGTGAGTCTTTATATGGTCAAATCGTGGGTTTGTATATAGTCAAATCGTGGGTCTTTATATAGTCAAATCGTGGGTCTTTATATAGTCAAATCGTTTGTCTTTATATAGTCAAATCGTGGGTCTTTGTATAGTCAAATCACGGATCTTTATATAGTCAAATCGTGGGTCTTTACATAGTCAAATCGTGGGTCTTTATATAGTCAAATCGTGGGTCTTTATATAGTCAAATCGTGGGTCTTTATGTAGTCAAATCGTGGGTCTTTATATAGTCAAATCGTGGGTCTTTATATAGTCAAATCGTGAGTCTTTATATAGTCAAATCGTGGGTCTTTATATAGTCAAATCGTGGGTCTTTATATAGTCAAATCGTGGGTCTTTATATAGAATCGTGGGTTTTTATAAGGTCAAATCGTGGGTCTTTATATAGAATCGTGGGTCTTTATATAGAATCGTGAGTCTTTATATGGCCAAATCGTGGGTTTGTATATAGTCAAATCGTGGGTCTTTATATAGTCAAATCGTGGGTCTTTATATAGTCAAATCGTTTGTCTTTATATAGTCAAATCGTGGGTCTTTATATAGTCAAATCGTGGGTCTTTATATAGTCAAATCGTTTGTCTTTATATAGTCAAATCGTGGGTCTTTATATATTCAAATCGTGGGTCTTTATATAGTCAAATCGTGGGTCTTTATATATTCAAATCGTGGGTCTTTATATAGTCAAAACACGGATCTTTATATAGTCAAATCGTGGGTCTTTACATAGTCAAATCGTGGGTCTTTATATAGTCAAATCGTTTGTCTTTATATAGTCAAATCGTGGGTCTTTATATATTCAAATCGTGGGTCTTTATATAGTCAAATCATGGATCTTTATATAGTCAAATCGTGGGTCTTTACATAGTCAAATCGTGGGTCTTTATATAGTCAAATCGTGGGTCATTATATTGTCAAATCGTGGGTCTTTATGTAGTCAAATCGTGGGTCTTTATATAGCCAAATAGTGGGTCTTTATATAGTCAAATCGTGGGTCTTTATATAGTCAAATCGTGGGTTTTTATAAGGTCAAATCGTGGGTCTTTATATAGAATCGTGGGTCTTTATATAGAATCGTGGGTCTTTATATAGAATCGTGGGTCTTTATATAGAATCGTGGGTCTTTATATAGAATCGTGGGTCTTTATATAGAATCGTGGGTCTTTATATAGAATCGTGGGTCTTTATATAGAATCGTGGGTCTTTATATAGAATCGTGGGTCTTTATATAGAATCGTGGGTCTTTATATAGAATCGTGGGTCTTTATATAGTCAAATCGTGGGTCTTTATATAGTCAAATCGTGGGTCTTTATATAGAATCGTGGGTTTTTATAAGGTCAAATCGTGGGTCTTTATATAGAATCGTGGGTCTTTATATAGAATCGTGAGTCTTTATATGGTCAAATCGTGGGTTTGTATATAGTCAAATCGTGGGTCTTTATATAGTCAAATCGTGGGTCTTTATATAGTCAAATCGTTTGTCTTTATATAGTCAAATCGTGGGTCTTTGTATAGTCAAATCACGGATCTTTATATAGTCAAATCGTGGGTCTTTACATAGTCAAATCGTGGGTCTTTATATAGTCAAATCGTGGGTCTTTATATAGTCAAATCGTGGGTCTTTATGTAGTCAAATCGTGGGTCTTTATATAGTCAAATCGTGGGTCTTTATATAGTCAAATCGTGAGTCTTTATATAGTCAAATCGTGGGTCTTTATATAGTCAAATCGTGGGTCTTTATATAGTCAAATCGTGGGTCTTTATATAGAATCGTGGGTTTTTATAAGGTCAAATCGTGGGTCTTTATATAGAATCGTGGGTCTTTATATAGAATCGTGAGTCTTTATATGGCCAAATCGTGGGTTTGTATATAGTCAAATCGTGGGTCTTTATATAGTCAAATCGTGGGTCTTTATATAGTCAAATCGTTTGTCTTTATATAGTCAAATCGTGGGTCTTTATATAGTCAAATCGTGGGTCTTTATATAGTCAAATCGTTTGTCTTTATATAGTCAAATCGTGGGTCTTTATATATTCAAATCGTGGGTCTTTATATAGTCAAAACACGGATCTTTATATAGTCAAATCGTGGGTCTTTACATAGTCAAATCGTGGGTCTTTATATAGTCAAATCACGGATCTTTATATAGTCAAATCGTGGGTCTTTATGTAGTCAAATCGTGGGTCTTTATATAGTCAAATCGTGGGTCTTTATATAGTCAAATCGTGGGTCTTTATATAGTCAAATCGTGGGTCTTTATATAGCCAAATAGTGGGTCTTTATATAGTCAAATCGTGGGTCTTTATATAGTCAAATCGTGGGTCTTTATATAGTGAAATCGTGGGTCTTTATATAGTCAAATCGTAGGTCTTATATAGTCAAATCGTGGGTCTTTATATAGAATCGTGGGTTTTTGTAAGGTCAAATCGTGGGTCTTTATATAGAATCGTGGGTCTTTATATAGAATCGTGAGTCTTTATATGGTCAAATCGTGGGTTTGTATATAGTCAAATCGTGGGTCTTTATATAGTCAAATCGTGGGTCTTTATATAGTCAAATCGTTTGTCTTTATATAGTCAAATCGTGGGTCTTTGTATAGTCAAATCACGGATCTTTATATAGTCAAATCGTGGGTCTTTACATAGTCAAATCGTGGGTCTTTATATAGTCAAATCGTGGGTCTTTATATAGTCAAATCGTGGGTCTTTATGTAGTCAAATCGTGGGTCTTTATATAGTCAAATCGCGGGTCTTTATATAGTCAAATCGTGGGTCTTTATATAGTCAAATCGTGGGTCTTTATATAGTCAAATCGTGGGTCTTTATATAGAATCGTGGGTTTTTATAAGGTCAAATCGTGGGTCTTTATATAGAATCGTGGGTCTTTATATAGAATCGTGAGTCTTTATATGGCCAAATCGTGGGTTTGTATATAGTCAAATCGTGGGTCTTTATATAGTCAAATCGTGGGTCTTTATATAGTCAAATCGTTTGTCTTTATATAGTCAAATCGTGGGTCTTTATATATTCAAATCGTGGGTCTTTATATAGTCAAAACACGGATCTTTATATAGTCAAATCGTGGGTCTTTACATAGTCAAATCGTGGGTCTTTATATAGTCAAATCACGGATCTTTATATAGTCAAATCGTGGGTCTTTATGTAGTCAAATCGTGGGTCTTTATATAGTCAAATCGTGGGTCTTTATATAGTCAAATCGTGGGTCTTTATATAGTCAAATCGTGGGTCTTTATATAGCCAAATAGTGGGTCTTTATATAGTCAAATCGTGGGTCTTTATATAGTCAAATCGTGGGTCTTTATATAGTGAAATCGTGGGTCTTTATATAGTCAAATCGTAGGTCTTTATATAGTCAAATCGTGGGTCTTTATATAGTCAAATCGTGGGTCTTTATATAGTCAAATCGTGGGTCTTTATATAGTCAAATCGTGGGTCTTTATATAGTCAAATCGTGGGTCTTTATATAGTCAAATCGTGGGTCTTTGTATAGTCAAATCGTGGGTCTTTATAAAGTCAAATCGTGGGTCTTTATATAGTGAAATCTTGAGTCTTTATATAGTCAAATCGTGGGTCTTTATATAGTGAAATCTTGAGTCTTTATATAGAAAAATCTTGGGGGGTTCATATAGTGAAATCTTTAGTCTTAATATAGACAAATCTTGGGGGGTTCATGTAGTAAATTTGTTTTTTCGTTGTAATTCCTAAATTTAGTTACCGGAAGTAACTAAAATGTACATAAATATCTCGAACAAAATTATGAGAAGGTAAGTGTTGAAAACTTTATTTACAATCGGTTTAAATTTGACCTCGGTGGCGTTGGGTCATATAATCAAGTTTGACCGACTTTAGGGTTTCTTCTTCTACTTAATTAACAAAAGTTTTGAATATTGATATAGGTACAATACAAAACATATGTTATTAATTGTGTAAATATTGTTTATTCTTGGATTCAAAACCTTTTTAAACAAGTGGATATTAGATATAACTAAATCGTACTAAAACTTTTGAAGAACATTTGAAACTTTATACAAATAATCCAATGTATGTCTATAACTTCTGTTTGTGATTAAACACAGATTTTATTATTGAAATATAAATATTTATAACAAGTATTTTTTATTATTCAAAAATCGTTTTTTTTTATCAATTCTACATATTTTTTATTAAGTATGTATTTTTTGTCTAAACTGTTTTTGTTGTTGTGAAGTAAAAGTATCTGAATATATTTAATTTCAAATCATTTAATATAACCTTCATTGGACATATGGGATGTTCAAGTATTAGCATATGATGATGATGATCATGAAAGCAGATGATGTTCGAAGTCATGAAGAAGATGAGATTATTAAAGTCATTAGAAGAGTTTTTTTTTTTGCTATAATAACAATTAATGATTGTAATTAAAAAGGAATATGTTTTAAAGGTAATTTCAATTTTGTATTTTGAAAAATAAACTTTTTTACATAATTAATTAAATATTTTAAAAAGTATTTAAATAATATTCATATAAGGGTTTGCGCTAGTAATTGCACTTTTAAGTTAATGAATGAATTTTCAACACCACAACATTCAGTTCAAACTGAAGTGATTAATAATATTAAACTATTACGAATAGCACTAGTCTACAAAATTTAACTTTTATTATTCTCTATATTAAAATTTCGAAAATGTATTTTTTTTCTATATAATAATTTCGATAAAGTAAATTTTCTATACAAAAATTTCAATATCGTAAATTTTTCTATATAAAAATTTCGATATCGTAAATTTTTTGATATACAAATTTTAGAATTGTAAATTTTTTTATATAAAAATTTCGATATTGTATATTTTTCTATATAAAAATTTCGATAACGAAAATTTTTCTCTATAGAAATTTCGATATCGTAAATGTTTCTCTATAGAAATTTCGATATCGTAAATTTTTATATATAAAAAGTTTGATATAGTAAATTTTTCTATATAAAAATTTCGATATCGTAAATTTTTCTATATAAAAATTTCGATATCGTAAATTTTTCTATATACAAATTTCGATATCGTAAATTTTTCTATATAAAAATTTCGATATCGTAAGTTTTTCTATATAAAAGTTTCGATATCTTAAATTTTTCTTTAACAAAAATTTCGAAATCGTAAATGTTTCTTTAAAAATATGTTGATATCGTTAATTTTTCTATATAAAAATTTCGATATCGTAAGTTTTTCTATATTAAAGTTTCGATATCTTAAATTTTTCTTTAACAAAAATTTCGAAATCGTAAATGTTTCTTTAAAAAAATGTTGATTTTTCTATATAAAAATTTCGATATCGTAAGTTTTTCTATATTAAAGTTTCGATATCTTAAATTTTTCTTTAACAAAAATTTCGAAATCGTAAATGTTTCTTTAAAAAAATGTTGATATCGTAAATTTCACTATATAAAAATTTCGATATCGTAAACTTTTCTATATAAAATTTTTGATATGGTAAATTTTTCTATATCAAAATGTCGATATCGTTAATTTTTCTATATAAAAATTTCGATATCGTTAATTATTCTATGTAAATATTTCGATATCGTAAATTTTTCTATATACAAATTTTGATGTCGTTAATTTTTCTGTATAAAAATTTCGATATCTTAAATTTTTCTTTAAAAAAATTTCGATATCGTAAATATTTCTTTAAAAAAATTTTGATATCCTAAATTTTTCTATATAAAAATTTGGATATCGTAAATTTTTGTATATAAAAATTTGAATATCGCAGAAATGTTTCTTTATAAAAATTATAATATCGTAAATTTTTATATATAAAATGTTTGATATCGTAAATTTTTCTATATAAAAATTTCGATATCGTAAATTTTTCTCTATATAAATTTCGATATCGTAAATTTTTTTATATAAAAATTTCGATATCGTAAATTTTTCTATATAAAAATTTCGATATCGTAAATTATTCTATGTAAAAATTTCGATATCGTAAATTTTTCTATATAAAAATTTTGATATCGTTAATTTTTCTGTATAAAAATTTCGATATCTTAAATTTTTCTTTAAAAAAATTTCTATATCGTGAATATTTCTTTAAAAAAATTTTGATATCCCAAATTTTTCTATATAAAAATTTGGATATCGTAAATTTTTGTATATAAAAATTTGAATATCGCAGAGTTTTCTATATAAAAATTTCGATATTGTTTATATAAAAATTTCGATAACGTAAATTTTTCTGCTTAAAAATTTCGATATCGTAAATTTTTCTATATAAAAATGTTGATATCGTAAATTTTTCTACACAAAAATTGAAATATCGTAAATTCTTCTATACAAGAAAATTGATATCGTTTTTTTCTATATAAAAATTTCGATATCGTAAATTTTTCTATATAAAAATTTTCGATATCGTAAATTTTTCTATATAAAAATCTTCGATATCGTAAAACTTTCTATATAAAAATGTTGATATTGGAAATTTTTTTATATACAAATTTCGATATCGCAAATTTTTCTATATAAAAATTTCGATATCGTAAAATTTTCTATATACAAATTTCGATGTAGTAAATTTTTCTAAATAAAAATTTGAATATCTTAAATTTATTATATAAAAATGTTATTCTTTAAAATTTTGTATGTAAAAATTTTTCTATATAAAAATTTTGATATCATAAATTTTTCTATACAAAAATTTTGATATCGTAAATTAAAAAAAAAAAAAATTCGATATCGTAAATTTTTCTAAAAAAAAAAATTTGATATTGTAATTTTTTTTTAAACAAAAATTGAGATATCGTAAATTTTTCTATTATAAAATTTTGACATCGTAAATTGTTCTATATAAAAATTTCAGTATCGTAAATTTTTCTATGTAAAAATTTCTATTTCTTAAATTTTTCTATATAAAAATTTCGATATCTTAAATTTTTCTATACAAAAATTTCTATATCGTAAAATTTTCTGAATAAAAATTTTGATATCCTAAATTTTTCTATATAAAAATTTTGGTATCGCCAACTTTTCAATATAAAAATTTCGATATCGTAAATTTTTCTATATAAAAATTTCGATATCGTAAATTTTTCTATATAAAAATATTCGATGTCTTAAAATTGTTCATATAAAAATTTCGATATCGTAATTTCTTTTGTGTAAAAACTTCGATAACGTTAATTTTTCTAGATAAAAATTTCGATATCGTTAATTTTTCTCAAAAAGGTTTCGATATCGTAAATTGTCTTTTATAAAAATTTTGATATCGTAAATTTTTCTTTACAAAAATTTCGATATCGTAAATTTTTCTATAAAAAAATTTCGATATTGTTAATTTTTCACAAAAATATTTCATTATAGTAAAATTTTCTATATAACAATTCGATATCGTAAATTTTTCTATATACAAATTTCGATATCGTTAAATTGTCTATATAAAAATTTTGATATCGTAAATTTTTTTATATACAAATTTAGATATCATAGATTTTTCTATATAAAAATTTTGTTTCGTAAATATTTCTGAACAAAAACATTGATATCGTTTTTTTCTGTATAGAAATTTTGATATCGTAAATTTTTTATATAAAAATTTCGATATTGTAAATTTTTCTATATTAAAATTTCAATAATTTCGTAAATTTTTCCAGATATCATAGATTTTTCTATATAAAAATTTTGTTTCGTAAATATTTCTGAACAAAAACATTGATATCGTTTTTTTCTGTATAGAAATTTTGATATCGTAAATTTTTTATATAAAAATTTCGATATTGTAAATTTTTCTATATTAAAATTTCAATAATTTCGTAAATTTTTCCATTAAACAAATTTGAGTAAAATCTATGTTTCACTTAAAATTTAAATTTTAATTCTTACTAAACAAACTATCTTGCTAGACAAGACGGATTTCATTTGAATTTTAAATTTTTTTATTTTTAATTCTGTTTCTTAAATTTCGTGTTTCTTAAAAAAACAAGTTTTTCCCAAAAAAAGATTCTTAATCTGATATCAGAACAAACTCTACACGTAACAGATTTGAAAGAGTTGACGGAAATACGGAAAAAACCTGTCTACTTAATTATAAAAAAAAAAATTATAATAAACTTAGATAAATATTTATTAGTAAAAGTGAATGAATTATATTGAGAATAATATCGAATTGAATTGAATTAGTCAAAATCCGGCAAAAAACAAAAAGAGTAAAAGGAGAAACAAGTTCAAAGAACCGCTTTATCAGGCAAATGATCAATGCGTGGCAGTGCTGCTACGAGTATATATTTAATTCTTTGAATTTCATTATCGAAAAATTCTAAAAGTGGTTCTTAAAATTTGAAAGAGTTTTTGCTAAGACTATTTAAGGCAATCATTTTTTGAATACAAGTAAAAGTATACAGTGATCAAGATATGACAAATTTCCTATATACAAATTTGATATCTTTAATTTTTTTTTCAAAAAGTTTTTTCTTCTTCTGTCATCCCTGACTCCCAGTTTCAATATTTTTAATTTTCTATATTAAAGTTATGAAATTGTAAATTTTTAAAATTTTTCTATGCATTTCCCTATTAAAAATTAGAATGTCGAAAATTTAAATAATGAAATTTTTGTATATAGAATATTAGCCTGTTCTACCGTCTCTAAAGTTTTCAAGGCAGCTGGTCGTTGACGTCGTAAATTGCTTTCTCCCTCGTCTTCACAGCTGTTAAAAGCAGCCTGGCGTTGCTGTTCTTCTGATAGTCGGACCAATAAGCCCTATAAGTAGACTTATGTTCTTTTGGGGCAATAAATGTTTTTATATTTTAAATCTTGTATTTTTTACCAACCTACTCCTCCTATTAATGTACAAATTTTAAAGACTTTACTTTTTAAAGTTCTACAAAATACCTGTTCGGTTGCAGAATATATATGTAACTTCATATAAAGATATTCGAAAATACGTGTTATGGTTGTATGGGGGAAAAAGCTTCCCCTGCTCCGATTGTTTCCATTTCGGTCAAAAGTCTTCCATTGGCAAAAATATTTACTTGTTTAAGGTTAAAAGTTTTAAACCGCTCTAGTACTATAAGTATTAAAAACAACCATATTCGACCCTGTTTTTTATGATGGGTCATAGACTATTGGTCCTTGCAAGTATAACTTTATCTACATATCGAATTTCATTAAACTCGCTTTACCTAGTAAGAGATAATGTATTTGTAAGTGGGAAGGGCTCATCCCCCTCCGATCCTTTTATACATTCATAGTTTATCAAGTACTCCGGAAATTGGTCTTACCAACTTAGAAACCTTAGTCAGCTCATGCGCAACAACTTTGGTAAAGATAGTACCATAATCAAATACACAGTTTACTATTTAATTCACTTTGAATAATTTTCACTGGCGCCACCTGTCGGAAATTGGTCATACCACTTAGGAACCCTCGAAGGCTCATGCGCAACAAATTTGCTAAAGATCATAGAATGACCAAATGCACAGTTTGCGATTTAATTCATTTTGAATAATTTTCAGTGGCGACTCCTGTCGGAAATTGATCATACTAAAAGAGCGCTTCTTGTAGGCGTGGTAAAAAAAGAAAAAAAAAAATATCGGGTGGTTAAATTTCAAGGGCCGATGTTGATTTTGAATAAAACACAAACTATTTAGGAAATTATTGTAATTTTATTTTAATATGATATATTGGTACTACTCAATTATGTATGGAACAAAATATCGGCCAAATAGACGCCGCGACCACGGCGGCACACCTCCAGCCGATGGTCCAAATTTTCGTTGACCCTGAGGCATAATGGAGGTTCTATGCCGTTAATGTGCCGAATTATCCCATCCTTTAGTTCTTGAATTGTTGCTGGCTTATCGACGTATACTTTTTCATTCAAATAACCCCAATTGACATCGCCATTATGTGAGATAACACGGCCATTGAATTTGTTGCGCAAAAGAGCCATTGTTTCGTTAGCTGTGTATCAAGTGGCACCGTTCTGCTGAAACCACATATCGTCCACATCCATATCTTCCAATTCGGGCCATAAAAAGTTCGTTATCATCTCACGATAGCGAACACCATTTACAGTAACTGCCTGACCGGCCTCATTTTGGAAAAAATACGGCCCGATGATGCCGCCAGCCCATAAACCGCACCAAACAGTCACTCTTTGTAAGTGCATTGGTTTTTCGACAATCACTCTTGGATTCTCATTCGCCCAAATGCGGGAATTTTGTTTATTGAATGAATCCACTAGTTGAAAATGTGCCTCATCACTGAAGATGATTTTCTTCGAAAATTGATGATCCACTGTTGCCATTTCTTGCCACCATTCCGACCATTTACGACGTTTGGAATGGTCAAGAGGCTTTAGTTCTCGAGCCAATTGCACCTTATAAGCGTGTAAATGCAAGTCTTTATACATAATGTTCATCAACGACGAGCGTGAGAGGTGCAATTGTTGGACACGACGACGAGTTGAGGTGGACGGCTCTTCGGCCACACTATCGCGAACAGCAGCAATATTTTCTGCAGTACGAGCTGTACGAGCAAGCACTGGTGTTCTCACATCTTCTACAGATCCGGTTTGCACGATTGTTTCCACGATTTTTGCAATTGTACGTACATTTGGACGATCAAATTGACCAAAAAAATTACGAAGTGCACGATATGCATTTTGATTTGAACGCCCATTTTCATAATAAGTCTGGATAACTTTAACACGTTGTTGGATTGTGTCTCTCTCCATAGTTCAAATTGAGTAAGTCTGAAATAGAGAAATGTCAAATAAAATTCGGAAAAAAACTTGGCGTTTAGGTGTGGTTCACATTCAACATCGGCCCTTACAATTTAACCACCCTTTATTTTTATATTTATGTTAACATTATCTTTAATCCTAGGGGGTGACTGACACAACTTTTTTTTGTATGGAAGGCGAACCGCTCTAATGGGGGGTATATTGAGATTGTCATTCCGTTTGTAATTTCCTAACTATTGGCTCAAAAACCAAAAGGGATATATATTCTGAATCCATATGAAATTCTAAGACGATAGAGCGATATCCGTCTGTCTGTCTGTTGAAATCTCCCGTATAACCTCGTCTAGGCTCATCGCTTATTTGCTAATAAATGACAAATTATAACAGCTATATTGATTTGGTGTATAAAAGTTTTACATAAGCACTAGGCAGCATATGCAATTTCATCGAAATCGGTTCACATTTAACCATAGCTCCCATACAAAAATCTAACGAAAACAGCCAAAATACACTTAAATGCCAATAAATCATAAACTGTAATAGCTTTGGCCACTTAATTTAGCACAAGGAAGTCTTATGTCAATGCCAGCCAGTGTGCAAAATTTTATCACAATCGGTAACCATTTGATCATAGCTCCCATATAAAAATCTTACGGAAACACAAAAAATACAAAAAGAAAAGGGGGTTTATGTCCGTCTGTCTGTCAGATAAAAGCGCAATAGCGCCTTAACGAAAAGATCTAGAGGGACACAATTTTACAAAAGTATTTTCGATATCATGAGAAAGTTGTGTATTGAAAATGGATGAAATCGGTTCCCATATAACCCTGCCCCGGTAATAATATTAATGCTGATAAATCGAATACAATTGTAATAGCTATGACAACTAAGTTTAGAATAGGAAAGTTTTATGCAAACATTGGATAGTATATCAAATTTTATAGAAATCGGTCCATATTCAACTATGGCTTTCATAAAAAACACTCCCGGAAACCAACAAAAAAAAAAAAAAAAAAAAAAAAAACATTTAGCAAAGGTTAGTTAAAAGCTATTAAATTATAAACTATGATAGCTATGGCCCCATAATTTTGCTAAATTAAGCTCAATATAAATACAAGCCAGTGTATAAAATATTGTGACAATCAGTCACCATTTAACTTCTTATATATATAACATCGCCTTTTTATATCTACAATCAAAAAGATTTGGAACTACATTCAATATATTAAGATTGCACCTACGAAATTAGATAGCTATCAATCAAAGTTAAGTCCAGACTTTATATACGGTGGGTTCATTAGGAACTCCATACAAAATATATGGAAATGTCGTATTACCATCAACGTGTTTGGCATAACTATACCCGGTTATGGGACCAAATTTTGTGCAAAGTAAATACAAGGGAAACCACTTGTATAAAATGTTGAACTATAAAGCTACTGCAACCGAATTTAGTCCAAAGATTTTATCAACATTACCAACTAGCGTAACAATTTTCTTTGAATTTGGTCCACATTTTGAATAAGCTGCACACCCGTAGATCCCCATAGGTCCCATGTAAACCTTGTAATCAAACTACAGGTCGCAATTCTAAAGATAATTTGATGAAATTTGGTACAGATCATTTATTATTTATTATTATTTATGGTACCTCCAATAGGTCCCACTTCCCGGAATTGATAAATTGGCCACAAATATCAATATTTTTTCATGAAATTTAAATCAAATACTGCTTATGTAAACTAAAATCACTGTACCAAATTTCGTTAATCGGTCCACATTTGACCATAGCTCCCATACAAACTTTTCTTTAAAAACGCACTAAATGAGACAAAAATCACTAAGACCATCGTAAATCTGAAGAGAATGTGAATTTTAAGCTTATTTTTTGCATACATAATTTTTGTAACAACTGTAATCAATTTGCCAAATTTCGAGATAATCGGTCCACATTTGACCCTAGCTCTCATATAAGTCCAAATGACGGAAACAGGTTAATTATATAAGTTTTGAGGAAATGTTTGTATGATGGCAAAATTTAGCAAATATTTGTCTTTATACAGAAAAAATAACACTTTTGACCTTAGTGGTGAAGGGTATCGTATGGTCGGTCTTGACCGACTATAGCACTTTCTTAATCGTTTAATATTAGAAAAGTTTAGCCCTTTCTTCCCCTAGTTCAAAGGTCAGAATTTGGAAGTTTTTTTCATTTTCTATAGGAAAATGACGGAATATAAAGAATTTATTACCAAATTTTGTTCAAATTGCAAAAATATATTTATTTTTATTAAAATTATGTCTTTTTTTTTAATAATGTTACCAAAAGGGAAAAGGTGGCTTATGACAAGGAGTAGGCAGCTCATACCACCAGTAGCCGATGAATTTTTTTAATTTTCGTAAATACCACGATCATTAATAAAAGTCGTGAAGGAAGATGAAAACTGAAAATTGTTTGTGTTTGGTTCAGTCGATGATCTACGCTTTTACTTATGGTTTTTGAACATATTTCTAAAAAGTTTTGTTTGTAATTAAGTATTGGGATCAAATGCGAATAGTCATTCTTTTTGAAAAAAAAATTTTCTAAAAAAAATTTTTATAAAAAAATTTTTTGTAGAAAAATTTTTGATAAAAAAAAGAAAAATTTTTGATAAAAAAATTTTCTATAAAAAAATTTTTGATAAAAAAATTTTCTATAAAAAAATTTTTGATAAAAAAATTTTCTATAGAAAAATTTTTGATACAAAAATTTTCTATAGAAAAATTTTTGATAGAAAAATTTTCTATAGAAAAATTTTTATAAAAGAATTATCTAAGAAAATTAAATTTTTGATAGTAAAATTTTCTATAGAAAAATTTTTGATAGTAAAATTTTCTATAGAAAAATTTTTGATAGCAAAATTTTTGATAAAAAATTTTCTTAGAAAAATTTTTAATAAAAAAATTTTCTATAGAAAAATTTTTGATAGAAAAATTTTCTATAGAAAAATTTTTATAAAAGAATTATCTAAGAAAATTAAATTTTTGATAGTAAAATTTTCTATAGAAAAATTTTTGATAGTAAAATTTTCTATAGAAAAATTTTTGATAGTAAAATTTTCTATAGAAAAATTTTTGATAAAAAAATTTTCTATAGAAAAATTTTTGATAAAAAAATTTTCGATAGAAAAGTTTTGAGAAAAAAAATTTCTATAGAAAATTTTTGATAAAAAAATTTTCTATAGAAAAATTTTTGATAAAAAAATTTTCTATAGAAAAGTTTTGAGAAAAAAAATTTCTACAGAAAAATTTTTGATGAACAAATTTTCTATAGAAAAGTTTTGAGAAAAAAATTTTCTATTGAAAAATTTTTTATAAAAAAATTTTCTATAAAAAAATCTTCTATAGATGAAAAATTTTCTATAGAAAATTTTTGATAAAAAAATTTTCTATAGAAAAGTTTTGAGAAAAAAATTTTCTATAGAAAAGTTTTGAGAAAAAAATTTTCTATAGAAAAGTTTTGAGAAAAATATTTTTGATAAAAAAATTTTCTATGGAAAAATTTTTGATAAAAAAATTTTCTATAGATGAACAATTTTCTATAGAAAAATTTTTGATAAAAAAATTTTCTATAGAAAAATTTTTGATAAAAAAATTTTCTATAGAAAAATTTTTGATAAAAAAATTTTCTATAGAAAAATTTTTGATAAAAAATTTTCTATAGATGAAAAATTTTCTATAGAAAATTTTTGATAAAAAAAATGTTCTATAGAAAAGCTTTGAGAAAAAAATTTTCTATAGAAAAGTTTTGAGAAAAAAATTTTCTATAGAAAAGTTTTGAGAAAAAAATTTTCTATAGAAAAATTTTTGATGAAAAAAATTTTTATAAAAAAATTTTTGATAACAAAATTTTGTATAGAAAAATTCTTGATAAATAAATTTTCTATAGAAAAATTTTTAAGAAAAAAATTTTCTCTAGAAAAATTAAGAAAAAAACAAATTTTCTATAAGAAAAATTTTCTATAGAAAAGTTTTGAGAAAAAAATTTTCTATAGAAAAATTTTTGATGAAAAAAATTTTTATAAAAAAATTTTTGATAACAAAATTTTGTATAGAAAAATTCTTGATAAATAAATTTTCTATAGAAAAATTTTTAAGAAAAAAATTTTCGCTAGAAAAATTTTTGAGAAAAAAATTTCTATAGAAAATTTTTTTCTTAAAAAATTTTCTATAGAAAAATTTTTGAGAAAAAATTTTCTATAGAAAAATTTTTAAGAAAAAAATTTTCTCTAGAAAAATTTTTGAGAAAAAATTTTCTATAGAAAAATTTTTAAGAAAAAAATTTTCTATAGAAAAATTTTTGAGAAAAAATTTTCTATAGAAAAATTTTAGAGAAAAAAATTTTCTATAGAAAAAAATTTAAAAAAATGGCGTAGAAATTTTTTTTTTTAAAACGTTAGAACTACACATACAAAAAAATACCTATTTTAGTTAAAAGTATAAAAAAAGGCAAATCTGTCGAATACTTTTTTGGTCTGTTCACTTTGCGAATCAAAAACAAAATTTCGAAAAGTTAGTTAAAAATTTCCAACATTTTTTGGAAATTTTGTTTTTAAGTCATAAGCCACCTTTTCATAGACCGGGTCACATATATTAACCCTAAACAGACATGGGATTATTTGTTTATTTTTTTGGTACTTTAACCCTTGTATGTATAAATTACAAGAAAAGTTAAGAAACCAACACCAATAAAATAAGTCAAACGAACCACTGTGCACTAAGAAATTCTAAAAAAGTTCAAAATAAATGCGCTAGACAACAACAGTCTGCCATCAGTCTTAAATATATAATTAATAATATTCATCTAATTATAGATATTTTACCTATTATAGGGCATCAAAATAGTAAAATAGAAAAACAATATTCGAACATTAAAACCAGCAGACGTTAACGGTCAGAGATAATTTGAAATTTGAAACATCTAGTGGATGTAGAAGAAGAAGGCAGCGAAAGGCAGAAGAAGGGACGGAAGGGCTGTCAGACAGACGGACAATCTTACAGATAACAAGTGCTTAATCGATACTTCTCACAACTTCAACTTCTTAAGCTTAAATGGATTTCATGAAGATGATGATGAGACTTGAGATGAATGGACAAGATTTTTGGTTTGTTGCTCTTAACCTTGACACTCACTATTTAATATCCAATAATAATCAAGACAATATCAAATAAAATAAAAACAATTTTGTTTCTATTTTGGGTGTTTTTTCTGAAATATTTTATTTCTAAATCAACAAGTATTTAGTTGGCTGATTTACAGTTCAGCTGGGATTGATTGAATACGAGTTTTTTTTTGTGTTCAAAATTTTGATATATTTTATTCAGTTAAAAAAATAAATTTCAAATTCGGAAAGAAACGTCTTCTTTCTAAGTTAAGCTTTTGCCTAGATGTTAGTCGGTCTCGTTAACGTAAGCGTATCGGACGGCAAAACGCTTCTTTCTTGAGTGATCTTTGGTTTTTTCATTTTATTAGTTTAAAACCAAAGTTGTTTAACAAAATTTTGTGAATAATTTGAAAATAACACACAAAAAATATTAAATAAAAAAATATTTTTTAGAAAAAAAATTTTACACCTAAAAAAATTTTTTTCCTTAAAATTTTTCCTAGAAAAAAATTAACAAAAATTATTCATTCCTCAGGAAAATGAAATAAAAGTGAAAAATTAATAATACAAAAAATATAAATTGCATTTTGTTTACAACTTCAACCAAATGTTCAAATATTGCAAAAAGAAAAAAATCCATTAATATTTAATTTAAATTCAAAAATAACGTGCCCCTCGCCCAAAACTCATTCATATACGATTTTATGGAAGTCATCAACGCCAACGTCATAAATTGCCAATTTATAGGAAATTAATATATAAAAACTTATTTTATATGAAATTAATATCTTAATACTATTAACACATTTTATTAAATAAATAAAATATTTCACATTTCGTTGGATTTGTTTTTGTATTATTATGACTCTTAACAATAAATTAAAAATGTGGCTTCAAGTTTCGGCTTTGGTGGTTGTCTTATCCACTTTGACATTTGCCAGTAATTTAGCGGGCTATGAAGGGTAAGTACCAATTAGCACCTGTTGCGGTTTAGAAAGAAAAATACTGTAAAAATATCCATAAACCAGATGTTCAGACCCGGGATTTCCCCGATATTATGGCTATTTAAATATTTTGGATAAGATCCCTATTTAAAACTCCCTCGCTCCACCCCGATTATGCTGATTAAAGTTTCTAAGACGCCATAGTTCAGAGGATATTAGATAAATAATAAATTTATGAAAAATTTCCTATAAGCGTTCAATTTTCGAAAAATTTGCCTCAAACAAAAAATTTTCGAAAAAATTGCTATAAATAGTTAATTTTCGATAAATTTCCTATAAATAGTAAATTTAAAAAAAATTTCCCATAAAAAGTAAATTTTTATAAAATTTTCCTTAAAAAGTAAATTTTTTAAAATTTTCCTATAAATAGTAAATTTTCGAAAAATTTCCTATAAATAGTAAATTTTTGAAAAATTTCCTATAAATAGTAAATTTTCGAAAAATTTCCTATAAATAGTAAATTTTCGAAAAATTTCCTATAAAAAATAAGTTTTCGAAAAATTTCCTAAAAATAGTAAATTTTTTATCAAAAATTTTTTTATCAAAAATTTTTCTGTGGAAAATTTTTTTATCAACAATTTTTCTATGGAAAATTTTTTTATCAAAAATTTTTCTATAGAAAATTTTTTATCAAAAATTTTTCTATAGAAAATTTTTTTATCAAAAATTTTTCTATAGAAAATTTTTTTATCAAAAATTTTTCTATAGAAATTTTTTTTTTATCAAAACTGTTTCTATAGAAAATTGTTTTATCAAAAATTTTTCTATAGAAAATTGTTTTATCAAAAATTTTTCTATAGAAAATTTTTTTATCAAAAATTTTTCTATAGAAAATTTTTTTATCAAAAATTTTTCTATAGAAAATAGCTAATTTTCGAAAAATTTCCTATAAATAGTAAATTTTCGAAAAATTTCTTATAAATAGTAAATTTTCGAAAAATTTCCTATAAATAGTAAATTTTAGAAAAATTTTCTATAAATAATAAGTTTTCGAAAAATTTCCTTTATATAGTAAATTTTCGAAAAAAATCCTATAAATAGTAAACTTTCGAAAAATTTCCTATAAATAGTAAATTTTCGAAAAATTTCCTATGAATAGTAAATTTTCGAAAAACTTCCTATAAATATAAATTTTTGAAAATTTTCCTATAAATAGTAAATTTTCGAAAAATTTCCTATAAATAGGAAATTTTCGAAAAATTTCCTATAAAAAATAAGTTTTCGAAAAATTTCCTAAAAATAGTAATTTTTTTATCAAAAATTTTTCTATGGAAAATTTTTTTTATCAAAAATTTTTCTATGGAAATTTTTTTTATCAAAAATTTTTCTATAGAAAATTTTTTTATCAAAAATTTTTCTATAGAAAATTTTTTTATCAAAAACATCTCGTATATAGTTTAGGAGATATCAGGAAATTAAAAAAATATAAAAAATTCAGTGTTTTCGTCTTTCTTTGGACAAAAACGAAGTTGGCTCGGTTTTGCTCGGTGCTCCCACTATAGCCATGTGAAAAGCGAAAGACTCTTCTTTAGACTGAGCGAAAAAAATTCACTAAAATTTACCGATCGTAGAACAAAGTTTAAAATTTCTCAAAAAAAAATCAGGTAAATTGTTGCGCATAATTTAAGCAAAAAGTGTTGCAGTCATTTAGGCGTAACTTCTATATCAAAATAAATTTTCGAAAAATTTCCTATAAATAGTAAATTTTCAAAAAATTTCCTCTAAAAAGTAAATTTTCAAAAAATTTCCTTTAAAAAGTAAATTTTCGAAAAATTTCCCATAAATAGTAAATTTTCGAAAAATTTCCTATAAATAGTAAATTTTTGAAAACTTTCCTCTAAATAGTAAATTTTTGAAAAATTTTCAATAAATAGCAAATTTTTGAAAAATTTCCAATAAATAGCAAATTTTTGAAAAATTTCCCATAAATAGTAAATTTTCGAAAAATTTCCTATAAATAGTAAATTTTTGAAAACTTTCCTCTAAATAGTAAATTTTTGAAAACTTTCCTCTAAATAGTAAATTTTTGAAAAGTTTTCAATAAATAGCAAATTTTTGAAAAATTTCCAATAAATAGCAAATTTTTGAAAAATTTCCCATAAATAGTAAATTTTCGAAAAATTTCCTATAAATAGTAAATTTTTGAAAACTTTCCTCTAAAAAGTAAATTTTCGAAAAATTTCCAATAAATAGTAAATTTTGGAAAAATTTCCAATAAATAGTAAATTTTGGAAAATTTTCCAATAAATAGTAAATTTTGGAAAAATTTCCTATAAATAGTAAATTTTCGAAAAATTTCCTATAAATAGTAAATTTTCGAAAAATTTCCTGTAAATAGTAAATTTTCGAAAAATTTCCTGTAAATAGTAAATTTTTGAAAAATTTCCAATAAATAGTAAATTTTGGAAAAATTTCCTATAAATAGTAAATTTTCGAAAAATTTCCTATAAATAGTAAATTTTCGAAAAATTTCTAATAAGTGAGTTTTCGAAAAATTTCCTATAAATAGTAAATTTTCGAAAAATTTCCTAAAATAGTAAATTTTTGAAAAATTTCCTATAAATAGTAAATTTCGAAAAATTTCCTATAAATAGTAAGTTTTCGAAAAATTTCCTATAAATAGTAAATTTTCGAAAGATTTCCTATAAAGAGTAAGTTTTCGAAAAATTTCGTATAAAAAGTAAATTTTTGAAAAATTTTATATAATAGTAAATTTTTAAAAAATTTCCTATAAATAGCAAATTTTCGAAAAATTTCCTAAAAATGGTAAATTTTCCAAAAATTTCGTGTAAATAGTAAATTTTCGAAAAATTTTCTATAAATAGTAAATTTTCGAAAATTTTCTTATAAATGGTCAGTTTTGGAAAAATTTCCTATAAATAGTAAATTTTCGAAAAATTTCCTATAAATAGTAAATTTTCGAAAAATTTCCTATAGATAGTAAATTTTTGAAAAATTTCCAATAAATAGTAAATTTTTGAAAAATTTCCTATAAATAGTAAATTTTCGAAAAATTTCTAATAAGTAGTAAGTTTTCGAAAAATTTCCTATAAATAGTAAATTTTCGAAAAATTTCCTATAAATAGTAAATTTTCGAAAAATTTTCTATAAATAGTAAATTTTTGAAAAATTTCCTAAAATAGTAAATTTTTGAAAAATTTCCTATAAATAGTAAATTTCGAAAAATTTCCTATAAATAGTAAGTTTTCGAAAAATTTCCTATAAATAGTAAATTTTCGAAAAATTTCCTATAAATAGTAATTTTTTGAAAAATTTCCTATAAATAACAAATTTTGGAAACATTTCCTATAAATAGTAAATTTTCGAAAAATTTTCTACAAATAGTCAATTTTCAAAAAATTTCCTATATATAGTAAATAATAGAAAAATTTCCTATAAATAGTAAATTTTTGAAAAATTTTCTATAAAAAGAAAATTTTTGAAAAATTTCTTCTAAAAAGTATATTTTAAAAAAATTTCCTATAAATAGTAAATTTTCAAAAAATTTCCTATAAATAGTAAATTTTCGAAAAATTTCCTTTAAATAGTAAAGTTTTGAAAAAAATCTTATAGTCAATTTTTGAAAAATTTCTTTTTATTTCTTCCTACTGTGCAAAGTAATGCAATTATCTTTTATCTGAATGAAAAGTAAATGAATTTCAAACCCAGAGTAAATAAAAAAACACAAATCAAAATTTACTACTGAGATGTCAAAGAATAGCAACAACCTTCTAATTAAATAGCACAAAATTAATGCGAAAATAATTTGAAACCACTAATTTTTTAACAATTACCTCTTAACCTATAAGTACATACTTCTATACATTTGTATGTATGTGTGTAAGTATGTATGCAACGATAATGTTTGAAAAGGCCAACAATTTGTTGTTGGCGGCATCTACCGACACTTGTAGCTAAAACAAAACAGCAAAAAAGGCAAATAATTACTTAAAGTGGTTAAAATTTAAAGAAAAGCAAATATTTATTATTGGATGTACATAAATAAACATTAAGTATTAAAAGCTATTAAAATTTAAATAGTAGGACAGACATACTTAAACACTTGTATACATGCATACATACATACATATATGTTTAATAGTATGTGTAAGTACCTAAATTGCTTTAAGTTATTTCGATTTGTATTAATGATGGTCAAGATGTTTATTAATATGATGATCTAAATATCTGGAACTAAATACATAAATAACATATAATTATTTAAAGATTTTAAATAATATTCTGTAATTGACTATTATATTATATCGAGTCATAACCCCAAAAAATCTTAAGTACAATATTACAAACTTTAAAGGAGAAGGTTTTTGTTAATTAACTGCTTTTTAATGCATTTATTACTTCAAATTTTCCATTTAAGTATTATTTGGTCCAACAAATGTTATTACATTTACTTCATTTCCATAGCTGCGATATATCGGTCGTTTATGTTCCTTAAGTTTTTTTGCGGTTACTATAAAGTACTAATGTTTCAGTTTTTTCTTTGGTTTGTGTTACTTAAGTTTTTTTCAAGTCTGTAACTTCTAAATTTTTAGTAAAATGATGTAGGAACTTCAAAAGGTCGATTAGAAGAATCGAGGGTTTTAGGAATTTATTAAACTACGTTTTCAGTATTTGCAAAAACTGCCATTCGGAGGGACAAATTTGACCTACGGTATAAAGAAACTCTTGGTCCATGTAATTTTTGCCTCAATGTTCCGATCAAACAATATTGTTACGTTTTTCCTTTCAAAACGTGGAAGGAATTCTTTTTGCAAACAACCATAATCAAATTAAAACACTTTATGTAGTTTTACAAAGTAATACTTTTATTAACTTTAGAGCAGAGACCGAATATTGTTTTATTTTTTAAATCAATCAAGTATAAATATCATTGCCGATGAAAATTTATTTTCATTTCGATCGATGAATAAAAACGAGGGATTTATATTTGAAATATAAATATCCCTCATGATGAATAATTTAAATATCTTTAACGATAAATATCCGAACAGAAAAATATTTTATTGATTGTTTTATTTTTGAACTTCAGTTTTGACTTTGAAAAAATAAAATATTTTTGAAATTTTAAAATTTTCAACAATGAATGTATGAATATGTTTCCAATTAATTGGAATGTTTTAGGACATCGAAGTTAAACCTAATAATCCTAATGGAACTAATGGTGGTTTCTTCGATTCGCAAAACCATTTCAACGTAAAATTTGCAACAATAATAGAATTTATTGTTATTTAAACGTTCTAAAGACTTTTCATACCAGGACAAATCTACTTCTTTTGTCATCCTTGACTCCCAGTAGAGCATAGGGCATGGGAGGATGCAACAGTTGCCTAGCGTCTCCAGTTACCAGGTAAGAACTGTATCCAATTCCCAGTCTAACCTCCTCGTGGTACATCTTGGAACCTGAACAAAATAGTTTTAGATGCGGTAAACAACCCGTTTAGGATTCTAGGTCAGGACTAATATAAGAGGGAGTTATCTTAGAGCCATTCCAGCCTATTTGGTCTAAGGGTCTAAGATAATTGTACTTGGTAAAGTACGAAAATGCAGGGTCTGTTTAAAATATTAGTTGCAGCTGCAAACGAGCGTCTGTCTCGGATCGAGCGGATCGCTATACAAACGAGTCTTGTTTCTTTGGACCCATCACCCATCGACTTAAGTTTTAAGCATGGATGGAAACAACATTACAGAATATACTACTCCAAGAGGTAATCATCAAGGATTTTAGAATTGCCTAATCTAATCTTAACATAAACATTATGATGTATGAAACCAGGAAAATTTTTCCTGGAAATAACAGAAATAAAATTTGAATATTTTCTACCAAAATTTTTTTTCATCGGATGAAAAAAGATGAAAATTATTTTGAACTGATAAATATCCCAAACGATTTTTTTATTTTTTATTTTCATCGGATTGAAAAACGATACAAAATTTTTCGAACAATTAAAAATCATTAGGGATTTTTATTATTTTTTAAACTTCAATGATTGTTTTTGTATGGATTAAAATATGAAAATATTGTTTTAAAAGTATTAATATTCGGTCTCTGCTTTAGAGTTAATCACTTAAAATACACTTTCACTAAAACTGTAAACAAACTTCACAAAATTGCTTTACAAATATTCTTAGTCACACTGTTCTCTTATACGCGTCTTAAATAAAACAGTTCCCATAATACTATTCCATCGGCCTTATATAGTAGAGAAGAGAGTTTCTAGCGTTGATAACACTAACAATGTGGCTTACGAAAGTACATGTAATACATTCTCACATGATCAAGAACACTCTCACAAATACGTTGTACAAACAGATTATCTGATGTTAACAGTAACAGAGAGAGAATGTAGATATTAAGATTGTCCTTTCAAAAGTAGGTGAACATAAAAATACGTATATAAGACTTTTACTTGTTTTTGTATTACAAATACTTTGGACATCCTAAAAGTATGCTACACTATTCTTTAAAAAATATCTTATTTATAGGTATATGCGTCGAAAATTATAACATTTCGAGAATTATCTTAAACAAAACTGAAAGTTTTTAAATTTGGACGTAAGTAGTTCTTATATGAAAGTAAAAGCTCTGGCTAAAACTTACTCAGATTAGGAGCGTATTACAGATAATTGCATTTGAATAGGGCATCTTATGCAATAGAAGGTACGCCCTTTATAGGGTGTACCTTATTAGACAATATCCATAAATCAAATTTTGTCACACAACAAATCATGAATTTAATTAAATATGTTTTTATTTTGAATTTTCCGGTCAATTGCTTATAGATGAAAAATCTAAACAATCACGATTTCATGATTTATTTAAATACAATTATTTCATATATTCACAATTGGTCATAAGAGTTGTATCTGTTATGAGTTAAAGAAGATTACAGCAAATAATCTTTTGTTCTGATTAAATTCAATGTTTGATTTTGCACAATGGGTACATCTGTTAAAGGTTATGTTGCATTAAACACTTACGATAACATGTGAATTGAATAACTGTAATGATACAATGTAAAGTCATTCATGTAAAAGTGACAATGATCGTCATCTTATTTCAGAATTTTTTGTTTAATTAAAAACTTTTTAATAAATATTATAAAATTATAATGAAACATAACCCATAACCGGATAAACTTTGTAGTATCGTAATAATAACAAGTAAGAAAGTGCTATAGTCGGTCAAGCCTGACCATACGATATCCTTCACCACTAAGGTCAAAGGTATTATTTTTCCTGTATAAAGACAAATATTTGTTAAATTTTGCCATCATACAAACATTTTCTCAAATCTTATATATTTAAGCTGTTTCCTTCATTTGGACTTATATGAGAGCTAGGGTCAAATGTGGACCGATTATCTCGGCAAATTGTTTACAGTTGTTACCAAAATTATGTGTACAAAAAATAAACTTGAAATGCTCATTATCTTTAGATTTACGAGCGTTTTAGTGATTTTTGTTTCATTTAGTGCATTTTTAAAGAAGAGTTTGTATGGGAGCTATGGTCAAATGTAGACCGATTCCAACGAAATTTGGTATAGAGATTTTGGTTTACATAAGCAGTATTTGCTTTAAATTTCATGAAAAATATTTATATTTGTGTCCAATATATCAATTTCGGGAAGTGGGATCTATGGGAGGTACCATAAATAATGGACCGATTTCGACGAATTTCCATAGCCATGGTCCCATTATCATAACAATGATCTGTGCCAAATTTCAGGTTGATTACAAGGTCCAGCCAGTCAGCCAGATGGACGGACATCGCTTAATCGACTCAGAAAGTGATTCTAAGCCTATTGTTATACTAAAAGGTTAGTTTAAGACAAATATTTCTATGCGTTACATACATCAGCACAAACTTATAATACCCTTTCCACCTATGGTGGTGAAGGGTATAAAAATAATAAGTTTGTACCTCTTTTAAGACCCTCTCATAATCAGACAAAAAAAGCTAAGACATCCAGAGTCCGGTTATGAGTGTTCTCATTATATGCATTTCATTTTAGACAGAAGCACTGAGTGGCCTTAAAAGATCCATCGATCTGTATTGTAAACTGTTGCACACCCGGTTTTTTTATACCCACCATCAAAAAGAATAGTGGGTATATTGAGATTGTCATTCCGTTTGTAATTTCCTTAATATTGGCTCAAAAAAATGAAGTATATTCTGAATCCTTATGAAATTCTAAGACGATTGAGCGATGTCGGTATGTCTGTCTGTCTATTGTCGGCACGATAAAATCTTAATGAAAGTATATAGATGAAATATAGATAGACTGAAATTTGACACAAATATTTTTCATGTCTTGGAAAATTTTGGTATTGAAATCGGGCAAGATCGGTTCACATTTGACCATAGCTCCCGTATAACCTCGTCTGGTATCTAGAAGTTTTACATAAGCACTAGACAGCATATCAAATTTCATCAAAATTGGTTTACATTTAACCATAGCTCCCATACAAAAAACTTACGAAAACAGCCTAAATTTTACCTAAAATACACTTAAATGCCAATAAATCTAAAAGTATAACAGATATAACCACTTAATTTGGCACAAGAAAGTCTTATATAAATGCCAGCCAGTGTGCAATCGGTCACCATTTGACCATAGCTGCCATATAAAAAACTTACGGAAACACAAAAATTCAAAAAGAAAAGGGGGTTTATGTCCGTCTGTCCGTCAGATAAAAGCTTGATAACTCCTTAACTGCAAGAGCTACTAAAACTAAATTAAGCACAAGGAACTCTTATGTCGGTTTGCAAAATTTTGTCACAATCGGTCACCATTTGACTATAGCTCCCATATAAAAAAAACTTACATAAACACAAAAATTCAAAAAGAAAAGAAAAGGGGGTTTGTGTCCGTCTGTCCGTCAGATAAAAGCGTGATAGCTCCTTAACTGCAAGAGCTAGTAAAACTAAATTAAGCACAAGGAAGTCTTATGTCGGTTTGCAAAATTTGGTCACAATCGGTCACCATTTGACTATAGCTCCCATATAAAAAACTTACGGAAACACAAAAATTCAAAAAGAAAAGGGGGTTTGTGTCCGTCTGTCCGTCAGATAAAAGCGTGATAGCTTCTTAACGAAAAGAGCTAGAGGGACAAAATTTTACAAAAGTATTTTGGATATCTTGAAAAAGTTGTGTGTTGAAAATGGACGAAATCGGTTCAAATTTAGTTAGAGCTTTCATATAACCCCGCCCCGGGAAACACATTAATGCTGATAAATTGAATACAATTGTAATAGTCCACATTTGCAATTAGCTTATATATGAGATATGTTTCTAAATTTAACATAAGTTGATGGTGGGTATATAAGATTCGGCACAGCCGAATATAACACTCTTACTTGTTTCTTATCTAAAACCAGAGTGTGCAAACAAACGAAACCCTTTGCAAACATTCGTAGAATGTAAAGACAGATTCAGCTTTACTTCAATCGTTTTGTTTCATGAACTAAACAAAACAAATTCATTTGAAAATCAAAGAGCAAAAAAACAAACAATATTCTTTGTGCTCATCTTCTTTGCTTCAGTTTACCATACCAATCGTACATTTAAGTACAAAACATCCTCAGAAATGTTTGCGAATGATTCGTTTTATATTATCCTAAGGTAAATATCACGATCATTAAAGAAACTCGTGAAAATGAGTATCAAAAACATTCAGTTGGACGTTAACGAAGTTTGCTTTGTTTAAGAAAAGACAATAAGAAAAATACAAGAAACAAAATAAAAACCCAATTTATAGCAATAAAATTTACAGTTTACCTCATTTCAATATGTAAATTTTTCTAGAAACAAAAATTTGTTTCTCTTTCTGATTTCTACTGCTATACGCTATTAAATAAAAAAAGATCAAATCACTCAGCAAATGTTTGCGAAACGGTTTTGTTCTGAGTTTTTCGGTTTTGCTCTCTTTGTTTTTCTTTCTAGCAGAGTAAGTTTAAATAGCATTCGTGTTTTGTTCGTGTACAAATAAAAAAACAAATCATTTTATCGACTTTATTATCATTATTTGTATTTTGTTTCTGTTTTATACTCTGCAAAGACAGAAATAAAACAAATTCAAATGTTTGGTTTCGTTTGTTTGCACACTCTGTCTAAAACTAATTGGTTATCAAAATTGTCGAATCCAAACAAAAAGATTCTGATCATCTTCCGCCTTTCCAAATAAACAAAGCTACGGCTTAAATTATTAAAGATTTATGTAAACTATTTATTTAAAAAAATGTGTACCATAGACGTAAATAAAACAAAACTATTGTTTAAAAGGCCGAAGGTAAGGTCAGTAAATATTTTATGATTTACCAAACAATAGGCCAGGCCAGTCAGATGAAGACGTTTTTTTTGTTTAAGAATAAAAAAATAAAGACGTTAATTTGTTAAAAAAAAATATTTGTTGTTGAAAAGTATCAGTAACTTAAAATTTAAGTCTTAAATACTTAATTAAATTATTCGAAATTAACCGACAAATTAACATACAAACAGCAGCAGCAGCTGCTTAATTCTTTTGATTATTAACTACTGAACTTAAAGTAAACATTGTTAACAGCTTATGTTACTCGCATGTTATGTTAATGAAACAGATGATTAACATTTTGTTATGATCATGATTTTCATTATCATGATCTTTTAAATCAGTTGTGAAGTTTGTCCCTTCATCTGTGCGTCCGTCCGCCTGTCTGTCAGCTTGTAACATATTTAATCACGTGATGATTTGTTAGTATTTACATAAATAAATTTTATTGGAATATTTTTATTGTTTTATGCATTTTTGAATATTTACATAAATATTTTGTTTAATTTTAATAACTTTTATAAAATATTTCATTAATTCGCCATGACTTTGACTAGAGATTCCATTGTTTTAAATTTTTAAATTATTATGAAGTTTTATTGTATTTTTTATGAGATTTAACAGTGGCATTTAAAACTGGATGTAAGGGTTTTAAATGGTTTTAACTTTATTTAAAAAGCGGATAGTCAGGGGTGTCATAGAAACCAAGTCAGTTTTTAAATTTCTCGGTTTTGAAAACCAATACCGGTTATATTTGGTGTCATGAAACCAAGTCGGTTTTCTTATTATTGGTTTTAAATCAAACAAAATGTTCGAATCAATTTTTCATTATTTCATTTGAAATTTTTTTGAAACATCAAAAATTAAATAAAAATTATTAAAGAAAATTATTTGAAGAAAAATTTTCAGTTTTTTGCGATGTTTGTGGTATATGTATAGAGAAAACGATAATTGGACAAATGAAGCTTGTATACCCCAACATCATGAAATGACCGAATTGCGGACTGGAAAAAATGTAATCTATCTACACCAAGAAACAAACCACAGCCAATCAAAGGACGATTGTCACTTACATGCGATATTCATTAAATTGCAAACAAATATGTTGATAAGCATTTGCTTCGCCAGTACCTCCATACAAAGAATATTCTAGCCTTAAAATTTTCCCCATTTTTGATATTTTTTATTTTTGTCGATACTGTTCATTGATTCCAAAGACACAAAAAAGTACCAAAACTTGTTTTTATCTTATTACATGATAAAAAATGCTATGTAAACTTTTCACCCAACTCTATTTATTTTTTTGAAAGTTAAAGCTAAAAAGTACCAAAAATATTTTTGCTCTTTTTCTCCCCTTTTTCGAAAAGTACTTACCACTTGTACTGTTATTTTTGTAACTGATCCAAATTTAGTTTGGGAATTATAGCGTTATTAAATTTTCTCTTTTTAATCGAAAAAGGCACCAGTTGGCCAGTACGCCTTTGTTTTCAATTGATAGACAAATTTTGAAATGAAATCTGTTAACTGTAAGTTGCTTGGTTTATTTCCAATACTAAACCAATAATATTATTTTCTGTGACACATAAAACCAATAGAAAATGTAGCTCGAACATTAATATTGGAATTCATGACACCAATTTAATTTTTTTTGTCGTTTTCAAAACCAATACCAATGAAATTGGTTTCTATGACACCCCTGAGTATTTCAGAAAGATCAATTACACTCGCCAACAGTCAATATCAAATTAAAGTATTTTTTTTTGTACTATAGTTCGATTTGTAAAAACACCCGAAATTTAAATTCTTCTTCGTCGATTAAAAAAAAAATGTTTTTTAAAAAATTGAGATTTTTGAAGAAGTTGTCCTGGTTAGTTTACCATATCATGAAAACGACTTGTCCAATTTTATTGAAAAATATATCAATATATTAAGAACAAAATTACCCTTTAGACGTTCTAACACCAGCTTTTTGTGCGGTTAACGGTTTTAGAGTTATTCACATTGTAAAATAAAAAAAATATTTTTTTTGGAAAATCAAAAAAAAAAAAATATTTTTTAAAAATTCATAAAAAATTTAAAATATATATCGCTATACGACGATTTTAAAACTATGAATATTTCAAATAATATAAGTTTATTATTTAAATCCTTCGATAAGTAATAAAATTTATTAAGATTACCGCAAAAATAGCCAATTTAGGCGAAACATTTCATATAAGATTATTGTTTCCCAAAAAAGAAAATAAAAGCCACAATTTTAAAAATACTTTCGTGAAACTTAAGGTAGAAACACAATTGGGACGAATGACTAATTTCGTCCAGCACAACGAATTCGGCTTTAAAAATTCGTCTTATAAATTCGTTAATTGAACACATTTGGGACGAATAAACGTTGTTGACGCCATTTTCGTTGATTTTTTTATTTTCACAAATTACTTACACTTTCGGACATATCGCGCACTCCAACATTTGCAATTTTTTTATTTTATTCTTTTATTATTTCACAAAATTATTATATTTAAATAATTTTATTTGAAATATATATTTTTTTGTTTACATTTTATAAGGTGACCATATTTAACAAGAATACATATAATTTATAATATTTTACAACAGAAATAAAAATACAGCCACTCTAAACCAGTTTAGTCGTAGTTCGTCTGCGTATAAAATCGAAATAAACCTATCGCTTTATTCGATACGCACGACGAATTTCGTCGTACGCATCAATTATGAGAACACTCATATAAACTCATATATTCTATTTCTAAAGACGAATATTCCAATTGTGTTTCATACTTAAAGCATGAAATATTTTATAGCTAACAAAGCAAAGCATGTTTAAAATGAACCAAATCGTTCAAAATTTTGGGATACCACCCAAGCAATATTTTCCCAGAATATAGTTTTATGTTTCTCAAAGCAACAAATTTGCTTTTTTCCTTATGAATGTTGGCATAGACAGTTCTTTTTTGACAATAGTACCATTTCAATTGAAATTGGCCAAAATCGGTCTATTATTTGGAGTACATTCGAAGTGTCGTATTTCCCGGAATAGAGATTTTCTTTAATGTGCAAATATTTCCGAATCAGTTAACCATATATATTTTGTTTTGTAAATTGTTTCGGTTAAATTTACACCTCTGGTCCCTGTGAACCATGCAAATGCGTCCAATTTCATCTTTCAGAGCTTCTGTTGTTTTGTGGTTTGTTAATGTAAACCCCAGAGAAAATAATACAGCGGCGTTAAATCACAAGAACGAGTCGGCCAATTACTTACTTAAATGGCCTATATCTACAACCTGTTAAGGCCAAAGACCGAGCATATTTAAGAATTCTATGCGCTTCGATCTTGTGCCCTTGTTTTTCAATTTCGTAGGCCAAGCTTTCAACGATTTTCCTCTACTTGGACTTTCCACAGAAGTTTTCTTCTAATCTTAGTAATTGTTTTTTTTTTCAGGAGTGGGTCTTACTAGCCCGACGTTAGGACGTATCTGTTTTATCGTTCTTATGGGAAGACTCGCACATGTTAGCTTACTACATTAACAAGTGTTAACGTAGTTCATCGGGTGATACTACGGGGAGGTCAGTGTCCACAGTTGAAATGATAGATAACCAAGATAAGTCTGGACTGTAAAGTAGGTAAAACCGGGATATCAGTGATTCCGTCATATCTAGCACAAAAAGTATGACATCAGGCGATTGAGGGTCTCTGATTACCGTCGTTACTTGCATGAGCTCATATACATACATATATACATCTCTGTCATTAATACAGATGAAATAACATATGAGTACGGTGGCTATATTTTTTACGACAAAAAAGGACAAATATTTTTTTTTGATATTAAGCTGATATAAATACTTAAAAATTCTAGAACATAAATTTGGCCCTGTTTCTCCAACATATCGGCCGTTATATGTGTTTGTAGACATTCGCACCAAAACGTAATACTAATTATTATTTTGAAAAATTAGTAAATAATGTAATTTTATTCTGTTTACTTGTCTCTTTAGTCACATTAAAAAAATCGCTAAATCGTTGTGCCGAATTTTATATACCCACCATCAAGTTGTGTTAAATTTAAAAACATATGTTATATATATAAGATGTTATATGTATATATAAGAACTATAGCCAAATGTTGACCGATTGTAACACAATTTTACACACTGGCTCGTATTTATATAAAGCTTGTTCTTGCAAAATTTAGTGGCCATAACTGTCCTTTGCTACATTTTTTTGTGGTTTCCGGGAGTGTTATTTATATAAGAGTTATAGTTGAATATGGACCTATTCCTAAAAAATTTGACATACTGACCAATAGTTGCATAAAACTTTCCTATTATAAATTTAGTCCTCATAACTATTGAACCGCCGTGGTGTAGCAGGTTAGTCATCCGCCTAGCATACCAGAGGCCCAAGTTCGATCCCTGGCCAGACTCACTTGAAAAAATAAATTTTCAAAAAAGCGGCGGTTCACCTCATAACTCAGCTAGCCACTGGTTATTGAGTATTAGGCTATGAAAAACTTCACTAACTAATGCATTTGCCGTTCGGAGCCGGCGTTAAAACGTAGGTCCCTTTCAATGAGTCTAAAAATAGAATCGGATGCAGCTCATTGTCTGAGAGAAGTACCCCTTGTTCTAATTGGAATGTTGTCAGGGAATTATATATATATATATAGCTATTACAATTGTATTAAATTTATCAGCATTAATGTGATTCCCGGGGAGGGGTTATATGGGAGCTCTAACTAAATGTGAACCAATTTCGCCCATTTTAAATACACAACTTTTTCAAGATATTGAAAATACTTTTGTAAAATTTTGACCCTCAAGCTATTTTCGTAAAATCCTATCGCGATTTTATCTAAGGCACAGACGGACACACCCCCTTTTCTTTTTGTGTTTCCGTAAGTTTTTATATGGGAGCTATGGTCAAATGGTGGCCGATTGTAACAAAATTTGGCACACTGGCTGGTATTTACATAATTGTGAATGTAAAATCTGCTGGCTAGTACTTATATACACCATTTTATATTCATAGCTGTTATAATTTGTCGTTTATTAGCAAATAAGCGATTAGCCTAGTTATACGGGAGCTATGGTCAAATGTGAACCAATTTTGACCGATTTCAATACCATAATTTTCTAAGAAACGAACAACATTTATGCCAAATTTCAGTGACCTATATCCTTTCGTTAAGGTTTTATCGTGCCGACAGTCAGACAGACATACTGACAGACAAACAGACATCGTCTTAGAATTTCATAAGGATTCAGAATATATATCCCATTTTTGAGCCAATATTAAGGAAATTACACACGGAATGACAATCTCAATATACCTCCCAATCTTTTTGATGGTGGGTATAAAAATTTTCAATATAAGATTTTTGTGTAGAAGAATTTTTAATATAAAAGTACCTGGTTGACCGAGCCTTGCTCGGAGCTTTAAGCAAAGTTTTCATACATTTTATTTTATATAGTACTAGCCAACTAAAATAAATTAAATGGAAAGATATTATGTAAATGTGCAATTAATTTTGAATAGTTTTATTAATTTTGTTCGATCAACACATAATCAAATGCATAGTTTCAGGTTCATTTCAGTTTGAATAATTTTGGAAATTGGTCATACCAACTTAGAAAACTCATGCGCAACAACTTTGCTAAAGATCAAATGCACAGTTTACGCTTTAATTAATTTTGAGTCATTTATAGTGGCGCCACCTGTCAACAATAAGTCATACTAACTATTAAGTAATTCACTTTGAGTAATTTTCAGTGGCGCCACCTGTCAGAAATTGTTCATACCAACTATGAAACATTCGTCTGCTCATAAGCAACAACTTTGCTAAAGATCATAGCATGATAAAATGCACAGCTTACGATTTAATTCAGTTTGAGTAATTTTCAATATGCGCCACCTGTCGAAAATATTTCAAAACAATTTTGAAACCTTCGTCCGCTCATCGCAGCAACTTTGCTAAATATTATAGCATGATCAAATGCACAGCTTACGATTTAATTCACTTTGAGTAATTTTCAGTGGCGCCATCTGTTGGAATTTCGGTTATACACATTAAGAATCCTTCGCCGGCTCAACAACTTTCCCAAAGAGCGTAACATGATCAACAACATCAAATAATTATTTGTTAAAAGGTATAACATTACCAATATTTCTCCCTTTTTATCCCGTAATTTCAAAAAGTTCCATATGCATATTTGGTACTTCTTTGGTATCAATTGAATTCGGTAGATTTTACTAAAACGCAGTTAACATTTTGTTTTCATTCATATTACTTATGAGATGTTAAATTATCATTTTATCCCTTTTTTTCCAATTATGTCCCCTGAAATGAAAAAAAGTACCAAATGGCTGTTCAATATTTATACCCTTCACCACCATAGGTGGAAAGGGTATTATAAGTTTGTGCTGATGTTTGTAACGCATAGAAATATTTGTCTTAGACCCACCTTTTAGTATACCAATAGGCTTAGAATCACTTTCTGAGTCGATTTAGCGATGTCCGTCCGTCCGTCTGGCTGGCTGGACCCCCATGTAAACCTTGTAATCAAACTACAGGTCGCAATTATAAAGATAATTTGATGAAATTTGGCACAGATAATTTTTTTGATAATGGGACCATGGCTATTGAAATTGGTCAAAATCGGTCCATTATTTATGGTACCTCCCATAGGTCCCACTTCCCGGAATTGCTATATTGGCCACAAATATCAATATTTTTTCATGAAATTTAAAACAAATACTGCTTATGTAAACTTAAATCACTGTACCAAATTTCGTTGAAATCGGTCCACATTTGATCATAGCTCCCATACAAATTCTTCTTTAAAAACGCACTAAATGAGACAAAAAATCACTAAAACGCTCGTAAATCTAAAGATAATGGAAATTTTGAGTCTATTTTTTGCATACATAATTTTTGTAACAACTGTAATCAATCTGCCAAATTTCGAGATAATCGGTCCACATTTGACCCTAGCTCTCATATAAGTCCAAATAACGGAAACAGGTTGAATATATAAGTTTTGAGAAAATGTTTGTATGATGGCAAAATTTAGCAAATATTTGATTTTACACAGGCAAAATAACACCTTTGACCTTAGTGGTGAAGGGTATCGTATGGTCGGCTTGACCGACTATAGCGCTTTCTTACTTGTTTTTTATAGAAAAATTTTCAATGAACCTTTTTTTTAATATTCGGCTATATTTGTGATATATTTTTGACAATTTCGTTTTTTTTTGTCGATTTCTAAAAATACTCTAATGCCGATAAAATTCTGGCAGCCCTACAAACAGGGCAACATATTTTAAGTATTTTTGAATTGCAAACTAAAAAATATATCAAAGGAAAGATCAAAATTTAGGGAAAATTTTTGTCCTATTAAATGAAGTAATTAATAGGACAAAGTTCTTCCCTAAATTTTGATTTTTCCTTTGATATATTTTTTTTATTAAAATTGGACAAATCATTTTTAAGATATGGTAAAGTAACTAGGATAACCTCTTTAAAACTACCACATTTTATAAAAAATTAAAAAAGTCGACGAAGAAATTTAATATTTGAAGACCAAAACAAAAAAAAAAAAAAAAATAGTTAAATAGTTAAAAATAATTATTGTGGGTCTGATTTTTATACTTCAATCGATTTTTGAAACGGCTTAATGTGTGATTTTTTATCAAAATAGTACCAACTTAACATTATGGGGACCGTTCAAGTATACAATCTACTATTTATATATTTCTCTCAACGCTGCTGAAATTGTTAATTAAATATTTATTTTATAATCTATTCTAAACTTTAATATTGTTTATAAAAAAACAATTTTGTTTATATCTAAAATGTTTATTTATAAGGTACTTTGATTAATGATACCAAAGTGTTACAAAGTTTTAATCATTCACATGGACTAAACACAAATTTATGAAAAAAAACTGTCTACAATAAATTATTAATTTCAAAAATTTTGAACGCCAAAAGTGGATTTCACGCTTAAATAACTTTATAATGAATAATAAAATAAAGTTAAATCCATCTTTTTATTGTAATATTTGAAATATTTTGTTATTCATATAAACATTTAATGGCAAATTAATAAAAACTAAAAGATAATTTATTGATATTTCCGTTTTTGAAATAAAAAATCGAAATTCCTCTATAAATCGTTGAACAACTGGTGATTTTCCAAATCTGGTTAAAAGAAGTTATAGGTTTTTATTGTTTTTTTCTTTTAATTAAATATTGAATATTTATAAAATTTACAACTTTATTTTTGTTTTAGCTACAACAAATACACAATAATCCACGACAATGACAAGGCCTTCGATTATATGGTCGATTTACAGACCCAAGATGTTGATTTGGATTTCTGGTTGTTGTCGCGCAACATGTCCATTGTTTCCGTTAGTCCCATGATGCAGCCCATTTTCGAGAAACGTTTAAAGGAATTGGGTGTAACATATCAGGCTAAGCCATTAATGGAAGAAATGCTTCAATATAATGAAACCTCAAGCACTTGCGAGGGTTCGGAGTGTGAGCATAGCAGACCCAGAAGACAAGCTAGAGGCTTCTTTACTCATTTTCCCAGATACACTGAGGTAGGTCTGCCCTACTCACTTCTAAAATAAAATTCAAAGCTATTTTTTCCATATAGATCCTTAACTATATGAATGCCTTGGCCGCCCGTTATCCCCAATACTGCCGTTATGAGTCTTTAGGTCGTTCTAATGAGGGTCGCCATTTGGCTGCCTTGTCAATTTCTCTTAACAGTCGCTCTCGTCCTCGTCGTGTGGCTTATATTCAATCGGGTACTCATGGTCGTGAGTGGATTACTCCTTTGGCTACTTTGTACTTGGCCAATGAGCTTTTGATCAATATTAAAGCTTTCCAGCGTATTCTTAATGATGTGGAAATCTACATATTGCCTTTGGTGAATCCCGATGGTTATGAGTACTCTTTCACTACGGTAAGTTATTTTTTAAAAGAAATCCTGAACTTTGAACTGAACTAGAATGAACCTGGAACTGAATCTAAAACTGAACCTAGAACTGAAGCTAGAACTCAATCTAAAACTGAATCTAGAAGAGAACGTAAAAATTAGCCTAGAACTGAATTTAGAACTGAATCTAAAACTAAACCTAAAACTGAACCAAGAACTGAACCTAGATTTGAACCTAGAACTGATCTTAGAACTGAACCTAGAACTGAAGTCAGAACTGAACTTAGAACTGAAGCTTGAACTTAACCTAAAACTGAACCTAGAAATCACTATAGAACTGAAACTAGAACTGAACCTAGAACTGAAACTAGAACTGAAACTAGAACTGAAACTAGAACTGAAACTAGAACTGAACCTAGAACTGAAACTAAAACTGAAACTAAAACTGAAACTGGAAATGAAACTAAAACTGAAACTAGAACTGAATCTTAAACTGAACCTAGAACTGAACCTAGAACTAATTCTAGAACTGAACCTAGAACTGAACCTAGAACTGAGCCTAGATCTGAACCTAAAACTGAACCTAGAACTAATGCTAGAACTAAAGCTAGAACTGAACCTAGAACTGAATCTAGAACTGAACCTAGAACTGAATCAGAACTGAACTGAACTAGAACTGAACTAGAACTAGAACTGAACTAGAACTGAACTCGAACTGAACTAGAACTGAACTAGAACTGAACTAGAACTGAACTAGAACTGAACTAGAACTGAACTAGAACTGAACTAGAACTGAACTAGAACTGAACTAGAACTGAACTAGAACTGAACTAGAACTGAACTAGAACTGAACTAGAACTGAACTAGAACTGAACTAGAACTGAACTAGAACTGAACTAGAACTGAACTAGAACTGAACTAGAACTGAACTAGAACTGAACTAGAACTGAACTAGAACTGAACTAGAACTGAACTAGAACTGAACTAGAACTGAACTAGAACTGAACTAGAACTGAACTAGAACTGAACTAGAACTGAACTAGAACTGAACTAGAACTGAACTAGAACTGAACTAGAACTGAACTAGAACTGAACTAGAACTGAACTAGAACTGAACTAGAACTGAACTAGAACTGAACTAGAACTGAACTAGAACTGAACTAGAACTGAACTAGAACTGAACTAGAACTGAACTAGAACTGAACTAGAACTGAACTAGAACTGAACTAGAACTGAACTAGAACTGAACTAGAACTGAACTAGAACTGAACTAGAACTGAACTAGAACTGAACTAGAACTGAACTAGAACTGAACTAGAACTGAACTAGAACTGAACTAGAACTGAACTAGAACTGAACTAGAACTGAACTAGAACTGAACTAGAACTGAACTAGAACTGAACTAGAACTGAACTAGAACTGAACTAGAACTGAACTAGAACTGAACTAGAACTGAACTAGAACTGAACTAGAACTGAACTAGAACTGAACTAGAACTGAACTAGAACTGAACTAGAACTGAACTAGAACTGAACTAGAACTGAACTAGAACTGAACTAGAACTGAACTAGAACTGAACTAGAACTGAACTAGAACTGAACTAGAACTGAACTAGAACTGAACTAGAACTGAACTAGAACTGAACTAGAACTGAACTAGAACTGAACTAGAACTGAACTAGAACTGAACTAGAACTGAACTAGAACTGAACTAGAACTGAACTAGAACTGAACTAGAACTGAACTAGAACTGAACTAGAACTGAACTAGAACTGAACTAGAACTGAACTAGAACTGAACTAGAACTGAACTAGAACTGAACTAGAACTGAACTAGAACTGAACTAGAACTGAACTAGAACTGAACTAGAACTGAACTAGAACTGAACTAGAACTGAACTAGAACTGAACTAGAACTGAACTAGAACTGAACTAGAACTGAACTAGAACTGAACTAGAACTGAACTAGAACTGAACTAGAACTGAACTAGAACTGAACTAGAACTGAACTAGAACTGAACTAGAACTGAACTAGAACTGAACTAGAACTGAACTAGAACTGAACTAGAACTGAACTAGAACTGAACTAGAACTGAACTAGAACTGAACTAGAACTGAACTAGAACTGAACTAGAACTGAACTAGAACTGAACTAGAACTGAACTAGAACTGAACTAGAACTGAACTAGAACTGAACTAGAACTGAACTAGAACTGAACTAGAACTGAACTAGAACTGAACTAGAACTGAACTAGAACTGAACTAGAACTGAACTAGAACTGAACTAGAACTGAACTAGAACTGAACTAGAACTGAACTAGAACTGAACTAGAACTGAACTAGAACTGAACTAGAACTGAACTAGAACTGAACTAGAACTGAACTAGAACTGAACTAGAACTGAACTAGAACTGAACTAGAACTGAACTAGAACTGAACTAGAACTGAACTAGAACTGAACTAGAACTGAACTAGAACTGAACTAGAACTGAACTAGAACTGAACTAGAACTGAACTAGAACTGAACTAGAACTGAACTAGAACTGAACTAGAACTGAACTAGAACTGAACTAGAACTGAACTAGAACTGAACTAGAACTGAACTAGAACTGAACTAGAACTGAACTAGAACTGAACTAGAACTGAACTAGAACTGAACTAGAACTGAACTGAACGAACTGAACTAGAACTGAACTAGAACTGAACTAGAACTGAACTAGAACTGAACTAGAACTGAACTAGAACTGAACTAGAACTGAACTAGAACTGAACTAGAACTGAACTAGAACTGAACTAGAACTGAACTAGAACTGAACTAGAACTGAACTAGAACTGAACTAGAACTAGAACTGAACTAGAACTGAACTAGAACTGAACTAGAACTGAACTAGAACTAGAACTGAACTAGAACTGAACTAGAACTGAACTAGAACTGAACTAGAACTGAACTAGAACTGAACTAGAACTGAACTAGAACTGAACTAGAACTGAACTAGAACTGAACTAGAACTGAACTAGAACTGAACTAGAACTGAACTAGAACTGAACTAGAACTGAACTAGAACTGAACTAGAACTGAACTAGAACTGAACTAGAACTGAACTAGAACTGAACTAGAACTGAACTAGAACTGAACTAGAACTGAACTAGAACTGAACTAGAACTGAACTAGAACTGAACTAGAACTGAACTAGAACTGAACTAGAACTGAACTAGAACTGAACTAGAACTGAACTAGAACTGAACTAGAACTGAACTAGAACTGAACTAGAACTGAACTAGAACTGAACTAGAACTGAACTAGAACTGAACTAGAACTGAACTAGAACTGAACTAGAACTGAACTAGAACTGAACTAGAACTGAACTAGAACTGAACTAGAACTGAACTAGAACTGAACTAGAACTGAACTAGAACTGAACTAGAACTGAACTAGAACTGAACTAGAACTGAACTAGAACTGAACTAGAACTGAACTAGAACTGAACTAGAACTGAACTAGAACTGAACTAGAACTGAACTAGAACTGAACTAGAACTGAACTAGAACTGAACTAGAACTGAACTAGAACTGAACTAGAACTGAACTAGAACTGAACTAGAACTGAACTAGAACTGAACTAGAACTGAACTAGAACTGAACTAGAACTGAACTAGAACTGAACTAGAACTGAACTAGAACTGAACTAGAACTGAACTAGAACTGAACTAGAACTGAACTAGAACTGAACTAGAACTGAACTAGAACTGAACTAGAACTGAACTAGAACTGAACTAGAACTGAACTAGAACTGAACTAGAACTGAACTAGAACTGAACTAGAACTGAACTAGAACTGAACTAGAACTGAACTAGAACTGAACTAGAACTGAACTAGAACTGAACTAGAACTGAACTAGAACTGAACTAGAACTGAACTAGAACTGAACTAGAACTGAACTAGAACTGAACTAGAACTGAACTAGAACTGAACTAGAACTGAACTAGAACTGAACTAGAACTGAACTAGAACTGAACTAGAACTGAACTAGAACTGAACTAGAACTGAACTAGAACTGAACTAGAACTGAACTAGAACTGAACTAGAACTGAACTAGAACTGAACTAGAACTGAACTAGAACTGAACTAGAACTGAACTAGAACTGAACTAGAACTGAACTAGAACTGAACTAGAACTGAACTAGAACTGAACTAGAACTGAACTAGAACTGAACTAGAACTGAACTAGAACTGAACTAGAACTGAACTAGAACTGAACTAGAACTGAACTAGAACTGAACTAGAACTGAACTAGAACTGAACTAGAACTGAACTAGAACTGAACTAGAACTGAACTAGAACTGAACTAGAACTGAACTAGAACTGAACTAGAACTGAACTAGAACTGAACTAGAACTGAACTAGAACTGAACTAGAACTGAACTAGAACTGAACTAGAACTGAACTAGAACTGAACTAGAACTGAACTAGAACTGAACTAGAACTGAACTAGAACTGAACTAGAACTGAACTAGAACTGAACTAGAACTGAACTAGAACTGAACTAGAACTGAACTAGAACTGAACTAGAACTGAACTAGAACTGAACTAGAACTGAACTAGAACTGAACTAGAACTGAACTAGAACTGAACTAGAACTGAACTAGAACTGAACTAGAACTGAACTAGAACTGAACTAGAACTGAACTAGAACTGAACTAGAACTGAACTAGAACTGAACTAGAACTGAACTAGAACTGAACTAGAACTGAACTAGAACTGAACTAGAACTGAACTAGAACTGAACTAGAACTGAACTAGAACTGAACTAGAACTGAACTAGAACTGAACTAGAACTGAACTAGAACTGAACTAGAACTGAACTAGAACTGAACTAGAACTGAACTAGAACTGAACTAGAACTGAACTAGAACTGAACTAGAACTGAACTAGAACTGAACTAGAACTGAACTAGAACTGAACTAGAACTGAACTAGAACTGAACTAGAACTGAACTAGAACTGAACTAGAACTGAACTAGAACTGAACTAGAACTGAACTAGAACTGAACTAGAACTGAACTAGAACTGAACTAGAACTGAACTAGAACTGAACTAGAACTGAACTAGAACTGAACTAGAACTGAACTAGAACTGAACTAGAACTGAACTAGAACTGAACTAGAACTGAACTAGAACTGAACTAGAACTGAACTAGAACTGAACTAGAACTGAACTAGAACTGAACTAGAACTGAACTAGAACTGAACTAGAACTGAACTAGAACTGAACTAGAACTGAACTAGAACTGAACTAGAACTGAACTAGAACTGAACTAGAACTGAACTAGAACTGAACTAGAACTGAACTAGAACTGAACTAGAACTGAACTAGAACTGAACTAGAACTGAACTAGAACTGAACTAGAACTGAACTAGAACTGAACTAGAACTGAACTAGAACTGAACTAGAACTGAACTAGAACTGAACTAGAACTGAACTAGAACTGAACTAGAACTGAACTAGAACTGAACTAGAACTGAACTAGAACTGAACTAGAACTGAACTAGAACTGAACTAGAACTGAACTAGAACTGAACTAGAACTGAACTAGAACTGAACTAGAACTGAACTAGAACTGAACTAGAACTGAACTAGAACTGAACTAGAACTGAACTAGAACTGAACTAGAACTGAACTAGAACTGAACTAGAACTGAACTAGAACTGAACTAGAACTGAACTAGAACTGAACTAGAACTGAACTAGAACTGAACTAGAACTGAACTAGAACTGAACTAGAACTGAACTAGAACTGAACTAGAACTGAACTAGAACTGAACTAGAACTGAACTAGAACTGAACTAGAACTGAACTAGAACTGAACTAGAACTGAACTAGAACTGAACTAGAACTGAACTAGAACTGAACTAGAACTGAACTAGAACTGAACTAGAACTGAACTAGAACTGAACTAGAACTGAACTAGAACTGAACTAGAACTGAACTAGAACTGAACTAGAACTGAACTAGAACTGAACTAGAACTGAACTAGAACTGAACTAGAACTGAACTAGAACTGAACTAGAACTGAACTAGAACTGAACTAGAACTGAACTAGAACTGAACTAGAACTGAACTAGAACTGAACTAGAACTGAACTAGAACTGAACTAGAACTGAACTAGAACTGAACTAGAACTGAACTAGAACTGAACTAGAACTGAACTAGAACTGAACTAGAACTGAACTAGAACTGAACTAGAACTGAACTAGAACTGAACTAGAACTGAACTAGAACTGAACTAGAACTGAACTAGAACTGAACTAGAACTGAACTAGAACTGAACTAGAACTGAACTAGAACTGAACTAGAACTGAACTAGAACTGAACTAGAACTGAACTAGAACTGAACTAGAACTGAACTAGAACTGAACTAGAACTGAACTAGAACTGAACTAGAACTGAACTAGAACTGAACTAGAACTGAACTAGAACTGAACTAGAACTGAACTAGAACTGAACTAGAACTGAACTAGAACTGAACTAGAACTGAACTAGAACTGAACTAGAACTGAACTAGAACTGAACTAGAACTGAACTAGAACTGAACTAGAACTGAACTAGAACTGAACTAGAACTGAACTAGAACTGAACTAGAACTGAACTAGAACTGAACTAGAACTGAACTAGAACTGAACTAGAACTGAACTAGAACTGAACTAGAACTGAACTAGAACTGAACTAGAACTGAACTAGAACTGAACTAGAACTGAACTAGAACTGAACTAGAACTGAACTAGAACTGAACTAGAACTGAACTAGAACTGAACTAGAACTGAACTAGAACTGAACTAGAACTGAACTAGAACTGAACTAGAACTGAACTAGAACTGAACTAGAACTGAACTAGAACTGAACTAGAACTGAACTAGAACTGAACTAGAACTGAACTAGAACTGAACTAGAACTGAACTAGAACTGAACTAGAACTGAACTAGAACTGAACTAGAACTGAACTAGAACTGAACTAGAACTGAACTAGAACTGAACTAGAACTGAACTAGAACTGAACTAGAACTGAACTAGAACTGAACTAGAACTGAACTAGAACTGAACTAGAACTGAACTAGAACTGAACTAGAACTGAACTAGAACTGAACTAGAACTGAACTAGAACTGAACTAGAACTGAACTAGAACTGAACTAGAACTGAACTAGAACTGAACTAGAACTGAACTAGAACTGAACTAGAACTGAACTAGAACTGAACTAGAACTGAACTAGAACTGAACTAGAACTGAACTAGAACTGAACTAGAACTGAACTAGAACTGAACTAGAACTGAACTAGAACTGAACTAGAACTGAACTAGAACTGAACTAGAACTGAACTAGAACTGAACTAGAACTGAACTAGAACTGAACTAGAACTGAACTAGAACTGAACTAGAACTGAACTAGAACTGAACTAGAACTGAACTAGAACTGAACTAGAACTGAACTAGAACTGAACTAGAACTGAACTAGAACTGAACTAGAACTGAACTAGAACTGAACTAGAACTGAACTAGAACTGAACTAGAACTGAACTAGAACTGAACTAGAACTGAACTAGAACTGAACTAGAACTGAACTAGAACTGAACTAGAACTGAACTAGAACTGAACTAGAACTGAACTAGAACTGAACTAGAACTGAACTAGAACTGAACTAGAACTGAACTAGAACTGAACTAGAACTGAACTAGAACTGAACTAGAACTGAACTAGAACTGAACTAGAACTGAACTAGAACTGAACTAGAACTGAACTAGAACTGAACTAGAACTGAACTAGAACTGAACTAGAACTGAACTAGAACTGAACTAGAACTGAACTAGAACTGAACTAGAACTGAACTAGAACTGAACTAGAACTGAACTAGAACTGAACTAGAACTGAACTAGAACTGAACTAGAACTGAACTAGAACTGAACTAGAACTGAACTAGAACTGAACTAGAACTGAACTAGAACTGAACTAGAACTGAACTAGAACTGAACTAGAACTGAACTAGAACTGAACTAGAACTGAACTAGAACTGAACTAGAACTGAACTAGAACTGAACTAGAACTGAACTAGAACTGAACTAGAACTGAACTAGAACTGAACTAGAACTGAACTAGAACTGAACTAGAACTGAACTAGAACTGAACTAGAACTGAACTAGAACTGAACTAGAACTGAACTAGAACTGAACTAGAACTGAACTAGAACTGAACTAGAACTGAACTAGAACTGAACTAGAACTGAACTAGAACTGAACTAGAACTGAACTAGAACTGAACTAGAACTGAACTAGAACTGAACTAGAACTGAACTAGAACTGAACTAGAACTGAACTAGAACTGAACTAGAACTGAACTAGAACTGAACTAGAACTGAACTAGAACTGAACTAGAACTGAACTAGAACTGAACTAGAACTGAACTAGAACTGAACTAGAACTGAACTAGAACTGAACTAGAACTGAACTAGAACTGAACTAGAACTGAACTAGAACTGAACTAGAACTGAACTAGAACTGAACTAGAACTGAACTAGAACTGAACTAGAACTGAACTAGAACTGAACTAGAACTGAACTAGAACTGAACTAGAACTGAACTAGAACTGAACTAGAACTGAACTAGAACTGAACTAGAACTGAACTAGAACTGAACTAGAACTGAACTAGAACTGAACTAGAACTGAACTAGAACTGAACTAGAACTGAACTAGAACTGAACTAGAACTGAACTAGAACTGAACTAGAACTGAACTAGAACTGAACTAGAACTGAACTAGAACTGAACTAGAACTGAACTAGAACTGAACTAGAACTGAACTAGAACTGAACTAGAACTGAACTAGAACTGAACTAGAACTGAACTAGAACTGAACTAGAACTGAACTAGAACTGAACTAGAACTGAACTAGAACTGAACTAGAACTGAACTAGAACTGAACTAGAACTGAACTAGAACTGAACTAGAACTGAACTAGAACTGAACTAGAACTGAACTAGAACTGAACTAGAACTGAACTAGAACTGAACTAGAACTGAACTAGAACTGAACTAGAACTGAACTAGAACTGAACTAGAACTGAACTAGAACTGAACTAGAACTGAACTAGAACTGAACTAGAACTGAACTAGAACTGAACTAGAACTGAACTAGAACTGAACTAGAACTGAACTAGAACTGAACTAGAACTGAACTAGAACTGAACTAGAACTGAACTAGAACTGAACTAGAACTGAACTAGAACTGAACTAGAACTGAACTAGAACTGAACTAGAACTGAACTAGAACTGAACTAGAACTGAACTAGAACTGAACTAGAACTGAACTAGAACTGAACTAGAACTGAACTAGAACTGAACTAGAACTGAACTAGAACTGAACTAGAACTGAACTAGAACTGAACTAGAACTGAACTAGAACTGAACTAGAACTGAACTAGAACTGAACTAGAACTGAACTAGAACTGAACTAGAACTGAACTAGAACTGAACTAGAACTGAACTAGAACTGAACTAGAACTGAACTAGAACTGAACTAGAACTGAACTAGAACTGAACTAGAACTGAACTAGAACTGAACTAGAACTGAACTAGAACTGAACTAGAACTGAACTAGAACTGAACTAGAACTGAACTAGAACTGAACTAGAACTGAACTAGAACTGAACTAGAACTGAACTAGAACTGAACTAGAACTGAACTAGAACTGAACTAGAACTGAACTAGAACTGAACTAGAACTGAACTAGAACTGAACTAGAACTGAACTAGAACTGAACTAGAACTGAACTAGAACTGAACTAGAACTGAACTAGAACTGAACTAGAACTGAACTAGAACTGAACTAGAACTGAACTAGAACTGAACTAGAACTGAACTAGAACTGAACTAGAACTGAACTAGAACTGAACTAGAACTGAACTAGAACTGAACTAGAACTGAACTAGAACTGAACTAGAACTGAACTAGAACTGAACTAGAACTGAACTAGAACTGAACTAGAACTGAACTAGAACTGAACTAGAACTGAACTAGAACTGAACTAGAACTGAACTAGAACTGAACTAGAACTGAACTAGAACTGAACTAGAACTGAACTAGAACTGAACTAGAACTGAACTAGAACTGAACTAGAACTGAACTAGAACTGAACTAGAACTGAACTAGAACTGAACTAGAACTGAACTAGAACTGAACTAGAACTGAACTAGAACTGAACTAGAACTGAACTAGAACTGAACTAGAACTGAACTAGAACTGAACTAGAACTGAACTAGAACTGAACTAGAACTGAACTAGAACTGAACTAGAACTGAACTAGAACTGAACTAGAACTGAACTAGAACTGAACTAGAACTGAACTAGAACTGAACTAGAACTGAACTAGAACTGAACTAGAACTGAACTAGAACTGAACTAGAACTGAACTAGAACTGAACTAGAACTGAACTAGAACTGAACTAGAACTGAACTAGAACTGAACTAGAACTGAACTAGAACTGAACTAGAACTGAACTAGAACTGAACTAGAACTGAACTAGAACTGAACTAGAACTGAACTAGAACTGAACTAGAACTGAACTAGAACTGAACTAGAACTGAACTAGAACTGAACTAGAACTGAACTAGAACTGAACTAGAACTGAACTAGAACTGAACTAGAACTGAACTAGAACTGAACTAGAACTGAACTAGAACTGAACTAGAACTGAACTAGAACTGAACTAGAACTGAACTAGAACTGAACTAGAACTGAACTAGAACTGAACTAGAACTGAACTAGAACTGAACTAGAACTGAACTAGAACTGAACTAGAACTGAACTAGAACTGAACTAGAACTGAACTAGAACTGAACTAGAACTGAACTAGAACTGAACTAGAACTGAACTAGAACTGAACTAGAACTGAACTAGAACTGAACTAGAACTGAACTAGAACTGAACTAGAACTGAACTAGAACTGAACTAGAACTGAACTAGAACTGAACTAGAACTGAACTAGAACTGAACTAGAACTGAACTAGAACTGAACTAGAACTGAACTAGAACTGAACTAGAACTGAACTAGAACTGAACTAGAACTGAACTAGAACTGAACTAGAACTGAACTAGAACTGAACTAGAACTGAACTAGAACTGAACTAGAACTGAACTAGAACTGAACTAGAACTGAACTAGAACTGAACTAGAACTGAACTAGAACTGAACTAGAACTGAACTAGAACTGAACTAGAACTGAACTAGAACTGAACTAGAACTGAACTAGAACTGAACTAGAACTGAACTAGAACTGAACTAGAACTGAACTAGAACTGAACTAGAACTGAACTAGAACTGAACTAGAACTGAACTAGAACTGAACTAGAACTGAACTAGAACTGAACTAGAACTGAACTAGAACTGAACTAGAACTGAACTAGAACTGAACTAGAACTGAACTAGAACTGAACTAGAACTGAACTAGAACTGAACTAGAACTGAACTAGAACTGAACTAGAACTGAACTAGAACTGAACTAGAACTGAACTAGAACTGAACTAGAACTGAACTAGAACTGAACTAGAACTGAACTAGAACTGAACTAGAACTGAACTAGAACTGAACTAGAACTGAACTAGAACTGAACTAGAACTGAACTAGAACTGAACTAGAACTGAACTAGAACTGAACTAGAACTGAACTAGAACTGAACTAGAACTGAACTAGAACTGAACTAGAACTGAACTAGAACTGAACTAGAACTGAACTAGAACTGAACTAGAACTGAACTAGAACTGAACTAGAACTGAACTAGAACTGAACTAGAACTGAACTAGAACTGAACTAGAACTGAACTAGAACTGAACTAGAACTGAACTAGAACTGAACTAGAACTGAACTAGAACTGAACTAGAACTGAACTAGAACTGAACTAGAACTGAACTAGAACTGAACTAGAACTGAACTAGAACTGAACTAGAACTGAACTAGAACTGAACTAGAACTGAACTAGAACTGAACTAGAACTGAACTAGAACTGAACTAGAACTGAACTAGAACTGAACTAGAACTGAACTAGAACTGAACTAGAACTGAACTAGAACTGAACTAGAACTGAACTAGAACTGAACTAGAACTGAACTAGAACTGAACTAGAACTGAACTAGAACTGAACTAGAACTGAACTAGAACTGAACTAGAACTGAACTAGAACTGAACTAGAACTGAACTAGAACTGAACTAGAACTGAACTAGAACTGAACTAGAACTGAACTAGAACTGAACTAGAACTGAACTAGAACTGAACTAGAACTGAACTAGAACTGAACTAGAACTGAACTAGAACTGAACTAGAACTGAACTAGAACTGAACTAGAACTGAACTAGAACTGAACTAGAACTGAATTAGAACTGAACTAGAACTGAACTAGAACTGAACTAGAACTGAACTAGAACTGAACTAGAACTGAACTAGAACTGAACTAGAACTGAACTAGAACTGAACTAGAACTGAACTAGAACTGAACTAGAACTGAACTAGAACTGAATTAGAACTGAACTAGAACTGAACTAGAACTGAACTAGAACTGAACTAGAACTGAACTAGAACTGAACTAGAACTGAACTAGAACTGAACTAGAACTGAACTAGAACTGAACTAGAACTGAACTAGAACTGAACTAGAACTGAACTAGAACTGAACTAGAACTGAACTAGAACTGAACTAGAACTGAACTAGAACTGAACTAGAACTGAACTAGAACTGAACTAGAACTGAACTAGAACTGAATTAGAACTGAATTAGAACTGAACTAGAACTGAACTAGAACTGAACTAGAACTGAACTAGAACTGAACTAGAACTGAATTAGAACTGAACTAGAACTGAACTAGAACTGAACTAGAACTGAACTAGAACTGAACTAGAACTGAACTAGAACTGAACTGAACTAGAACTGAACTAGAACTGAACTAGAACTGAACTAGAACTGAACTAGAACTGAACTAGAACTGAACTAGAACTGAACTAGAACTGAACTAGAACTGAACTAGAACTGAACTAGAACTGAACTAGAACTGAACTAGAACTGAACTAGAACTGAACTAGAACTGAACTAGAACTGAACTAGAACTGAACTAGAACTGAACTAGAACTGAACTAGAACTGAACTAGAACTGAACTAGAACTGAACTAGAACTGAACTAGAACTGAACTAGAACTGAACTAGAACTGAACTAGAACTGAACTAGAACTGAACTAGAACTGAACTAGAACTGAACTAGAACTGAACTAGAACTGAACTAGAACTGAACTAGAACTAGAACTGAACTAGAACTGAACTAGAACTGAACTAGAACTGAACTAGAACTGAACTAGAACTGAACTAGAACTGAACTAGAACTGAACTAGAACTGAACTAGAACTGAACTAGAACTGAACTAGAACTGAACTAGAACTGAACTAGAACTGAACTAGAACTGAACTAGAACTGAACTAGAACTGAACTAGAACTGAACTAGAACTGAACTAGAACTGAACTAGAACTGAACTAGAACTGAACTAGAACTGAACTAGAACTGAACTAGAACTGAACTAGAACTGAACTAGAACTGAACTAGAACTGAACTAGAACTGAACTAGAACTGAACTAGAACTGAACTAGAACTGAACTAGAACTGAACTAGAACTGAACTAGAACTGAACTAGAACTGAACTAGAACTGAACTAGAACTGAACTAGAACTGAACTAGAACTGAACTAGAACTGAACTAGAACTGAACTAGAACTGAACTAGAACTGAACTAGAACTGAACTAGAACTGAACTAGAACTGAACTAGAACTGAACTAGAACTGAACTAGAACTGAACTAGAACTGAACTAGAACTGAACTAGAACTGAACTAGAACTGAACTGAACTAGAACTGAACTAGAACTGAACTAGAACTGAACTAGAACTGAACTAGAACTGAACTAGAACTGAACTAGAACTGAACTAGAACTGAACTAGAACTGAACTAGAACTGAACTAGAACTGAACTAGAACTGAACTAGAACTGAACTAGAACTGAACTAGAACTGAACTAGAACTGAACTAGAACTGAACTAGAACTGAACTAGAACTGAACTAGAACTGAACTAGAACTGAACTAGAACTGAACTAGAACTGAACTAGAACTGAACTAGAACTGAACTAGAACTGAACTAGAACTGAACTAGAACTGAACTAGAACTGAACTAGAACTGAACTAGAACTGAACTAGAACTGAACTAGAACTGAACTAGAACTGAACTAGAACTGAACTAGAACTGAACCAGAACTAAACTAGAACTGAACTAAAACTAAACTAGATCTGAACTAAATAGAACCTAGTACCAAATGGATCTTAAGAATTTAACCTAAAATTAATTTGATTGAACTTCAATTTTATTACAGGATCGTTTCTGGCGTAAAAACAGACATCATTATCCTGGTCGTTCCTGCGCTGGTGTTGATATCAATCGTAACTTTGCCAACAATTGGAACTACAGAGGAGCCAGTCAAAATGTTAGTGTAAATGGAGTTTAAAAATAAATAACTTTAAATCTTTTACTTTATTTCTTTCAGCTTTGCTCTGAAGTCTTCTCCGGCACTACACCAGCTTCTGAACCCGAAACATCCGCCATAGTTCGCTATTTAGAGTACAACCGTAATCGTATCAAGTTGAGTTTGGATGTTCATTCATTTGGCAAATTTATATTCTATCCTTATGGCTATTCAAGGTGAGAAGAGGAAAAAAATCAATATTGTTTTCGAGGTTGAAATAGAAAACTAACAATTATTTTTTTTCTATTACTTTTAGAAATGCTATTGCTCCCACAGCCGGTTACTTGCATTCGGTTGCTACCCGTGCTGCCAATCAAATAGCCAAATACCGTGGCACCCGCTATACAACTGGCACATCATCCTCTATTTTATATGAGGCTTCCGGTGGTCTGGATGATTTTGCTTATGGTAATTTGGGTATACCCATGTCCTTCACCCTTGAGTTGCCTGGTGAGAATTTCCAAGTTGCCAATTCGGATATCATACACATATGCAAGGAGACATTTGCCGGATTCATTGAATTTATTAGACATGTTAGTTTATATTAAAATACTCACTCATCCTATGGATAGTAACAAACATTCCAACAGATAAAACTACTAAATATTTAGTGGATCTTCGTATTAAATTTAATTTTTATATTAAATGTATATTTTTCCTCCATTTTAAAACTTAGCTGAATTTTGTATATCGTTTTTAAAATGTAATTATATTTTCTGATTTCAATTTAAGATTTAATTGATTTCTTTTACCTATAGTTTGTAATCTAATTGTTAATTAATTTTAATAAAATAAATGTATGTTAATAACTAAAATGCTGATTTGTAATTTAAATTTTAGGTTCAGTTCAAGGCTTAGTTCTAGTTGAGTTCTAGTTGAGTTCTAGTTCAATTCTAGTTTAGTTCTAGTTCAATTCTAGTTCAGTTCTAGTTCAGTTCTAGTTTAGTTCTAGTTCAATTCTAGTTCAGTTCTAGTTCAGTTCTAGTTCAGTTCTAGTTCAGTTCTAGTTCAGTTCTAGTTCAGTTCTAGTTTAGTTCTAGTTCAGTTCTAGTTCAGTTCTAGTTCAGTTCTAGTTCAGTTCTAGTTCAGTTCTTGTTCAGTTCTAGTTCAGTTCTAGTTCAGTTCTAGTTCAGTTCTAGTTCAGTTCTAGTTCAGTTCTAGTTCAGTTCTAGTTCAGTTCTAGTTCAGTTCTAGTTCAGTTCTAGTTCAGTTCTAGTTCAGTTCTAGTTCAGTTCTAGTTCAGTTCTAGTTCAGTTCTAGTTCAGTTCTAGTTCAGTTCTAGTTCAGTTCTAGTTCAGTTCTAGTTCAGTTCTAGTTCAGTTCTAGTTCAGTTCTAGTTCAGTTCTAGTTCAGTTCTAGTTCAGTTCTAGTTCAGTTCTAGTTCAGTTCTAGTTCAGTTCTAGTTCAGTTCTAGTTCAGTTCTAGTTCAGTTCTAGTTCAGTTCTAGTTCAGTTCTAGTTCAGTTCTAGTTCAGTTCTAGTTCAGTTCTAGTTCAGTTCTAGTTCAGTTCTAGTTCAGTTCTAGTTCAGTTCTAGTTCAGTTCTAGTTCAGTTCTAGTTCAGTTCTGAGTTCAACTTTAGGTTCAGTTCTCGGTTCCGTTCTAGGTTCAGTTTAGTTCTAGGTTTAGTTCTAGGTTTAGTTCTAGGTTCAGTTCTAGGTTCAGTTCCAGGTTCAGTTCTGGGTACCTTTTTTAGGTTCAGTTCTAAGTTCAGGTCTAGGATCAGTTCTGTGTACAGTTCTAGGTTCAGTTCTAGGTTCAGTTCTAAGTTAAATTCTAGGTTCAGTTCTAGTCTCAGTTCTGGGTTCATTTCTTGTTCAGTTTAAGTTTACACAATTGCCTTCCCGTACTCGATACTTAAATTTCGCTCTTGGCTTTGCTTTTAATTAGTTTGGGTAACAAAATATTTTCATGAATGTCAATAGAAAATTTGTTTGAATAATTGTAATCAAGACCAAAACGTTTCTGATAGTTTAAAAAACATTTGTTTAAATATTTTCAAGATAAATAAGTTGTAGACCAGGGATGGCAAGCATGGTTAGATTGTACTTTTTTGTGGTACATTTTTAAACTGATTGGTACCGTGACTTAGTTGGAACAAGTTAAGAATATTTCTTCTTGTATTCGCGAATGCATATGCAAAATTTTGAGAGTTATAAAAATAATTTTGAATATAATTTTTCTTCTGTTTTTTTAGTTCAAAAAGTTCTTGAATAATGTCGGTATATCACTGGGGATTGAACTTGATTTACTTTGATTTTTTTATACCCTTCACCACCATATTTGGAAAGGGTATTATAAGTTTGTGCTGATGTATGTAACGCATAGAAATATTTGTCTTAGACTCACCTTTTGGTATACCAATAGGCTTAGAATCACTTTCTTAATTTCTAGATTTAGCGATATCCGTCCGTCTGGCTGGACCCCCATGTAAACCATGTAATCAAAGTACAGGTCGCAATTCTAAAGATAATTTGATGAAATTTGGCCAGAATTGATATATTGGCCAGAAATATCAATATTTTTTCATGAAATTTAAGCCAAATACTGCTTATGTAAATTTAAATCACTGTACCAAATTTCGTTGAAATCGGTCCATATTTGACCATAGCTCCCATACAAACTCTTCTGTCAAAACGCAATAAATGAAACAAAAATAGTACCATTATGATCGAAAAAGTACGTTTTACTTTCGTTTTCGGTACTTAACATGGTAAGCTAAAATTTGGGTAATTTGCGCTCCCATACTTTAGTAGAGAGTAATTTCTAAATTACTCTCAATTGTCGAATATACAGAAACAGACCTAGTTATGCTAGAAAAAAATAAAATGGCAATTATTTTGAATTTTTGCTACCAATGAATAGGTCTAAAGTTATTTTGTACTTTGAAGTGATTCTTATAATTCTGGCTTTAGCTAATAGTCAAAATAATTTTGAAAAATATGAAGGGTAAGTTCTTGAAAGCTATACTAGTTTCATATTCCAAAATTTTCGACTTTAAAATAGTTCCATTTTTACTTTGGAAAAAACACATTTTCCTAAATTATTGCTAATCTTTAGTTATTGTTTTTAACAATAATTTTTTTCTTGTTATAGTAGAATTTATATAAATTCTTAAATTTTTTATTTCTATTTTTCTATTACTTTCAGCCACAAAATCTATGAACTACAATTCCAGTTCTATAACCAACAAAAAAATTTCTTTAAAAATTTTCCCCATTTAACCCAACCCCTTTCAACGTCTCGTACCAAAGAAAATACTTCTCTGAGTCTTCTAATAACTCCCTCAGAAGAATTGGAGCTTTCGAAATATTTGCAGACAAATGAGATATCTTTCGAAATTATCAATAACAATGTGGCAGAGAGCATACGAAATGAGCAGAGAGCTAAAGATACCGAATTCTCTTCACCGGCCAAATCTATCGATTTTGAATCATATCAACGTTTTGAGGTTATCAATAATTATATGGACTCTCTGAAAGAGCAATACCCTGAAAGAGTAAAATTAATTAGTATCGGTAAATCATACGAGGGTCGTGATTTGAGAGCTTTATTGATAAGCCAAAACTTCAATAATAATTTAAAGGAAAGCCCTTTGATATTTATTGATGCCGGTATTCATGCTCGAGAATGGATAGCTCCAGCAACTGCTCTCTTTGTAATGCAACAATTGGCAGAGAATGGCTCCTATTACGAGAGAGAATTGCAAATGTACGATTGGCTTATTTGGCCTTTGGTAAATCCCGATGGCTACGAATATACTCATGAACATGATCGTCTGTGGCGTAAAAATCTCCGACCATCTAATTCATCAAAATGCTTGGGTGCTGATTTGAACAGAAATTTTGATTATTATTGGTCTTTAACGGGTGTTTCAAAAAGACCCTGCTCGGAAATCTATGCTGGCGATGGGGCTTTTTCAGAACCAGAATCTCAGGCCTTAAGAGATCTATTGCTTAGTATTCGGAAAACATGTCGTATGTATTTGACTTTACATTCTTATGGCAATTATTTGCTGTATCCTTGGGGTTATGAGAAGTAAGTGAAATGCCGAAAATTTTTTTTCATAAAAATAATCCTATTTTAATTCCAGGGCCTTACCTCCTACTTGGCCCTACCTAGACTCTGTGGCCCGCGCTGGTTCTCGTGCTATACGAACATTTTCGGGTAGTACATTTTTAGTGGGAGGAGCTGCTAATGTTCTATATCCTGCTGCCGGGGGTAGTGATGATTATGCCTTTGGCGTGGCCCAAATTCCCGTGGTTATTTGTATAGAACTATCATCGGGTGGCAATGGCTTCGATCCACCTTCGAATCAAATTCAATCAATAGTTGAAGAATCTTGGCTGGGAATACGTGCTATGGCTTTAGAGGCCCATGAATATCCTCTTAGAAATGTTGCTAATCGTAATGTTTTAAGTTTAGTATTAATGTTGTGTGTGGTAGTGATATTGAAGGTATGAAAATAAATGGTCCTAATATGGATTTGTATATATAGATCGATCTATCTTCACTTTTATTAAAACCTTCAACACCGTAGATGGAAAGGGTACAATGGGCTTGATCTGATGTTTGTAATGCATAAAAATATTTGCCTGACATCTACCTTTAAGTATACTGATCAACTTTTTTTTTTATTTTTTACCAACATTTAGTGGATGGCTCCTACTTATGCATTAGAATGAAATTAGGAAATAAGGTCTTTGTCAACGATTCTATAATAAAAATATTTTGCACTTTTATACATTGATTTGCCGTATGGTCGCTTTGAAAAGTCCCATAAACCGTTTTTACTCTAATTCGGAAACAACTAATGGATACGATTATCCAATCAGAGAAAGCTAAGGCACACACATGTGCTAATGAAATGTACGTTTGTTTGTGCGTTTACACAAGGAGTCAACTGATTTCAACAAAAATTTGTTTATAATTTCATAATATTTGCCACCCAAAATTAAAGATGAAACAAAATGATCCACTACGCGTTTATGTGTTAGCAAACAACATTGGGTCTTTGGGGCATTTAATTTAGATTGTCATTAATGTTTTAGCTCATAGCATTGATCTCCAACAAGCTTGGCCTATAGCTGAGTGAATACAAATGGCAAATTTTGCTATCATCTGCAAAAGAGTACGTATGATTGCAAGTTTGACATAGAAGGTCATTTAGAAATATAAGAGTAGGAGAAAGAACGGAGCCTTGCGTCATTACATATATGACAAGATGTATAGCCTAAATTGAACAATTTAGTCTAAAATAGTATTTTTAAAAGCGTGAAAGGTCAAAAAATTCTTATAGATCATTCATTTGATGTCTGATTATACCACAGACTGTCTGATGTGTCTTTGCTGAGTATAACAACTAAGAAAAGCCACAATCGGTCAAGCCCGACTATATTATACCCTTCACTACTAAGATCAAATATGGACCAACAGTTTAAGAAGTTTTTCTTAAGTCTAAGAGAAATACATACATATACTATGTGTTTTTTTTTTCAAAAATTCGCGATTTTTGTCACTTCCGGTTGAGGGCCTGATATGGGAGCCAGAGTCATGTGTGGACCGATTGTTACCAAATTTAGGTTATTGGTTTATATATATAAAATATTTATCTGTGCAAAGTTTTAGTAAACATATGCATTTATTTTTAGAGTTATAAACATTTTTGTGCTTTTATGTGTATATAAACGTCTTTCGAGAATGTGTCTTGTATGGGAGGTATGGTCAAATATGGGCCGATTCCTACAAAATCAGGTACACTGATTAAGGTTATCTTAAGCAATATTTGCGCTGAATATTATTAAAACACAACCAAATTTGTGGCTGTAAAGGACCAAAAACTCTATTCCGTGAAGGCATCCCTATGGGAGGTACCCGAAATAGTAATATGATTTCACTCAAAAAGTATAGGGATCGCCCCAAAATATATGCCTGTGCCAAATTGCATTAAATTATCTTTAAAGTTACGACCTGTAGAATGATGACAAGCTTACATGGATAAGACAACTCAGGGAGTGATTCTAAGTCGATTGGTATACTAAAAGGTGGGTCTCAGACCAATATTTCTATGCGTTACAAACATCACCACAAACCCAATAGGGTATATTACCACCTATGGTGGTGAAGGGTATACAAATACGATTGATATCTACCAAGGCATTGGAATAATGTCATACTGTATATATCTGTGGTAATAAATGATAATGGCTTAAGTTGACATAAGTGCTTTTTAATTTTTTTTACATAATACTAATCTCTTCTTTAAGATTTATCACTCAGCCAAATTTCAAGTATAAAATATCATTATTAACAAAACTCTACGCATTTAAATTATATTGAATATTAAATATTGTCGGTTTTATTTCTTAGAATGTCCGAGTCGTTAGATATCTGAAAAGATATGAAAGTATTGAGACATCTTTTAATCAGTCTGATATGATATCAAAACTAGATAAATCCTAAAATGTTTATTCATCCAGTTCTGGGTACTATGACATATATTGTATTGTCCTCCACTAACCTAACAAAGTAAGAACGATAAAAGAATAAGTCCGAACTTGCCAACCAAAGTTCGTATTTAAATATGATTTCAAGGTAAGTTTGATTATAACGTCCTAGTTCAACTTATCAAATAGTTGACGGTATATGTTCAAACAATTTCCAATAAGGACTTGGCAACTTTTTTCAGAGTACAATCAGACAACATACATTGAGTAAAATCGGCGTATGTGTATGGTTGTATGGGTTCAAACCAAGATCTTTACGCAAAATTCTCCAAAAAGTGATCTTGGCTATTGGAAAACCATAAATTAACTTAAAAACTCATTCTTTTTTAAATTCAGTTTTATTAAGAACAATGTAAATTAAAACAAGTAAGAAAGCGCTATAGTCGGTCAAGCCGACCATACGATACCCTTCACCACTAAGGTCAAACGTGTTATTTTTCCTGTGTAAAGACAAATATTTGCTAAATTTTGCCATCATACAAACATTTTCTCAAAACTTATATATTCAACCTGTTTCCGTCATTTGGACTTATATGAGAGCTAGGGTCAAATGTGGACCGATTATCTCGAAATTTGGCAGATTGATTACTGTTGTTACAAAAATTATGTATGCAAAAAATAGACTCAAAATTTCCATTATCTTTAGATTTACGAGTGTTTTAGTAATTTTTTGTCTCATTTAGTGCGTTTTTAAAGAAGAATTTGTATGGGAGCTATGGTCAAATGTGGACCGATTTCAACGAAATTTGGTACAGTGATTTAAGTTGACATAAACAGTATTTGTTTTAAATTTCATGAAAAAATATTGATATTTGTGGCCAATATAGCAATTCCGGGAAGTGGGACCTATGGGAGATACCATAAATAATGGACCGATTTTGACCAATTTCAATAGCCATGGTCCCATTATCAAAAAAATGATCTGTGCCAAATTTCATCAAATTATCTTTAGAATTGCGACCTGTAGTTTGATTACATGGGGGTCCAGCCAGCCAGCCGTCCAGCCAGCCAGACTGGCGGACGGACGGACGGACGGATATCGCTAAATCGACTCAGAAAGTGATTCTAAGCCTATTGGTATACTAAAAGGTGGGTCTAAGACAAATATTTCTATGCGTTACAAACATCAGCACAAACTTATAAATATAGGTATTAATAATAATAATATTAATAGATTTTAAAAATTTTTATACCATCAGAAAGAAAACATATCAAAACTAAGGTGGCCAAAAAATTTGGTCAAAATATTCGCTGTAGTGGGCGTGGCATGCTGCTAAAGACAAGGAATTTTAGTTAATTTAGAAATTAAAGAAAAATTTTAATTTTTGATCTCATATTAATTACGATTTCTTGAAAACTATTAATGCTAATGGGCTGCGTTTTTTTTTTTGTTATGTTGGGTGGACTGTTGGTTTTAACAAATGGTATTTGTGCATCCTGTATAATTTGTAGTTAAGGTGTTATGTAATAAATTTAAAATCACCATATACTCATAAAATTTCAAGTTTAGTAGTGTATAACTTTTAAAGGAAAAAATGGAAACAAAAATCGAAACCACCCTAAGAAAGCCAAGAGTGTTCCCTTTAAGCCTATATATACTTTTGCACCCGCCCGGACCCGCCCGTAGAACACTTTTTTTATTTTAATGAAAATACTCAACATTTTTACAAGCAAAATTCTATCAAAATTGCTATTAAATTTACTTTAGAAATCAATCACTGACATAAATACAAATTGCAGATAGTTATTTCAATAAGAGGAAAGTTATTAGTGGTTTAAATTTTTATTCAAATGGTTGGTATCTTAAAAAAAAACTTCCCTGAATTCTCTCTACTCTACTTGATCATACACCTGAAAGGTTGTTGCAATCACTTAAAGGAAGTGATTTAAAAAAACATGGAAACTGCAATTTAACTCTTTTTTTGTAAATGGGGATGCGATGGGTCTTCAGGACAAAAAAAATATAAACAATTTTTATGTGAAGATATTTCAGACACAGATATGTTCATGGTGTCATTTGTGCCATTGCGATTAATAAAGAACTTAGCAGACTCGGAACCTTCGTCCAGCACAATGCAAACAAATTTTATTTGGAAAAATCATACTCCATCGTCCACGAAGTACCTACTGCAGACCAATAAAATTTGAATTTAAAAAGGAAACGCATGATACCATTAAGAATGAAATAAGTGACATCAAAACTCAAATTTCAACACTAAAGCTATTAGAGTTAGAGATAGATGAACATACTATTAAATTGAATTATCAATTAATACTTTCAATGATAGACGGAAAAGCTGCCCAGGCTTTGACTGATACAAAAGCTTCATCCAGCAGTATTATATGTAAAGCAACATCAAGTCAGTTAAACCAAGAACCTACAAAGTCACTAGATAGTATTGATGCATTTGAATTTGGATTATCACCGCTACATACGAGAATAAGATTTATGGAACACATACTCCATCGAAGTACTGCAGACCAATAAAATTTGAATTTAAAAAGGAAACTCATGATACCATTAAGAATGAAATAAGTGACATCAGAGCTCAAATTTCAACACTAAAGCCATTAGAGTTAGAGATAGATGAACATACTATTAAATTGAATTATCAATTAATACTTTCAATGATAGACGGAAAAACTGCCCAGGCTTTGACTGATACAAAAGCTTCATCCAGCTGTATTATATGTAAAGCAACATCAAGTCAGTTAAACCAAGAACCTACAAAGTCACTAGATAGTATTGATGCATTTGAATTTGGATTATCACCGCTACATACGAGAATAAGATTTATGGAACACATACTGAAAATTAGCTATGATTTGGACTTCGGATCTTCAGGATCAGTAAGAAATAATGACACCAACAAAGAGAAAAGAAAATTTAAAAAGTAACAAGTTCATGATGCATTTCTCAAACACGGGTTAATTATAGATCAACCAAAACAAGGATCAGGCAATACAAACGATGGCAATACCGCAAGAAGATTCTTTTTGGATCCTGAAACTACATCTGATATAACAGGTGTTGATATAGATCTTATTTCAATATTTAAAACAATTACTGAAGTACTTGCGTGCAATGAACAAATTAATGCTAAAAAATTTGGTGATTATGCCAAGGAAACTGTTGCTATATATACATCCAAATACAATTATAGAAATATGTCAGCAACAGTGCACAAAGTTCTTTATCATGGAGAAGATGTCATTAAGCACCATTTATTACCAATTGGAGATTTATCAGAGGAAGCCCAGGAAAAAAGAAATAAGGATTACAGATTTTATAGAGAACATAATACCAGAAAAACGTCACGAAGTTCTACAAATGAAGACTTATTTCACATATTATTAGCAACGTCAGATCCATTCATGTCTAGCATTCGAAGTCAATGGAAAGTAAATCCTTCGGACCTAAGTGCCGAAGTTAAAGCACAGCAGTAATACAGAGCAGAATATAAAATATTTACAAGAATTATTCCAGCCAAATAAATAATAATTATAATTTGCATTTAACATTTGATTTTAATATTAAATATTATTTTATTTATCTACAATATATTTATGACTACAAATAAATATATATTTAAAGAAAAATAAGGTTACACTCTTTTATTAAAAAAAGAAAACTAGGTAATATTTAAGTATTATTAAGCACAAATTAAAATTTGGGCCACCCTAATAAAAATACTGTAAATACCTCAACGAGAAAGGGGGCACCATAAGGATAACAAAATATTAAATTACTATCCAAGGTCGACTTGTGGCCCAAATTTGAGCCAAATCGGTTAAGAGGAAGTGGGTCAAATATGAGTTGGCAGATTTGAAACAAAATAAAAAAGAAAAACATCGAAAATTGAATTTTAAGCTTAAATTTCTTAAGAATCACTGTACCGATCTTAATAAAACCTATACTCGAAAAAGCTATAGATGTTATCTATTGACTAAAAAAAGAACTACTAAAAAATCTTTAATAGTTAAAAAGTTACAGAGTTTTGGCCAATGAAAAGCGATTCTGAACCACTGTGCGTCGTTAAATTAGAAGAAAGAGACAGCATTAATATTGCCATATCGATAAAATTGTTCTCGTCTTAACCAAAATATTTTTTTTTGGCTGTGTATCCTTAGGCGAGTCGTCAAAGACCCGAATTTTCGAGGAGAAATCGCAATAAAATCAAAACTGTTTTAAAGATTTTTGATTTTTATGATTTCAAAGTTAGCTGCATTAGTTCCATTTGAGACTCCATTAACTTTTCTTTTAAAAGTAAATTTTTAATGGACAAAATGTAGCAAAATCTGAAATTACTCTACTTACTTTTCCCCATACAAATCGGCACAAAATCTTTCTAAAATGTATTATTTGTATTGCCATTAGGGTTGCCAGTCAGGCTGGATTCGACTGGATTGTCCAGCTTTTTTAGTGCTTGTCCAGTGTCAAGATAAAATTAAATTTGTCCAGCTAAAAGGTGAAGAGTTCAAATTCATTGAATATTAAAAAAAGCTGTTTTTATGAAAAAGAACGCAGTTTAAGTTTTTGTAGAGAGAGCTTTATTTCTTATCTGCCTGCTTATGCCAAAATAGAATCTGTTGGCAAGTATAATTCTACGTTTGATTTCGAAACTTATGTCGTTATTTATGTTGACGGTGTACCAAGGTAAACAAGTTCTTTTACAACCTCGTAGCTACAGTTCTCAAAGATCTCATGTGGTCCAATTCTTGAGGATTGTCTGCTTGTATAAACCACAAGTTTTGTTTTGATTCATTGACAACTAGGCCCATTTTATTAAATTCCTTCTCGATATTTAAAAAGGCAACAGTAAAATTGCGAAATGTGCTTGTGTTGAAAATTGTTTCAGAAGTATTAGCTGCAGCATCTCGGACAATTTCAATTTCTCTCTTAATAACGATATACTCAATTCGGTTTATCAAAAATTAAAAGATTCATCGAAGCAAATTATTTATGCAAGTTTTTTATTATTAATGTCCAGCTAATTGTTGAGTTGTCAATTTGTTTTGCAAATGTTCCAAAACAAATTATTTTAACCCTTTAAAATATTTCATATAAAAAGTTTATTTATTTTAAATTTAAATACGGTTCAAGAGAAACGTTTCTATTATTTTTTCCAGCTTAATTACGTATTTTCTTACTTTTTCTTGAATATTAATAAATTAAAAGAGAAGAATGCAATAAAGTAAACAAATAATAAAATACCGTTACATTAGCAAGAATTTGACAGTAATTTCCAGCAAAAAAGTTCACTACAAAAAAGTAAATAATATTTTAATGATGAACTAGTAATCGTTTCTATTATTTTTTCCAACACTGTAAATCATATTTAAATCTTTTTTTTTACAATTTCTTTTTTTTCATAATGTCCAGCTTTTTCAGGATTTTTGTCTGGCAACCCTAATTGCCATCCATCGAAATCAATAAATTTTAAATTTTAAATTTTGTCCAATGACGGTAGCACTGTCCGCCATTGCCATTCCATCTTATTTCCTGCATAGCAGTCACATCACATTTACATATATTTATCAACACATAAATCGCATTCAATACTCGTACTTCCTATACAATTGTATATAGGAAATTGGTAACCTTCTTTGGAAAGGGAATACTAAGGAGGTGAAAGATGGTGAGAAGAAGAGGAGAGAAAAAGCCTATACAATTTTTCAATACTGTAATATCAATTTTTAGAGCAGTTAAGTTGCGCCATCTGTTGAAGATATCTCCGGAATCTTTTTCGGGAATCATTTTTTGAGAACTACAAGCTTCGACAACTTATCCATCTACATGTAGTCGAGAATTCGACTATCTTAGGGTTCTTAGTATTATTATTATGTATATTCGTATTTATACAATTCACCACCGTAAGTGGAGAGGGTATATTAGGTTTGTGCCGATGTTTGTAACGCATAGAAATATTGGTTGGAGACCCACCTTTTAGTAAACCAATCGACTTAGGATCACTCCCTGAGTTGCTTTAAGTCGGGTTACTATTTCGCGTACCTCCCATAGGGATGCCTTCCCGGAAAAGAGTTCTTGTTCCTTTACAGCCACAAATTTATTTGTATTTTAATAATATTCAGCACAAATATTGCTTATTATAACCTTAATCAGAGTATCTAATTTGGTAGAAATCGGCCAATATTTGATTTTACCTCCCGTACAATACAAAATCTTAAAAGACGTTTATATACACATAAAAGCACAAAAACGTTTATAACTCTAAAGATGTATGCATTTGTTTACTAAAACTTTGCACAGATAAATATTTTATAAATATGAACCAATAACCAACATTTGGTAACAATCGGTCCACAATTGACCCTAGCTCTCATATCAGGCCCTTGGCCGGAAATGAAATAAATCTCGAAATTTTGGAAAAATAGCACATAGTATATGTATGTATGTCTCCAAGACTTAAGAAAAACTTGTTGGTCCATATTTGAAGGGTATGATATAGTCGGGCTTGACCGACTATAGCACTTTCTTACTTGTTATACCCTTCACCACCATAGGTGGAAAGGCTATTATAAGTTTGTGCTGATGTTTGTAACGCATAGAAATATTTGTCTTAGACCTTTTAGTATACCAATAGACTTAGAATCACTTTCTGAGTCGATTTAGCGATGTCCGTCCGTCCGTCCGTCCGTCTGGCTGGCTGGACGGCTGGCTGGCTGGACCCCCATGTAATCAAACTACAGGTCGCAATTCTAAAGATAATTTGATGAAATTTGCCACAGATAATTTTTTTGATAATGGGACCATGGCTATTGAAATTGGTCAAAATCGGTCCATTATTTATGGTACCTCCCATAGGTCCCACTTCCCGGAATTGCTATATTTTCCACAAATATCAATATTTTTTCATGAAATTTAAAACAGATACTTCCTATGTAAACCTAAATCACCGTACCAAATTTGAAATCGGTCCACATTTGACCATAGCTCCCATACAAACTCTTCTTCAAAAACGCACTAAATGAGACAAAAAATCACTAAAACGCTCGTAAATCTAAATATAATGAAAATTTTGAGTTTATTTTTTGCATACATAATTTTTGTAACAACTGTAATCAATTTGCCAAATTTCGAGATAATCGGTCCACATTTGACCCTAGCTCTCATATAAGTCCAAATGACGGAAATGACGGTTGAATATATACGTTTTGAGAAAATGTTTGTATGATGGCAAAATTTAGCAAATATTTGTCTATATACAGGAAAAATAACACCTTTAACCTTAGTGGTGAAGGGTATCGTATGGTCGGCTTGACCGACTATAGCACTTTCTTACTTGTTTTTACTTGAGGTAGTCCGTATCGAATTCTAGTTCAAAATTTCCCCATTCTTTATCGCGTTCTGTTTTTTATGACGTACTCGATGTTAAAAGCTGATGTTTTTTTTTTTTTATTATATGTTGATAGAAAATTTCCATTTCAGGGACTGTGATCATATAAGGGTTAATAAATTCAATTTCATTCTTAATAAAAGAACGTGCGACAATATCTTTCAATACTTTTAAAATATTCCACGCTTATTTTATATTTAGGAAATCCACGAAATGATTAGAGCATTATTTACAATCCAAATTATATTTTTGATTTCACAAAGTGATTAGATTGCGTCTATTTAATATGTTTTACTAGGGAAATTATTTGTTATCAAATTGAAAAAAAAACCAGTAGCAAGTTATAATTTTATTTGCTTTTATTTTGAAAAGTTTAGTTCACATTTGATAGCTCAAAAGAACTGACGAAATGTCAAGCATTATAAAAATTATATTGGCCCTAGCGGCTGTTTTGGCGGTAGCCAAGGCGGAGGGATATGATGGGTGAGTTAAATGACTTGTTAAAAAAAATTACATTCGTTAACAAATTCTTGATTTCAGCTACAAAGTTTTCGAAGTTGTACCTCAAACCCAAGAACAAACCGATTTCCTTCACGATCTTTCAAAAATGGATGATATATACGATTTCTTTGTCTTGAGAAAATTACCAAATGAACCTGCCCGTGTTATGGTCAACCCTAATGAAGTCGAGAATTTCTTGAATGCTTTGTCTGAGCACAATCTCAGTTTTACTGTGATTAGTGATGATGTTGGACGTGCCTTGGAATCTGATTTTAAAATGGAAAGATTGAGATACAATTTAGTACCATCCACCGGCCGTTTAAGTAACGATCGTTACTACAGCCATGCTGAAATCACTGCCTACATAGAAGATTTGCAGGCTCGCTACCCCGAACGTGTTTTCCTCAAGACCGTAGGAAAATCTTTTGAAGGACGTTACCTGAAAACTCTAACCATTACAAATGGTGATGGTCGTGCCAATAAGAATGTCATCTTTATTGATGGTGGTTTCCATGCCCGTGAATGGCTTTCACCAGCTACTGCTATTTATATTATCGATCAATTGGTTGAGAATTTTGAAGAAAATTCTGAACTCTTATTGGACTATGATATCGTGGTTTTACCAGTAGTAAACCCTGATGGTTATGAACATACCCAGATTAGTTCCTCAACTCGTATGTGGCGTAAGACTCGTCAACCCTATGAATCAAAAGGTAAAGTATGCTATGGTGCCGATCCCAATCGTAACTTTGGTTTCCATTGGAATGAAGAGGGCACCTCACCTGATCCTTGCAAAGATACCTATGCTGGTCCCAAGCCCTTCTCAGAACCCGAAGTTTTAGTGGTTCGCGATTTAATACATTCGTATCGGGATCGTGGTTCCATGTACTTGACCATACATTCTTACGGCAATTATTTGCTCTATCCTTGGGGTTATACAAAGTAAGTTTCCTTAACTTCTTTATTTGAATACTCTTTTATCATACCTTTACATTTACTCAATAGCCTTTTGCCCGACACCTGGCCCGATTTGCATGAAGTCGCCATGGCTGGCCATGATGCTATTTTCAATGCCACCGGCACCAAATACAAGGTGGGCTCATCCACTAATGTTTTGTATGCAGCTGCTGGTGCCAGTGATGATTATGCTTTCTATTCCGGTTTCAAAATTTCCATGACCATGGAATTACCCGCTGGTGGTTTGCTTGGTTTCAATCCTCCCGTCTCAAGCCTTGACCATTTGATCAAGGAGTCATGGATTGGTATTCGTGCTATGATTGAGAAAGTTATCGAGAAATATCCAACTGAAAAAGTTGCTTATTTGTAAAAAATTTACATTTTTTTATTCTTAAGTAGATTTTGTTTAAATAAATCGAAATAATTTATTTAATGTTAACAAAAAAAATATTGAGCGTTTATTAAAATTGACTGAAGTTCCCAAGAATTTGGGTAAGATTTACTACCAGATATCAGATGTTTAAGATAATATCAGACTAGTTATTAAAAGTGTTTCGAAATAGACAAATTTCTAAGTTTATTTTGACTTAACTAATAGTAAAACGCCGTGGTATAGCAGGTTAGTCATCCGCATAGCATACCAGAGGTCCCAAGTTCGATCCCCGGCCAGATCCACTTGAAAAAATAAATTTTCAAAAAAAGGGGATTCACCTCATAACTCAGCTAGCCACTGGTTATTGAGCATTAGACTAATGCTTACGCATTTGCCATTCGGAGCCGGCGTTAAAACGTAGGTCCCTTTCAATGAGTCTAAAAATAGAATCGGATGCAGATCATTGTCTGAGAGAATGACCCCATACTCCAATTGGAATGTTGTCGGGGATTTTATATATATATAACAACGAATAGAAACAATGTTGTTTTTATTGTTACCCTAGTGGTTAGTGCCCTAGACTACTAGTACGGGGCTTATGGCTTCGACTTTTACTAGAGATTATGGGCCATTATACTAAACCGAGCATTTGGTCTTCGTTACTCCGTTCGGAAGAATTAACAAATAAATTAAATTTGTTTTCTTATTTTTAAAAATAATAAATATGAAAGCTGCCGGTCAAGATATAGAACTAAATATTGGACGAGAAGCTATATATAAGTCATCAACATAGAAATTTTGATATACTTTATATAAATATATAACTTGTTGGATCTACTGTGTTTTTTTTTAATAAATGTAGGTCTCGAGAAGCAATAGGATTAGGAATTTATTGTAGGGCTAGACATAGGCTTAGTTTAGAACTAGATATCAAAAAACAAGATTCCCCATATAAGATCGGGAAAGGCAAAAACATTTGTAGGGCTAGACATTGGCTTAGTTTAGAACTAGATATCAAAAAACATGATGGCAGATATAAGATCGGGAACATTGTGCAAGGCAATGGACAACTCAGGAACGAATTTTGTAACTAGACTCTAGAAAATAAGAGATAAGAGCGAAATAAAAAACCATACTAGAAACCCGACATGGAGCTAGAAATAAGAACTAGATAATAAATAAATCATAATTGCTATATAAAGGGTGGTTAAATTGTAAGGGCCGATGTTGAATGTGAACCACACCTAAACGCCAAGTTTTCTTCCGAATTTTATTTGACATTTCGCTATTTCAGACTTACTCAATTTGAACCATGGATAGATACACAATCCAACAACGTGTTAAAGTTATCCAGACTTATTATGAAAATGGGCGTTCAAATCAAAATGCATATCGTGCACTTCGTGATTTTTTTGGTCAATTTGATCGTCCAAATGTGCGTACAATCGCAAAAATCGTGGAAAAATTCGCGCAAACCGGGTCTGTAGAAGATGTGAGAACACCATTGCATGCTCGTACAGCTCGTTTTGCAGAAAATATTGCTGCTGTTCGCGATAGTGTAGCTGAGGCCGGTCAGGCAGTTACTGTGAATGGTGTTCCCTATCGTGAGATGATAACGAACTTTTTATGGCCCAAATTGGAAGATATGGATGTGGACGATATGTGGTTTCAGCAGGACGGTGCCACTTGATACACAGCTAACGAAACAATGGCTCTTTTGCGCAACAAATTCAATGGCCGTGTTATCTCACGTAATGGCGATGTCAATTCGCCGCCAAGATCATGTGATTTGGCACCGTTGGACTTTTTTCTTTGGGGTTATTTGAAAGAAAAAGTGTACGTCAATATTCCAGCAACAATTCAAGAGCTAAAGGATGAGATAATTCATCACATTAACGGCATAGAACCTCCATTATGCCTCAGGGTCATCGTAAATTTGGACCATCGGATGGAGGTGTGTCGCTGTGGTCGCGGCGCCCATTTGGCCGATATTTTGTTCCATACATAATTGAGTAATACCAATACATGATAATAAAATAAAACTACAATAATTTCCTAAATAGTTTGTGTTTTATTCAAAATCAACATCGGCCCTTGAAATTTAACCACCCGATATATAGATGGCCTTACCAACCCTACTATCGGATTTCGGCCAGCTTCAACATTTCTATTATACTCCATTTGTTCAGACCAATTAATGACAAGACTTCATCGATTTTGTACTTTCATCGCAGAAAATGGAACATCGGTCCACATTTAATCTTAGCTGCCAATTTCATGTTTACGACACTTCTATTGAAGATAAAGTATTTTTCCGCAGAGTTTTACATCGAATTTATATCTTGCTGGAGTATTTTCTCCTATTCGAGACACATGAACCAATAAGGCCGATGAATGTTGATGTACCGTTGATAGTATTCGGTTTCGATGCAGAGTTTATCGTTAAATGTAAAGAGCCGAAGATCTTGCTAAGAACTTTTCTAGATAAGACATACGACCATTTACTGCACGTGTAAACATTCGATAAGCCATTGGGCAAAACCTAAAACATAAAACGTGGGACATCAATAAATTAGACTTGGACCAGACAGATAACTTTATATATGTAGATAAGTTCTTTTTATAGGTAATTTTTTCAAAAATTTCTTATTTTTATATAAAAAAAAAAAAATTAATTTCTTATTTTTATAGGAAATTTTTCGAAAATTTCTTAATTTCATAGGAAATTTTTCAAAAATTTCTTATTTTTATAGGAAATTTTTCCAAAAATTTCCTATTTTTATAGGAAATTTTTTCAAAAATTTTTTATTTTTATAGGAAATTTTTCAAAAATTTCTTATTTTTATAGGAAATTTTTCAAAAATTTCTTATTTTTATAGGAAATTTTTCAAAAATTTCTTATTTTTATAGGAAATTTTTCAAAAATTTCTTATTTTTATAGGAAATTTTTCAAAAATTTCTTATTTTTATAGGAAATTTTTCAAAAATTTCTTATTTTTATAGGAAATTTTTTGAAAATTTCTTATTTATATAGGAAATTTTTCAAAAATTTCTTATTTATATAGGAAATTTTTCAAAAATTTCTTATTTTTATAGGAAATTTTTCAAAAATTTCTTATTTTTATAGGAAATTTTTCAAAAATTTCCTATTTTTATAGGAAAATTTTCAAAAATTTCCTATTTTTATAGGAAATTTTTCAAAAATTTCCTATTTTTATAGGAAATTTTTCAAAAATTTCCTATTTTTATAGGAAATTTTTCAAAAATTTCCTATTTTTATAGGAAATTTTTCAAAAATTTCCTATTTTTATAGGAAATTTTTCAAAAATTTCCTATTTTTATAGGAAATTTTTCAAAAATTTCCTATTTTTATAGGAAATTTTTCAAAAATTTCCTATTTTTATAGGAAATTTTTCAAAAATTTCCTATTTTTATAGGAAATTTTTCAAAAATTTCCTATTTTTATAGGAAATTTTTCAAAAATTTCCTATTTTTATAGGAAATTTTTCAAAAATTTCCTATTTTTATAGGAAATTTTTCAAAAATTTCCTATTTTTATAGGAAATTTTTCAAAAATTTCCTATTTTTATAGGAAATTTTTCAAAAATTTCCTATTTTTATAGGAAATTTTTCAAAAATTTCCTATTTTTATAGGAAATTTTTCAAAAATTTCCTATTTTTATAGGAAATTTTTCAAAAATTTCCTATTTTTATAGGAAATTTTTCAAAAATTTCCTATTTTTATAGGAAATTTTTCAAAAATTTCCTATTTTTATAGGAAATTTTTCAAAAATTTCCTATTTTTATAGGAAATTTTTCAAAAATTTCCTATTTTTATAGGAAATTTTTCAAAAATTTCCTATTTTTATAGGAAATTTTTCAAAAATTTCCTATTTTTATAGGAAATTTTTCAAAAATTTCCTATTTTTATAGGAAATTTTTCAAAAATTTCCTATTTTTATAGGAAATTTTTCAAAAATTTCCTATTTTTATAGGAAATTTTTCAAAAATTTCCTATTTTTATAGGAAATTTTTCAAAAATTTCCTATTTTTATAGGAAATTTTTCAAAAATTTCCTATTTTTATAGGAAATTTTTCAAAAATTTCCTATTTTTATAGGAAATTTTTCAAAAATTTCCTATTTTTATAGGAAATTTTTCAAAAATTTCCTATTTTTATAGGAAATTTTTCAAAAATTTCCTATTTTTATAGGAAATTTTTCAAAAATTTCCTATTTTTATAGGAAAATTTTCAAAAATTTCCTATTTTTATAGGAAATTTTTCAAAAATTTCCTATTTTTATAGGAAATTTTTCAAAAATTTCCTATTTTTATAGGAAATTTTTCAAAAATTTCCTATTTTTATAGGAAATTTTTCAAAAATTTCCTATTTTTATAGGAAATTTTTCAAAAATTTCCTATTTTTATAGGAAATTTTTCAAAAATTTCCTATTTTTATAGGAAATTTTTCAAAAATTTCCTATTTTTATAGGAAATTTTTCAAAAATTTCCTATTTTTATAGGAAATTCTTCAAAAATTTCCTATTTTTATAGGAAATTCTTCAAATTTCCTATTTTTATAGGAAATTTTTCAAAAATTTCCTATTTTTATAGGAAATTTTTCAAAAATTTCCTATTTTTATAGGAAATTTTTCAAAAATTTCCTATTTTTATAGGAAATTTTTCAAAAATTTCCTATTTTTATAGGAAATTTTTCAAAAATTTCCTATTTTTATAGGAAATTTTTCAAAAATTTCCTATTTTTATAGGAAATTTTTCAAAAATTTTCTATTTTTATAGGAAATTTTTCAAAAATTTCCTGTTTTTATAGGAAATTTTTCAAAATTTACTTATTTTTATAGGAAATTTTTCAAAAATTTCTTATTTTTATAGGAAATTTTCAAATATTTCATATTTTTATAGGAAATTTTTCAAAAATTTCCTATTTTTATAGGAAATTTTTCAAAATTTACTTATTTTTATAGGAAATTTTTCAAAAATTTCTTATTTTTATAGGAAATTTTCAAATATTTCATATTTTTATAATAAATTTTTCAAAAATTTCTTATTTTTATAGGAAATTTGTCAAAATTTTCTTATTTTTATAGGAATTTTTTCAAAAATTTCTTTATTGTATAGGAAGTTTTTCAAAAATTTCTTATTTTTCTAGGAAATTTTTTAAAAGTTTCTAAGTTTTATAGGTTTTTATAGGAAATTTTTCAACAATTTCCTTTTTTTATAGGAAATTTTTCAAAAATTTCCTATTTTTATAGGAAATTTTTCAAAAATTTCCTATTTTTATAGGAAATTTTTCAAAATTTACTTATTTTTATAGGAAATTTTTCAAAAATTTCTTATTTTTATAGGAAATTTTCAAATATTTCATATTTTTATAGGAAATTTTTCAAAAATTTCTTATTTTTATAGGAAATTTGTCAAAATTTTCTTATTTTTATAGGAATTTTTTCAAAAATTTCTTTATTGTATAGGAAGTTTTTCAAAAATTTCTTATTTTTCTAGGAAATTTTTTAAAAGTTTCTAAGTTTTATATGAACTTATGAAAAATCAAAATAAGAAATTGGTTAAAAATTTCCATAAAAGTTATAAATTTTTAAATAATTTCCTATAAAAATAAGAATTTTTTGAAAGATTTCCTATAAAAATAAGAAATTTTTGAAAAATTTCCTATAAAAATAAGAAATTGTTGAAAAATTTCCTATAAAAATAAAAAATTTTTGAAAAAATCCTATAAAAACGTGATAAATTTTTGAAAATTTTTCTATTAAAATAAGAAAGAAAAGCTTATAAAAATCTTCTAAAACTGAACACCTTCAAAATCTATTATCCACAACAAATCATGGAATAATTTTTGACATGTAGCAAAATTTTACTTATTTAATTAAAGATCGATTCCAAAATTTGTTATCGGTTAATAAACCAATAAAAACTATTGACTGGTTTCAATTGCTAGAGACTAAAAATTGATTAGATATCAATCAACAATTAACAATATTAATATCTTAAACCTATTTATAATTTACCTAAAATTGAATTCGATATTTTAGTTTATTTGTGTCGGCATTAAAGTAAAGATAGAAGAACAAATTCAAAATGACTTGGTTTTCAATAACCCAAGGGCTATTGGTAGCAAGCTTTTTAGCTAGGGCAATATCTGGTCAAAATTATGAAGGGTAAATATTCCTTTTTTTAGAAATTGAATAAAAAGAGACTTATTTGAAAATTATATTTCTGTAAATATTCTAGTTACAAATTCTATCAATTAACACCAAAAGGAGAAAACGATTTGAAAATTTTAAAAAATTTAGCCCAGCAAGAAGAACATTACGACTTCTTGAACTTGGAATCGGTTATAGTAGAGCCCAATAGCTTGACCAATTTTGAAAGAATATTACAAAAGCATAATATCGCTTTTAAGCTATTGGATGAAAATGTTGGCAAAACTCTGACACGTAATTTTGAAGTGAATCGTTTGATGAAAACATTGAAACCCTACAAAGGCCACGGGCGTCTCAGCACCGAACGCTACTATAGTCAGGGTGAAATTAATGCCTATCTGGAATATTTGGCTCAAACCTATCCCCAAAGAGTTTTTGTAAAGACGGTGGGCTATTCCTTTGAGGGACGTCCCTTAAAAACCATTACGATAACCAATGGCCAGGGAAGTTATGACAAGAATGTTATTCTAGTCGATGGAGGTTTTCATGCCCGTGAATGGATTTCCCCGGCATCAGCCATCTATGCTATCGAACAGCTGGTAGAGAATTATGAGGAAAATAAGGAACTTTTAGAAACTTATAATTGGGTTATTTTACCGGTGGTCAATGCTGATGGTTATGAATATACCCAATTATCGGCTGAGACTCGTTTTTGGCGTAAAACTCGTAAACCCTTGTATCACGAAGGCGCTATATGTTATGGTACAGATCCTAATCGTAATTTTGATTTTCATTGGAAAGAGGGAGGTGCTTCTACGGATCCCTGTTCGAATACTTTTGCTGGGCCTAAGGCATTTTCCGAACCCGAAGCCTTGGTAGTGCGGGATTTAATATATACTTTCAGTGAAAAGGGGCGAATGTACTTGACTCTACATTCACAGGGTAAACAGCTGATGTATCCTTGGGGTTGGACTGAGTGAGTAGTTTTCTATGACATAGATTAGTTATTGATCCAATCATAGCCCCAGGCCTACTTTTAGAAAAAAATCTAGACGTAGTTCGTGTCAAGGCACTAGTCCTAATCTATTTTTATTTTTTTGTTTATTTTTCAGTTCCCTACCCGATACTTGGGAAGATTTACACGAAGTTGCTATGGCAGGTGCCGAGGCTATATATCAGGCAACCGGTACCAACTATACCGTTGGTTCTTCAACCAATGTTGTCTATATAGCTTCTGGAAACAGTGCTGATTATGCTTTCTATGCCGGATTCACCACTTCGTTTACCATGGAGTTACCTGGAGCTGGTTCTACCGGTCATGACCCTCCAGTAGAAATGATCGATGAACTAGTTAAAGAAACTTGGGTTGGCATTAAAGCTGTCGGTCTGAAAATAATTGAAAAATATCAGGCAGTTTGAAACAACACAAGAATTAAATATTTAAAGTACTCTTTAATTATTTACTTATTTAAAATGATTAAATAGAACTTTTCATTTCATTAATGAACGTAAAAGAATGGATTTGCTTAAATATTTGTTAACTAAATTGCAGGGAAAACAATCACTACAAAACCTATTGTTTTAGAAGCACTTGTAAGTCATACCTTCGATACAATACGACACTTCTATCTAACTAAGTCTTTCGATGGAAAGTGGTTATTCTAACTTTACATTGTATATAAAAATAAGAAATTTTTGAAAAATTTCCTATAGAAATAAGAAAATGTTGAAAAATTTCCTATAGAAATAAAAATTTTTTTTTAAATTTCCTATAGAAATAAGAAATTTTTGAAAAATTTCCTATAGAAATAAAAAATGTTTGAAAAATTTCCTATAAAAATAAGAAATTTTTGAAAAATTTCCTATAAAAATAAGAAATTTTTGAAAAATTTCCTATAAAAATAAGAAATTTTTGAACAATTTCCTATAAAAATAAGAAATTTTGGAAAAATTTCTTATAAAAATAAGAAATTTTTGAACAATTTCCTATAAAAATAAGAAATTTTTGAAAAATTTCCTATAAAAATAAGAAATTTTTGAAAAATTTCCTATAGAAATAAGAAATTTTTTAAAAATTTCTTATAAAAATAAGAAATTTTTGAAAAATTTCCTATAAAGATAAGAAGTTTTTGAAAAATTTCCTATAGAAATAAGAAATTTTTGAAAAATTTCCAATAGAAATAAGAAATTTTTGAAAAATTTCCTATAAAAATAAGAAATTTTTGAAAAATTTCCTATCAAAATAAGAAATTTTTGAAAAACTTCCTATAAAAATAAGAAATTTTTGAAAAATTTTTCATATAAAAATAAGAAATTTTTTAAAGATTTCCTATAAAAATAAGAAATTTTTGAAAAATATTTTATACAAATTTTTAGGAAAATTTTCCTAAAAAGTAAGAAATTTTTTGAAAATTTTCCTATAAAAAAAAGACATTTTTGAAAAATGTTACATAAAAATAAAAAAAATTTTGAAACATTTCCTATATAATAAGAATTTTTAGAAAATTTTCCTATAAAAATAAGAAAATTTTCCTAAAAACTAAGAAATTTTTTGAAAATTTGCCTATAGACATAAGAAATTTTTGCAAAATTTTTATAAAAATAAGAAACTTTTGAAAAATTGCCTATAAAAATAAGAAATTTTTGAAAAATTTTCTATAAAAATAACAAAGTTTTAAAAAATTTCCATAAAAAAACAAGAAAATTTTGAAAAATTTCCTTAAAAATAGGAAATTTTTGGAAAAATTTCCTATAAAAATGAAAAAAAATTGAAAAAATTCCAATAAAAATAAGAAATTTTTGAAAAATTTCCTATAAAAAGAAGGTATTTTTGAAAAAATTCCTATAAAACTAAGAAATTTTTCAAAAATTTCCTATAAAAATAAGAATTAAAAAAAAAACCCTATAAAAAAATAAAAAATTTTTGAAAATTTTTCTATTAAAATAAGAAAGAAAAGCTTTTAAAAATCTTCTAAAACTGAACACCTTCAAAATCTATTATCCACAACAAATCATGGAATAATCTTTGACATATAGCAAAATTTTACTTATTCAATTAAAGATCGATTCCAAAATTTGTTATCGGTTAATAAACCAATAAAAACTATAGACTGTTTTCAATTGCTAGAGATTAAAAAATGATAAGATATAAATCAACATTTAATAATATTAATATCTTGAACTCAAATATCGAGTTGCTTTAGTTAATTTGTGTCGGCATTAAAGTAAAGACAGAAGAACAATTTCAAAATGACTTGGTTTTCAATAACCCAAGGGCTATTGGTAGCAACCTTTTTAGTTGGGGTAATATCTGGTCAAAATTATGAAGGGTAATTATTTGGAAATTGAATAAAAAATTATTTAATTACAAATTATCTCACTATAAATATTCTAGTTACAAATTCTATCAATTAACACCAAAAGGAGAAAATGATTTGAAAATTTTAAAAGATTTAGCCCAGCAAGAAGAACATTACGACTTCTTGAACTTGGAATCGGTTATAGTAGAGCCCAATAGCTTGACCAATTTTGAAAGAATATTACAAAAGCATAATATCGCTTTTAAGCTATTGGATGAAAATGTTGGCAAAACTCTGACACGTAATTTTGAAGTGAATCGTTTGATGAAAACTTTGAAACCCTACAAAGGACACGGACGTCTCAGCACCGAACGCTACTACAGTCAGGGTGAAATTAATGCCTATCTGGAATATTTGGCTCAAACCTATCCCCAAAGAGTTATTGTAAAGACAGTGGGCTATTCCTTTGAGGGACGTCCCTTAAAGACCATTACAATAACCAATGGCCAGGGAAGTTATGACAAGAATGTTATTCTAGTCGATGGAGGTTTTCATGCCCGTGAATGGATTTCCCCGGCATCAGCCATCTATGCCATCGAACAGCTGGTGGAGAACTATGAGGAAAATAAGGAACTATTAGAAACTTATAATTGGGTTATTTTGCCGGTGGTCAATGCTGATGGTTATGAATATACCCAATTATCGGCTGAGACTCGTTTTTGGCGTAAAACTCGTAAACCCTTGTATCACGAAGGCGCTATATGTTATGGTACCGATCCTAATCGCAATTTTGATTTTCATTGGAATGAGGAGGGTGCTTCTTCGGATCCCTGTTCGAATAATTTTGCTGGGCCTGAGGCATTTTCCGAACCCGAAGCCTTGGTGGTGCGGGATTTAATACATACTTTCAGTGAAAAGGGGCGAATGTACTTGACTCTACATTCGCAGGGTAAACAGCTGATGTATCCTTGGGGTTGGACTGAGTGAGTAGTTTTCTATGACATAGATTAGTTATTGATCCAATCATGGCCCCAGCCCTACTTTTAGAAAAAAATATAGACATAGTTTAAGTCAAGGCTCTAGTTCTTATCTAATTTTATTTTTCTGTTTGTTTTTCAGTTCCCTACCCGATACTTGGGAAGATTTACACGAAGTTGCTATGGCAGGTGCCGAGGCTATATATCAGGCAACCGGAACTAACTATACAGTTGGTTCTATAACCAATGTTGTCTATATAGCTTCTGGAAACAGTGCTGATTATGCTTTCAATGCCGGATTCACAACTTCCTTTACCATGGAATTACCTGGAGCTGGTTCTACCGGCCATGACCCTCCAGTAGAAATGATCGATGAATTAGTAAAAGAAACATGGGCGGGCATTAAAGCTGTTGGTCTTAAAGTAATTGAAAAATATCCAGTGGCTTAAAAAAAACATAAGAATTAAATATTTAAAGTACTCTTTAATTATTTACTTATTTAAAATGATTAAAATGGACTTTTCATTTCATTAATGAACGTACAAGAATGGAATGTATTTGCCTAAATATTTGTTTAATGATTTGCAGGGAAAACAATTACAAAAAATCCTATTGTTTAGGGAGCACTTGTAAGTCATACCTTCGATACGATACTTAAATCTACGTGAAAGTTTTGAAAAATTTCCTATAGAAATAAGATTTTTTTTTAAATTTCCTATAGAAATAAGAAATTTTTGAAAAATTTCCTTTAAAAATAGGAAATTTATGAAAAATTTCCTATAAAAATGTTTCCTAATTTTTGACAAATTTCCTATAGGAATAAGAAATTTTTAAAAAATTTTCTATAGAAATAAGAAATTTTTGAAAAATTTTCTATATAAATAAGAAATTTTTGAAAAATTTCCTGTAAAAATAGGAAATTGGTGAAAAATTTCCTATAAAAATAGGAAATTTGTGAAAAATTTCCTAAAAATAAGAAATTGTTGAAAAATTTCTCACAAAAATAGGAAATTTTTGAAAAATTTCCTATAAAAATAAGAAATTTTTGAAAAATTTCCTATAAAAATAAAAAATTTTTGAAAAATTTCCTTTAAAAATAAGAAATTTTTGAAAAATTTCCTATAAAAATAAGACATTTTTGAAAAGATTCCTACTAAAATAAGAAGTTTTTGAAATTTTCCTTAAAGATAAGAAATTTTTGAAAAATTTCCTATCAAAATAAGAAATTTTTGAAAAATTTCCTATCAAAATAAGAAATTATTGAAAAATTTCTCATAAAAATAAGAAATTTTGGAAAAATTTTCGAAAAATTTCCTATAAAAATATGAAATTTTTGAAAAATTTCCTATAAAAATATGAAATTTTTGAAAATTTTCCTATAAAAATATGAAATTTTTGAAAAATTTCATATAAAAATAGGAAATTTTTGAAAAATTTCCTATAAAAATAAGAAATTTTCGAAAAAATTCCTATTAAAAAACAAGAAATTTTTGAAAAATTTTCTATAAAAATAAGAAAATTTTCCTATAATGGTAAGAAACTTTTTAAAAAATTCCTATAAAAGTAGGAAATTTTTGAAAAATTTCTTACAAAAATAGGAAATTTTTGAAAAATTTCCTATAAAAATAAGAAACTTAAAAACAAAAATTTTGAAAAATTTCCTATAATAAAATGGAAATTTTAAAAAAATGTCCTTTAAAAATAGGAAATTTTTGAAAAATTTCCTATAAAATTAGGAAATTTTTGAAAACTTTTCTATCAAAATAGGAAATTTTTGAAAATTTTCCTATAAAAATAAGAAATTTTGGAAAAATTTCCTATTAAAAAATAAGAAATTTTTGAAAAATTTCTTATAAAAACAAGTAATTTTTGAAAAATTTCCTATAAAAATTAGAAAATTTTGAAAATTTTCTTATAATGATAAGAAACCTTTTAAAAAATTCCTATAAAAGTAGGAAATTTTTGAAAAATTTCCTACAAAAATAAGAAATTTTTGAATAATTGTCTATAAAAATAAGAAATTTTTGAAAAATTTCTTACAAAAATAGGAAATTTTTGAAAAGTTTCCTATAAAAATAAGAAATTTTTGAAAAATTTCCTATAAAAATAAGAAATTTAAGAATAAAAATTTTGAAATATTTCTTATAATAAAATAGAAATTTTTGAAAAATGTCCTTTAAAAATAGGAAATTTTTGAAAAATTTCCTATAAAATTAGGAAATTTTTGAAAACTTTTCTATCAAAATAGGAAATTTTTGAAAATTTTCCTATAAAAATAAGAAATTTTGGAAAATAAGAAAATCTATTAAAAAACAAGAAATTTTTGAAAAATTTCTTATAAAAAGAAGAAATTTTTGAAAAATTTCCTATAAAAATTAGAAAATTATAGTGATAAGAAACTTTTTAAAAAATTCCTATAAAAGTGGGAAATTTTTGAAAAATTTCCTACAAAAATAAGAAATTTTTGAAAAATTGTCTATAAAAATAAGAAATTTTTAAAAAATTTTTGAAAAATTTCATATAATAAAATGGAAATTTTTGAAAAATTTCCTATAATAGAATGGAGATTTTTGAAAAATGTCCTATAAAAATAGGAAATTTTTGAAAAATGTCCTATAAAAATAGGAAATTTTTGAAAAATGTTCTATAAAAATAGGAAATTTTTGAAAAATTTCCTATAAAAATAGGAAATTTTTAAAAACTTTTCTATAAAAAGATGAAATTTTTAAAAAATTTCCTTTAAAAAAATAAGAAGTTTTTGAAAAATTTCCTATAAAAATAGGAAATTTTTAAAAACTTTTCTATAAAAAGATGAAATTTTTAAAAAATTTCCTTTAAAAAAATAAGTTTTTGAAAAATTTCCTATAAAAAAATAATACATTTTTTTAAAAATTTTCTTTTAAAATAAGGAGGAAAAGCGTATAAAAATCTTCTTCAACTAAACCAATTCAAAATCTATTATCCACAACAAATCATGAAATATTTTTTGACATGTAGCCAAATTTCACTTATTTAATTTAACATCGATTCTAAAATTTTTTATCGGTTTATAAACCAATAAAAACTATTAACCGTTTTTAATTGCTAGAGATTAAAAAATAATTACTAATTGATAAGATATCGATCAACAATTAATAATATTATCTGAAACTCATTCAGTATTTACTAAAATTTAATTCGATGTTTTAGTTAATTTGTATCGGCATTAAAGTAAAGATATAAGAACATTTACAAAATGTCTTGGTTTTCAATAACCCGAGCGTTGTTGATAGCAAGCTTCTTAGTTGGGGTAATATCTGGTCAAAATTATGAGGGGTAATTATTACATTTGTTTGGAAATTGTATAAAAAATGATTTAATTACAAATGTTTTTACTTTAAATATTCTAAATAGTTACAAATTCTATCAATTAACACCAAAAGGAGAAAATGATTTCAAAATTTTGGAAAATTTAGCCCAGCAAGAAGAACGTTATGACTTCTTGAACTCGGAATCGGTTATCGTGGAGCCTAATAGCTTAAATAACTTTGAAAGAATACTAAAAAAGCATAATATTGCTTTTAAGCTGTTGGATGCAAATGTTGGCAAAACTCTAACACGTAATTTTGAAGTGAACCGTTTAATGAAAACGTTGAAACCCTACAAAGGCCACGGGCGTCTCAGCACCGAACGCTACTACAGTCAGGGTGAAATTAATGCCTATCTGGAATATTTGGCTCACACCTATCCCCAAAGAGTTAATGTAAAGACAGTGGGCTATACCTTTGAGGGACGTCCCTTAAAAACCATTACAATAACCAATGGCCAGGGAAGTTATGACAAAAATGTTATTCTTGTCGATGGAGGTTTTCATGCCCGTGAATGGATTTCCCCGGCATCAGCCATCTATGCCATCGAACAGCTGGTGGAGAACTATGAGGAAAATAAGGAACTTTTAGAAACCTATAATTGGGTCATTTTGCCGGTGGTCAATGCTGATGGTTATGAGTATTCCCAATTATCGGCTGAGACGCGTATGTGGCGTAAAACTCGTAAACCCTTGTATCACGAGGGCGCTATATGTTATGGTACCGATCCTAATCGTAATTTTGATTTTCATTGGAATGAGGAGGGTTCCTCATCGAATCCTTGTTCGAATACTTTTGCTGGGCCTAAGGCATTTTCCGAACCCGAAGCCTTGGTGGTGAGGGATTTAATGCATACTTTCAGTGAAAAGGGACAAATGTATTTGACTCTACATTCGCAGGGTAAATTGTTGTTGTATCCTTGGGGTTGGACCGAGTGAGTAGTTTTTCTTTGGCATAGACTAGTTGTTGAACCAATCATAGTCCCAGTCCTACTTTAAGAAAAATTTGTAGACAAAGTCTGTCAAAGTCTTATTTAATTTTACTAATTAATTTTCAGTGCTCTACCCGATACTTGGGAAGATTTACACGAAGTTGCTATGGCAGGTGCCGAGGCTATATATCAGGCAACCGGTACCAATTATACCGTTGGTTCTTCAACCAATGTTCTCTATGTAGCTGCTGGTGCCAGTGATGATTATGCTTTTAATGCCGGATTCCCCATTTCTTTTACCATGGAATTACCAGGTGCTGGTTCTACCGGTCATGACCCTCCAGTAGAAATGATCGATGAATTGGTTAAAGAAACATGGGTTGGCATTAAAGCTATGGGTCTTAAAGTAATTGAAAAATATCCGACAGTTTAAAATAACATAAGAAATAAACATTTGAAGTAGTCTTTAATTATTTACTTATTTAAAATGATTAAAATTAACTTTTCAATTAATTAATGAACGTACAAGAATGGAAAGTATTTGCTCAAATATTTGTTTAATGATTTGCAGGGAAAACAATTACAACAAAACCTTTTGTTTTAAAAGCACTTGTAAGTCATACCTTCGATACAATACGACACTTATATCTACTTGAGTCTTTAAATGGAAAGTATTTATTCTAACTTTTGAATGGGTTTAATTACATTGTAGGTATCTTTACCTGCTGTTTTGCTTTGATAAGCTTTAGAACTCGTAGGCATTGGCTAAAGTGTGTCAACTGTGGCCAGATTACTCAAGTGTTCGATTAAGTATTTGGTTTAAATATTTAGTTTAATTTATTTTAACTTTTCAAATTGTTGACTTTGGTTTTGTGGCGATAACTTGTACGACTTTATGCTGTTGTTGGAGATTTTATGAAATTAACTGAACAATGAGCACCACCCGTTGTTTAAGTTTATTTTGCTAATTTAAAGTTGAAGTTATAGGAATTTAAAGAACAATTAAGATACAATATTTGTATATATATATATGTAATAGCTTTGGTAAATTTTAAAAACTTGTATATATATACATATATAAGGTAAGTCCTATTTAAAGTTACATAGACATATTAGTATCAGGATATGTGACGACCTCTGGTGAGGTGAAGAAGATAAAAATGCGTCAGTTTTTTATATCGGGTGGTTAAATTTCAAGGGCCGATGTTGATTTTGAATAAAACACAAACTATTTAGGAAATTATTGTAATTTTATTTTATTATGATATATTGGTATTACTCAATTATGTATGGAACAAAATATCGGCCAAATGGGCGCCGCGAACACGGCGGCACACCTCCATCCGATGGTCCAAATTTTCGATGACCCTGAGGCATAATGAAGGTTCTATGCCGTTAATGTGCCGAATTATCTCATCCTTTAGCTCTTGAATTGTTGCTGTCTTATCGACATACACCTTTTCTTTCAAATAACCTCAAAGAAAAAAGTCCAACGGTGTCAAATCACATGATCTTGGCGGCCAATTGACATCGCCATTACGTGAGATAACACGGCCATTGAATTTGTTGAGCAAAAGAGCCATTGTTTCGTTAGCTGTTTGGCAAGTGGCACCGTCCTGCTGAAACCACATATCGTCCACATACATATCTTCCAATTCGGGCCATAAAATGTTCGTTATCATCTCACGATAGCGAACACCTTTCACAGTAACTGCCTGACCGGCCTTGTTTTGGAAAAAATACAGCCCGATTATGCCGCCAGCCCATAAACCGCACCAAACAGTCACTCTTTGTGGGTGCATTGGTTTTTGACGAATCCACTGAGTTGAAAATGTGCCTCATCACTGAAGATGATTTTCTTTGAAAATTGATCATCCACAGTTGCCATTTCTTGCCACCATTCTGCCCATTCACGACGTTTGGAATGGTCAAGAGGCTTTAGTTCTTGAGCCAATTGCACCTTGTAAGCGTGTAAATGCAAGTCTTTATGCATAATGTTCATCAACGACGAGCGTGAGTGGTGCAATTGTTGGGCACGACGACGAGTTGAGATGGATGGCTCTTCAGCCACACTATCGCGAACAACAGCAATATTTTCTGCAGTACGAGCTGTACGAGCATGTACTAGTGTTCTCATATCTTCTACAGACCGGACGGTTTGCTCGAATTTTTCCACGATTTTTGCGATTGTAAGTCGATCAAATTGACCAAAAAAATCACCAAGTGCACGATATGCATTTTGATTTGAACGCCCATTTTCATAATAAGTCTGGATCACTTTAATACGTTGTTGGATTGTGTATATCTCCATGGTTCAAATTGAATAAGTCTGAAATAGAGAAATGTCAAATAAAATTCGAAAAAAAAATTTGGCGTTTAGGTGTGGTTCACATTCAACATCGGCCCTTACAATTTAACCACCCTTTATTTATTATGTACCAAAATTGGCTTTTGGTCTGTGGGCAACAAGGCCAAGGCAAAGTTTGACCATGGTCCCACCTTCACAAAAATGATCTGTGCCACATTTAATGAAATTATCTTAAGAATTGCGACCCGTACTTTGATTACATGGTTTACATGGAGGTCCAACCGTCCAGCCAGACGGACGAACGAACGGACTGACATCGCTAAATCGACTCAGAAAGTGATTCTAAGCCTATTGGTATACTAAAAGGTGGGTCTAAGACAAATATTTCTATGCGTTACATACATCAGCACAAACTTATAATACCCTTTCCACCCATGTAGGTGTAGGGTATAATAATGGAATATTAAAGAAAACTAATTATTCTTCCATTTGTAATATTTGTTGAACAAAATTTTCGAAAAATTAGAAAATTAGAAAAAGTTTTGAAACCGACCTGAGAAAAATGTACCATTTTCCAACACGGAAAAAACTAAGTAAATTCGATTATATTTAAGTAAAACTGAACTATTCAATACTAACGAATCATTAACTGATAAATTATTTCTATTTCTTAAATTTCTTTATTTACAACATACAATTTTTGGTGCATATCATTAGGCGCATTTTCAAGGACATGAATTTTCAGGGGAAAAATGGAATAACTCTAAAACTACTTTATGGATTTTTGTTTTTGACTATGTCGAATAAAGCTGTGTTAGTTTTTATTTATATGCCATTATTTTTTCTTGTAAAAATTGTTTATTTTTGGCTGAAATTTCTCAAAAATACCATACAAATGGGTTCAAAAGCTTTGGACTCGATGCGCGCCCTTAGAACGTTGTCCGATTTGGTTTAAATTTTCAGAACTAAACTTTAAGACCTATTGTTACAATATTCCGTTGAAAAAGTTATAAAATTCGAAAAAACATTTTCTTTCATACAAAAAATTGTCACCCTAATGAATAGTTTGTTATGCCTCTATAGAAGGAGGGATTTGGTTTGTCGCGTTAAGTAGATCTTATGCGATTCGGTCACTATATATTAAAGATTTTCCGGAAGCATTTGTTTGCAAAGGTTTGTGGGTATTTATCGATGGCATTTGTGCGTTTCCAAGTTTCGCAACCGTTTTACAAGATGAACTTGACATTCGGATTTTAAATTCGTAACTTAGCGGTAGTTGATATTTGCTGAGATTTCATTAATGTATGACGACGGGCTTGAGCCATGGCCTCCAGGCATAATATTTGTCTTGGAAATATTGATTTCCAGCCCAGCTGCCCGAGATTCAACAGGTTTCTTGAAGGTGACCTGAGCTTTGGTTTAGAAGACAAATGTATGTCTAAACATATTATAAGTCCTCGAGGTTTTTAAGGGTACCGTATCTACAGAGCCGTGCTAATCATGTTGTAGATTACAAGGATAGAAAGTATAGGTGACAATGGATTGGGTCCATCACAATTTACCTTTGTGATGGACCCAATCCATGTATATTGCCCATGTACATTGCTCGAATAAAGTTCAGAATTTTCGTTGGCGTATTACGATTTTCTAAAACTTTCCAAAGATGGTTCCTTTTGACTCTTGAAGGCCTTCAAAAAGTCGATAAACGCTACTTAAATGGGTGGTGCGGAATTCATTACATTGCTCCAGTACTATTCCAACTGCATAGATTAGGCCAACACAAGATCAATTTTTTTAAACCCAAACTGATTTTTGCGGACCAAAGCCGTTGTACGAAACAGTCAGCCGAATCCGATGTGCCAAAACAGTCAGCCGAAGCCGCTGTGCCAAAACAGTCAACCGATGTCACATCGAAACAGTCAGCCGAAGCCACTGTGCCAAAATAGTCAACCGAAGTTGTAGTGCCAAAACAGTGAGCAGAGGGCGCTATGCCAAAACAGTCAATCGAAGTTGCGCCGAAACAGCCAACCGAAGCTGCTGTGACAAAACAGTCAGCCGAAGCCGTTAAAACAGTCAGTCAAAGCCGCTGTGCCAGAACAGTCAGCCGAAGCAGCTGTCTCGTTTGAACAGCTTCTCATGCAAAAACTTAAACAATATATTTGTGCATCCCATACATAGAATAAATATGAATATATTAGTAATAAGTAATGAAAAGGGGTATTTATGTTACTGCATATAGTAGGGGTATTCGTGCAAGACTGCAAAACATTGATAAGTTGGAGTTTAGGAGGAGTTTATAATAAATATGTAGTTTTATTAAACTTCGTCATAATGGTCCATCAAAAGCGTCAAATATTCACTAACAGATTCCTCCGAAATTCTACCTCTCAATTAAGATGCACACGGTAAAATCGAGTAAATAAAAATGGGGTAATATCTACTTTTCCAATTCTCAAATTTAACAAAAATTAATTTGAATTCAAAAAATACTGAAGGCTGAATCGATCGATTTAGTGAGCAATAAAAGAGCAAAGCCTAAAAACGACGAGAGGGGGGGTGATGGTAGTCTCATCCAACCTAACACAAAACCGTTTTCACTCAACTCGTAGGTCATATAGCGACCATGCTATTAAATATTCGTATCATGTGAATGTAGGGGATTTTGAAATGATCTTTTCAATTCCTTAAGAGGAGCTCGGAAGCGAACGATAAAATAAGATTAAAATTTCGACTTCAATTAAATAATCTCAATTTATTTTTCGTCTATAATCGGAAATATTAATACTTAGCAATAACTTTCTCAGCCATAGCCTTAATACCAATCCAGGTTTCCGAAACAAAAGGTTCGATTTGTGCAGGCTTGGGATCGAAACCACTGCCGCCAGCAGGCAATTCCATAGTAATGGAAATAGGAATTTTGGCAACAGCCAAAGCATAATCATCACTACCGCCAGCAGCGGCATACAAAACATTTGTCGAGGAACCCACAGTGTATTTAGTGCCAGTAGCAGACTTAATGGCATTAGCACCAGCTTGGGCAACAGCATCGATGTCTTTCCAGGTGGAGGGGAGAGATCTAAATTTAAAGAAGAATTAAGGAATTTTGAATTAAGTTATTTTAGATATTTTAGTAGGACTTAGGAGACTTACGAAGTGTAACCCCAGGGATACAGCAAGTAATTGCCATAGGAATGCAAGGTCAAGTACATCTTGGCACGACCGTTAAAGGAACGCATTAAGTCACGCAACAATTGAGTCTCATTCTCGGAGAAAGCTTTGGTACCCTTGAAAGTATCCGAACAGGAAAGGCTAGAGGCTCCAACTTCACCCCAATGGAAATCGAAATTACGATTACCATCAGTACCAATACACGAGCCCGAGGGTTTACGGGTCTTACGCCACATACGAGTATTGGTATGGGTGTATTCATAACCATCAGGATTTACCACCGGCATAATAACCCAATCATAGTCCTTCAACAATTTACTATTTTCTGCAAACTTCTCGACCAATTGATGAATAACATACAAAGCCCCGGCTGGAGCAATCCATTCACGAGCATGAATACCAGCATCCAAGAGGATAACTTTTTTGTTGCTACGACCATCGCCATTGGTAACGGTAATAATATTCAAATCCCGCTTTTCATAGGTTTTTCCAAGACTTTTCACAATAACACGACTGGGATAACGTTTGGCCAAATCATGCAAATACGAAGTGATGGCATCATAACGCAGGAAGCTTGAAAAGCTTATGCGAGGGGAAGAACGAAAAACAGAGCGCAAAAAACTATTTTCCGAACGTTCTAATTCCACAGATTCTTGCACATTTTCATTGATGACCGAAAAATCTAAAGAGAACTTGTTTAAGGTATTTTCAAATTCCACTTGATCTTCAGGTTGGATCATGACTCTAGCAGGTTCACCCATTATTTTGGGCAAAGCAAAGAAGTCATAGGCCTCGTTTTTCGATAAACGAAATAGTACTTCCTTTTCGAAATCATTCTTGGCATTGATGTCATAGATTTTGAAGCTAGACAGGAAAATTCAAATTAGCTATTTTGTTTCGAATCCAAGAGACCCCGAACTTACCCCTCATACGAATCGGCTGCAGCTAAAGCTATGCTGCTGAGCAGCAAGCTTACAGCAATTTTGAGAAACATTTTTGCTATTTTTTCTTTAATTGTACACAAGTTTTTCCTTTGACTGCCTCCAGTCTTATAATTTGATTTTTTCCATTTTGAGCTTTTTATATAAAGTGCTATTTTTTTCAAGCGTTTAACAAACTCTTATCTATTGTTAAAACATTATTTCCATTTTTTTTACTTTTTCCAACATAAATCACCGTTCTAGTATCTCTCTAAGTACGTTCCGATTTAGCATTATTTTCTTTGTTTATAGACCTTTTTTTTGCTAAATAATCTCTATTGGACACTCGGAATTCCGAAAAAATTTATTGCAAGTTTTAAGAAAACTTAAAGTGTATATTTTTGGAATCAATATCGCATAAGATTTACTATTGAAGTTATTTAGTATAGAGTAGGTGATGACACTGTGCTTGTTCAAAGTAGCGAAGAAGGTTACTTTAAACTAAAAACATGGGTATATTTATATATGGTAGGGTAGGACCAATTATAAAAGCTCCAAGGGAATTTTTTCCCTTAACAATCAATTATTCCCCTTCAAAAATACCTATATCTTAATTTTATTTCTCAAGGAATAAGAAAAGTGTGAGGAAAAAATCAGTATCAAAAATACCTAATACCCATGTCTCTTCAGTTATCTTTGACTTCCAGTGGAGCATAGGGCCTCAACCATCCTTCTATATCGAACTCTGTTGCAAGGTGTTAGGCATACGTCATTCCATGAATAGTTTGCTGCTTGCAACTTGGCATCAATGAACCTTCTCCACTTTCTAGCAGGTGTCATTAGGACTCCAACGATGCTCTGTCGAGCAATGTAAGTATTCGGCCTTTTAAGCATGTGGCCTATCCACCACCATTTTCGTTGACAGACTTCTATAGAAGGTTTGTCATGTTTAGTAGATCCTTGTTTCTTATGCGATTCGACCACCATTTAATAAGGATTTGCCCTAAGCATTTGTTTGCTTCCAAGTTTGGCATTTGTGCGTTTCCAAGTTTCGCAATCGTAATACAAGATGGGCTTGACATTCCAGTTGTATATTCGTAACTTAGTTGTTACTGATATTTGCTGAGATTTCCAAATATCTCAGAGATTCCGAATGCAGATTTTGCCTTATTAATACGAGATTCCACAGAGGTATGTCAATGGAAATAGCGGTGGATAGGCCACACACTTCGAAGGCCAAATACCAACATTGATCGACAAGCAAGGATAACAGAAGAACACGAGATTCAATATCCTCTTTGGTTTTCAGCCCAGCTGCCCGAGATTCGAATGCGATAGCTTTAGTGCTTTCTTGAAGGTGACCTGAGCTTTGGCCTAGAAGACATACGTCATCAGCGTATTCCAAGTCCTCGAGTTGCTTAAAGGGTGTCCATTAGATACCTTGTCTACCATTCAGAGCCATGCATACTATGTTGTCGTTGACGAGGATAAAAGGTATAGGTGACAAGATATATCCTTGTCTTACTCCAGTAGTAACTTCGAACGGATTAGACAATTTACCTTTGTGTATTAGCCTACATTTCAAATCCACTTACATGGCCCGATTTAAGTACATAACTTTCGTTAGCATGTTACGATTTTCTGAAATTGTCCATAGATAGCTCCTATTGTCACTGTCGAAGGTCTTCAAAAAGTCGATAAACGCTAGATAAATGGGGGTGCTGCATTCATTACATTGCTCTAATACTTTTCTTATTGTGTTGAGTATAAGTTCAATCGCGATCGAATGTCCGTCGCCGACTAATTTCGTGAAGGTTGTCCAAAACTACTTGATGTGCCACAGAACATTGATGCAATGCGTGAACTGCTAATGTAAGAACGTATTGTGACATACATACATTTAGTATATACGAATTGGGTTCCCGTTGGCTTTTTCATAATTTATCAATCGCTCAAAATAAAAATAGGGCTTTCGTCAAGTGGTACACGGACCAACAAATTCGAAAGGGGTGTAGCAAAAGACATTCATCAAATCCTGACTTTTGAGGAATCATGGATGTATGCTTATGAGCGAGAAAAAAAATATAGCAATCGGCCGTGTGGGTATTTCAAGATGAGCTTAATCCCTCAAAAGTTATCAAGAAAAAAGCTCAAGTCGTCTACTTATTCGGACCAATGTCATGCCGGAAATTTTTGTAAAGCTAACCCCAGAAGACTATTCACCATTCATCAGGACAATGCAATCTAGCACATATCTTGTCAAATAAGTGAATTTTTAAAAAGTCTTTAGGTTAGACTAAGTCAGCGTCACTTGGGTTCTAAAGTGCTCCTTTATGTGTTTTGGATAGATTAGAAAAGACAATTTCTAAACTACCAATGATATAGACTTAATTGAGCCAATCAGTAGCTTTAACAAATGCATCTCGATAGGTCAGTTAAATTAAGCAGAAAAGATGATTCCAGATGAAGAGCCCTTAGATTTGCTATGGCGATGTAGTGACAAAGGTGGTAAGTGACTATCTCTGTCTCATCGATGTTATGACAACTACGACAGTAGTCGTTACTCTGAAAATTAAGAGTTCTGGTATGTACCCCAAACAAGTAAGAGTGGTATATTCGGCTTTGCCGAATCTTGGATACCCTTCACCAATGGTGTTGCAAAAGTACTTAATGTAATTCCTAGCAAAATTTGGTTATACTAGTATTATATGCAAAGAGTCTTTAAAATTAAGAGTCGGAAAAAGAAAAGCTTTTCGGTGGCGTCATCATCTGGAATAGTTATGCACCCAAAGGTTAGGTTGGGCAGGTGGCTGATGTCTAGGGAAGCTTCACTTGGGTTCTAAAGTGGTCCCTTTGTGAAAGATAATGATTACTAGACTACAAGTAGAGAATGCATATTTAAGCCAGCCAGTAGCTTCGAAATAAAATAGACACATATTTTACGAACATTTAATAAAGTTCGATAGACCAGATAAACCATGCAGAAAAGATGCTTCAAAATGTAGATGCCCTTACATTTGCAATAGCACATCGATTTGATGAAGTTTAAGTATTCTGGCATGCAACCCAAAAACACAGTGCCCAGTGAGGGTTGTGCACTTTAATTCGTACGAATTATCCCACCAGTAAAAGTTCTTGATTAGTTATGTAAAACTCTGAAGTTAGCGGACTGATTTAGGTCAAAGCATTAACAATGATAAGCCTTAAAATTATAGGGTATACACTCTTAGTTTTAGATACATACGTGAAATATATAGCTTTTGAATGGATGGATATCAGCTTTGTCGGAAAAGTTATTAAAGATTTACTTATTTATCTGAAGTTAGTTAATTAATTAAAATGAACACTTCATCAATAATATTTGGGATGTATTGTTCTTTCGATCTGTCCGATGGATGTTTGGAAAGTTTTGCTCTAGTTCCTTGTGCAATTTTAATGTGATTTAATTTATCAGCATTAAATCGATTCCCGGTCGGGGTTATATGGGAGATTTCATTAAATGTGAATAGAGCTCGCCCATTTTCAATATCGAACTTTTCAAGAGATCAGAAATACTCAAATGTTGTCCCTCTATAAAAGTTTATTTTAGGCGTTATTGCCCTGAATATCAATATTGTACAACGTCTTTATACTAAATGTCATCATCGTATCTTAGGCGAAGTTATACGGGATCAATTGTCAAACGTGAACGGATTTCTCCCAATTGCAATTAAAAAATTTAAATTTTCGTTGATATGTGAGATACTTACATACATATGTAGGTTTTGAACGGATATCATGTAGTTAGCTGCATTTTTGTACTTCCTAGGAAGATTACCTATAACTTGATATATAATACATTCTCAAATGTTATCATAATGTTCAAAAGTCAGACACAAAATTAAGATTAATGCAGAGTGTCTGTTTGCTAAAATCAGATTTGTGGAGCTCCTGGATTTTACACAAAATTTTAGGATATTGTGCCACCCTGAATTTTATCATTGTCGATCAAAACACCATCGCTTAAACGCTAAATTATATCTACCACAAATTACCGAATGCATCAGGATTTAGGTAATCCCCTGCGAAGGACGCTATTAAATTTCATCAAAATAAACACCTGAGATATCGACAAAACAGGAGCACCAAAAACTTGACTACAACAGAAAAAATTACAGACGGACGGACAAACAAACAGACGGACGGAGGTCGCGAAATCGATTCTCCTGCCGATTCTGAGTTGATCGGTACAATTTGAATGGTATTCGTAATCAGATTTGTGGAGTATAGATTTTAGAAAATCCTCACACAAAGAACGATGTCAAATTTCATCACAATCGGTCCATAAACACCTGAGATATCGCTGAAACAATACTTACAAAATGTAAACAAAATTTCTTAGACACGTACTTTGGGCAATTTGCTGTACATCAAATGTAGTGTTATTGCGATATCTCAATTGTTTATGGACCGCTTTTGATAAAATTTAATAACGTGCTTGATATAAAATTTATGTAGGTCCGTGCTAAAGGAGGATGGTTTTTCCTATTTCTGCATTTCATTTTTTCAACAAACATTCTCTAATGCGAACTTTGGGCAATTGGCAATACATCAAATTCAGTGTTTTGGCGATATCTCAGTTGTTTATGGACCGATTTTGATAAAAGAGTGCTTTGGGAAACTATTTCCTACCAGGAGTATCTTTTTTTTCTTGTTATTTAAAAGTGTGTTTCAATCAAAAATTTTAAAATTTTCGTCTAATTTTTGGTTTTTTTTCGATATTTTCGGTGTTTATAAACCGATTTTAATGAAATTTAATAGCGTTCATTGCGGGAGAATTTCTTAAAATCTGATATATAATTTATGTAAGTCCATCGTCCAGGGGCTTCAGAAACTTGATTTCAACAGACAGACAGACGGACAGACAGACAGACAGACAGACAGACAGACAGACAGACAGACAGACGGACATCGCTTAATCGATTCTCCTCCCGATTCTGATTCTTTTTATGGGGTCCACGATCACTAATAAAAAAATTACAAACGGAATCATAAACTTATAATACCCTTTCACCTATTGGTGAAGGGTATAAAAATACAGAGCCCTGTGAGGGTAAAGATAAGGTTGCAAAGTCGGTGGCGAGATGGAGATGCCAAGATTGTTATCGCAAATGAGTCATGTTTGCTTTGAAACTGAAAAAGTGGTTTCAGTGGAATAAGTGTTCTGTTTTAAGATTGCCTTATTAGCGACTTATTAGCAGACCACCAGCGGCAAATAGATGAATTGGTTAACATCTTCCAGACTAAAGAGAGCACCAGATTTGGAAAGTTTATCCGCAGTAAAGTTGCCAGCTATGCTGGCAACTTTCCGGATACCCAGAAGATTTAAATATTAAAATGTCTTGCCATTTCATTGAGAGATGTCACTTGATAGGGACCTTGTGGCGGCCTGACAGTCGATACAAAACCGAATATCTCTGTCGGGGAATGCTACAGAGATCAGGGAGCATAAAACAGATTTCCTTTCCCAACAAAGAAAGGGGAAACCCCCTCAACTTAAATCCGTCCGTGCATACTTTCAGAAAACCATCATTGGAGGAAATATAATTTCGAGAGATAATCAGAGTTAAGAATTTGTTAAAGGGGAGTGTTTATATTACGTAACGCTCTTAGGGGGGGAAGGGGGATATGACTTTTGTGGATAGAAACTTTTATGTGGCTAGAGCCATGCTAACAGGTTTTAAGAGACATATCTATGTTTAATTTTTATATCATTTCAACATTACTTAAGTCATCGTGGCCCGAATTGGTAGCTCCTCTGTCGTAGGAACAAATTTAAACTTTCAAACACAGTGTAATATTGTACATACCTAGACAAACTTGTTTGATTTATAATGCTCGACTTTGAAAGCTCATAAATTCTTTACTGTTAGAAAAAAGCTTCTTGACGTTTTATTTCTCAAAACTTAAGGTTCGTTATATCTATTTAAGAGCCAATAACTATCTATTTCAGAAAATAGAATCTTATCAGTATCTAAATGGGGCACAGTAGGGCAGAATTGATTTTTTTTTTATGAATTAGTCTATAGCAATAAAGTAAAAGAAATTTTAAATTTGTATATGTTTATAGGAGAAGTGTATAGCAATATAATTTCATGGTTTAGTAAAATTTCTAAAATTTGTAATTAACATATTTGTTGGGTTTAAAAAGGTCAAAGGGGTCTTAGTTCATTTCCAAGAAGGAATAAATGACAGTTATACTCTGTTTTGGTTGACTTTTATATATACTTTTTTATATACTCTGTTTTGGTTGACTTTTTTCCAACTACAAAACAAATCTGTAATAATAAAAAGAACATCAAGTTTATTTTAAAATAGAACGGGTGCCTTGGAAGTTTAAATATTAAATTTATTGATGTGATATTTAAATTCTTTATCAAAAGATTATACTAAGTATGTTGCACTTATACATATATATCACAGAGTCTAGCACAATTATTTACTATCGAAATAACTAAATACAATTTACTAATAAAGCCAAAATATTAATAACGTACGTCATTTTAAGTTTAAAAAATTATAAAATATCGTCCTAACATTAATGTAATCAGTGTCATAAATCGATCGATAGGTTATTATAACAGTAGTCGCGAGCGTGATACAATTTATAAATACTCTAGAAGAAAGTTAAAATTAAAATTAGTTCGCCATAAATTTTGCAGCTATTGGCTGATAAAATCATATTTTTTTCAAAAATACGATTTGAATTCCACATATCGCAAGGGTTGCCTTTTATGTTTGTAGATTTAAGAAAACAAAAATGTCAATACACATACTTATACGAACTAACTTTCGAAGCACTTTTTCGATTTCTATAGGAATTAACCGCTTCAAAAAATCTCTAAAAACATTGATCTCGCAGTTAATTAATTAAAAAAGAATGAGGTGCATATTGAGATTGTCATTTCGTTTCTAGCTTCCTTAATATTAGCTCAAAAACCAAAATTGATGTATATTCTGAATCCTTAGTGGGCATAGCTGTCATAGTTTATAATTTAATAGCTTTTAACTGTCGTTTGTGGCATTCTAGTGGTTTTAATATGAAACGATTTCTACAAAGTTTGATATACTGACTTGGGTGTTTACCCGAGTAATGAAATCGATTAATCTCTCCTAACATTTGGTTATAGTTCTCATATATATAACATCCCCTTTTTATACCCACCATCAAAAAGAATGGGGGGTATATTGAGATTGTCATTCCGTTTGTAATTTCCTTAATATATATGATATAATGATATATATTCTGAATCCTTATGAAATTCTAAGACTATTGAGCGTCTGTCTGTCCGTCTGTCTGTTGAAATGACCATAACGCCCAAACTAAAGGAGCTAGCTCACTGAAACTTAGTAAAAATATTCTTCATCTCTGAGGTATTAAAATTGGGCAACATCGGTTAACATTTGACCATAGCTTCCGTATAACCTCGCCTACGCTAATCGCTTATTTGCTAATAAATAACAAACTATAATAAAGAGTGTTCTAAAAAAAATATGCATTTACTATTTTAGACAAAATTTATCCATAGTGCAAGAAATAATTTATTTTTTGATCAAGTTAGTTTCTATAGATATGTCAGATACTATTATCTTAGAAATTATTAATTTTCAATAGTTATTTCAAACAAAATGGACTGCGAAAAAAAAGTTCGTGAAAATATAATTAAAACTTTTCAAAAAAATCCGTCATGGACTTTTAAAAAATAGCTAAAAATTTGAAAGTTGACCCTCGAACGGTTTCTAATGCCATCAGACGGTATAAGGAAAACCTGAGCATTGAAAGAAAGCCTGGATCAGGGAGGAAAAAAGGTCCTACAGATATTGGTAAGGCAAAAGAAGTCGAGCGACTCTTTCGAAGAGCGCCTAACACTTCTTTAAGAAAAGCAGCTCGTACGGTGAAATGTTCTACGAATTTTGCACATAGAGTCAAAGCTTATGCTGGACTGAAGACATACAAAGTCCAAAAGGTTCCAGATCGCAATGCTATAAAGAACTTAGAAGCAAAAAAAACGAGCGAAAAAATTGAAGTCTGATTTTATAAAAAAATACACCTGTTGTATGATGGATGATGAAACATACGTACTGACAGACTTTTCTCAACTTCCTGGTCAAGATTTTTATGTTGCTGATAAACGGGGCAATGTTCGGCAAGAGTTTCGCACAAAAAAACAAACAAAATTCCCTAAGAAGTTTCTCGTGTGGCAAGCTATTTGCAGTTGTGGCAAAAGAAGTAAAGTATTTGTGGCATCTGGCACAATAAACACAGAAATTTATCTACAAAAACGGTTGTTACCCTTTTTAATAGAGCACAGAGTGACTACATTTTTTTGGCCCGATTTGGCATCATGCCATTATGGAAAAAGGCACTTGAGTGGTACTCAAAGAATAATGTAATTTTTGTACCAAATCCACCTAACTGTCCAGAACTTCGGCCTGTGGAAAGGTATTGGGCTCTGGTAAAAAAGGAATTGAAGAACACAGGAAAGATTTCCAAGAACATGTCCGATTTTAAGCGCAGGTGGAACACATGCTCCAAAAAGGTATCAGAAGCAACTGTAAAATGGGAGGGTTTCCGAAAAAAGTCGATAATTTTGCAAAACCCGAGTACTAAGTAAACATTTTAATGCTAAATGATTTTGTATAATATGTCATTATATTTGCGTATTTCGTAGAGTTTTTATATTAAAAGGTTTTATTTCTATTTAAGAAAATCCAACTACAAATTTTATTTAGAGCACTCTTTAGCTATGATGATAAAATTTGGTATTTAGAAGTTTTGCATTAGCCATAGGCATAAATTTCATCAAAATCGGTTCACATTTAGTCATAGCTCCCATACAAAAAACTTACGGAAATACCCAAAATTTCACCTAAAATACACTTAAATGCCAATAAATCTAAAACTATAACATATAGTACCTGGTTGACCGAGCCTTGCTCGGAGCTTTATGATAAGCATTTTGAGGCAAATTTTAAAGTTTTTATATATTTTATTTTATAAAGTTAATTTTGAATTATTTTATTTATTTTGTCCGACCAACACATAGTTTGCATAGTTTACAGTTTAACTCATTTTAATAATTTTGGAAATTGGTCATACCAACAGAAACCTCCGTCGACTCATGCGCAACAACTTTGATAAAGATTATAGTCTGATCAAATGCACAGTTTATGATTTATTTCATTTTAAGTAGTTTTCAGTGGCGCCACCTGAAGTTGTTCATACCAACTAAGAAACCTTCGTTTGCTTATGCGTAACAACTTTGCTTATGATTATAACATGATCAAATGCACAGTTTACGATTTAATTCACTTTGAGTAATTTTCTGTGGCGCCACCTATCGGACGTTGCTCATTCCAATTCATAAACCTTCGTCGGCTTATCCGCAACAACTTTGCTGAAGATTATAGCATGATTAAATGTACAGCTTACGATTAAATTGACTTTGAGTAAATTTCAGTAGCGCCACCTGTCGAAATTTCTTCATACCAACTAAGAAACCTTCGTCGGCTCATGTGCAACAACTTTGCTAAAGATTGTAGCATGATTAAATGTACAGCTTACGATTAAATTGACTTTGAGTAAGTTTTAGTAGCGCCACCTATCGGAAATTATTCATACCAACTAAAAAGCCTTCGTCGGCTCATGCGCTACAACTTTGCTAAAGATCATAGTATGATCAAATGTACAGTTTACGATTTAATTAATTTTTAGTAATTTTCAGTGGCGCCATCTGTCGCCATCTTATTAACTTAATTTATTTTTAATTTTTTTTTACCCCCTATCGGACATAGTTTCAAAAAAGTACCAAACACATGTCCGCTTATTTTCTATACTTATTACTTTAGGAGATATAGCGTTTTCAATTTTTCCCCTTTTTACCCATTTTTTTCCCTCTTAGAGGCAAAGGTTCCAAAAGTCCCTTCTTCTTCGACCTATACATGCAGCCAATTTTATTTTGTTTACATTCGACGGTGGCTATAGGCTTACCGCCGATTGAGGATACTGTTTTAATTAATAGTTTTTTTTAATATAATTTAATAATTACAAAAAATGATGTTGCATTCACCAGGGATCGAACCCAGGCTGATTATGATATTTTGTTCTTAGTAGTCGATCTGCTAATCAACTAAGTCACAGCACCCACAGTTTTTTTTTTAAATATGGACACAATTTGGACAAAAAGCTTATAATTTTTTTAACATTTTAGTTGTGAAAACTAATTAAATTAATTAACAAATTACTTTGAGCTTTCGTCTCCATCTGGACAATATCTTTAAGGTCTACAATAAAAATAAAATTAACAGACACTAAAACGCTTCAAAGCGCATTTTGCGATTAGTTCATATTCCGTAATACTTTAATATTTTTTGTTTTTCAAGTGTCTGTCTGTCTGTCTGTAATCTTTAATATCATTAATAAAATTATTTACCAGCCAACAACAACAATTTCTATTTGTCTTTACATTAATCACCCACTGACTACACGCGAAGTGGCTTCATTACAAAACAATGGTAATGCTGGAACAATGCTCGTAAAACATTTTTAGCTTTAGGCCTTAGCAAAAGATTATGGTCGAAAGCAAAAGAAAATTATATAAACGGATAAAATAAGTAGAATAAAGAAGAAAGTGAACTCTTACATCAGGACTTCATTTATGTTTATTGTATACTATTGTGGTATATAAACACAAGCCAGAACCCAGATACTTCTCCTTGTATAGTTCAGACCCAAAACAAAGTTGTGTTCACACTAACTGAAAAATTAAACAAAAAACAGAAGAAGCACAGTGGTTTGAAACCAAAAAAAGTGGTAATAAATCTGTATCCTTCAAACTGTAAATCTGATTACATCGTTATGTATGAGTGAGTTGTTAAGTAGGATCCAAGCTTTCTATATTTTGAATTTATAGTTACCCTGTGTTTACACAGGGTGAATCATTGGGCGTCAAAGTAGACCAACTCAGAAGTAAACAAGTAAGAAAGTGCTATAGTCGGTCAAGCCCAACCAAACGATACCCTTCACCACTAAGGTCAAAAGTGTTATTTTTTCTGTATAAAGACAAATATTTGTAAAATTTTGCCATCATACAAATATTTTCTCAAAACTTTTATTTTTAAGCTGCTTCCGACATTTAGACTTATATGAGACCTAGGGTCAAATGTTGACCGATTATATCGAAATTTGGCAAATTGATTACAGTTGTTACAAAAATTATGTATGTAAAAAATAAACTTAAAATTCCCATTATCTTCAGATTTACGAGCTTTTTAGTGTTTTTTGTCTCATTTAGTGCGTTTTTAAAGAAAAGTTTGTATGGGAGCTATGGTCAAATGTAGACCGATTTTAACGAAATTTGGTACAGTGATTTTAGTTGACATAAGCAGTATTTGATTTAAATTTCATGAAAAAATATTGATATTTGTGGCCAATATATCAATTCCTGGAAGAGGGACCTATGGGAGGTACCATAAATAATAGACCGATTTTGACGAATTTCAATAGCCATGGTCCCATTATCAAAAAAATTACCTGTGTCAAATTTCATTAAATTATCTTAAGAATTGCGACCTGTAGTTTGATTACAAAGTTTACATGGGGGTCCAGCCAGCCAGACGGACGGACTGACGGACATCGCTAAATCGACTCAGAAAGTGATTCTAAGTCTATTGGTATACTAAAAGGTGGGTCTAAGACAAATATTTCCATGCGTTACACACATCAGCACAAACTTATAATACCCTTTCCACCTACGTATTACGAACTGTTCTGCTAAAGAACGAATTTTCTCTGTAGTGTGTCATTCTGTCGACTGGCCAGTCTACTACGAAGGGATGAGCTCTAACAGAAAGACGTGTATTGCGTAAGAACGTTCGAGTATCGGGAACGAGTTCTCCGATTACGTTAGAGCACATTCCAAGGTAGAAACGATAGTACAGTGTGACGCAACCCACATTGTGACTGTGCTCCAGTGAATCAATAGAGTTGGATACCCTACTGTCATCGATGAACACTTCGCTCACTCCTGTACTCGGTCGAGAAGCTCCAAAATAGACTTCGAAGCACCGGCACATACATGAGAGTTGTATACCATTTTCGGTCGGATATAGGTCATGAAAGTATCTCCTACACTGTTTTAGAAAACCGAGGCACTTGAATGCTTCTTTCGACACTTGAAAAGTGTGGTTTGCCTAACGGACATCACATTGAAGTCTCATGCCAAAACATCAAGAGCATCTGATTTCTCAGTATTTACACCGCCTATTAATACAGATGAAGTAACATGATTTGCCTTGCGTTTATGCGTAAGCATACAACATTGAGTTTTCCGCGCATTAAAACCAACCTCTAAAAGGCTTGGTCTATGATTGAATGAATATGAATGGCACATGATAATATTATCAGCGAAAGTGTAGAAAGGATTGGAAGTTTGACGTAGAAGGTCATTTGTAAAGTTAAGAAATAGTGTAGGACAAAGAACAGAGCCTTGCGGTACCCCTGAATTAATCTTGAACTCATTTGATGAGATCCCGTCTATAACGACTAGTATAGTTCAATCTCTGAGGAAGCTCGATATAAATCGAGAAAAGTTATTACCGACACCAAAAGCAATAAGTTTTGATAGAAGTGCTCCGTGCCACACTCTATCAAATGCCTTGGAAATATCCAGAGACTCAAGTTTACTTTCGCCACAACGATGTATTGATTGACACCATTTTTTCGATAGGAAGACTAGCAGGTCTACCGTAGAGCGTCCCCTACGAAATCCATACTGGTGGTCGCTTAGTAGGTTGTTAGATTCCAGATAATTAACAAGATGGTGATTTACCATACTCTACATAACTTTGGAGAGTGCAGAGCAAATTGCTATTGGGCGGTAACTTTCAGGGTTGTTAGTCTCACCCTTTTAGGTGATTGGCGTAACATAAGCAGCTTTCCAACACCAATGAATATTTACCGGCATGGTACAAGGTGCTGAAGAGGTTAGCTAATAGACGCTCAAGCATCAAACAGCACTGCTTCAAGACCAGCGCTGGAATACCATCCGGCCCTGGAGACTTGTTTATGTTGAGATCCGCTAAAACCCGTTTTACAGCGCGGACGCGAAAGAATATCGTTGGCATAGTTGCAGATACTCTTTCGAGCTCGGGCAGAGGTTGAGTACTTTCCGGCAAGTGAGAATTACTTGCGAATAATTCAGCTAAAAGATTAGCTTTATCAACCGGGTCTCTGTGAATGTTTGACCATCCTTTAAAAGAGAAGAAATTGAACAACTTGAATTATTCTCAACTCGTTAAACGAACGACCAGAAACTCTTACTGTCCCGAGGAGAAGCAAGAATTTTAGTACGAAGACGTTGCTCGTACAAAGCCAATTGGCGTTGCGAATCAGTAACTGGATTTTGGTTATTACGACAGTTTCTGAAATCAACCTCTCGGGATCTGACTGCCTGTTAAAGTGCCTATAAAATTCGTTACTCTCAGCCCAACGATCTTTTTCGTATCGGGTGGTTAAATGTTGATTTTGAATAAAACACAAACTATTCAGGAAATTATTGTAATTTTATTTTATTATGATATATTGGTATTACTCAATTATGTATGGAACAAAATATCGGCCAAATGGGCGCCGTGACCACGGCGGCACACCTCCATCTGATTGTCCAAATTTTCGATGACCCTGAGGCATAATGGAGGTTCTATGCCGTTAATGTGCCGAATTATCTAATCTTTTAGCTCTTGAATTGTTGCTGGCTTATCGACGTACACCTTTTCTTTCAAATAACCCGAAAGAAAAAAGTCCAACGGCTTCAAATCACATGATCTTGACGGCCAATTGACATCGCCATTACGTGAGATAACCGGCCATTGAATTTGTTGAGCAAAAGAGCCATTGTTTCGTTAGCTGTGTGGCAAGTGGCACCGTCCTGCTGAAACCACATATCGTCCACATGCATATCTTACAATTCGGACCATAAAAAGTTCGTTATCATCTCACGATAGCGAACACCATTCACAGTAACTGCCTGACCGGTCTCATTTTGGAAAAAATACGTCCCGATGATGCCGTCAGCCCATAAACCGCACCAAACAGTCACTCCTTGTAGGTGCATTGGTTTTTCAACAATCACTCTTGGATTCTCATTCGCCCAAATGCGGCAATTCTGTTTAAATATTGACGAGTCCACTGAGGTGAAAATGTGCCTCATCACTGAAAATGATTTTCTTTGAAAATTGATCATCCACTGTTGCCGTTTCTTGCCACCATTTTGCCCATTCACGACGTTTGGAATGGTCAAGAGGCTTTAGTTCTTGAGCCACCTTGTAAGCGTGTAAATGCAAGTCTTTATCCATAATGTTCATCAACGACGAGCGTGAGAGGTGCAATTGTTGGGCACGACGACGAGTTGAGGTGGACGGCTCTTCAGCCACACTATCGCGAAGAGCAGCAATATTTTCTGCAGTACGAGCTGTACGAGCAAGCACTGGTGTTCTCACATATTTTACAGACCCGGTTTGCCCGAATTTTTCCACGATTTTTGCGATTGTACGCTCATTTGGACGATCAAATTGACCAAAAAAATCACGAAGTGCACGATATGCATTTTGATTTGAACGCCCATTTTCATAATAAGTCTGGATAACTTTAACACGTTGTTGGATTGTGTATCTCTCCATGGTTCAAATTGAGTAAGTCTGAAATAGAGAAATGTCAAATAAAATTCGGAAAAAAACTAGGCGTTTCGGTGTGGTTCACATTCAACATCGGCCCTTACAATTTAACCACCTTTTATAAGAAAGTTGAACGTTCGTGGCTGTTTGTGAAACGTTACGAAGTACGGAGAACCAAAAAGAGGCGGAATTGGTACAGTGATCGGAATTTCCAAGCGGCGCAAGAACCTTGACTTCATACTTGTCAGGGTATGAAGTCAAGAAAAGGTCAAGGGTGTTTTGTTGGTGCCCTTCAACACACAGAATATGTGTTGGTTCATTCACCAGTTGCGCCGGGTGATTTTGCACGGCGAATAGCTCAACATATTGGCCTTCAGAAGTCGTGTGGCTCGGAAGGCGAAGCCAAAAAGAATTGTGAACATTGAGGTCATCAGCAATTACGATTTCACTGTTCGGGCAACTCTCGAGGATCTTCGATATTGAGTCGGAAAGGGCATCGGAGATCGATAAAGCTGCGTCCCTTAACGCATTTGGGCTTTCGTAAAGAAACCCAAAGTGCAAAAGATGCGCCCTTATTATGAACTTAAACCATAGCCAAATCGGTTAAGAGAAAGTGTGTAAAAATGGGTTAGCACATATGAAACGGAATTACAGATCGATTTATTGAACTTATAGCTTAAACTTTTTTACAGGCGCTGCACTGATCTTAATAAAACCTAAACTCGATAAAATCAACAACAAAAGCTTTATTTGTTAAAAAGTTACAGAGTTTTGGTCAATTGAAAACGATTTTGAACCACTGGGTTAGCACATTAGAAACGGAATAACAGATCGAAAATTGAACTTTAAGCTTAAATTTTTTTACAATCGCTGTACAGATCTTAATAAAAACTCGGTAAAAGCTTAAGGTGTTATCTATTGATTAAAAAGAGAACTACTACAAAACTTTATTAGTTTTGGCCAAAGAAAAACGATTCTGAACCACCGTGCGACGACGATGATGGTGTTAAAATGAAAAATGAAAAAAGGATTTTAATTAAAATTCATCTTCAATTTTAATCAAATCATCCTTGAGGGTTGATGTAGAGAAAAGGGTGTTTTGTTAGGGCTTAGAGACTGGTGTTTTTGTTGTTGTTGGGTTAGTATGGATTCATTTCTAATTAAGTGCGAAAATCGTTAAGTGTAAAATCAAATCGGATCTAATTGAAATGAAACCACTACCAATACTCCTTCCTACTCTATGCTCCTGTTTTACTTAAAACAGTTGACTTTACACCACAAGGACTCTAAGGAATGCCAATGACTACTTACTTTTTGGTTTCAGAGTAAAAATTTAGGTCGTTTTGTATTGGTTTGTTGTGGTTTTACTTAAAATTTATGTTTTATGGTTTTTCCTGAGAAAGTAGACGACTTCTTTTCGTCTCTACTTAATTAACATAAACTCAAGTGCGAAAACTTTTACTTTAGGAACGATAACATCCATGTAACGAATGATTAGATGATGCTTATATCGTGGAGGGGTTGAAATGGGTTGATACATAAGACTATGCCAAAGGTGGCTCATTTTAACCTGATTGAGGTTAAGTGCTGGTAAAATGGTGTCAATTATGTGTAAAAGTTATTGGTCGTGAAAATTATTTAATTGAAATATTCAAAAAAAAAAAAAAACTATATTTTAATTACATTTTAAACACATTTAAATGACTAAGCAAAACGTTTGAATATTAAAAAGCTCAAGGCTTTTTTGTTGAAAATTTATAGATTCTTTTGAAGTTTTAATTACACACAATTTTACAATATAATAAAGCTAAAGTGAATTTGTAATTTGAGCTAGAAATTAATAAGAATTTAAAAAAATTAAGGTAAACTTTAAGAAATATCAAAACATAGGACATACTTCAATATAAACTTTTCTATAGAAAATTTGAAGTTTTTCTACAGAAACTTTAAAAGTTTTCTACAGAAAATTTGAAATTTTTCTAAAGAAAATTTGTAATTTTTCTATAGAAAATTTGAAATTTTTCTATAGAAAATTTGAAATTTTTCTATAGAAAATTTGAAATTTTTCTATAGAAAATTTGAAATTTTTCTATAGAAAATTTGAAATTTTTCTATAGAAAATTTGAAATTTTTCTATAGAAAATTTGAAATTTTTCTATAGAAAATTTGAAATTTTTCTATAGAAAATTTGAAATTTTTCTATAGAAAATTTGAAATTTTTCTATAGAAAATTTGAAATTTTTCTATAGAAAATTTGAAATTTTTCTATAGAAAATTTGAAATTTTTCTATAGAAAATTTGAAATTTTTCTATAGAAAATTTGAAATTTTTCTATAGAAAATTTGAAATTTTTCTATAGAAAATTTGAAATTTTTCTATAGAAAATTTGAAATTTTTCTATAGAAAATTTGAAATTTTTCTATAGAAAATTTGAAATTTTTCTATAGAAAATTTGAAATTTTTCTATAGAAAATTTGAAATTTTTCTATAGAAAATTTGAAATTTTTCTATAGAAAATTTGAAATTTTTCTATAGAAAATTTGAAATTTTTCTATAGAAAATTTGAAATTTTTCTATAGAAAATTTGAAATTTTTCTATAGAAAATTTGAAATTTTTCTATAGAAAATTTGAAATTTTTCTATAGAAAATTTGAAATTTTTCTATAGAAAATTTGAAATTTTTCTATAGAAAATTTGAAATTTTTCTATAGAAAATTTGAAATTTTTCTATAGAAAATTTGAAATTTTTCTATAGAAAATTTGAAATTTTTCTATAGAAAATTTGAAATTTTTCTATAGAAAATTTGAAATTTTTCTATAGAAAATTTGAAATTTTTCTATAGAAAATTTGAAATTTTTCTATAGAAAATTTGAAATTTTTCTATAGAAAATTTGAAATTTTTCTATAGAAAATTTGAAATTTTTCTATAGAAAATTTGAAATTTTTCTATAGAAAATTTGAAATTTTTCTATAGAAAATTTGAAATTTTTCTATAGAAAATTTGAAATTTTTCTATAGAAAATTTTAAATTTTTCTATAGAAAATTTGAAATTTTTCTATAGAAAATTTGAAATTTTTCTATAGAAAATTTGAACTCGTAAAAAATTTTTCTATAGAAAATTTGAAATTTTTCTATAGAAAATTTGAAATTTTTCTATAGAAAATTTGAAATTTTTCTATAGAAAATTTGAAATTTTTCTATAGAAAATTTGAAATTTTTCTATAGAAAATTTGAAATTTTTCTATAGAAAATTTGAAATTTTCTATAGAAATTTTTCAATAGAAAATTTGAAATTTTTCTATAGAAAATTTGAAATTTTTCTATAGAAAATTTGAAATTTTTTTATAGAAAATTTAAAATTTTTCTATAGAAAATTTGAAATTTTTCTCTAGAAAATTTGAAATTTTTCTATAGAAAATTTGAAATTTTTCTCTAGAAAATTTGAAATTATTCTATAGAAAATTTGAAATTTTTGATGAGAGTGGAACAATTTGAACTCGTATAAAATAAGGTTCATTCCAATGATGCGGTTTATAGGACAATAAAATAAATATTAAGCTTTAGAAATATTACTTTCGAATTAAATTAATGATCGTTCAATGAATTTTAAACATATACATTCAAAGAGTTCACGTAATATTTGTTGAAACAAATTGAAACAAATCTTTTAACAAGAAAAAATTACCATAAAAAAATAAAACAAAGTTTCCGGGTTAACAATAAAATTTTCAAAAGTAATAAATATTCAGTAAAGTCATTAAACCAAATACGAGTATACAATGAATTGCACAAGTCGACGAAAGCGACTACTATTTGCAAAGGCAGCGAATTCGCTGTTGACAGTGTTGCCATATAGAAAAATTTCAAATTTTCTATAGAAAAATTTCAAATTTTCTATAGAAAAATTTCAAATTTTCTATAGAAAAATTTCAAATTTTCTATAGAAAAATTTCAAATTTTCTATAGAAAAAATTTCAAATTTTCTATAGAAAAATTTCAAATTTTCTATAGAAAAATTTCAAATTTTCTATAGAAAAATTTCAAATTTTCTATAGAAAAATTTCAAATTTTCAATAGAAAAATTTCAAATTTTCTATAGAAAAATTTCAAATTTTCTATAGAAAAATTTCAAATTTTCTATAGAAAAATTTCAAATTTTCTATAGAAAAATTTCAAATTTTCTATAGAAAAATTTCAAATTTTCTATAGAAAAATTTCAAATTTTCTATAGAAAAATTTCAAATTTTCTATAGAAAATATTAAAATTTTCTATAGAAAATATTAAAATTTTCTATAGAAAATATTAAAATTTCTATAGAAAATATTAAAATTTTCTATAGAAAATATTAAAATTTTCTATAGAAAATATTAAAATTTTCTATAGAAAATATTAAAATTTTCTATAGAAAATATTAAAATTTTCTATAGAAAATATTAAAATTTTCTATAGAAAATATTCAAATTTTCTATAGAATATATTAAAATTTTCTATAGAAAATATTAAAAATTTCTATAGAAAATATTAAAATTTTCTATAGAAAATATTAAAAATTTCTATAGAAAATATTCAAATTTTCTATAGAAAATATTAAAATTTTCTATAGAAAATATTAAAATTTTCTATAGAAAATATTAAAATTTTCTATAGAAAATATTAAAATTTTCTATAGAAAATATTAAAATTTTCAATAGAAAATATTAAAATATTCTATAGAAAATATTCATATTTTCTATAGAAAATATTCAAATTTTCTATAGAATATATTAAAATTTTCTATAGAAAATATTAAAAATTTCTATAGAAAATATTAAAATTTTCTATAGAAAATATTAAAATTTTCTATAGAAAATATTCAAATTTTTTATAGAATATATTAAAATTTTCTATAGAAAATATTAAAAATTTCTATAGAAAATATTAAAAATTTCTATAGAAAATATTCAAATTTTCTATAGAAAATATTCAAATTTCTATAGAAAATATTCAAATTTTCTATAGAAAAATATTCAAATTTTCTATAGAAAATATTCAAATTTTCTATAGAAAATATTCAAATTTTCTATAGAAAATATTCAAATTTTCTATAGAAAATATTCAAATTTTCTATAGAAAATATTCAAATTTTCTATAGAAAATATTCAAATTTTCTATAGAAAATATTCAAATTTTCTATAGAAAATATTCAAATTTTCTATAGAAAATATTCAAATTTTCTATAGAAAATATTCAAATTTTCTATAGAAAATATTCAAATTTTCTATAGAAAATATTCAAATTTTCTATAGAAAATATTCAAATTTTCTATAGAAAATATTCAAATTTTCTATAGAAAATATTCAAATTTTCTATAGAAAATATTCAAATTTTCTATAGAAAATATTCAAATTTTCTATAGAAAATATTCAAATTTTCTATAGAAAATATTCAAATTTTCTATAGAAAATATTCAAATTATCTATAGAAAATATTCAAATTTTCTATAGAAAATATTCAAATTTTCTATAGAAAATATTCAAATTTTCTATAGAAAATATTCAAATTATCTATAGAAAATATTCAAATTTTCTATAGAAAATATTCAAATTTTCTATAGAAAATATTCAAATTTTCTATAGAAAATATTCAAATTTTCTATAGAAAATATTCAAATTTTCTATAGAAAATATTCAAATTTTCTATAGAAAATATTCAAATTTTCTATAGAAAATATTCAAATTTTCTATAGAAAATATTCAAATTTTCTATAGAAAATATTCAAATTTTCTATAGAAAATATTCAAATTTTCTATAGAAAATATTCAAATTTTCTATAGAAAATATTCAAATTTTCTATAGAAAATATTCAAATTTTCTATAGAAAATATTCAAATTTTCTATAGAAAATATTAAAATTTTCTATAGAAAATATTAAAATTTTCTATAGAAAATATTCAAATTTTCTATAGAATATATTAAAATTTTCTATAGAAAATATTAAAAATTTCTATAGAAAATATTAAAATTTTCTATAGAAAATATTAAAAATTTCTATAGAAAATATTCAAATTTTCTATAGAAAATATTCAAATTTTCTATAGAAAATATTCAAATTTTCTATAGAAAATATTCAAATTTTCTATAGAAAATATTCAAATTTTCTATAGAAAATATTCAAATTTTCTATAGAAAATATTCAAATTTTCTGTAGAAAATATTCAAATTTTCTATAGAAAATATTCAAATTTTCTGTAGAAAATATTCAAATTTTCTATAGAAAAATTTAAAATTTTCTTAAGAAAAATTTCAAATTTTCTATAGAAAAATGTACAATTTTCTAAAGAAAAATTTTAAATTTTTTATAGAAAAATTAAAATTTTCTATAAAAAAATTTCTAGTTTTCTGTAAAAAAACTTTAAATTTTCTTTACATAGTTTCAAATTTTCTGTAGAAAAATTTCAAATTTTCTGTAGAAAAATCTTAAATTTTCTTTAGAAATTTTATGAAATTTTTTGCTAAATATTTACGATAAGTAAAATTTTTAATAAAATATTTCGGTTTTTAGAATTTTTTTTTGGTCAAATTTACGGTATCACTATTTCCTATTTGTATTTGATATCAAAAATGTAATGCATTCAATACTTCGAAAGTCACATGATACGAGTGACAAAAATTTTAAGTTTCTGAAACAGAATTTTTCCACTTTTGAAACATTCATTCAACTTTTGTGAAAAATTTGCATGAAAACTCAGCACCTGGCCCATATAAAACAAGGATTTTATCTTTACAAAAATTAAAATTTCAAATTTTTCCTTGACGTATGTAAACGTATTTACGAGTAAAATTTACACTTTACAATATTTGATTTTATATCCATCATTATTTTTGTTATATTCAAATTATTTTGAATATTTATGAGCTATTGCAACCCGAACAATATTTTATGCGTTTTTATAATTTTACAAAAAAAGAAGGAATATTTAAAATATGGAACGTTTTATTTTTTGAGAAATATAACAATTTTATTTTGAATAATTTTTTTCTTAATATTTATCACAATCAAACTTTAACAATTTTTAATTTAAAAATTCACTTTAGCACAAAGATTTATAATGCAATTAACCCTTTAACGGCCATTAGATTTAAGAATATTAATTTCGGTTTCTGAAGTTAATATAGGATTAAATAACACATATTTTTAGTTATTCTTAGGTTAAAGAGATTCTTGTTAATATTTTGAATTTTGTTTTTAAGCCATTTTTAATCACTTTTCTCGTTAAAGGGTTAATTCTTTATAGTTCATTTTTTTCTTCTTGAGCTGTTTTAATTTAATTGTTTAATCATTTTTCTATCTGAGTCCTGTCGTCTGTGCATTTTATCCCAATCCTCTTAAGTTATCGGGATTATGTTTCATATCCTTGGCATCATTGTCTCCTCCTCTATCTCCCACTGCCGGCCCTTCATTAAATCCAACGGTTTCCGCATTGACATTAATGCCCTGTTGTTGTATATGACTGACGATGTCTGACACTAAGTTCTCATTGTCAATGGCAAATCCCCAGGATAATTGTTGTAAAATAATAATTATTAAAATAATTCCATAAAATACACGCATTTTTGCTGCTTTTCCACTTAATACGAGTATTTAATTTTCTTTTATTGTTTTGAGTTGTAAATTTTTAAGCAGCTGCTTTAACGTTGAGGAGGATCGGGATGTTTCTGAGGCTGATGTTGGAAATTATTGTGAACTGGAGAAGCGAATGAACGAACGGATTCGGTAAAGAGTTCAATGCGCGTTAACGTTAAACTTTAAATTGGATGTTTGTCAAGTTAAACGTTATGGTTTTTATTAAAAAAATTTCAACTGGTTTTGTTTTTTTTGTCGTTTTTTGTTTTTGTTTAATTTCAATTTTTAAATTGTGCAACGTGATTCCTGCAAATGTTTGTCAATCTTTTATTTAAGCGTTTTTTCTTTCTTTTTTTTTTGTGAAATTGGTTTTTAAACAATTAGTTACATGTATGATAATTTGTCATTTCTTTGCAATTTAATGCAGTATTTTGTGAACTTATTTAACGCACAGTGTTTCGAGTAACTGGAAAAACTTTGGAAAAACGCACATTTATCTGTTTATCCCATGTTTTTTTAGCCGAGTGGTAAATATAATTAAACAATTTATTTCTAAACAGTTACAATGTTTGGAAGTGCTGGTAATTATTGTCACGAAATTTTTAAGTTATCCCCCCCATTGTGCAAAGTTTAAAACTTTTAATTCTTCAACTAGTTTTCTAGAATGTTTATGTTGGTGTAGTTGTTGTTCTGTTTGTGTGTATAAGCCAGTGTTGCCACTTCATGTGTAATTACACAAATTGCGTGTAATTTTCATTTAAATGTGTAGCCCATGTGTAATGACCCAGTAAAACTTTTCATTACCAAATAATGAGTTAAACAGTTAAACTATTGAACACGAACTACTTACTCATTCGCTGTTTAAGTCATTACATTAACATGGGGATGTCATTGGAGGCAAGTACTTACCAATTGCAGAAAAGTAATGACTTGGGTAAGCAATTTGAAAGCAACAACAACAACAGCAACAACTTTTTTGTTGTTGTTTTATTAAAAACATATATTTTTAAACGAAATACAAAATTTATTTTATGATCCCATGGGGGTTCGAACCCAGACCCTCCGACTGCTAGGCAGAGACTCTTCCACTGAGCTACTTCATATGTTGAAAACTTAGCAATTTTTATTTTTAGATCCAAAATCATGTGAAAATAACTCTGTTTTTCCCTGCTTTTTTTTGCTTTGTTGTAATTTTTGGAAAAATATTTTTATACGATTTTTTTGTAATTATTTTAAAACTTTTTTAAAACTTAAACAATTTAAATCTTCTTTTTTGTATAAGTTTTTACATAAGATTGACTCTTACTTACTTAAATGTTACAACCTGTTAAGGTCAAAGTCCGAGCATATTTTAGAATTCCATGGATTTCGATCTTGTGCGAATATTATCCAATTTTATAGGCCAAGCTTTGAAAAATGTTCCTCTACTTGGTCTTTCTATCGAAGTTTCGGACATACTCCTCTAATATTAGATAACCGATCTTATGGGACAACTCTCGGAACATGTTAACTCACAATATTAATGGGTGTTAAACTAGCTCCCCGGGTGATACCATGAGGAGGTGTGTGTCCACAGTTGAGATGAAGGATGACCCAGATAAGTTGGGCTTACCAAGTTAAGACCAATTAGAATCGTGTTTGGTATTCAACATCCCCTACATAATCAAAATTGACTCATGATGGTATTTTTTCATTAACGTGAGTTAGTTTTTTTTATAGAAGATAATATTTAAGTTCTTAAAATTCAAAAATCATTTAAAAAGACTCTTTTAATAAAAAAAAAACTAAAAAAATTGTTGCCCTTGGTGGGATTTGAACCGGGGCCATTCAGTTTAAATTACCATCTTAAATACAAATAAAGACTCCTGTAATAACTTATTATTTATTCGGATGGTATGTTGTAGTCGTTACAAGGTAACCAGTTATCAGAGTACTTGCTATTACCAAAGTTTTGCTGGGGAGTTCCATGTGTAATTTTTGTGTAATTTACAAAACTTAGTTGGCTTTGTTTCTGATACGCCAAATGTAATGTTTGGACAATATAATTCAGCAGCCTCCTGCCTCCTGTAAAATGAAAATATTCTTGCCAGATTATACATTTGGAAGACTTGATTCGTAATCTAGGGTCATACTTTGGGTGTTCATTTTACTCGACTTTTAATTGTTTGAGTAATCAAATAACTTGAAAATGGTGTTTTTTAATTACTCGGAAAATCGATTAATCGTTAAAAATTACTCGCACGGCCTGCGCTGCTGTAATGTCTGGTTTGGCTACTACTACTTCCTCGATGTCAGTATCAGTCTCAGAAATGGCATCGGAAACGTTTCAGTTTGCAAAAAAACGACAACTTCTATGTCTTTGTCCATTTTGCATAACAAAAGTTCACTCTATTGAGTTGGTATTGTTCACTCTATGGAGTAACTAATAAAATAAACAAAAAGAGAAAAAAAGTGAAACAAAAATGTTTTCAAATTCAAGCGATATTCTAACTGCTTCATAAAAAAGTATGTAAAAAAACTATAAGAGATGCGTCTTTATCAATTATGTATAAGAAAAATAAAAGTTCACTCTATTGAGTTGGGTTCTGTTCACTCTATAAAGTAGCTAATGGAAAAAATCGGGAGTTCGTAGTATCAAGTAGTTCATATTACCAAGTGTTCACTCTATTGCGATTGCACTGTATTTTTAATACAAAAATTTTTTTAATAAAATTATAGTGCTTTATTAACAAAAAATTTTAACAATTGGCAATCAAAAACAAAAACAAAAATAAAAAAAAATTATTTTTAATACAAATAGACATTTGTAACATATTGTCACCCTAAATATTTTAAGTGAGTTTATTTACTTCTATATATAAAAAGCAATCTTTCGATTTCATAAATCCTGAGTTTGGTCTAATAGATTAGTAGGCTCTACGACTACCTTTTACCTATGTTTGCAATGGGATCTCCAACTGGACCAAAGTAGGATCTACGATTACATTGCCTTTAACTGAACTATAGTAGGACGTACTGTTACTATAGATTACACAGGGATCTTTTACTAAACTATAGTAGTATCTACGAATACATTGGAGACTTCAACTGGACTATAGTAGGTTTTATGATTGCAATGGTACCTTCAACTAATCTATAACAGGAGCTATGATTACATTAGGACCTTTAAATAAAGAATAGTAGAAATTACGAATACATTGGATACCACAACAGGTCTATGGTAGACTAGTCTATTTACAGTACCGTGCATTATAATAGCAGTGCTTCTATTGAATTTATAATATCGCCGTTTTTAAGTTATAAATAACAGATTTTTTAAAAATGATTTTATTGATTTATTAGGTTATTTGTTTTGTTTAATTTAAATTATAAACTAAGCTAAAATAACAAAAACAGAAGTAAGCAAATAATAAAAATGTAAATCTCTACGAAAATATGCTTGCGCAAAAAAATAGCAGTTTCATACTACATTAAGTAAATTAATGAAAATTTACATTGTGCGTACAATTTTTAACATTATTTTTAATCTTTGATTAGTACTTAGTTGAATATCCTTTATTTTTTATCACAGCGTTGCACCGGCGTGCCATAGAGTTCACTAGTTTTTGGCATCTTTCCAAAGGAATATTCTGCCATGCAGATTTCACTACGTTCCACAAATCTTGTTAATTTTTTGGTCTTGCGTTGTACACGGCTTCCTTAATATCTGTTCATAAGTTCTCAATGGGATTGAGGTCAGGAGATTGTGCAGGCCAGTTCATAACCTCAATACCATTGGTCAAAAACCAGGATTTAGCAGCTCTGCTTGTATGTTTCGGGTTATTATCATTTTGAAAAACCCATTTTAATGGCATGTTCCACTCAGCATAGGGTTTCATAACATTTTCTAGTATGCCAACATACATTTGGGCGTCCATGTTTCCCTTTATCCAAAATAAAGGGCCTGTGCCATAGTACGAAAAACAGCCCCAAACATTTATCTTCGCACCTCCATGTTTTACAGTGGTTAAAACATTTCGTGGATCATATTCTGTATTGGGTTTGCGTCTAACATACTGACGACGACCTTTAGATCCAAACAGAACCACTTTGGTCTCGTCTGACCATAATATGTTACGCCACTTAGACAGTGGCCAATCACGGTGTTGTTTTGCAAATTTCAATCTTTTAGTGATATGTGTTTTTTTCAGTAATGGTACTTTTCGGGGAGAACTAACGTGTAAATTATGATCCAGCAAGACTCTTCTAACTGTACATGGGTGAACATCAAGGTCAAATCTTTGTTTTAACTCCGTAGCAGACTTTTTAGGCTCATCTCTGACAGTTCTTAAAATTCTTTTAACATCGAATTGACAGATTTTTTTGTTTCGTCCACGAGTTTCTGCCTTGGGAGACCATTTTATGGCGTTGGAGATCATTTTAGCAGAACAGCCAACCACACTTTGTACAAATTTGTAGGTTTTTCCTTCAGAAATTAACTTCTTTATCAATTCCCTCTTTTCTTTTGTACAATGTTTTCCGCGACCCATTTTTTCGTAACTTTTCGCGAAAGGTTTAAATAATTTAAAATAATTTAAAAAATCTGAGGTGCAATACGTTTTTTACACTTTTTCTTACTTTACTGCTATTATTTTGCAAACGAAAATAAAAGAAAGACAAACAAAAATAACGGTAATTTTTAACAGATGATTTTCTTCTTTTAAATTACAATGCCCTAAAGTATGCCACTAACCAGTAATTTAAGAAATGAAAAAACAAAACTGCTAAAATAATTATTTTAAAAGATATAGCATATATTTAGAGAAGTAATGATGAACTGCTATTAAATTGCACGGTACTGTATATCTGAAATAACATTGACTTTATATATTACGAGTTGTAATTTACAAGTCTCGATTATTGCATAGAATTGACAATGTTAAAATCTACGATTATTTCATAAATGGAAAATTAACTATATTAAAACCCTCGATTATTGCTTTAAATTAACTATAGTGAACCATCAATTATTGCTTAAAATGGACCATAGAACGGTAGATAATTTATTTAAGTGGTCTTCATTTGAACCCTTGATTATTGCATAAAATGGAATACGAGTATATCATTAGTTGCAGCCAATAGTCGTTTTATTTTAAAAAAATACTTACAAAATTATTGAAATAATTTTACTCGAGTTACTCGATTACTCGTGGTAAATTACTCAAATAAATCTTTATTTGAAATTAGCAATTTTATTTTACTCGAGCGATTAATCGAGCAAACATAACTCGAGTAAACACCCTAGTCATACTTCAATAGAAGCTATATTCGTCAAAAATATAATCTATAGGATTTTACCATTATCAGTTACTAGATGGCTTTCAGTAAATGGGCTTGTTTATCGAATCGATGCTAGAAGCAAGATGCATATATTTATATTGTATATCGTCATCTTAAAGACCAAATAACCTTTCTGCAAAAATTTCAAAATTGAGTTTTTTTTACGGATTTTTATTTCCTATATCATAACGTATATCTATGCAAAATTTTGAACATCTAATATCACAAACGACCAAATAAATACAGTTTTTGTACCAAGAGGCACGTTACGCACTTAAAAAAGATAAAACTAAATCATAAAAAAATCGCGATAAAAGTTTAATTTTGTTGCATAGTGTAATTTAAACAATTATTAATTACTTTCATATGCTTAAACCAGTAAAAGAAACTATAACTGTTATTATTTAATTTATATCGGGTGGTTAACTTTCAAGGGCCGATGTTGATTTTGAATAAAACACATACTATTTAGGAAGTTATTGTAATTTTATTTTATTATGATATATTTTTATTACTTAACAAGTAAGAAAGCGCTATAGTCGGTCAAGCCGACCATACGATACCCTGCACCACTAAGGTCAAAGGTGTTATTTTTCCTGTATAAAGACAAATATTTGCTAAATTTTGCCATCATACAAACATTTTCTCAAAACTTATATATTTAAGCTGTTTCCATCATTTGGACTTATATGAGAGCTGGGGTCAAATGTGGACCGATTATCTCGAAATTTGGCAAATTGATTACAGTTGTTACAAAAATTATGTATGCAAAAAATAAACTCAAAATTTTCATTATCTTTAGATTTACGAGCGTTTTAGTGATATTTTGTCTCATTTAGTGCGTTTTTAAAGAAGAGTTTGTATGGGAGCTATGGTCAAATGTGGACCGATTTCAACGAAATTTGGTACAGTGATTTAAGTTTACATAAGCAGTATTTGTTTTAAGTTTCATGAAAAAATATTGATATTTGTGGCCAATATAGCAATTCCGGGAAGTGGGACCTATGGGAGGTACCATAAATAATGGACCGATTTTGACGAATTTCAATAGCCATATTCCCATTATCAAAAAAAATTATCTGTGCAAAATTTCATTAAATTATCTTTAGAACTGCGACCTGTAGTTTGATTATAAGGTTTACATGGGGGTCCAGCCAGACGGACGGACGGACGGACATCGCTAAATCGACTCAGAAAGTGATTCTGAGTCTATTGGTATACTAAAAGGTGGGTCTAAGACAAATATTTCTATGCGTTACAAACATCAGCACAAACTTATAATACCCTTTCCACCTATGGTGGTGAAGGGTATAATTATGTATGGAACAAAATATCGGGCAAATGGGCGCCGCGAAGACGGCGGCATACCTTCATCCGATGGTCCAAATTTTCGATGATCCTGAGGCATAATGGAGGTTCTATGCCGTTAATGTGCCGAATTATCTCATCCTTTAGCTCTTGAATTGTTGCTGGCTTATCGACGTACACCTTTTCTTTCAAATAACCCCAAAGAAAAAAGTCCAACGGTGTCAAATCACATGATCTTGGCGGCCAATTGACATCGCCATTACATGAGATAACACGGCCATTGAATTTGTTGCGCAAAAGAGCCATTGTTTCGTTAGCTGTGTGGCAAGTGGCACCGTTCTGCTGAATGCACATATCGTCCACATGCATATCTTACAATTCGGACCATAAAAAGTTCGTTATCATCTCACTATAGCGAACACCATTCACAGTAACTGCCTGACCGGTCTCATTTTGAAAAAAATACGGCCCGATGATGACGCCAGCCCATAAACCGCACCAAACAGTCACTCTTTGTGGGTGCATTGGCTTTTCGACAATCACTCTTGGATTCTCATTCGCCCAAATGCGGCAATTCTGTTTATTGACGAATCCTCTGAGGTGAAAATGTGCCTCATCAATGAAGATGATTTTCTTCGAAAATTGATTATCCACTGTTGCCATTTCTTGCCACCATTCTGCCCATTCACGACGTTTGGAATGGTCAAGAGGCTTTAGTTCTTTAGCCAATTGCACCTTGTAAGCGTGTAAATGCAAGTCTTTATGCATAATGTTCATCAACGACGAGCGTGAGAGGTGCAATTGTTGGGCACGACGACGAGTTGAGGTGGACGGCTCTTCAGCCACACTATCGCGAACAGCAGCAATATTTTCTGCAGTACGAGCATGCACTGGTGTTCTCACATCTTCTACAGACCCGGTTTGATCGAATTTTTCGATTGTACGCACATTTGAACGATCAAATTGACCAAAAAAATCACGAAGTGCACGATATGCATTTTGATTTGAACGCCCATTTTCATAATGAGTCTGGATAACTTTAACACGTTGTTGGATTGTGTATCTCTCCATGGTTCAAATCGAGTAAGTCTGAAATAGAGAAATGTCAAATAAAATTCGGAAAAAAAATTGGCGTTTAGGTATGGTTCACATTCAACATCGGCCCTTTTAATTTAACCACCCGATGACACTCTTACTGGTTTTTTCTTGTAAATATTATTTATTTATGGTTAAAATTTCACAAATACAAAAAAAAATTTCCAAATACAAATGGGATTTAAACTTTGGAGACAATACGCGCCCATGAATGTTGTCCGATTTGACTCAAATTATCACAAGTAAATTTTACAATATTCAGTTGAAAAAAACTTTAAAATTCTAACAAAACTTTTCTTACATACAAAGCATTTTCACCCTAATGCTTATGTAGGTACTCGTAATGACGAAAACTATGTAGCGTCTCGACTTATATAGAGAAAAAAAGTTCGCTGTACACCACCGAATATAAAGTATTGTTCTAATAGAGTTTCAAAAAATCAATTTTTAATTTTTTTCGCCACACATTGGTTTCACCAAAAAGATTTTTCGTTATATCTTTGACATTTACAGTCGGATCTTAAATCGTGATATATTGATGTTTTTGTCCCGAGGATCCCAATATTTTTCTTTTATATTCATTGGTCTCAGATATCTAGTTGTTGTATTTATTCATCAGACCTCAGTTCCTACCATTAGGGTGGAAAAAGTTGGCGTTATTTTCTATGGGGCGACGAACGTCGTCCGAATATATAACGAAAAATTTATGTTGGCGACCCCAATATGCGGCAAAAACAAAAATTCCTTATTTTTGATAGTTCGGTTGCAATGATCGAAAAACTTCCTTAGTAAAAGATTAACGATTTTTTAAGAGCTTTAATTTTCTGATATTAGGGAGGTACATTAGGGAGGTAGGAACTGAGGTCTGATGGATAAACACCTAGAACCGGATATCTGAGACCAATGACTATTAAAGCAAAATATTGGCCTCCTCAAGCCAAAAACCTCGATATATTACAATTTAAGATCCGACTGTAACGAAAAATGTATTTTGGCGATCCCAATGTGAGGCGAAAAAAATTTAAAAAAATTTTTTCGAAACAGTCTTACAACAATACTATATATTCGGTGGTGTACACCGAACTTTTTTTTTCTTCCATATAAGTTAAGACGCTCTAATATATATTAGGGTGGAGCGAAAAAACAACTTTTACTGAAATTCGATACGTCTGGGTTAAAAATCGATGATCTACGTCCTAAGAAGCTTAGAAAAAATTTTTTTCTTCCTAGGTCAATGTCCTGAGGTTTTGCACAGGACATTTATTTCTAGGACCCATTTGTATGGGGAAAAATTTTTCGGTTTTTGGTAAATTTCTACCAATAAGGATATGTTTTTGGCAAAATTAATAATTGGATGTAGAAAACAACTAAATCAGCTTTGATTAGAGTTATAAAAGCTAAAAATCCATGCAATAGTTTTTCAGTTATTGCAATTTGCCACAGAATATTCCACAGAATACACGCCTAAGGATATGCAGCAAAAAAATTATTTTCAGAGAACAGAAATTACAAAGTAAGACTTTCCTTATCATCTAAAGACTTATAAGTACTTAACTAAATAAATAAAGTATAATTAAATTTACATAGTTTTTTTTATACTGGAAAATGGTACTTTTTTTAAGGACCGTTTCAAAACTCACTTTTTAAGTTTTAGAACATTTTGTTAAAAAAATATTCAAAGTTTCAAAATTTTTGATCGGCATGTTAAAATAGACAGATGTGGTAATAAAATCCAAAAAAGTTTAGTTTGATATCTCATATAGTTTTTCAGTTATTGCAATTTGCCACAGAATATTCCACAGAATACACGCCTAAGGATATGCAGCAAAAAAATTATTTTCAGAGAACAGAAATTACAAAGTAAGACTTTCCTTATCATCTAAAGACTTATAAGTACTTAAATAAATAAATAAAGTATAATTAAATTTACATAGTTTTTTTTATACTGGAAAATGGTACTTTTTTTAAGGACCGTTTCAAAGCTCACTTTTTAAGTTTTAGAAAATTTTGTTAAAAATATATTAAAAATTTTTGATCGGCATTTTAAAATAGACAGTTGTGGTAATAAAATCCAAAAAAGTTTAGTTTGATATCTCATATAGTTTTTCAGTTATTGCAATTTGCCACAGAATATTCCACAGAATACACGCCTAAGGATATGCAGCAAAAAAATTATTTTCAGAGAACAGAAATTACAAAGTAAGACTTTCCTTATCATCTAAAGACTTATAAGTACTTAAATAAATAAATAAAGTATAATTAAATTTACATAGTTTTTTTTTATACTGGAAAATGGTACTTTTTTTAAGGACCGTTTCAAAGCTCACTTTTTAAGTTTTAGAAAATTTTGTTAAAAATATATTAAAAATTTTTGATCGGCATTTTAAAATAGACAGTTGTGGTAATAAAATCCAGATTCAGATTGATATCTCATATTCAGATTGATATCTCATATGGTTTCGCCGTCCCTGCGACTTGAAATCGTAAAATTTCGCGAAGAAGAATTTTTTTTTGCATTATTTAAGTAGATGTATAGTAAATTTTATTTATGTTTTTTTTTTTGATAAAGTTTATACTGAATTTTATTGCCCAGTCATTGTGGAATGTCCACTAGAACTTTTCTTGATATTGGGTGGGATTAACCCTTTTTTCATCGGGGTCAAAAGTCAAAATTTAATGGCAAAAATACGAAATGTTATAAATTTAGTGGCTAATTTCGATCAAAATTAATAAAAAATAGTTATTTTTAAGAATGGTTATATTGTTTTATTAAAAATATTTAATTTAACCCTTAACAGACATGGGGACTAAAATTACCCAAAATTTTTTTATGTTTTTTTTTTTTTTTGATAAAGTTAAAACTGAATTTTATTGCCCAGTCATTGAGGAATGTCCGCTAGAACTTTCTTTGATATTGGGTGAGCTTAATACTTTTTTCATCGGGGTCAAAGGTGAAAATTTGGATTTTGTCGAATTTCGATCATGCATCTACTTAAATAATGTCCAAAAATTTACTTTTACGCGAAATTTTACGATTTCAAGTCGCAGGTCTGCGAAACCATATGAGATATCAAACTAAACTTTTTTGGATTTTATTACCACATCTGTCTATTTTAACATGCCGATCAAAAATTTTGAAACTTTGAATATTTTTTTAACAAAATTTTCTAAAACTTAAAAAGTGAGTTTTTAAACGGTACTTAAAAAAAAGTACCATTTTCCAGTATAAAACAAGTAAGAAAGTGCTATAGTCGGCCAAGCCCGACCATACGATACCCTTCACCACTATGGTAAAGGTGTTCTTTTTCTTGTATAAAGACAAATATTTGCTAAATTTTGCCATTATACAAACATTTTCTCAAAACTTATATATATAAGCTGTTTTTGTCATTTTGACTTATATGGGGGCTAAGGTCAAATGTGGACCGATTATATTGAAATTTAGCAAATTTATTACAGTTTATACAAAAATTACGTATGCGAAAAAAAAACTCAAAATTCTCATTATCTTCAGATTTATGAGCCTTTTTTTTATTGGTTTTCGTCTTATTTAGTGCGTTTTGACAGAAGAGTTTGTATGGGAGCTATGGCCAAATGTGAGCCGATTTTAACGAAATTCGGTGCAGTGATTTAAGTTTACATAAGAAGTATTTGTTTTAAATTTCATGAAAAAATATTTATATTTGTGGCCAACATATCAATTCCGGGAAGTTGGACCTATGGGAGATATCATAAATAATGGACCGATTTTGATTTTGAATTTCAATAGCCATGGTCCCATTTAAAAAAAAATGATCTGTGCCAAATTTCATCAAATTATCTTTAAAATTGCGACCTGTAGTTTGATTACAAGGTTTACATGGGGGTCCAGCCAGCCAGCCAGACGGACGGACTCAGAACTCAGAAAGTGATTATAAGCCTATTGGTATACTAAAATGTGGGTCTAAGACCACCTATGGTGGTGAAGGGTATACAAACTATGTAAATTTAATTATATTTAAAGAAGTTTAAATTATTTAGTACTTATAGTACTTATATATAAGTACTTATAATTTTCGAAAAACAAACAATTTATGTCATTTTAGTTGCATATCCTTAGGCGTATTGAAAAGAACACGAATATTCTGTGGCAAATTGCAATAACTGAAAAACTATTGCATGGATTTTTAGCTTTTATAACTCTAGTCAAAGCTGATTTAGTTGTTTTCTACATCAATTATTAATTTTGCCAAAAACATATCTTTATTGGTTGAAATTTATCAAAAACCGAAAAGGTCCCATTTTTCCCCATACAAATGGGTCCAAGAAATAAATGCCCTGTGCGCCACCTCAGGACAATGATCTAGGAAGACATCATTTTTTTTTGAGCTTCTTAGGACGTAGAGTATGGATTTTTAAATCAGGCGTATCGAATTTCAATAAAAGTTGTTTTTCGCTCCACCCTAATGTATATCTTATGTTTGTATTAATATTTTTAAAGAATTTTGGAATATTCAAGACACTGTGCATGAAATTTTAGCAACAAACTAAATTTCCAAGCTCTTAGTTCTCGGAACAAAATTGGCAATTTATATTCTTATATTTTTATAACACCAAAAAAATATATTTTTGGATACTTCTTAGTGATTCATATAAGAAATATTATAAAATATATTATTTTATTAATATTCTGCGAAATTTAAGATTCGAAGAAACAAAAAATTTCCATTGGTTAAAAAAAGAAAATATGCAAATCTAATTTACCTTTGTTCCAGTTTTAAACGTAACAAACAAAAATTTAAGAATATCTTTAATAACTTTATGTTAATACAAGTACATATGTATGTTAATGTTAATTTTAATTAATTGTGGTTTGATTGTTGTTGAATTGATTAAATCTTTATTTACATCAATTAAACATACAAATGTATGCAAATACATTTGTTTGTAACGGTTTAAGATGATGTAATAGATTAATTGCATGAAAATTGAGATATTAGCGTTAATTGGGTTTGAAAAAAAAATGATAATTATTTGACAGAACGTAATTAGCTTTCATATATGTAAATATAAGATTTCATATATCCCACACAAATATCAGGAAGTTTGTTTTTATTTATGACCACAATAAATTTCAGTCAAATTCAAAATAAATTTTGATTGTAAAATTTGCTGCCATTATATTGCAAATGGAAACAAATTGTAGGTATATCATTAGAAAGGAAATTTTGATGCTATTTAGGAATTAGTTATTTTGAATTAATAAAAGAATTTAAAAATTATCCAAGGCTAAGTATAGGAATTTTGTATGGAAAACTTGATATGGGCAAATCCTGCGTGACGGACGATACATTTGTAGTAGGGTTTGCAGTTCGGTTTTAACCGAAACCGAAACCTCGGTTTTGTATGCCTCAAAACCGAAACCGAAAACCCTAGAAAAAACCGCGGTTTTAGCTATTTATTTTTCATAATTTTTTGTTGGTATTATTCAGAAATAACATTAGCTTATCATAAATTTGCGCGTAATTTGTCTATTTAATGAAGCAGAAGAATGAAACAAGCAAATGGTGTTTACAATGGACGAATGGACAGGTGTAAGGGGAAGACGGTATATGAACGCAAATATTCACGATTCTCATGGTAAATTTTATAACCTGGGCCGTATTTTGGGAACGTGTAATTTCAAGCAAACGCAAGAAACCATTAGACAAAGGCTAATGGAGTTTAATATTTCACTTGATAGATGGAGCAGCAGCCAATATCAAATTTGTATCTGAAAATCAATTTTGAAGACGGCGACGATGAAACTTTGACTCATTTAAAACCGATTGCCCATATACATTTGAACCTAGAGGCTGTAAGGAAAACTGTTCGGTTGTTCAAAAATTCGTCAGTTCGTTATAATATTTTACAAACAAGCGTTAAAAAGCATCATAATCGTGAATTAAGTTTACTCTTAGATTTCTGCTTCTAAAACAAAGTATTCATGAGAGTTTAGAAATGCTGTCGACCTTAGATTTGCTTCATTTTACCGACTTTGAAATTGTAAATTCTTTAAAATCGTTGCTATTTGTAAAAATTGCTATTGAAGCAATTTGTCGCTCGGATGCAAATATTATTTGAGCTAAAGGGGCTCTGCAATTTCTCCAAAAGAAACAAGACTTATTTAAGAAATCCCTCATATTTAAGAAACCTGAATCATTTTCCTGAACTTTAGTATTAAATTATAATATGTTTTAATGAAGTTATCTAAATTTTCCTACAAATTTAAACTGAAATAGTTTTATTAAAAAAACCGAAAACCGAAGCGAAACCGGCCGGTTTTGGTTGTTTTAAAACCGAAACCGCGGTTTTTTATTTTCACGGTTTTTTGCAAACCCTAATTTGTACGGATTTTGTTGTACTTTAAGTGAATCTTATTTCCGTTTTACACGAGATATCTTGGCACAGATTTCGGAGAATATTAGGCCATCGATTGTGCTCTCGAATGGCATTTGTAAATTTACATACTTGCTTTGGAGGAAAAAGATATTCGCTTTTAAAGTGCTGTGACAGACGCTACAAAAAATGGACATTTTGTGACATTTTGTTTTTCAACACGTGTTTCTGTAATTTCCATCAAAACGGTCATAGTAATAAAAAAAATTGTAAATTCATTGAAGATAGGGGAAAATCAGAGGATTACAAACCCGTTTTTATAAAATATTTTAAAGTTTCCCGTTTCACCAAAAATCCATAAATGAACTGTTGCGGACGCTACGTGACGGACGATACCGTTTTTACTCGCACGTTTTTTATTAGGAAAAATGAATATTTCATATCTTTTTTTAAGGGTTCGTAAATCAGTAAAAATAATGGTGTTATTTGTTTCCGAATTTCATCTCCTTCATCTTCATGTTCGCGGTTAAAAATGCGATTTTTGGGCACAATTTAATATTTCGCAAAACGGCTATATAGATATATTTATTTAAAGTTTTACACTTTTTACATCTTATTTTTCGTCTTAAAAATGCTGAGGATAGAGTGTCCCAAAAAAAAAAAAAAAAAAAAATTTTTTTTTTCAGAAGCATCAAATTTGCCCCACTGTATGTTTTTTTAACACATAAAACCTTAAAATTAATCTGTGGATATAGACAGTGTTATTGCTTTATGAATAAGACAGACATGTGTTCGTAAATTTTGTGTTAAATAAATATCATTTTGTAAAAAATATATACTGTGACGGACGCTGCACACTTTCTTTTACATATTATTCTGTAAAATACTATATAAACATCTATATATTTTTAGCCTAGAGAACTTATAGTATGCTTTACATACTATAAGTTCTCTTTACGAACCAAGTTCAATTGAAGAAAAATTGCACTAGTCAAATTAAAAAAAACTTTATTCCTGTGACGGACGCTACATACTGTGAGCCCTTTTTAACTTGACATTATTTATATCACTCCAATTATTTTTGATGAGGTCTTCGACATCTAATTGTATATTATTATATTAAGCAGATTTTGAGCCTCTACTGAAACTTGATAACTAAATGGATGTTTTTACGATTTTTAGGAACTTCTGAAAAACCTTTTTTAAAATATTAATAAAAACAAGTAAAAAAGTGCTATAGTCGGCCAAGCCCGACCATACGATACCCTTCACCACTTTGGTAAAAGGTGTTCTTTTTCTTTATAAAGACAAATATTTGCTAAATTTTGCCATCATACAAACATTTTCTCAAAACTTATAAATTTAAGCTGTTTTTGTCATTTTGACTTATATGGGGGCTAGGGTTAAATGTGGACCGATTATCTTGAAATTTGGCAAATTTATTACAGTTTATACATAAATTACATATGCAAAAAATAAACTCAAAATTCTCATTATCTTCAGATTTATGAGCCTTTTTTTGATTGGTTTTCGTCTCATTTAGTGCGTTTTGGCAGAAGAGTTTGTATGGGAGCTATGGCCAAATGTGAACCGATTTCAACGAAATTTGGTACAGTTTAGGTTTATATAGGGAGTATTTGTTTTAAATTTGCATGAAAAAATATTTATATTTGTGGCCAATATATCAATTCCGGGAAGTGGGACCTATAGGAGGTACCATAAATAATGGACCGATTTTGACGAATTTCAATAGCCATGGTCCCACTATCAAAAAAATTACAAAAATGACATCTGTGACAAATTTCATTAAATTATCTTTAGAATTGCGACCTGTAGTTTAATTACAAGGTTTACATGGGGGTCCAGCCAGCCAGACGGACGGACGGACGTCTGGCTGCCTATTGGCTGCCTTTTAGTATACCAGCCTATTGGTATACTAAAAGGTGGGTCTAAGACAAATATATCTGTGCGTTACATACATCAGCACAAACTTAAAATACCCTTTCCACCTATGGTGGTGAAGGGTATAATTAGAGGTGGGTGCAAATAATGACCTGCCATTCACGAAGGGAGCAATTAAAAATTGTATCCATTATATATTCTAAAGGATCAATATGTGATTTTGACAGTTTTACAATTTTGTCCTTGGTTTAAGGTTTTTCGGATTTGCCCATATATAAGTTTTTCATAAGGTATACGAGTATTTTCGACTTAAAATAAAATACAAAATTTGTATTAGTCCAGGGAATTACTATTCGTTTATATCTGAAGCTAGTTTTTGAAATAAGCATTACCCTTTTGTAGGCAATATATAAAATAAAAATCTAGCTGCAGCCGCTTGCAGGAATTTAGTTTTCTTGTACTTAATCTTATAAAAGTTTGTAGAAGTAATTTTCATCTTCTTTATTCCTCATGTTAACTGATATAATCATCTGTCATCTATTCCACAATCCTAAAGTCTTCTTAACCCTATCCTTAGATACCATAACATAACATCCTTCTATTTCATTCTATTTTCATTATCAAACTATAAAAGAATAAAAAAAACACACTCCAGGCTTTTAAGCCATAAAACTTCCATCATTTATATTAACATAGACGAACGAAACTCTCGATATGCTAATAAATCACAACCAATTATTTGAACATCAATCAAAATTATAGTAACTTTTGATGGGAAGGAAAGTGTTTAATTGAATGAATGAATATGAATCTATGGAAAGTTGAGATTATGGCCTGTAAACTTTTGATGCTGGGAGGCACATCATAAAAGCATTAGCATAGAAAAGGCTCTTAAATTATTTGCAAAACCACAGACAATAAATAGATGATGGAAGTTGAGACATCATCAGACCATCTTTGTTTTATTTAACCTTATAATTATATACCTTTTAAGCAAAAGTTAAAATAATTTTGTGAAGGAAGTTATCGATTTTAAAATTATTTTCATTTATTAATTCTGTGGCTTGGAGCGAAAAGGGCCAATGTCAAGTTTTTGCTGTTTTGATTTAATCATTGCATTAGATTCCCTTCTATACCCTCTTTTAGTTGGCTCCAACATCTATAAATTTATATAGAAAATAAAAACTTTAAATTGAATTTTGTCTAAACTATATTTTTTGACATTGGCCCTTTTAGCACCAAACCACAGAATTAAAGTCACAAAATTGATTTTAATATCAATTTTTAAATATCCTACACCCCTAAGAGTATAAGCGTTTGTTTGTAACTCCAAAAAATATTGGTCTGACATTCTTACAGTCTTACAAAATCTTTAGCCAATAAGTAAAGTTGAAAAGTGGTCGAAATATTTTGAAATTTTTAGCGACTTATGTATCTTGGTTATCCTTCATCTCAACTGTGAACACTGACCTCTAGTGATATCACCCGGCGAACTACGTTGATATTCGTTAAAGTTGTGAGCAAACATATGCTGCAAGTTCTCCCAAAACAACAATAAAATACAAGTAAGAAAGTGCTATAGTCGGTCAAGCTCGACCATACAATACCCTACACCACTAAGGTCAAAGGTGTTCTTTTTCCTGTATAAAGACAAATAATTCCTAAATTTTGCCATCATACAAACATTTTCTCAAAACTTATATATTTAAGCTGTTTCCGTCATTTAGACTTATATTAGAGCTAGGGTCAAATATGGACCGATAAACCCCAAATTTGGCAAATTAATTACAGTTTTTACAAAAATTATGTACTTCAAAAATAAACTCAAAATTCTTATTATCTTCAGGTTTACGAGCGTTTTAGTAATTTTTTCCTCATTTGGTGCATTTTGGCCGAAGAGTTTGTGTGGAAGCTATGGTCAAATGTGGACCGAATTCACATTTTCGAAATTTGGTACAGAAATTTTGGTTAACATAAGAAGTATTTGCTTTAAATTTCATGAAAAAATATTAATATTTTTGGCCAACATATCAATTCCAAGAAGTGGAACCTATGGATATGAAATAATGAACTGATTTTGACAAATTTCAATGGCCATGGTCCCACTTTCAAAAATATTATCTGTGCCAAATTTCATGAAATTATCTTTAGAATTGCAACCTGTACTTTGATTAAATGGTTTACATGGGGTTCCAGCCATCCGTCCAGACGGACGGACTGACATCGCTAAATTGACTCAGAAATTTATTCTAAGTCTATTGCTATACTAAAAGATCTAAGACAAATATTTCTATGCGTTACATACATCAGCATAAACTTGGGTGTAAAAAGTGGATGTTAGATATTAGGGTGGGTCATTTTTTGACTTTTGTTTTTGATCGACTTTTAATAGTGATAATATATGGCCAAATTATGTCAGTCGGAAGTGTGCAAACTATTATTGATTTATTTTTAGGATACGAGCCCGCGCAACAGGCTCAAAAACTTTAGGCCTGTTGCGCGTTCTCGTATCCTAAAAATAATTCATAATTTTTTGCACACTTTCGATTGACTTAGTTTAGCTACATAATTTCACTATGAGAGACAAAAGTCAAAAAACGACCCACCCTATTATATTTATATATAAGAACTATCGCCAAATGTTAACCGATTTAAATTTCATGTGCTGCCTAGTGCTTATGTAAAACTTCTATATTCCAAATTTTACTATCATATCTATTATAATTTGTCATTTATTAGCAAATAAGTGATTAGCCTAGACGAGGTTATAGGGGAGATATGTACACATGCGAACCGATTTTGCCCAATTTCAATATAAATTTTTTTTCTGAAATGAAGAATGTCATGCAAAATGACCTAGGTCCTTTCGTTTAGACGTTATCGTGCTTTCAACAGACAGACGGACATCGCTTAATCGTCTTAGAATTTGATAAGGCTTCAAAATTTTATAAGGTTTCAAATGAACCAATATTAATTACAAACGGAGTGACAATCTCAGTTCTTTTTGATGGTGGGTATAAAAATCACTTTATTGCTGTTTTAGACCGTTCTTTCCAAAAAGTACCAAAAACGTATTAATTTCTTTTCCTACAATTTAAATTTTGTTTATATCACCATTAGCCTAAAAGATATGAAGGACTGCCTTACCGATATTGAGTTTTAAGACCACTCACAGGAATAAATTTTATTCTATTTGAATAAATTTCAGTCTTATCATTGGAATCGACAGTCGTCTCACAATGGATCTTAGGTCACATGTCAGACCCTCTGATGGAAATACACTTCATTCTTTAAATAATGTTTTTAAGATTGTGAAGTTATGACCAAAGTCATTCTAGGGCAAAAACAAGTAAGAAAGCGCTATAGTCGGTCAAGCCAGACCATACGATACCCTTCACAACTAAGGTCAAAGGTGTTATTTTAGACCGTTCTTTCCAAAAAGTACCAAAAACGTATTAATTTATTTTCCCACAATTTAAATTTTGTTTATATCACCATTAGTCTAACTAAGGTCAAAGGTGTTATTTTTCCTGAATAAAGACAAATATTTGCTAAATTTTGCCATCATACAAAAATTTTCTGAAAACTTACCTGTTTCCGTTATTTGGACTTATATGAGAGCTAGGGTCAAATGTGGACCGATTATCTTGAAATTTGGCAAATTGATTACAGTTGTTACAAAAATTATGTATGCAAAAAATAAACTCAAAATTTTCATTATCTTTAGATTTACGAGCGTTTTAGCGATTTTTTGTCTCATTTAGTGCGTTTTTAAAGAAGAGTTTGTATGGGAGCTATGGTCAAATGTGGACCGATTTCAACGAAATTTGGTACAGTGATTTTAGTTTATATGAGCAGTATTTGTTTTAAATTTCATGAAAAAATATTTTTATTTGTGGCCAATATGTCAATTCCGGGAAGTGGGACCTATGGGAGGTACCATAAATAATGAACCGATTTTGACCAATTTCAATAACCATGGTCTCATTATCAAAAAAATGATCTGTACCAAATTTCATCAAATTATCTTTAGAATTGCGAACTGTAGTTTGATTACAAGATTTACATGGGGGTCCAGCCAGCCAGCCAGCCGTCCATCCGTCCAGCCAGCCTGCCAGACGGACGGACGGACATATATATATATATATAATTCCCCGACAACATTCCAATTGGAACAAGGGGTACTTCTCTCAGACAATTAGCTGCATCCGATTCTATTTTTAAACTCATTGAAAGGGACCTACGTTTTAACGCCGGCTCCGAACGGCGAATGCATTAGTTAGAGAATTTTTTCATAGCCTAATACTCAATAACCAGTGGCTAGCTGAGTTATGAGGTGAACCGCCGCTTTTTTGAAATTTTATTTTTTTCAAGTGAATCTGGCCGGGGATTGAACTTGGGCCTCTGGTATGCTAGGCGGATGTCTTACCTGCTATACCACGGCGGTTTACGGACGGACGGACGGACATCGCTAAATCGACTCAGAAAGTGATTCTAAGCCTATTGGTATACTAAAAGGTGGGTCTAAGACAAATATTTCTATGCGTTTCATACATCAGCACAAACTTATAATACCCTTTCCACCTATGGTGGTGAAGGGTATAATTAAATTTGTTATAAACTCTGCCGATATACTTACACAACACTTGTAAATAGCATACTTTTCCAGTCAGCATTTAGAAGATAATTTTTTGAAAATCACCCAAATGAGTCTTTTTTAACCAGTTTGGAAGACCAAAAAACGATTTGTCGTCTGCGCGATTAAAAAACTAGTGGAAGTAGATTCGCGCTTATGCTTTAAAACTTACTATTTAAAAATACAACAACAAATAGCAAATTCATTAAAAATCAAACATTTAAGGGATTGATATTCGGTAGTTTTTAACGCTATTTCGCAAACATATTTTGCACAGTTAGATGATAAAAAGGTTACTCCTATGGTGTTGGTTTCGAAATACTTTTTAACGCGCATAGTTAATGGGTGCTGTAGCTAAGTGGGTTTGCACGCCGACTACTAAACAAAAAATATCATTTTTAGCCTGAGTTCGATCCCAGTTCGCGGCTGTAGATAAAAAATAAATAAAATAACAAGAAATAGTGCAACTTCTTCAGTGTTCTAAAAATAGACCTTACACTACACCACACTTCATCTCTTCAACTCAATTCGTATAAACACACTCAACAATTGTACAATTGTAAAGGCAATGTTACTTTTTTTTTAAACAACTGAACAAAAATCAAAATTGAGTCAAAAATTACTCGAAAATGGCTCGTAAAAGATTCATACATGTGCTCAAAAAAGATGCTCTCCCGAAGGCACAGTCTTTTTCGAATCGAAAATGATAACTTATTCGATTGTTGTAGTCGTCCGCGGCAGTCGAAAAAGAGTCAAATATGATCAGAAAATAACAAAAATGCTGACAAACAAATGACAAACTGCATTGCTGTCATTTTGGAAACAAATTAAGAATTAAGTTGATAGTATTGAATTACAATAAACGCGTACAATGAAAAGTGCATTGTACGCAATAATATATTAAATAAGTCAATAGTTAAATTAGTATAAATAGTAATAACATTTAGTTAAGAAAGGGAATTTTTGTAAATAAAGCAACCAATCAACACCTACTATTAGTAGGCAATCCACTAAATAATTGTTTTTTATTTTAAATAGAAAAAAGCCTGACATACACCAGCCTTTAAAGCGGGTCCCTGGACGGCAATAATTTAAAATAAGAAAACATAACATTTTGGCGCAGCCGGTAGGATGTTGTGAATCGAAAACTTTCACATTCACCCTCGTACAATGACAAACTGCATTGCTGTCATTTTGGAAACAAATTAAGAATTAAGTTGATAGTATTGAATTACAATAAACGCGTACAATGAAAAGTGCATTGTACGCAATAATATATTAAATAAGTCAATAGTTAAATTAGTATAAATAGTAATAACATTTAGTTAAGAAAGGGAATTTTTGTAAATAAAGCAACCAATCAACACCTACTATTAGTAGGCAATCCACTAAATAATTGTTTTTTATTTTAAATAGAAAAAAGCCTGACATACACCAGCCTTTAAAGCGGGTCCCTGGACGGCAATACTTTAAAATAAGAAAACATAACATTTTGGCGCAGCCGGTAACCGCGGAAAAAATTTTTTCGTATAAATTATTAAAATTCGGTTTATAATTTTAATTACGAAATTTTGCGCGGGTTAAGAACTAACTGGGTTTTGTATTCCTAAGGTACATGATAGGAGCGGTCCAATAAAAGACTAAACACTAGCTACCTTTGGATCGTTTTGTCCTGCATTGAAGGAAACATAAGACCCAAATAGGGATTGTGCAAGATTGGCAAACTGATAAGATTTCAGTTTGAAAGTTGCGTACAAAAAAAAAAAAAAACCCAAACAAAATTATAATATTATTAATAATAAAATTAATAAATATAATAATAAATAAAAAGTTTCAAACGAAGTTGGTTAAATCGTCCTGCGTCACAGCACAAGATAATTTGATAAAAGACTAAACACTAGCTACCTTCGGATTATCTAGTGCTGGGGAGTGGAGCGGTAAGACTAACTGGTTGTGCACAGGGTAAGGCGGACTTGTTAAAGCTACGCTACTTCCGGCTTGCCTTGGGCAACTTTTGGAACTTTAATAATACAACGGTTTACTTTACTGCTCGAAGGAAAATGACGACAGTCTATGGATCTATGGTAAGTATATTCTAAATGGACAATCCTCAGACAAAAACCGACGAACTTATAAGTAAATTAAACAGACATAGTTACTCTGTTGACAGCTTACAGGTTTTAGCGTGGGAGGAATTAAGACGTATAAATTTAGACAAGAAGGTTATAAACGGACATAGGGAAAAAATAAGACAGAATAAACTAACAAAATTAGATGAAGTAGGATATTTGATACAATTGATAGGAGAACTGAATGAGGACCAATCGACAGAGTTAAAAAATAAAGTAAGTGAATTAGAAGAGACAAAGAGGTTGTGTGAAAATCAGAGCAAGAAACTGAGGGAACAGATAAATTATACAGACAATTTATTAGAAGAAGTCGTAGCGGAAAATTCCGAGTTATTGCAAACTTTAAAGAAAAAGGGATTAAGCGAAAAGGAAATTGATAGACATATAAAACAAGAACAACTGATAAACACAAAGGACGACACTATACAAAGACTACAGACTGCATTGGAGAACGCGAGGCGAGAATTAGATACTATAGACAGATCAAGATCACCGACTCAATCGTTGAGCTTAGAGTTGAAAGGTGCTGGAATACCTTCAATAGTCGTAACTGGGGCTCAAACAGCAGAGACACAAGGTCAGGAGATTTTATCGAAGGTAAAAACTGTGTTGAGGAACGCAAAGAAAGCCGGCAGTAGAGAGTACACGGCGGAGACAAAATCCAGAAAGCTAACCGAGCTAGAGGGGTATAAACAGTCATTTGAGGAATTAGCCATCACCGACGTACACGTTTTGGAAGACTTCAGAATTTCTCTAGAGACAGCGCAAAATATCTTAGAAAGACGGTGTCAATCTCCTTTACCTGAATCAAAAATAGACAAAATGCCAGCCTTGTCGGAAATAATAAAGATAGTGAACAACGCTGTTCCTACATTCTTTGGTACTGAAGGGCCCGACTTGTCATCGGAAGTATTTAGATACATTCAAGGATGCAAAATGGTGGAGAGAGAGCTGTTAACCCATGCCGATGGTCAACTATCTCAGGATATAATTGAATGCCTTAAATTAAGACTTATGGGTTCCGCTTATTCGAAGTTATCACAGTCTAATTTTAACTCAATAGATGCTCTTTGTGATAGCATAAAAAAAGTATACCTAAAAAAGAAAAATGTCGACCAGATAAGGGAGTTGATTATAAACAGTAAACAGAACGTAAGGGAACCAGCTAGTAAGTTTGGAGAGCGGCTAGAGAGCTTACTGAAGGAAGCTATTGAAGCAGTTAGTAGTGAGTGGCCAGAAGGAGCAGGTCGTAGCGCAATGATCGCCGACTTTAAGAGGATTGCTGTTAAAAGCTTCATTAAGGGACTGAGAGACCAGACACTGAAGGTAAGATTCATTGGACAGGAAAAGCACGAGTTGAACTCCTTGGTATCACTGGTGGAAGAAGCGGAGGAACTTCTTGGAGAAGGTCAGCATGTTATAAATGCGATTTCTTCTCTGACACCCTGTAGTTTCTGCAATGAGCAAGGTCACGAAAGGGTAAATTGCCGAAAACGTTTAAATACACCGTACTGTATTAACTGTGGCATATATGGACATGAGGTCGGCCCGATGTGCGAAGACAGAAGCAGTAGGAAAGTGACTTGTGATCACTGTAGAAAAAATGGTCACACAGTAGAACATTGCAGACAAAGATTGGCATCATTGTATTGCAGAGTGTGTCGGACAACTGGTCATCAGGAAAATCAGTTTTGTGGCCAAAGGCAGCAAAGTGATCAAAACCAGTGGAGGAGCAACCGACCAACTAACACCAAGATACCCCCGGACAGAAATTTTGAAATGAGAAACGACAGTGCGATGGTAAAAAACCGAACCAAAAATGGGACCCAACTGTGTTACAAATGCGGTCAACCAGGCCACTTTGCGGGAGCATGTCGGAATAATTCTGTCCCACGAAGTGCAAACTACTCTCGGACAAAAGAAAGTCCAATAAATAATTCGGGAAATGCCAATCGACCCAGTTACGGCCAATAACTGGGGTAGAAGAAATAAATAACACGATTACTTGGCGCAAACATAAAAAGGAGAAAGTCCATGAAAATTTAACAGATGAAGAACCTAAGCAAAAGTTACAGGATGTCCCTGAGGCAGGAGAAGCTACTAAAGTGATCCACAAGGGTACGATTTCCACCACGCGCTCTTGCCGAGATGTCAAGGAAAAAGAACAAGTGGTACTTGTTGACACAGGAACTAAAGTCAGTACAACAACAACAACAGGGAAACAAGTCACGGGTACTGCTCATAAGAGAAAAACATTCGAAGATAGCCAAATCAATATAAGTAACAGTGGAATAGAGTCACCCGACAGTGTGGACACAGTTTTCATCACGCTTCCATGCCAAGAGGCAAAGGAAGGAAAACTGGTCTTACTTGTAGACACTGGGGCAGATTCCAGCATAGTGAAAGAAGAGGCTATTAACGCTTTTCAGAACGGAAATAAGAGAGAAGTAAGAAAATTGGCTGGAGCCTTTGGAGGCAGTGCTTCAACGTTGGGCGCAGTACAGATACATGTGGTTGGAGGGAAAGCTCCATGGATTTTTCATGTGGTCGCTCAAGGAAGCGGAGTTCCAGGTGACGGAGTTCTCGGGCGAGATAATATTTGGGGGAAAAGTATAATAAATTCCATGACTCGAACCTTGAAAATTTTCGAGAACAACAATTTAGTTAAAACATTCTTGCTACAAAATGAAAGAGCGAGCATAGAATCAACAAACATTAAAAATTTCCTGGTTAAGGAGAGGACAATTACTATGGTGCCAGTTAAATTGAAAACGAAGGACAAAACTGTGGTGATTCACAAGCAACAACTTCACCCAGGGGTCTATGTAGGAAATACTATAGTCAACGTTCGCAACGGAAATGCAATAGTACCCGTATTGAACGCAACAGAAGAAAGTATGCCGGTGGGCAAAAACATAAAAATACAGTTCTCGAGGTTAAATCATTACACGGTCCATAAAGAAACCGAAACTTTAAAGACACCCATTATAGACGGGACTGAAAGAATAAGAGAATTGAAAGAATTATTAATGAAGGAAAAAGATTGGAACTCGGAGGAAAGAGCTTCGATGAACGCAATCTGCGAAAAATATCACGATGTATTTATGCTGTTTGGAGATAGGCTGCCCTTCACAACGCTGATTGAACATAAAATACCCACAAAATTGGATCAACCACCAATCAACCAGAAGCAGTACAGGCTACCCCATGTACACAAGGACGAGATTAATCAACAAGTATCTGAGCTCTTAAAAGAAGGAATTATAGCTCCGAGCACATCACCATGGAATTCACCTCTATTATTGGTGCCTAAAAAATCACAGGACGGAAAGACCAAGTTTAGAATGGTTGTGGATTTCCGGAAACTTAATGACGTCACTACTAAGCAGGTATTTCCTATTCCCCGAATAGATGAAATATTAGATCAATTAGGAAACAGCAGATACTTCACCACTCTGGATTTGGCAAGTGGGTATCATCAAGTGCTGTTGGATAAGGAAGATAAGAAAAAAACGGCTTTTAGCACAGACAAAGGACATTTTGAGTTCAACAGAATGCCGTTTGGGTTGACAGGTGCTCCAGCAACGTTCCAAAGAGTTATGAATACAATATTAACAGGCCTTCAAGGTTTAGATTGTTTTGTGTACCTAGATGACATAGTCATTTACGGAAGGAATGTGGCAGACCATGAGAAAAAAATAACGAACGTTTTATCTCGTCTGCGCGACAGCGGTCTTAAATTGAATACGGGAAAATGTCAGTTTCTGAGGAGAGAAATTGTTTACTTGGGACATAAGTGTTCAGAAAAAGGAGCACTCCCCGATCCCACGAAAGTAGAAAGTGTGAAGAACTTAAATCCTCCAAGAAGTATAAAAGAAGTTCAAGCGCTACTAGGGTTGGTCAACTACTACCGAAAATTTGTAAAGGGTATGGCGGAGCTGGCATCACCAATAACCCGCCTGCTCAAGAAAAACTCCAAATTTGTCTGGACAAAGGAGTGCCAACAAGCCTTTAATAGAATTAAGGAAAACATTATTAGTCCTCCCATTCTAATTTACCCAGACTTTTCGGAATCTTTCCGTGTAACCACAGATGCTAGCAACGAAGCACTGGGAGCAGTACTTTCACAGCTAAGGGATGGCAAAGACCACCCCATAGCATTCGCGAGTAGGACCTTAAGCGACACTGAAAAAAGGTACTCAACAATTGAAAAGGAAATGTTAGGCATAGTGTGGGCGACACGCACTTTCCGCCCCTATTTATTGGGACGACCTTTTACTGTATTCACGGATCACCAACCCTTGAGGGGCATTGCAAACCTAAAAGACCAGACTTCGAGACTTGCTCGGTTCAGGCATAAATTGTCGGAGTATGAATTCGACATTGCCTACAAGCCGGGAAAAACCAACTTAAATGCTGATGCGCTGAGCCGACTTCCTGTAGAAGACCAGAAAATACAGGTTGTTACCAGAGCTCAAAAAAGAGAGTTAAATAAAACAAGCATAAAAGAAGCTCAAAATAATGAAGATTCATCAGAAGAAAGGATCGCTGAGGAAAATTTCAGTATGGAGCACAGAGATGCCGTTAAAATTTTAACCGACAGAAAGGACATCGAAGAAGTTCTTCGAAGCTTTCATGACTCGCCTTTAGGTGGGCACCAGGGTGTCTGGAAGACCATAAGGCGAATTAGGAGACAATACAGATGGAAAGGTATGCAACGGGATATTAACAATTATATAAGAAAGTGTCAGAAGTGCCAAAAGAACAAGTGCGGACCAGTCGGCAAAGAACAAATGGTGTTAACCGACACACCGCAAAGACCATTTGAAAAAGTTTATATGGACATGGTGGGCCCTTTGCCAACCACCACTGCAGGCAACAAATACATTCTCACTTTTCAAGACGATTTGTCGAAATTTTTTATTTGTGCACCAATGCCGGATGCGGAGGCTGAAACGGTGGCGAAAATTTTTTACAGTGAAATCATAACCAAGTATGGTATTCCAACAAAATTAATAACGGACAATGGCTCGAATTTCACTTCCAAGCTTTTCGGAAGTGTCTGTAAACTTTTGAGGATAAAGAAACAACATATCACTCCATACCACCCTCAAGCAAACGGGTCGTTGGAAAGAAGCCATCGACCACTTACAGAATATCTAAGGAGTTTTGCAAAAGAGGACGGATCAAACTGGGATCAGTGGTTGCCTTCGGCTATGCATGTGCATAACCATACAGATCATACAGCCACCAACCAAACTCCCTTTAGAGTACTCTATGGTTTTGACGCACCTTTACCGTCGAATCTTAAGGTTAGTACTCCTTTATACAATCCTTATGACTATCCAAAATTTCTCAAGTACCAAATTCAGCGTGCATACGAGATGGCGCGCAAACATCAGATAAAGGCAAAAATAAAAGCGAAAGAACGGTATGACAAAAATGCAAAAAATAGTATAATTCATATAGGTGATCAAGTGTTGGTAAGGAATCAAACACGGAAAAACAAGCTCTCACCCCTATGGGAGGGGCCTTATAAAGTGACAGGTATTCCCTCCCCAGTTAATGTTCAAATACTAGCGAAAGGAAAGCAGAAGATTCTACACCGTAATTTGGTCAAGCTTTACAGACAAAACCAAGAACAAATAGTGTCAACCGACAAATCATCGTCGCCAAAGAATTATAGTCTATTCTTTGAAAAAAAGAATACTTACAAACATACTAACGACAGAATAACCTCATCGGGTAGTGAACAGCGTCACGAAACGGCGAGTGATTCAAAAGGTATTAGTGCTTCTATAGAAAAATTCAATCTTTGTGATAGTACAGAAGACAAGGGTGTTCGCACTTCATCGCATTCCTATGATAGAGATAGTACAGGACCATTGTTGACTTCCACCACGTCCCATAATAGTACGGACGATAATACAGAAGGCTTATGTGGTCTAAGAAATATCGGTAATACTTGTTTTATGAACACCATTATTCAGTGTTTTAATCACACAAATGAATTGACAAAATTCTTACTAAATCATAATGCAACGAAATCTACAACGTCCAAAAATCAACAAATCTTATTTGAGCTTTCCAAATTAATTAAGGAAATGTGGAGAGGTAATGTAAACACCGTAACACCTACGGAATTAAAACGAGCCTTGTCTGCCAAATATCACATGTACAGTAACTACAATCAACAAGACGCTCAAGAATTTTTACGATTATTTTTGGATTCGTTGCATGGTGCCCTCAATACTGGTACAAAGGGTGAACATTTAAAAATAGATGATAATTTAAGTGACAATAAAAAGGCCGAACTTACTTGGAAATGGTATGGCCGTCATGAGAATTCTTTAATACGTGATTTATTTGTAGGTCAACTTAAGAGTACATTAAGATGTACCACGTGCGGCAATACTAGCGTTACTTTTGATCCCTTTTGGGATTTAAGCGTTCCCCTACCTTCATCGTCAAGTTGTAAGCTTGACACCTGCTTGGATTTGCTTTTACGCGAGGAGGTTTTGGAGGGCGACGACATGCCTACATGTTCAAAATGTCAAGCGCGGCGAAAATGTACAAAAAACTTTAAAATTCAACGATTTCCAAAGTATCTTGTTATACATTTAAAACGTTTTTCTGAGACATTGAAGAGTAAACTCTCGAATATTGTCGAATTTTCCACGGGTGAACGTGAATTGAATATGGGTCCTTATGATGCCAATGCTAACCCAAATATTTGCTATTCCTTATATAGTGTCACAAATCATATGGGTTCAACTGCTGGTGGACATTATGTAGCTATTTGCAAACATCCTGTCTCAAAGAAATGGCATAAATTCAATGATAATCTTGTGAGTGATTCATTGTCGGAACATAATCTTGTCTCGTCCAGTGCTTATATATTGTTCTATGAACGTATGTAAATAAGTATGATGTTAAACTTTCACGTAAAATTGAAAACAAAAACGAAACAGCAGCGATGTTGAAATCATGTTAAAATGGTAAAATAATAATAACAACCTGATAGAAACAAATTAGTAATTTATTATATGATATGGGATGACTAAACGTACTCATTATCGCACCAAACCGAAAAATATCAATCGGTTTTTAACGTTTTGTCTTTAGTTGTACTTTGCAGAAGATAACAACGGATTATAAAAACTAATATATTTCACATTTTTCGAAATAATTAATCATAGAGTAAACTCCTTACATACTTACTTCTATCAGTCACACATCAATTTAAAAATTTAAAAAATTTGTATTTAAGGTGCCAAAGATTTTTTTTAACCTGCATTTTTCTGTCGATTTTTGAAAATTATAAGCCCGCGAATAATTTTCTATTGAAATCGTTTAAACAGCTAAAGTGTAATAATTCCTTTTCTCTTTATAAAAAAAATTATTATAAAAAAAAACTTTTTATAATTTTTTTTTTTTTACAAAAATTAAACTGAACTCACTTTTTAATGAAAAAAGTGCTGACATATCAGTTGAAATTTGAAACAAAAGCAACAAATAAAGTCAAAAAAAAAAAAAATTAAGTGAAGAAAAAATATATAAAAAAAAAAGAATCTTTAAAATTTTTTGCACCAAAAGTTGTGTAACTTTAATTGATAAAAGGTTATTTTATTAAAAAAAAGAAGCGATTGAAATAAAATCAATAAAGCAATCTTAATTTAACTAATTTTATTTTCCGAAAGAAGTGCAATTCGACAAAATAAAATTGGTCATATGGTGAACTCAAAAAATATCCAATATTGCAAATATAGAAATATGCAAATTGACAAAATACTGGTTCATACTGCAAGAGCAACAAAAAGAAAAAAAACAATATATGTATTTATATTACTACAAGAATTATTACACGATAAGCATTTGCAAGAATATTGCATGCTTACACACATTTTAAATTAAAAAAGAAAAAAAAATTTATTAAAAATAATAACAACACACTATATAGTATTACACGGTAAGCATTTGCAAAAATATTGTAATTTATATTAAAAAAAAATATACATATAAATATATAAATAAATATATATAATTGTAAGTCAAAAGAAAAGAATTTATAAAAATGTATCTCTAGATCAATAAGTAAGAGTAGGTTAATACTCAGTACGGTGCTCTCCAACATAAGCAGTTAATGATTTATCATCTCTGGAAATCTTAGATGTGGAGCAGTCGCAACATTTCAATGCAACCGACTCAGTGTCAACCAATTGCAGATCAAAACAAAAGTCAAGTTGTCTGTTGTTGCAATCAAAGAGCACATGCTCAATGTTAGTATAAGCCTCTAAGATGCAAGTAAAGTCCATAAACATCTAACCTACAACGTGATTATCTCTGGCGGAATTGAAGATGTACGGGACTTCCCAAGTTCGAGGATCTAATTAAAAGTTCTTGTATTAGATCTCCCTGGAGCAAATGTTGAAATTTGTTTTTATATGCAGACTAAGTTGTATAACAGCAGTCTAAGTTATGTAACAGCCCCATATTCGGGTTCATAAACCGCTGGATGTCATTCTACATAAAGAAACTATGTGCTACTCAATTCTTCGCTGGCAATCAAATGAAACATACTCTTCAGTAGTGGCTATTCTTGCCAATTGGTTTCCTAAGAAACAAAATGCGTCATGTGTTTGTTTTGGCTACCATTGATATACTTTTTGCCTGAAGATGTATTGAAACCAACGTCGAATGATAGTCTATATAAAGAATAGACCGATCAAAAGAAGGATTCTAGCCTGCTACATTGTTAGTTTGTGCAGGAAATAATCTGAAATAACACTATTACTACATCCAATAACTGCCTATTTTACGATACCTATGGGAAATTTCAGTTACGAAAAACAACATTAACAACAACATCAACTACAACACATCTACAACCAGTTCAACTACTCGAAAAAAAAATCAACAAGAAACAACAACAGCAACAACCAACATTTTTGAGAGCATTGTAAGAAATATTTCCATAGTTTTAGGTACCATAAGAAATTTAAAAAAAAAGATTGTAAAAAAAAAAAAAAAAAAAATAATAATAACATATTATCAACACATATTAAAAATTTATCAACTTAATTCTTATTGAAGCCTTCCAATAGCATGGCAAAATAAACGGTCAATAACAGATCATATAAAGTCAATGTCAAACAGAATTTTAAAGAACATCCAGTTCCTGGATGTACTTTCTGTAAAGGGGGGAGGAATGTTGTGAATCGAAAACTTTCACATTCACCCTCGTACAATGACAAACTGCATTGCTGTCATTTTGGAAACAAATTAAGAATTAAGTTGATAGTATTGAATTACAATAAACGCGTACAATGAAAAGTGCATTGTACGCAATAATATATTAAATAAGTCAATAGTTAAATTAGTATAAATAGTAATAACATTTAGTTAAGAAAGGGAATTTTTGTAAATAAAGCAACCAATCAACACCTACTATTAGTAGGCAATCCACTAAATAATTGTTTTTTATTTTAAATAGAAAAAAGCCTGACATACACCAGCCTTTAAAGCGGGTCCCTGGACGGCAATAATTTAAAATAAGAAAACATAACACAGGGTTTATGCTCCAGATTTTTTTTTACAAACTTTTTCCAACCTTTATACATAATCATTCGCTATAAAACACACTTAATCCCAGTCAGCATTTTTGTTATTTTCTGATCATATTTGACTCTTTTTCGACTGCCGCTGACGATTAAAACAATCGAATATGCTATCATTTTCGATTCGAAAAAGACTGTGTCTTCGGGAGAAAATGGTACCCTAGCCGCGACTCCCTTGAGAGAATCTTTTATGAGCACCTTTATGAATCTTTTACGAGTCATTTTTGAGTCATTTTAGACTCAATTTTGATAATTTTTTCAGTTAAGTTAGAAAAAAAGTAACATTGCCTTTAAAATTGTACATATGTAGAGCGTATTTATTCGAATTGAGTTACCTTAGAGAGAGAGAGAGAGAGAGTAGAGAGATGAAGTGTGGTGTAAAGTCTATTTTTAGAACACTGAAGAAGTTGCGCTATTTCTTGTTATTTTATTTATTTTTTATCGACGGCCGCGAACTGGGATCGAACTCAGGCTAAAAATTATATCTTATGTTTAGTAGTCGGCGTGCAAACCCACTTAGCTACAGCACCCATTTTCTATGCGCGTTAAAAAGTATTTCAAAACCAATACCATAGGAGTAACCTTTTTATCATCTAACTGTGCAAAATCTGTTTGCAAAATAGCGTTAAAAACTATCGAATTGCAATCTCTTAAATGTTTGATTTTTAATGTATATGCTTTTTGTTATTGTATTTTTAAATAGTAAGTTTTAAAGCATAAGCGAGAATCTACTTCGACTAGTTTTTTAATCGCGCAGACGACAAATCGTTTTTTGGTCTTCCATACTGGTTGAAAAAGACTCATTTGGGTGATTTTTCAAAAAATAATCTTCTAAATGCTGACTGGGATCCCAGTCAGCATTTAGAAGATTATTTTTTGAAAAATCACCCAAATGAGTCTTTTTCAACCAGTATGGAAGACCAAAAAACGATTTGTCGTCTGCGCGATTAAAAAACTAGTCGAAGTAGATTCTCGCTTATGCTTTAAAACTTACTATTTAAAAATACAATAACAAAAAGCATATACATTAAAAATCAAACATTTAAGAGATTGCAATTCGATAGTTTTTAACGCTATTTTGCAAACAGATTTTGCACAGTTAGATGATAAAAAGGTTACTCCTATGGTATTGGTTTTGAAATACTTTTTAACGCGCATAGAAAATGGGTGCTGTAGCTAAGTGGGTTTGCACGCCGACTACTAAACATAAGATATAATTTTTAGCCTGAGTTCGATCCCAGTTCGCGGCCGTCGATAAAAAATAAATAAAATAACAAGAAATAGCGCAACTTCTTCAGTGTTCTAAAAATAGACTTTACACCACACTTCATCTCTCTACTCTCTCTCTCTCTCTCTAAGGTAACTCAATTCGAATAAATACGCTCTACATATGTACAATTTTAAAGGCAATGTTACTTTTTTTCTAACTTAACTGAAAAAATTATCAAAATTGAGTCTAAAATGACTCAAAAATGACTCGTAAAAGATTCATAAAGGTGCTCATAAAAGATTCTCTCAAGGGAGTCGCGGCTAGGGTACCATTTTCTCCCGAAGACACAGTCTTTTTCGAATCGAAAATGATAGCATATTCGATTGTTTTAATCGTCAGCGGCAGTCGAAAAAGAGTCAAATATGATCAGAAAATAACAAAAATGCTGACTGGGATCTAGTGAATAAACACTACGGAGTTTGTATTCTCTACCACTACAATCGCACATTTGCATGTGCGTTAGTGCCCTTCACTGCTCTAAGAATTAAGACATTCATAAATCCGAAAAAATAGGTCCATGTAACCGTCAATAACATTTTTATTTTAAAGAAATATATAAGCAGTATAATTTTTGAAATAATAAACCGAAAAAGCTCGTTTCACCATATTAAGATCAGAAATGGTCTACATTAAAAATTTTTCTTAATTCTTATCGCGTGGGTAATTCAAAAGTTTAAGCCTCAAATGCAATAAAACAAAATTGGTATAAAATTTTGCCAGTTTCATTTTTTTGTAGTACAGTACCTCATTCGATCGAACAATTTTTGAGTTTAAGGGATCGTATCTCTGCAATAACGTCACTTGTCTTTAATGGCACTCCACAGAAAATAGTCCAACGGTGTCAAATCACAGCTTCTTGGTGGCCAAATGATATTACCCTTTCGACTGTGACATGAGATGTGTGTCAAGTTGCACCATCAATGAAGAGTGGAAACTGCAAAATCGATTATAATGGCGCGATATGTGTATTCATTGACCACAAGCCGTGCATTGGTGAAGCCAATGCACCAATGCACGGCTTGTTAGACCACGTGTGGGTTTTCGAAGCCCCAAATACGGCAATTTTCCTGATTAACATATCTATTATGATCAAAATAAGCTTCATTCGAAAAATTTATAATTTCGGTAAAAAAATTTCTAAAATATCCCAACTTGGCTCACGCCAGATTCGAAATAACCGAAGTTTCAATTTAAACCAACAATGAGCCATATACCGCTCATTCGATAATTGTGTTAAATTTTTTATTACAGCACAAATTCCTCGTGAATTAGGTATACTAATGACATTTATGGCAGAGGGTCTTGTATAGAGTTAGGGTCCAATTTTGATTCGTGCCTACAGAAAAATTATCTGTAGAAAGTTTTAGCACAAAATTTATTTTTAGATTTACAAGTTTTTTTTTTTTATTTTCGGGGTATTGAAGTGACTTTTTATGTTTGTTCTGGGAGTTATGGTCAAATATGGGCCGTTTTAAACAAAATTTGGTAACCTTATTTTAGTGAATCTTATCTTATATTCTTAAACGAGCAATAATTGTATATATATATATATATATATATATATATATATATATATACATACAATTATTGGACAGTGGGTATCTTTGTTGATGTACAGGTCGAAGAAAAAGGGACTTTTGGAACCTTTGCCTCTAAAAGGGTAAAAATGGGTAAAAAAGGGGCAAAAAAATCGAAAACGCTATATCTCCTAAAGTAATAGGTATAGAAACAAAATTAAAATTACGTTTTAAACAGCTATGAAAATAAGCGTACGGGTGTTTGGTACTTTTTTGAAACTATGTTCGATAGGGGGTAAAAAGGGGTGAAAATTGTTTTTTTTTGGTAGCTATTTAACCCACTCTGATATTTTAAACTAAAGAATATAGCAGGAAACTTTGTACTGCAATCAATAGATGTGAAAGAAGCATTAAATACGTATTTGGTACTTTTTTGATTTTGGGGCCAAAATGGGTAAAAAAGGAATAAAATGATAACTTTACATCACGAAAAATAATATGAATAGGAACATTATGTTAACTGCGATTTAATAAAATGTACTGAATTCAATTGGTACCAAAAAGGTACCAAATATGCATATGGAACTTTTTTAAATTAGGGGATAAAAAGGGGGAAAAATAGTATTGTTATACCTTTAAAACAAATGAATGTTTGCCTGCATGTATGTTCTTTATAGAATAGTAAACTGTGAATTTGATCATATTATGCTCTTTAGCGAAGATGTTGCAGATAAGCCGGCGAAGGTTTTTAAGTTGACAAGACTAATTTCCGACAGATGGCGCCAATGAAAATTACTAAAAATTAATTAAATCGTAAACTGTACATTTGATCATGCTATGATATTTAGCAAAGTTGTAGCGCATGAGCCGGCGAAGGCTTTTTAATTGGTATGAATAATTTCCGACAGGTGGCGCTACTGAAACTTACTCAAAGTCAATTTAATCGTAAACTGTGCATTTAATAATGCTACAATCTTTAGCAAAGTTGTTGCACATGAGCCCACGAAGGTTTCTTAGTTGGTATGAAGAAATTTCGACAGGTGGCGCCACTGAAATTTACTCAAAGTCAGTTTAATCGTAAGCTGTACATTTAATCATACTATAATCTTCAGAAAAGTTGTTACGGATAAGCCGAAGAAGGTTTGTGAATTGGAATGTGCAAACTCCGACAGATGGCGCCACAGAAAATTACTCAAAGTGAATTAAATCGTAAACTGTATATTTGATCCTGTTATAATCATAAGCAAAGTTGTTACGCTTAAGCAGACAAAGGTTTCTTAGTTGGTATAAACAACTTCATGTGGCGCCACAGAAAACTACTCAAAATGAATTAAATCGTAAACTGTGCATTTGATCAGACTATAGTCTTTAGCAAAGTTGTTGCGCATGAGTCGACAGAGGTTTCTGTTGGTATGACCAATTTCCAAAATTATTAAAATAAGTTAAACTGTAAACTATGCAAACTATGTGTTGGTCGGACAAAATAAATAAAATAATTCAAAATTTACTGAATATTTGTACAATGTCTTTCCTCTAAATTTATCATAGCTCTTCAAAATGCTTAGCATAAAGCTCCGAGCAAGGCTCGGTCAACCAGGTACTATATAGCTATACATGTATAGCTTTTTAGCTATAAAGCTCCAATATGTCTATACAATCCCATGGGAGGTAAACGAAATAATCGGCCGATTTGGCCCAAAACATGTAGAAATCATTCTTGCTCCAATAAAGTTGCAAGAAAAACACACATTACAAAAAAATATTTCGGCTTCAGGTCCTTACTAGTCTTAGGAAAGACTCCGAGGAAAAATTTTGGAGATGGTACCTTTAAATCGATAAAGCTTCAAAGTTTTATTATTTCTGTGTCAACATTGTACTTTAAACTAGTCTAATAACTTCTTTACTGCAGGAGCGAGGAGTTGGAGAGGTATAGGTGAAAAGTTTTAACTCGGTCCTATGAAAGCGGAAAATAATGTTTGTTTGCAAATTTTTCTTGGAGCTTCGCCATATGGCTATATGTGAAGTTGATGGAATCAAGTTCTCCATTGATCATAGGGTCTCCAATTAAATGTTATAAGGTGCAATATTATATTATGATTTAAATTTTAACTTCAGTAAAATAAAGTGGGTGCTTGTCTGGGATAGATATTTTCAAAACTCAGAGCTGGTACTTGAATTCGTTGTAAATGTTTTTTTTGTAGACTTAGAAATTAATTTGCTCTGTTTAACTTTTTATTTACAAACGTGTTATACCTAAAGTATTAAAAATTCAACAATGTTTTAGTGTATTTATTAACTACAGTAGCTCGTTGCTGAATTTTTTCTGTTTAATTATTTATTTTTTTTTTATTTCTTCATGTTCTTATTTCAATAAATCCAGATTAATTCTTTTTCGTTTATGTTGTTCTGCTGTTACTGCTATTTTAACTATAACTGTTGATTGGTATTGTAGATCCGTCTGCAGAATGTTTGGTGTAATGCTCTTTATACTCATACATACTTATGGAATTAAAGATTGAAAACGAAAAATGTTGCATCTTCCAAAAAGGCAACTGAAAGCTAATTTTAAACAAAATTAAATATTACCCAGGCTTAAAGGAATCAGAATACTAAATTAAGTTTTCAGCAGATTTCTTAGTTAATTTTCTTTTAAGAATTAAACATGTTAATTTTTTCTCTGGTTAAAACTTAAAAACAACACATCCGCTCAAACTCATATATCATGAGTTTTATTCTTATTTGTCATCATCGTTTGGCTGATACTCGTGTAAAAATGGAACAAATGTATTTGGTTACGTAGCAATTTTTTTCTCAACCATTTGTTGTTAATTCAAAAATCCAATTAAATTTAATTCGTCTTGTATGGATGTTGGTATTTTTTTTATTTATTTGTGTCCGATGGCTTAAATACTTAAAAGTTGGCATAAAAGTGTGTGGGGTTTCCGAAAAAAGAAAACTAAGAATTAAGAACACCAAGTGATAGGGAGTCACAAATATGTATTTTAAAATATTTTCTATAAAAAACAAGAATTTTATCGATTGAAATGATTTTGCAGAGTTTAAGTTCAGAATTAAATAATTTTGTTTTAAACAAAGAAGCCAAAATCTTAATAAATTCTTCATAAATTTTGTATAAATTAAGTTTTTGAAGTAGTAAAAAGTAAATTTATTTAAATGAAAAATCGTTTGCATGAATTATTAATTTTTTTTATTAAAAACACGTTTTTTTTTACGAAATAATTAACAACTTCCTTCTCTGTTAGAACAACAACAAAGTCAGTTATCAGTTCTGTTAAACATTTAATTTTCTTCACATACTTTTAGGCATGAAACTTTGTTAAAATAATTCACTGTGGGATGATTTGATCAAATGTTTATTGACGAAAATAGCCGTTAAAGACTAAAAATGCTAACATATAGACTAAAATCTAGATTTAATATAGACAAAAACATAGCCTAAAAAAAGACCAAGACCTCGACAAAGACATAAACTTAGACATAGACTAAGATATAGACTAAGCCATAGACTAAGATATAGACTAAGACATAGACTAAGACATAGACTAAGACATAGACTAAGACCTCGACAAAGACATAGACTAAGACATAGACTAAGACATAGACTAAGACATAGACTAAGACATAGACTAAGACATAGACTAAGACATAGACTAAGACATAGACTAAGACATAGACTAAGACATAGACTAAGACATAGACTAAGACATAGACTAAGACATAGACTAAGACATAGACTAAGACATAGACTAAGACATAGACTAAGACATAGACTAAGACATAGACTAAGACATAGACTAAGACATAGACTAAGACATAGACTAAGACATAGACAAAGACATAGACTAAGACATAGACTAAGACATAGACTAAGACATAGACTAAGACATAGACTAAGACATAGACTAAGACATAGACTAAGACATAGACTAAGACATAGACTAAGACATAGACTAAGACATAGACTAAGACATACACTAAGACATAGACTAAGACATAGACTAAGACATAGACTAAGACATAGACTAAGACATAGACTAAGACATAGACTAAGACATAGACTAAGACATAGACTAAGACATAGACTAAGACATAGACTAAGACATAGACTAAGACATAGACTAAGACATAGACTAAGACATAGACTAAGACATAGACTAAGACATAGACTAAGACATAGACTAAGACATAGACTAAGACATAGACTAAGACATAGACTAAGACATAGACTAAGACATAGACTAAGACATAGACTAAGACATAGACTAAGACATAGACTAAGACATAGACTAAGACATAGACTAAGACATAGACTAAGACATGGACTAAGAAATAGTCTAAGACATAGACTCAGACATAGACTAAGACATAGACTAAGACATAGACTAAGACATAGACTAAGACATAGACTAAGACATAGACTAAGACATAGACTAAGACATAGACTAAGATATAGACTAAGACATAGACTAAGACATAGACTAAGACATAGACTAAGACATAGACTAAGACATAGACTAAGACATAGACTAAGACATAGACTAAGACATAGACTAAGACATAGACTAAGACATAGACTAAGACATAGACTAAGACATAGACTAAAACATAGACTAAGACATAGACTAAGACATAGACTAAGACATAGACTAAGACATAGACTAAGACATAGACTAAGACATAGACTAAGACATAGACTAAGACATAGACTAAGACATAGACTAAGACATAGACTAAGACATAGACTAAGACATAGACTAAGACATAGACTAAGACATAGACTAAGACATAGACTAAGACATAGACTAAGACATAGACTAAGACATAGACTAAGACATAGACTAAGACATAGACTAAGACATAGACTAAGACATAGACTAAGACATAGACTAAGACATAGACTAAGACATAGACTAAGACATAGACTAAGACATAGACTAAGACATAGACTAAGACATAGACTTAGATATAGACTTAGGCATATTAGGCATTAATAGTTTTTAAACTAAAAATATTTTTTTCTACCGTACCCCACCCAATGTGCATTATTGCTTCTATTGTTTCGTGGTTACTGCGGTATTTAAGAAATAAATACTTTTCTTTGGAATAAAACTTCTCGAAAAAAAAAAAACATTTAAATTAAATTTCAAGGCACAAAATCTATACGAAACAATAACAAATTGAGAAATCCATACTTTAGAAAAACTATATAAAAACAATAGAAATGAAGATCCCTGTATAACAAACCACTTTAAAGAACAAATGCAAGGTTAGAAAAAATACTCTAAAGTGATGTATTTTAAGGTACTGTACTGTACTTAAGCAAGTTCGGTACATAGTTACATAACAAAGTGTTTAATTTAAATTTGGGTACCATAAAATTTTACAGTACCTACCTGTTAAAATACACAACCTTTATTATAACGAACTTTCACGAAGTACTCTAAGAATAACGTACTTCGTTGAGTACTATAACGTACTTTGTTTAGTACTTTAACGAACTCTTATGGACTTACAACAATGACAGAAACAGTATTTCCAAAAGTGAAATAAAATAAAATAAGGCTGTCGTTTAGGATGGAAACCCTTTAACTGGCAACACTTGCTTATATTTGTGTGTATATCATAAAAAATTGTTTCACCAGTAAAAACACAATTGACATACTAGGCATGTTAATTTTAAAAATTTGCCATCAATTCCAAATTGATGGACTGTTTCCAAAATTTTAACATGTAGGTACTTTTGATTCGAGTACAATACAGCCACAAGTAAGTTATCTAAAAATTCTTAACTAAGTACTTTATAGTACTCTAAAGTTAACTAAAAAATACTCTAAAATTCTAGAGAACGTTACGTTATTATATTCTACCTTTGTATACTTAATAGAGTGGGTCGATTTGTATGGGAGCCAAAAAACGCAACAATCGTATAGCAAAATCGAAATCTGCACCTGATTCTAAGAATGTTTCCCTAAGAAACCAGTTGTCTAAAATGAAATCCTAGCTAGCGCCGCGAGGCCTGAAAATATTCACTTCCTACATATTGAATAGAATTTTGGAAAAAAAATAGTTTTGGATATAATTCGTTATCTTGAGAACTGATGAAGATATCTCAGTGAAACTTCAGGTGGATAAAGCTGGCGAGTTTCCACAAAATATGGGCTACAGTAAGGCGTAGCAGAATGCCACTGGGCTCTCAAGCGTGAAACCAATGTTTAATATCTCGAAGTAATTTTTTTCTTAAAATTCACCAAAGTCCTATTTATGCTCTGAACGTATTTCTGATTATACATTTGGAAAGAGCATTCAAATATATATTAAAATTAGTTTTAATTTTGTGATTATTTCTTTTATCTTTCAAGATATTTAGTGTAGAACATTTGTTGCACATAACAATTCGTCAAATATATATTAAAATTTTATGATAATTGAACGAAGCAAAGTTTTAACACTAAAGATCTTGAAACATAAATGAGATATTCACACAGTCAAACACAGTTTTAATAGATATTTGAATGCTCTTTCCAAATGTATAATCAGAAATACGTTCAGAGCATAAATGGAACTTTGGTGAATTTTAAGAACGAAATTTCTTCGACATGTTAAACTTTGGTTTCACATTTGGGAGCCTAATGGCATTCTACTAAGCTCTACTGTAGCTCATATTTTGTGGAAACTCAAAAGCTTTGTCCACCTGAGATATCTTCATCAGTTCTCAAGATATCGAATTATATCCAAAACTATTTTTTTTTCCAAAATTCTATTCAATATGTAGGAAGTGAATATTTTCAGGCCTCGCGGTGCTAGCTAGGATTTCATTTTAGACACCTGGTTTCTTAGGAAAACTTTCTTAGAATCAGGTGCAGATTTCGATTTTGCTGTACGATTGTTCACTAAAAAAATCGACCCACCCTAATTCTTAACTTTTTCTCGGACTTGGTTAGGTACGATAAAATAAATAACTTTTATATGCGCGTAAGTTCAGTACAATATAAATAAGGTACGGTTTTTTTTCGAACTTTTAACAAATGTGAAAGTTTCTACTAGTGGAAAAAATACAGAGTCGAATATTTTGTAAAAGGGAAAAAAATCTCTGATGCAATTTGCAGCCGATGAAAATAAATTCACGCCATCAACATTTTCTTGCGGAAAACAAATAAATTAATGCACGAACGCAAGAAAAAGAGTTTGCAAAAGATTGTTCTAGGGTGCGAAGAAATGTAAGGGCGCATTGGTAGAACATAAACCGAATTTTATATACCCTACGATAAGTGGGTTACTAGATACTAAATATATCGTAACATCTTGAAGGCTGAAATGATCTAAACTGGTTAATCGTATGCTCTGTTATACCTCAAGATAATTACTTAATATACTTTTGTAATCCTAGGACTTATTTCTAAAAATTCTTTACTATCTTCATTCTGAATAAAAAATGGAATTATTTTAAAAACCAAAAATCTTTTATAGCTCTTCTACTTATCACCCATAACCGTTATAAACCAATATTAAAGATTTAAGAATTTCCCAATGCCTTCTACAATCAAAAGGCATAAAACCAAACAAACAGAAAAACTTAAAAGTCAGACAAATACATAGATAGAAAGACGGACAAGCAAACAAATATCAGCAGAACAATCCTTTTTATTCCTTGCATTTTTTGCTGTTTTGTTATCCTTTCATTCCTTCGTTGCTTCGTTTATTCAGTTATTATTGCTTTAAAAATTCACAACTATGTTCATTATTTTTATCTATTACTATGAATAGGAAAAAGCAGTTCCTTCATTCTTTCGTTTGAATGTAGAAATATATTGTTGTGTATCCTTGCACGATGTATACTTCAGCTAAATACTGCGAAAAAAATTTTAAGTTTTTCTTTTTTTTGTAAAGAAAATCTAGGCTTATATCTATCATGTTAGTTGTTATACTCGCTTTTACTTAACATATAGCAACAAACATAGCTGCCGTCAGACAGACATAGAATGTCTGGTATCTATATCTATTTGACTAAAATCAGGAATATTTTAGCAAAAAATCAGAAGGAAAATAGACATAAACTAAACAAAAAGCACTTGAAAGTAAACTATTGCTTTATATTTATGGCTAGGAATTTTATGTATGTTTGTGTATCGCACATATGAGGGCAGGATGAGAAGTAGTAATAATATATTGATTTAAGACTTACTTAATGTTTAAATCTATTTTGTCTATGTCTGAGACAATGTCTTACTATATATCTATATATAAATATGTTCTATGTCTTAGTCTATGTCTTAGTCGATATTTAGTCTATGTCTTAGTCTATGTCTTAGTCTATGTCTAAGTCTATGTCTTAGTCTATGTCTTAGTCTATGTCTTAGTCTATGTCTTAGTCTATGTCTTAGTCTATGTCTTAGTCTATGTCTTAGTCTATGTCTTAGTCTATGTCTTAGTCTATGTCTTAGTCTATGTCTTAGTCTATGTCTTAGTCTATGTCTTAGTCTATGTCTTAGTCTATGTCTTAGTCTATGTCTTAGTCTATGTCTTAGTCTATGTCTTAGTCTATGTCTTAGTCTATGTCTTAGTCTATGTCTTAGTCTATGTCTTAGTCTATGTCTTAGTCTATGTCTTAGTCTATGTCTTAGTCTATGTCTTAGTCTATGTCTTAGTCTATGTCTTAGTCTATGTCTTAGTCTATGTCTTAGTCTATGTCTTAGTCTATGTCTTAGTCTATGTCTTAGTCTATGTCTTAGTCTATGTCTTAGTCTATGTCTTAGTCTATGTCTTAGTCTATGTCTTAGTCTATGTCTTAGTCTATGTCTTAGTCTATGTCTTAGTCTATGTCTTAGTCTATGTCTTAGTCTATGTCTTAGTCTATGTCTTAGTCTATGTCTTAGTCTATGTCTTAGTCTATGTCTTAGTCTATGTCTTAGTTTATGTCTTAGTCTATGTCTTAGTCTATGTCTTAGTCTATGTCTTAGTCTATGTCTGAGTCTATGTCTTAGACTATTTCTTAGTCCATGTCTTAGTCTATGTCTTAGTCTATGTCTTAGTCTATGTCTTAGTCTATGTCTTAGTCTATTTCTTAGTCTATGTCTTAGTCTATGTCTTAGTCTATGTCTTAGTCTATGTCTTAGTCTATGTCTTAGTCTATGTCTTAGTCTATGTCTTAGTCTATGTCTTAGTCTATGTCTTAGTCTATGTCTTAGTCTATGTCTTAGTCTATGTCTTAGTCTATGTCTTAGTCTATGTCTTAGTCTATGTCTTAGTCTATGTCTTAGTCTATGTCTTAGTCTATGTCTTAGTCTATGTCTTAGTCTGTGTCTTAGTCTATGTCTTAGTCTATGTCTTAGTCTATGTCTTAGTCTATCTCTTAGTCTATCTCTTAGTCTATGTCTTAGTCTATGTCTTAGTCTATGTCTTAGTCTATGTCTTAGTCTATGTCTTAGTCTATGTCTTAGTCTATGTCTTAGTCTATGTCTTAGTCTATGTCTTAGTCTATGTCTTAGTCTATGTCTTAGTCTATGTCTTAGTCTATGTCTTAGTCTATGTCTTAGTCTATGTCTTAGTCTATGTCTTAGTCTATGTCTTAGTCTATGTCTTAGTCTATGTCTTAGTCTATGTCTTAGTCTATGTCTTAGTCTATGTCTTATTTAGTCTATGTCTTTGTCTACGTCTTAGTCTATGTCTTAGTCTATGTCTTAGTCTATGTCTTAGTCTATGTCTTAGTCTATGTCTTAGTCTATGTCTTAGTCTATGTCTTAGTCTATGTCTTAGTCTATGTCTTAGTCTATGTCTTAGTCTATGTCTTAGTCTATGTCTTAGTCTATGTCTTAGTCTATGTCTTAGTCTATGTCTTAGTCTATGTCTTAGTCTATGTCTTAGTCTATGTCTTAGTCTATATCTTAGTCTATGTCTTAGTCTATGTCTTAGTCTATGTCTTAGTCTATTTCTTAGTCTATGTCTTAGTCTATGTCTTAGTCTATGTCTTAGTCTATGTCTTAGTCTATGGTCTTAGTCTATGTCTTAGTCTATGTCTTAGTCTATGTCTTAGTCTATGTCTTAGTCTATGTCTTAGTCTATGTCTTAGTCTATGTCTTAGTCTATGTCTTAGTCTATGTCTATGTCTTAGTCTATGTCTATGTCTATGTCTAAGTCTATGTCTAAGTCTATGTCTTAGTCTATGTCTTAGTCTATGTCTTAGTCTATGTCTTAGTCTATGTCTTAGTCTATGTCTTAGTCTATGTCTTAGTCTATGTCTTAGTCTATGTCTTAGTCTATGTCTTAGTCTATGTCTTAGTCTATGTCTAAGTCTATGTCTTAGTCTATGTCTTAGTCTATGTCTTAGTCTTTGTCTTAGTCTATGTCTTAGTCTATATCTTCGCCTATGTCTTAATCTATGTCATAGTCTATGTCTTATTCTATGACATAGTCTACAACTTAGTTTATGTCTTAGTCTATGTTTAATTTTATATATTGATGTTCTTCCTCTATTCGAGTTTACAAGTTTCCCCTAGGAAGTACTAGTATCTATAAGTCAATATCTTAGACTGACCTCGTAATTCATTCATATGCATTTTTTCTTTGCTCACATTCATATTTTTTTCTCATATAAGAGAATGTAATGTATGTATTAATGTCAGTGTAATATGTATATATGTATTTGTTTGAAATGCAATCAGCGGAATTGTAATTTAGCGGAAGAGGATGTAAGGCCTCGTATATTTCTTTAACTTATTCTACCAAACTTCTTTCTTGGGTGAGCTATTTTTTGTTATATGCCAACATGGGAATATTTTTTTCTTAGCAAGTCCTTTTGTTTAACAAATTGTGGTACTTTACAAATACTCATGCAAATATATACATATATGTATGTGTGCTTGTACACATTTTAATACAAATTTACTTATGTCTTAGGGAATGTTTCTATATGTTAAGTTTTTGTTGTTAAAAAAAACTGCAAGGAACTTGCAAGTGTCTTTCACAAAAACGTATTCGTTAAATTAATGAGTTTTGTAACAATTAAAACATAATAACAGAATACGCTATTTTTCAGTTATTTTCAAAATGTTTTTCTTAACAGTTTTTAATTGGAATTGTTTGCGGAAAGACATAATGCATTTGTTGAAAGTACCTTTTGGAATAAATTATTTGTAATAATTAAAGATAATTTACTAAACAAACATTTTTACTTAATTGCAAACAATATACAATTTTTCAAAAAAAAATACATTTTCAATATATTGGCCTACTAAATTGTGAACTGTTGCTATAATATAAGCTAAAGAAACTTCGACCTTGAATTTATAGTTTAATTAAAATCGTTATCATTTTAAAATAACATGATATCTCATACTAATTGCAAACGTTTCCTAGCCAATGCAATTGCCTAAAACATTTCTACCAATATCTATTGTTTGTTTAAAATTTTACATTTAAATTTAAGCAACTACTTAAGGTTTTTATCTAGATTAACTTAAAATATGTAACTGTTTCATTTCAAATTCATTTAACAAACAGCATTAAGGAATATTAAGAAACATAAGTAGCCCATAAGTCTTGTTAATTTATTGTAAAGGCCTCTTTTTATTTAGATTTTAACGAAAGGAACGGAACTCAGCCACCAAACCAAAAACTTACAATGTAAAATTAGGAAAAAACAGCTGCAGTGTATAACACTATACGACAAGTATTTCTTTTAAAGTAATAGAACCAGAAAATTTTTAAAAATTAAAAAAAAAGTTCCTATAAAAATAGGAAATTTTTGAAAAATTTCCTATAAATAGTAAATTTTTGAAAAATTTCCTTTAAATAGTAAATTTTTTGAAAATTTTCCTGTAAATAATAAATTTTTGAAAAATTTGCTGTAAATAATAAATTTTTGAAAAATTTTTTGAAAATAGTAAATTTTTGAAAAATTTCCTATAAATAGTAAATTTTTGAAAAATTTCCTATAAATAGTAAATTTTTGAAAAATTTCCTTTAAATAGTAAATTTTTGAAAAATTTCCTAAAAATAGTAAATTTTTGAAAAAATTCCTTTAAATAGTAAATTTTTGAAAAATTTCCTATAAATAGTAAATTTTTGAAAATTTTTTTATTAATAGTAAATTTTTGAAAAATTTCCTGTAAATAATAAATTTTTGAAAAATTTCCTGTAAATAGTAAATTTTTAAAAAATTTCCTATAAATAGTAAATTTTTGAAAAATTTCCTTTAAGTAGTAATTTTTTGAAAATTTTTTTATAAAGAGTAAATTTTTGAAAAATTTCCTATAAATAGTAAATTTTTGAAAAATTTCCTATAAATAGTAAATTTTTGAAAAATTTCCTATAAATAGTAAATTTTTGAAAAATTTTTTATAAATAGTAAATTTTTAAAAAAATTTCCTGTAAATAGTAAATTTTTGGAAAAATTTCTTGTAAATAGTAAGTTTTTGAAAAATTTCTTATAAATAGTAAATTTTTGAAAAATTTCCTTTAAATAGTAAATTTTTGAAAAATTTCCTATAAATAGTAAATTTTTGAAAATTTTTTTATAAATAGTAAATTTTTGGAAAATTCCTATAAATAGTAAATTTTTGAAAAATTTCTTCAAAATAGTAAATTTTTGAAAAATTTCCTATAAATAGTAAATTTTTGAAAAATTTCCTATAAATAGTAAATTTTTGAAAAATTTCCTTTAAATAGTAATTTTTTGAAAATTTTCCTATAAATAGTAAATTTTTGAAAATTTTTTTATAAATAGTAAATTTTTGGAAAATTCCTATAAATAGTAAATTTTTGAAAAATTTCTTCAAAATAGTAAATTTTTGAAAAATTTCCTATAAATAGTAAATTTTTGAAAATTTTTTTATAAATAGTAAATTTTTGGAAAATTCCTATAAATAGTAAATTTTTGAAAAATTTCTTCAAAATAGTAAATTTTTGAAAAATTTCCTATAAATAGTAAATTTTTGAAAAATTTCCTATAAATAGTAAATTTTTGAAAAATTTCCTTTAAATAGTAAATTTTTGAAAAATTTCCTATAAATAGCAAATTTTTGAAAAATTTCCTATAAATAGTAAATTTTTGAAAAATTTCCTATAAATAGTAAATTTTTGAAAAATTTCCTTTAAATAGTAATTTTTTGAAAATTTTCCTATAAATAGTAAATTTTTGAAAATTTTTTTATAAATAGTAAATTTTTGGAAAATTCCTATAAATAGTAAATTTTTGAAAAATTTCTTCAAAATAGTAAATTTTTGAAAAATTTCCTATAAATAGTAAATTTTTGAAAATTTTTTTATAAATAGTAAATTTTTGGAAAATTCCTATAAATAGTAAATTTTTGAAAAATTTCTTCAAAATAGTAAATTTTTGAAAAATTTCCTATAAATAGTAAATTTTTGAAAAATTTCCTATAAATAGTAAATTTTTGAAAAATTTCCTTTAAATAGTAAATTTTTGAAAAATTTCCTATAAATAGCAAATTTTTGAAAAATTTCCTATAAATAGTAAATTTTTGAAAAATTTCCTATAAATAGTAAATTTTTGAAAAATTTCCTATAAATAGTAAATTTTTGAAAATTTTTTTATTAATAGTAAATTTTTGAAAAATTTCCTGTAAATAATAAATTTTTGAAAAATTTCCTGTAAATAGTAAATTTTTAAAAAATTTCCTATAAATAGTAAATTTTTGAAAAATTTCCTTTAAGTAGTAATTTTTTGAAAATTTTTTTATAAAGAGTAAATTTTTGAAAAATTTCCTATAAATAGTAAATTTTTGAAAAATTTCCTATAAATAGTAAGTTTTTGAAAAATTTTTTATAAATAGTAAATTTTTAAAAAAATTTCCTGTAAATAGTAAATTTTTGGAAAAATTTCTTGTAAATAGTAAGTTTTTGAAAAATTTCCTATAAATAGTAAATTTTTGAAAAATTTCCTTTAAATAGTAAATTTTTGAAAAATTTCCTATAAATAGTAAATTTTTGAAAATTTTTTTATAAATAGTAAATTTTTGGAAAATTCCTATAAATAGTAAATTTTTGAAAAATTTCTTCAAAATAGTAAATTTTTGAAAAATTTCCTATAAATAGTAAATTTTTGTAAAATTTCCTATAAATAGCAAATTTTTGAAAAATTTCCTATAAATAGTAAATTTTTGAAAAATTTCCTATAAATAGTAAATTTTTGAAAAATTTCCTATAAATAGCAAATTTTTGAAAAATTTCTTGTAAATAATAAATTTTTGAAAAATTTCTTATAAATAGTAAATTTTTGAAAAATATCCTATAAATAGTAAATTTTTGAAAAATTTCCTATAAATAGTAAACTTTTGAAAAATTTCCTATAAATAGTAAATTTTTGAAAAATTTCCTATAAATAGTAAATTTTTGAAAAATTTCCTATAAATAGTAAATTTTTGAAAATTTTTTTATTAATAGTAAATTTTGGAAAATTTTCCTATAAATAGTAAATTTTTGAAATATTTTTTATAAATTATCTTTTTTTTGTGCTGACTAGTGTTATTTACTTTAAATAAACTTAACTTTTGCTAAAGAAAATAAAACAAAAGCAAACTTCATTTAATATTCTTTTATTTCTTCTATGAGTTTTTTTTGTTTTATTATTTTTTATTTCATGTTTTTGGTAATAAAACAGAACAAAAATTTGCATTTCCTATTTAAACTACAGGCACCGGAAGTTTCCTTTTGTATTTGAAAAATGTATGTCTGTATATGTTTCAGGGTAATAGTGTTTATTTTAATGTATTTATTTATGTGTTTGGATATTTGTTGAATTTCTTATGAAAACACTGTGTGTTAAATTAACAATGTTATCGACCAAAACATGCACAGTGTGAAAGAAAATAATTATAGAGTGTCAAAGCTAAATTACCGATTTAATAGTCTTTCCTATATTTATAGTCTTAGTCTATGTCTTAGTTAATGTCATAGTCTATGTCTTAGTCTATATCTTAGTCTATGTTTTAGTTTATATCTTAGTCTATGTCTTAGTCAATGTCTAAGTCTAGTCTTAGTCCATGTCTTAGTCTATGTTTTAGTCTATGTTTTAGTCTATGTCTTGGTCTATGTTTGAGTCTATATCTTAGTCAATGTCTTAGTCTATGTCTTAGTCTATGTCTTAGCCTATTTCTTATTCTATGTCTTAGTCTATGTCTTAGCCTATGTCTTAGTATATTTCTTATTTTATATTATGTACAATTTTTCTATCTCATCCCACTGTGCAACCACTAGAACAACAGCAACAATAAAATTTGATAAACGTTTTCAATGTAACATTTCTAACAGCCACTTGGTGTAATTACATTTGTAGTTGCGGATGCTAAAATTATAAGAGGGAAGAAGCAAAAAACATAGCAGCAACTATCTCGGAAAATGTTTCAAAGTACATAAAGAACGTTATGGAAATACTCTACTTAAATTAAGATTAATTAAAATATAAATATTTGAAGGCATATCAAAACAAAGGCCGAAAAAATTACGAAATAATTAGAAAATTTTGGATGTTATTAATAACATTTTTTATTTTGATGTATACAAAATATTTTTATTTCCCCTTATTAAGGGGAAAAACAAAAGTAATTAATATGTCCATAGGACATCCAGATGTACCATTAATTCATACCAAACATCTACAGATTGAAGAACATTGTAACAAAATTAACAACGAGTTTTTTCACATCGAAACTTAAAATTCTTACCCCCAAATTCATAAATGAAAAATTAGGATATGACAGGCTTATAAATCCATTTTTCATACAAATTTCCTTCTATAAAGCTTTAATATTTTTATTATTCATTATGAACTGGGGCCTTAAGTTATAAGCATTTGAAATAACCTATGATATGTTATTCTAAATATCATTGATGAAGTAAAATATATTTAGATTTTGAAATTTACCTTTAAGAGTCCCTAGTACGATAAATTCACTCGATACCTTCGTATAGGGTATTGAAAAAGTACATAAAATATTACCTCATAGCTAATGCAAAGTAGTAAATGATATTGTATGGAAATGAAGGTATTTAGCATAAGTTACTTATGGGAAACAGTTCTTTAAATAAAACAAAACTTTTTTCAAAAGTGTTTTTCAATAATTATGGGATTAAAATAGTTTAATAAAAAGTTTTTTGGTAAAACCAACTAGTCAACGCGATTATATCTAATTTGAGATTCGATAAATACGAATTATAATGTCTATACAAATATCAACATACAGCGACGATTACATTCTGATACACTAAACAAAACTCGGGAAACGACCTAGCGTCGCTTGTAGACCTCATTAAGTTCATGAATAATCGTGCAAATAAATTCAGAAATACGTTTAGGGGTTATACTAGGGGGTTTACTCGAGTTATGTTTGCTCGATTAATCGGAAAAATAAAGTCGATTAATCGCTCGAGTAAATAAAAATGGCTAATTTCAAATAAAGATTTATTTGAGTAATTTTACACGAGTAATCGAGTTACTCGAGTAAAACCATTCTATTAATTTTGTTAGCATTTTATAAAAATATTTTTAAAATAAAACGACTAAAGTTTGTCTCAGTGTATTCCTTAACTGCTAAGTTTGTTTGAAACAATGTTGGCCAAATAGAAAGCGTTTTTAAATTAAAGTGCTCAATCTCGAAATGAGAATGTGCTCTAAGATTGTTAATTTAGTATGCATTTTTATTTCTGCTTTTTTGAGTACGAGTAAAGAAAAAGTTTTTAATGTATGTTCTTGTTATTTCCCTGTCACGCAAATAATGGCCAACGTTGGTTCAAAATTATAATCGTGAGTTTTAATATTGTCAATTCTAAGCAATAATCGAGAGGTATAATATAGTCCATTGCAGATTCAATAATCGTAGATCCAAGTATAGCTGGTTGTATGTTCAGAAAAAATAGTTTACCATAGACCAGTTGTGGTATCCAATGTAATTTCTACTATTGTTAATTTAAAGGTCCTAATGTAATTGTAGCTTTTGTTATAGTCCAGTTCAATGTATTCGTAGGTACTACTATAGTTTAGTTGAAGATTCTTATGTAATCGTACGTATTATTACTATTGTAGGGCCAATAATAATAGTACGTTCTACTATAGTTCAATTAATCGTAGATAGTACGAAGATCTCATTATGAAGATAGATAAAAGGTACTAGATTCTATTAATCTATTAGATCAAAATCAGGATTTATCAAATCAAAAGATTACTTTAGGCGATCAGTGTAGACATGAATACATACATATATAGAAATAAATGAACTCACTTTAAATATTTAGGGTGATGATATATTTCAAATATATGGTACAAATGTTATTTTTTATTAAAAATAAAATTTTTATTTTCGTTGTATGTTTTTTATTGTGATTTGTTTAATTTTTTGTTAATAAAACACTATAATTTTATTAAAAACAGCTTGTGAAAAAATTTTACTCGAGTAATTTTAAATCGAATATTTTACTCGATTAACTCGAGTAATTTTTGACGATTAATCGATTTTCCGAGTAATTCAAAACCCCAATTTTCAAGTTATTTGATTACTCAAACAATTAAAAGTCGAGTAAAATGAACACCCTAGGTTATACGCAAAAACCGATTTAAGCGAGGTTCGTAAAAAGAAAACAGATAATGCTTTAGATTTTTTTTTCATTAAAAACGTGGAAGGAATTCTATTTGCAAACAACCGAAAACAAAATTAAAATACTTTATACACTTATAAAGTTATAGTTTTATTAGTTCACTTAAGACACAAATTACAAAAACTGTAAACTAACTTGTCGCTTTACAAATATTCTTAGTCCCACTGTTCTCTTAAGCGAACAAATAAAAACTGTTTCCACAATATTCGTTAATTTGTTATTTTCTGATCATATTTGACTCTTTTTCGACTGCCGAGGACGATTAAAACAATCGAGTATGCCATTATTTTCGATTCGAAAAAGACTATGAATTCGGGAGAAAATGGTACCCGAGCTGCGACTCCCTTAAGATAATCTTTTATGAACACCTTTCTGAACTGTTTTCGAGCCATTTTCGATCCATTTTTAACTCAATTTTGATTATTTGTTTAGTTCATTTAAAAAAAAGCCTTTACAATTGTACATATTTCGAGTGGAGAGATGGAGTGTGGTGAAAAGTCTATTTTTAGAACACTGAAAAAGTTGCTTTATTCCTTGTTTTATTTTTTATCAACGGCCGCGACAGGTGATCGAACTCAGGCTAAAAATGATATATTATGCTTAGTAGTCGTTGTGCTAACCAACTTATCTACAGCACCTACTATCTATTCGCATTAAATTGTATTTCAAAAATAACACTATAGGAGTAACCATTTTATCATCTAACTGTGCAAAATCTGATTGAAAAATTGCGTTACAAACTGTCCAATTTCAATCCTTTAAATGATTGATTTTGAATTGATATACTTTTTGTTATTGTATTTTTAAACAGTGAGCTTTAAGCATAAGCGCGAATCTTCTTCGACTAGTTTCTTAATCGCGAAGGCAACAAATCATTTTTTGGTCTTCCAAACTGGTCGAAAAAGACTCTTTTTTCAAAAAATAATAACAAAAGTACAACAACCTACCCGAAAAAGTTTTTGGAGAATAGTATTCTCAGAACATCTCAAAATTTTGAACGTGTTTTTAAATCTTTGAAAATGGTCTTTGATTGTCTTCACCTAGGCCTGTAACCTCCACTAGGTCACTTTCTAAGTTTTTGCAAAAGTTGCCAATTTGTGGCACCGTGTTATCATCTGAACAGAAACACAAAACATTTTTCAGTTTTATCTATTCATTTTGCAATAAAAGTTATTTTTTATTACTTTATTTGTTATCCTTTCTTAAGGAGCCATTTTGTGACTTGTTTTGTTAGTATTTTTAGTTACTTTAATTGATCTAACCTGACTTTTAACCAATTAGGTCAAATGTGGACCAATTGCCAGTAAATTTCAGGGGTACCGCAAGGCTCCGGTACTCCAATCCTATTTAATTCTTTGCAGATGATATAAGTAAGTTAAGATCAAGCCTTTCTATAAACCGCGATTTAGATCAAAACATATTCTTTTAATATCGTTAATAACGTTTGCCTATTAACTTTCTCAAGGATCGCACTATAAAAGTTGTTGTAAATAATATCTCATCAAACAAGTTTAAGATCATTTTCGGGTTACCGCAAGACTGCTTTCGGTACTGCTTTGGAATTGGTTTGAATGAAACCAGGAATCTCGTTCCCAAAACTCGAACATTTTTGCGCTATACCAGCCAATCCGTTAGATCACATCAATTTGTGGTCGATTGTTAAGTGGACCAAGCAACATATTATAAAGAAAGTTGATTCTTTAGCTGTACAGTACAGATAATCTTTTCAATCTCTTGTTCAGAGTAAAAGCGGTATACTCTATTTTTTATGGGACTTTTCAAAGCGACCATACGGCAAATAAATGTATAGAAGTGCAATATTATAGAGTTTTTGCTAAAACACTTGTGGGAAAATCTACGAAAAAGTTAAAACAAGAAAATCAATATTTGCACAATTTTTTTACATGTGTTCTTATTTTTTGACCCTTGGGCGTGTGTTTTTTAATGGAATAATTAGACCTCTTAACAATATCCATGATATATGTTTGATACATCAATAAAAAGGAAAACATGTCTAGATTATTACACTGTTAACTTTTCATAAATATTCAAAAAGGTCTAGAACATTACTAAGAAAAATGTGGAAAAAACTAAAATGTGTACTTTTTACAAAATCATTTTTGAAATTTGACTTTAAATTTCGGAAAAACTGTACAAGGTAGATAAATGATTTTTAGCTGCAGTAACGTTTATTTCAATGTTTATAAAACAAAATTGAAACAATTAAAAAAAATGAAACTCAATTAACCTTTTTTTGCTATTAAAATTATGGTATATGAAAATTTGCCATTTTTAATAAAATCCTATTTTCTGGATTCGTTTATGAATTCGCGCTTTTTTTATTTTAGAAATCTAAATAGAATATATGTTGCTACATAAGTAAATTTCAGAAAGTTACAAAATCGGTTTGAATTTTTTGTTATATGGTCGAAAACACAACAATTTTCTTAAAAATCAGACAAATTTCGTTTAATGCTGTATATAAAGAGAAAGTTCCAATGACATAAATTTTGGTTTAAAATCAACATAGAAAGAACCCTACTATCTACGAATATTTAATAAAACAATAACTTTTGATAAAAATTTCTTCGTAAAAAGTGAAAAAAATTTTACCATCTTTTTGACAAAAAATTAACATTTTTCGATCAGCGAAAAATATTTGATTTTGGAAATTTGTCATTATTAAACATTTCAAAATATTTGAAAACGGGTTTCACTATTTTATTTCCTAAACTATTGGCTGTATGTAAGTATTTTTTTAAAATTATGGGCTTAATATCAAATGCACAATGGGTTAACAACAAAATAATGACTTTTTTATTTTTGAAATGAAATAACTTAAAACTCATAACAGTTAATATAATGGGTGTTTTTTTCAGAGGTATAGAACTTCGAATTGAAATAAAACACAAGAAAATCGTTTTAATGCCCATCAATTTGGCTTTATTGGAAGGATAATTTTATGCCATTAATGTTTAAATATGATTTCGGGCATGTGGCCGCCGCGGCTGGCTCGAATAAGCCAATTCTACAGGTCCAATTTTCAACTACTTTTTCGAGCCGTATGTTGGCAATAACGCCACGAATGTTGGCTTCCAAGTCCCCTAACGTTTCTGGTTTGTTGGCGTAGACGAGCGACTTCACATATCCCCAAAGAAAATAATCCAGTGGTGTCAAATCGCACGATCTTGGTGGCCAATTGACAGGTCCATTCCGCGAAATTATGCGCTCATCGAATGTTTCCTTCAATAAATCAATTGTGACGTGCGCTGTGTGGCATGTAGCGCCGTCTTGTTGGAACCACAACTCATCCACATTCATGCCATCCAATTGGGGAACAAAATAGTCGGTTATCATGGCTCTATACCGGTCTCCATTTATGGTAACTGACTCTCCAGCATTACTTCGGAAGAAGTATGGCCCAATGACTCCACCAGCGCATAGAGCACACCAAACAGTCAGTTTTTATTAATGTAATGGCGTCTCAAGGGTCTCATGTGGATTCTCTTCACTCCAAATGCCGCAATTTTGCTTGTTGACGTAGCCATTCAACCAAAAATGAGCCTCATCACTGAACAAAATTTTGCGATGAAAATCAGCATCGAGGTCAGGTCAATCTCATTTTCGGCCCATACACCAAAATCACGATGCATTGCATGGTCTCGCGGCTTTAATTCTTGCACAAGCTGGATCTTGTAAGGTCGCAAGCCAAGATCTTTGCGCAAAATCTTTCATAAAGTTGATGGACAAAGCTCCAATTCCTGTGTACGGTGGCGAATCGATTCATTCGGGTCCTCTTCAACAATTTGCTCTACAGCGGCAATTGTTTCTTCGGTGCGCACTGTTCGACGTCGCTGCGGATGCGTATTATCACATAGAGTAAACGTAGTGCGAAAACGATCCATGGTTAACCGAATTAATTGCTCTGATGGACGATTATGTCGACCATAAAATGGACGGAGCTTGCGGTAAACTTCGCGAACTGAACCATTATTTTCGAAATAAATTTGCACGATTTGCAAGCGTTGTTCTTTTGTCAACCTGTTCATGATGAAATGGCAAACCAAACTAAATATTAATCACTTGACAGCTGACAAAATGGCCGCCAGTTAAAAAAGTGATGCCAACTTAAAGTTCTATACCTCAATAAAAAACACCCATAGTAAAGTAGGCATATTTTTTTGTTTTTTCAAGTTCATTCCAAAATGTAAAAACTCAACCATATTGGACAATAATTGAAAGAGCTACACGGTCCAAAAGCTTTTTTACTTCTAACGTTGTCTACTTTGAAACTCAATGATTTACCGTGTGTAAACTTAGAGAAACCATAAATCTAAAAAGCTTAGGTTCTCCCTAACAATTCTCTTATACATACTGATGCAATGAGACTTACAATTTTGAAGATATAGATTTAATATCAATTTTTTTCTGTTTCAAACCACTGTGTGGCGTTTGGGCTGGCAGCTAATTAAAACATGATATTTGTTCCCTGAGATATGTTACAATTTTAGTCACCATATAAATATGGAAGGAAATAATTCCTAAGTATTTTTCCTTCAATCAATTAAATCCTTTTAAATGCCTGATTTTACCATTTAAAGTTGTTCCACCACAAATCCCTTGGAAAAGTTTTCGTTAGAGTTTTTATTACCCGTTTACAGTAAATATTTATGGGCCAATATCACGCATTTGAATACATTTATACGAATAAATTGGAGAAGTTTTTTTATGTGAATCCACCTTTAATTCTAAAACATTTTAGAAGTTTTATAGACAACTGCATTCTATTAACTTTTTTAATTTCATTGCAAACTAGATAAAAAACTATTTTGTTAAAATTTTAAAGAGAATAATTAAATTTTATATTAGATTGTTTGAATGTATAGGATTGTTAAAAAGGTTAAGGGATAATGATGTTTAGAAAAGTTTTTGATTATATGATAAAATGTAACACCCTTTATAATAAGTTTAGAAACGAGAAAATTTCTACTTTTATTGATATTTTCAAAATTTTTTTACTTTAATAAATATTAATATTTAATTTATGATTTTAAATTTTAAATTCTATTATCCTTTCAAAGTGCGAAAGAAAACTTTTTAACTTCAATCTAAATCTAAATCTCAATTTACAATTTATGTTAGAAACTTAAATCTAATCATTTGATACCTCATTAAAACTAACTTTTTATTACTCTATAACGCCCTTCCACTCTAACTTTCACACATTCCTCGTAAGTATTTTATTTACGAATTTATGAACCAGTACAAAATTGTTAACACAAAAGTTTTCCCATCTCCATATGTAGAGTCCGAAATGAGCAACAAATAAAAAGGATATTTCTCAAAGGACATGTTCCCGCATTAAATAAAAATTTATTTCTTATTTAATGGTTAACTTGAGCCGCAGGACCATAAAACTGATTTGGTTTTTATTTTAGATATTTATTTATAACTAAAAAGGAATTTTATTACAAACTGCTGGTCTCACAAATACAACTGAAAATGCATAAATACTATGTATGATACCTAATATCTACAAGAAGAAAGTACCAATTACAATATTGAGGGTTCATATTCAATTTATTGGCCAGTAATTGGAATTTCACAAACATTTAACTTTCAACTTTCACAGGACTTGAGCTTTTACTGAATAAACTTTTTATGAACAAATCAAAGGTCAATCATATTTTCTCCAATTTCATAGGCCAGAAATTTTTCACAAATTTCTTATTTTTATAAGAAATTTTTCAAAAAATTCTTATTTTTATAATAAAATATAAATTTCTTATAAAAGTAAGAAATTTTTGAAAAATTTCCTATAAAAATAAAAAATTTTTGAAAAATTTCTTATAAAAATAAAAAATTTTTGAAAAATTTCTTATAAAAATTAGAAATTTTTGAAAAATTTCTTATAAAAATTAGAAATTATTGAAAAAATTCTAATAAAAATAAGAAATTTTTGAAAAATATCTTATAAAAATAAGAAATATTTGAAAAAATTCTTATAAAAAAATGAAATTTTTTAAAAATTTCTTATAAGAATAAGAAATTTTTGAAAAATTTCTTATAAGAATAAGAAATTTTTGAAAAATTTCTTATAAGAATAAGAAATTTTTGAAAAATTTCTTATAAAAATAAGAAATTTTTGAAAAATTTCTTATAAAAATAAGAAATCTTTGAAAAATTCCTTATAAAAATAAGAAATTTTTGAAAAATTTCTTATAAAAATAAGAAATTTTTGAAAAATTTCTTAGAAAAATAAGAAATTTTTGAGAAATTTCTTATAAAAATAAGAAATTTTTGAAAAATTTCTTATAAAAATAAGAAATTTTTGAAAAATTTCTTATAAGAATAAGAAATTGTTGAAAAATTTCTTATAAAAAAAGACATTTTTGAAAAATTTGTTATAAGAATAAGAAGTTTTTGAAAATTTTCTTATAAAAATAAGAAATATTTGAAAAATTTCTTATAAAAATAAGAAATTTTTGAAAAATTTCTTATAAAAATAAGAAATTTTTGAAAAATTTCTTATAAAAATAAGAAATTTTTGAAAAATTTCTTATAAAAATAAGAAATTTTTGAAAAATTTCTTATAAAAATAAGAAATTTTTGAAAAATTTCTTATAAAAATAAGAAATTTTTGAAAAATTTCTTATAAAAATAAGAAATTTTTGAAAAATTTCTTATAAAAATAAGAAATTTTTGAAAAATTTCTTATAAAAATAAGAAATTTTTGAAAAATTTCTTATAAAAATAAGAAATTTTTAAAAAATTTCTTATGAAAATAAGAAATTTTGGAAAAAGTTCTTATAAAAATAAGAAATTTTTGAAAAATTTCTTATTAAAATAAGAAATTTTTGAAAAATTTCTTATAAAAATAAGAAATTTTTGAAAAATTTCTTATAAAAATAAGAAATTTTTGAAAAATTTCTTATAAGAATAAGAAATTGTTGAAAAATTCCTTATAAAAATAAGAAATTTTAAAAAAATTTCTTATAAAAATAAGAAATTTTTGAAAAATTTCTTATAAAAATAAGAAATTTTTGAAAAATTTCTTATAAGAAAAAGAAATTTTTGAAAAATTTCTTATAAGAATAAGAAATTTTTGAAAATTTTCTTATAAGAAATAAATAATTTTTGAAAAATTTCTTATAAAAATAAGAAATTTTTGAAAAATTTCTTATAAAAATAAGAAATTTTTGAAAAATTTCTTATAAAAATAAGAAATTTTTGAAAAATTTCTTATAAAAATAAGAAATTTTTAAGAAATTTCTTATGGAAATAAGAAATTTTTGAAAAATTTCTTATAAAAATAAGAAATTTTTGCAAAATTTCTTATAAGGATAAGAAATTTTTGCAAAATTTCTTATAAGGATAAACAATTTTTGCAAAATTTCTTATAAGGATAAGAAATTTTTGCAAAATTTCTTATAAGGATAAACAATTTTTGCAAAATTTCTTATAAGGATAAGAAGTTTTTGCAAAATTTCTTATAAAAATTTGAAATTTTTGGAAAATTTCTTATAAAAATAAGAAATTTTTGAAAAATTTCTTATAAAAATAAGAAATTTTTGAAAAATTTCTTATAAAAATAAGAAATTTTTGAAAAATTTCTTATAAAAATAAGAAATTTTTGAAAAATTTCTTATAAAAATAAGAAATTTTTGAAAAATTTCTTATAAATATAAGAAATTTTTGAAAAATTTCTTATAAAAATAAGAAATTTTTGAAAAATTTCTTATAAAAATAAGAAATTTTTGAGAAATTTCTTATAAGAATAAGAAATTTTTGAAAAATTTCTTATAAAAATACGAAATTTTTGAAAAATTTCTTATATGAATAAAAAATTTTTGAAAAATTTCTTATAAAAATAAGAAATTTTTGAAAAATTTCTTATAAAAATAAGAAATTTTTGAAAAATTTCTTATAAAAATAAGAAATTTTCTTATAAAAATAAGAAATTTTTGAAAAATTTCTTTTAAAAATAAGAAATTTTTGAAAAATTTCTTATAAAAATAAGAAATTTTTGAAAAATTTCTTATAAAAATAAGAAATTTTTGAAAAATTTCTTATAAAAATAAGAAATTTTTGAAAAATTTCTTATAAAAATAAGAAATTTTTGAAAAATTTCTTATAAAAATAAGAAATTTTTGAAAAATTTCTTATAAAAATAAGAAATTTTTGAAAAATTTCTTATAAAAATAAGAAATTTTTGAAAAATTTCTTATAAAAATAAGAAATTTTTGAAAAATTTCTTATAAAAATAAGAAATTTTTGAAAAATTTCTTATAAAAATAAGAAATTTTTGAAAAATTTCTTAGAAAAATAAGAAATTTTTGAAAAATTTCTTATAAAAATAAGAAATTTTTGAAAATTTTCTTATAAAAATAAGAAATTTTTGAAAAATTTCTTATAAAAATAAGAAATTTTTGAAAAATTTCTTATAAAAATAAGAAATTTTTGAAAAATTTCTTATATAATCTTATAAATATATCTTATAAATTTCTTATAAAAATAAGAAATTTTTGAAAAATTTCATATAAAAATAAGAAATTTTTGAAAAATTTCTTATAAAAATAAGAAATTTTTGAAAAATTTCTTATAAGAATACGACATTTTTGAAAAATTTCTTATAAAAATAAGAAATTTTTGAAAAGTTTTTATAAAATAGGAAATTTTTGAAAAATTTCTTAAGCGCTAAGAACCACTTTTCACAATAAAAAATATTTTTCATACACCCAACAAGGAGCGTTGAGCACATATGGGTTAATTTGGTAACTGATTCTATTAAGAAACTTTGTTATATATTTTAGTATTTTTTTGCAATATTGCAAATTATCGCGATATTTTCAGTTAAAAATTAATAATTGATATTATTGTCATTAAATTAACTGCCATTTAAGGAGTAAAGTTTTGAATATTTGACCGAGTTTTATGCCCATAATATAAATATCTAAATGCATGAATGTTTGAAGTTGTTAAAGTGTATGAGATATCGAAAGGTAATATAGAAATTTCCATGACATTCATTCATATGAGGAAATTGACCATTATCATAAGAAAAACACTAAACAAAATTGGAACCTTTTAAAAGTGATAAAAATATATCAACTTAATACAGTTTCCACCCAGTTATACAATAAATAGATGTGATATACTGAAGTCCACTGAGCGTTACACTAAAGTTATGTCGTTTGCATTTTTTTAAACGGAAATCTTGTCTCTGATTAACCTCAAAAATTTGTCTCAGTGTTCCTCCTTTTACGGCATGTAAACAAGTCAACTGATGATTTGAGGGTATTTTCTAGTCTTATTGTGGTTTTAATTATTGATAGTGTTTTCTGGAACTGAATGTGAAATTAAGAGCAGAGCGTGTTTGTTGTGCGTTTGTTCTCGACTCGTAAATTGTTGACTCCCTGACTGGTATGATAAAAAATTAATGCCACTTATTGTCAGAGTTTTCCTTAAGATTAGCATTCCAGAAGTAGGAAGAGAATAACTAAATTTTCACAAATAAAACTATACATATATTTTACATACTCGTAAATTGTTGTATATTATGTGTTTATTTACGATTTAAGGGGTCTCTGAAGGAAATTTTTTCAATGAAGGGGCCTTATAACACCAATTGTTTAATTATTTTAAATTATTTATATATGTATCTATGTATTATATAAAATCTAATATGAAAAGTTTTATTCCATTTTTTAAAATAAATTTTCTTCAGGTCATCATAGATTGACCTGCGACCTGTCATTGTATTAGAGGAACACATTTTGTTTAAGATAATTCTATTCCAATATTAAAGAATACGATTTCATTCCATTCCAATCTAACCATACCCACATCATAACCTTATTAGTTGTCAATTTTGACTTTTTAAGTCTCTGAAAAATGGCTTCTTACAATATCTTCAAACTAAGTAAAGGCCTTAAATATTTCCCCCTTCTATATTTCCTTATCATCCCGAAAATGTTGTGATATTTGTTTGTGTATAAAATAATTGTGGTTCATGATGATGATGAGTTTTGTAACAAATAAAATTTTGTATTAAATAGTAAAATATGGTAGTTTTGCTATTGTTCTTGCCAGAAAATAGTTTTATGATGCGAATTTAAAAGCACTTGGAATTCTTCTGAAGAGGGGGAGGGTGAGCGCAAAAACTTTCATTATATGTCACTGTCAAAATAATGATAATAAAATTCTTTAATGGTTTTTGTTGTTTATGCGGTAATTCTGCTTTTTTGGTTACAATAAAATTTATGTAATTAAATTAAGAATTATATTGGGTTACTTGTTTTTTGTGGCATAAGACCACCCAAGTTTTGGAAGGAAATTTGAAATTTTAGCTAATAAAATATTTTATAATTTGATTTTGTAATAATATAAAATACAAGAGGAGAATTTGATTTTAATGAAATTTTATATCGATAAGAAAGGGTTGGTCAAAGTTATTAATACAGGCTTGGACTTAGAAACGAACGCACTTCCCCAGAGCTTTAAAAAGTTGTACTGTATTTGAAATTTTTTGCAAAAGTACATTTATTTTTTATATTGAAAATATTATATTTTTGAAGATCACGAATTGAAGGCATCTCATTTAAATAAAAAATATTTTTTCATCGAGTCATTATTTCCGATGAAAAATGAATCCGGAAGCATAACATGTAGGATCATATTTGTGGCTTAGTTCTAAACAGGCCAATGTTACTTTTTTACTGTTTTGAGTTAATTCTGTCATTGGATTCTCTTCTTTACCCTCTTTTGTTTGGCTCCAACAGCTAATTTCTAAGCAATTTCTAGGCAATGTTGCTGTGAATTTATATAGAAAATTAAAACTTTAAAGCAAATTTTCTTAAAATTATTTTTTTGACATTGGCCCTTTCAACACCAAGCCACAGATATATGAAAAAAAATCACCGATATATCTAAATCTTTATTTATCTAAGAAAATCTATGAACATCCATAATCCATAACCCTTAACAAATGTTTTCTATGTATGTTTTACGGTAGCCATCACAGTACCTGGTTGACCGAGCCTTGCTCGGGGCTTTATGATAAGCATTTTGAGGCAAATTTTAAAGTTTTTATATATTTTATTTTATACAGTTACAGTTTAACTCACTTTAAATAATTTTGAAAATTGGTCATACCAACAGAAACCTCCGTCGACTCATGCGCAACAACTTTGCTAAAGATTATAGTCTGATCAAATGCACAGTTTACGATTTAATTCATTTTGAGTAGTTTTCAGTGGCGCCGCCTGAAGTCGTTCATACCACTAAGAAACCTTCATCTGCTTATGCGTAACAACTTTGCTTATGATCATAACATGATCAAATGCACAGTTTATGATTTAATTCACTTATAGTCTGATCAAATGCACAGTTAACGATTTAATTCATTTTGAGTAATTTTCAGTGGCGCCACCTGTCGGACTTTGGTCATTCCAATTAATAAACCTTCGTCGGATTATCCGCAATAACTTTGCTAAAAATTATAGCATGATTAAATGTACAGTATACGATTAAATTGACTTTAAGTAAATTTCAGTGGCGCCACCTGTCGAAATTTCTTCATACCAACTAAGAAACCTTCGCCGGCTCATGTGCAACAACATTGCTAAAGATTATAGCATGATTATATGTACAGCTTACGATTAAATTGACTTTGAATAATTTTCAGTAGCGCCACCTGTCGGAAATTATTCACACCAATTAAAAAGCATTCGCCGGCTCATGCGCTACAACTTTGCAAAAGATCATAGTATGATCAAATGTACAGTTTACGATTTAATTAATTTTTAGTAATTTTCAGTGGCGCCACCTGTCGGAAATTCGGTTTACCAACATAAAAACCTCCGCCGGCTTATCCGCAACATCTTTGCTAAAGAGCATAACATGATCAAATTCACAGTTTACTATTCTATAAAGAACATACATACAGACAAACATTCATTTGTTTTAAAGTTATAATACTAATTTTTTCCCCTTTTTATCCCCTAATTTCAAAAAGTTCCATATGCATAATTGGTACCTCTTTGGTACCAATTGAATTCGGTACATTTTATTAGAAAGCAGTTAACATAATTTTCCTATTCATATTACTTTTGTAGATGTTAAGTTATCAGTTTATCCCTTTTTTACACATTTCGGCCACAAAATCAAAAAAGTACTAAATACGTGTTCAATATTTCTTTCACATCTATTGATTGCAGTACAAAGTTTCTTTCTATATTCCTTAGTTTAAAATATAAGAGTGGGTTAAAAGGGTACCAAAAAAACTATTTTCACCCTTTTTTACCCCTTATCGGACATAGTTTCAAAAAAGTACCAAACACCTGTCCATTTATTTTCATAGCTGTTTAAATTTTGTTTCTATACCTATTACTTAAGGAGATATAGCGTTTTCGATTTTTCCCCCTTTTTACCCGTTTTTCAAAAGTCCCTTCTTCTTCGACCTATACATCAAAAAAGATACTCACTGTCCAAATTTTATCAAAATCGTTAGAGCCGTTTTCGAGATAGTCATTCTATATATATATATATATATATATATATATATATATATATATATATATATATATATATATATATAAATACATACAATTATTGCTCGTTTAAGAATATAAGATTCATCTCATTCCATTATACTCCGAACACCTCCAACGAGTATTCTCGTCCTCCAGAACTTCTAGAACCTTGGGAATGATATTGGATAGCTTGACGATTTATATGAGTATATGTCCTATTCCGAGTGCGAATACTTGTTTGTAATGGCTCCTGATCGGTGCGCAACCACGAAACAGAGCAGAAAATTTTGACGAAGCGTCTAGTGCACCAATTAACAAACACTGGTACTCTGCTAGCGTATTATAAAGTGTTAAGAACTTTGGGTTGGTGATAGTCGAGGTATTTGGAGATCTCCAGAACTTATTAAATAGTAAAATTTTGCTTTGCTTTGCATAATTTATTTTGGATATCTTCTCTGCTTTCACCGTTTTTTGAGATTATACTACTTAGGTAACAGAAAGTATCAAAATAGTCAACATATTGCCCAACAAGGTAAAATTTGGATCATTAAGTGAGTTTATTCGCAATGATTTAGTTTTCTTAATGTTAATTTGAAGGCCAGCTAAAGCAGCATGTGAAGCAAAGGTTTGGATTTTTGACTGCATACTAGAGAAACTGTGAGAATCATAAGTCATCAGCATTATCGATGCCATCTAATCTATCATGAAGACCTCACGAGATATCATGTTGCCCAGACATCGAATCACTCAGTACAGCATCAAGCTCTGTGTCTAATTGCAGTGGAGATAGCATACAACCTTAAAGGACTCCTATTGGTTTGCTTCAGGGCGGCATATTTAAAAAAAAAAAATCGTCATTATTGGCAATAAATTTTCAGAAATCGGCATAAAAGTTTTCTATAGAACAAATTTCATATTGAAATTTTTCTAAAAGAAAAAAATCATATTAAAAATTTCTCTATACAAAAAAAAAAAAATTTGATTAAAAAGGTTCTTCAAAAGTTTGCGACATCAAACATTTGATTTAAAAAATTTACTGTAGTGTATTGCACTAAGATCCCAATTTATTACAATTATTGTAATAAATAGTTTTTTGAGAAATGGTATATATCTTATATTCTTAAACGAGCAATAATTATATATATATATATATATATATATAGAATGACTATCTCGAAAACGGCTCTAACGATTTTGATAAAATTTGGACAGTGGGTATCTTTTTTGATGTATAGGTCGAAGAAGAAGGGACTTTTGGAACCTTTGCCTCTAAGAGGGTAAAAACGGGTAAAAAGGGGAAAAAATCGAAAACGCTATGTCTCCTAAAGTAATAGGTATAGAAACAAAATTAAAATTACGTTTTAAACAGCTTTGAAAATAAGCGGACAGGTGTTTGGTACTTTTTTGAAACTATGTCCGATAGGGGGTAAAAAAGGGTGAAAATAGTTTTTTTGGCACCTTTTTAACCCACTCTTATATTTTAAACTAAAGAATATAGAAAGAAACTTGGTACTGCAATCAATAGATGTAAAAAAAACATGAAACACGTATTTGGTACTTTTTTGATTTTGGAGCCAAAATGGGTAAAAAAGGGATAAAATGATAACTTAACATCTCCAAAGTAATATGAATAGGAACATTATACATTATGTTAAATGCGTTTTAAAAAAATGTACCGAATTCAATTGGCACCAAAAAAGTACCAAATATACATATGGAACTTTTAGAAATTAGGGAATAAAAAGGGGGAAAAATTAGTATTATTTTAAACAAATAAATGTTTGTCTGTATGTATGTTCTTTATAGAATAGTAAACTGTGAATTTGATTGTGTTATGCTCTTTAGCGAAGATGTTGCGGATAAGCCGGCGAAGGTTTTAAAGTTGATAAGACTAATTTCCGACAGGTGGCGCCACTGAAAATTACTAAAAATTATTTAAATCATAAACTGTACATTTGATCATACTATGATCTTTTGCAAAGTTGTAGCGCATGAGCCGGCGAATGCTTTTTAATTGGTATGAATAATTTCCGACAGGTGGCGCTACTGAAAATTACTCAAAGTCAATTTAATCGTAAGCTATACATATAATCATGCTATAATCTTAAGCAATGTTGTTGCACATGAGCCGACGAAGGTTTCTTAGTTGGTATGAAGAAATTTCGACAGGTGGCGCCACTGAAATTTACTTAAAGTCAATTTAATCGTAAACTGTACATTTAATCATGCTATAATTTTTAGCAAAGTTATTGCGGATAATCCGACGAAGGTTTATTAATTGGAATGACCAAAGTCCGACAGGTGGCGCCACTGAAAATTACTCAAAATGAATTAAATCGTAAACTGTGCATTTGATCAGACTATAAGTGAATTAAATCATAAACTGTGCATTTGATCATGTTATGATCATAAGCAAAGTTGTTGCATAAGCAGATAAAGGTTTCTTAGTAGTATAAACGACTTTAGGCGGCGCCACTGAAAACTACTCAAAATGAATTAAATCGTAAACTGTGCATTTGATCAGACTATAATCTTTAGCAAAGTTGTTGCGCATGAGTCGACGGAGGTTTCTGTTGGTATGACCATTTTCAAAATTATTTAAAATGGGTTAAACTGTAACTGTATAAAATGAAATATATAAAAACTTTAAAATTTGCCTCAAAATGCTTATCATAAAGCCCCGAGCAAGGCTCGGTCAACCAGGTACTATATATATATATATATATATATATATATAGAATGGCTATCTCGAAAACGGCTCTAACGATTTTGATAAAATTTGGACAGTGGGTATCTTTTTTGATGTATAGGTCGAAGAAGAAGGGACTTTTGGAACTTTTACCTCTAAGAGGGTAAAAACGGGTAAAAAGGGGAAAAAATCGAAAACGCTATGTCTCCTAAAGTAATAGGTATAGAAACAAAATTAAAATTACGTTTTAAACAGCTTTGAAAATAAGCGGACAGGTGTTTGGTACTTTTTTGAAACTATGTCCGATAGGGGGTAAAAAAGGGTGAAAATAGTTTTTTTGGCACCTTTTTAACCCACTCTTATATTTTAAACTAAAGAATATAGAAAGAAACTTGGTACTGCAATCAATAGATGTAAAAAAAACATGAAACACGTATTTGGTACTTTTTTGATTTTGGAGCCAAAATGGGTAAAAAAGGGATAAAATGATAACTTAACATCTCCAAAGTAATATGAATAGGAACATTATACATTATGTTAAATGCGTTTTAAAAAAATGTACCGAATTCAATTGGCACCGAAAAAGTACCAAATATACATATGGAACTTTTAGAAATTAGGGAATAAAAAGGGGGAAAAATTAGTATTATTTTAAACAAATGAATGTTTGCCTGTATGTATGTTCTTTATAGAATAGTAAACTGTGAATTTGATTGTGTTATGCTCTTTAGCGAATATGTTGCGGATAAGCCGGCGAAGGTTTTAAAGTTGATAAGACTAATTTCCGAGAGATGGCGCCACTGAAAATTACTAAAAATTAATTAAATCGTAAACTGTACATTTGATCATGGTATGATCTTTAGCAAAGTTATAACGCATGAGCCGACGAAGGCTTTTTAGTTGGTATGAATAATTTCCGACAGGTGGCGCTACAGAAATTTACTCAAAGTCAATTTAATCGTAATCTGTACATTTAATCATGCTACAATCTTTAGCAAAGTTGTTGCACATGAGCCGACGAAGGTTTCTTAGTTGGTATGAAGAAATTTCGACAGGTGGCGCTACTGAAATTTACTCAAAGTCAATCGTATGCTGTACATTTAATCATGCTATAATCTTCAGCAAAGTTGTTACGGCTAAGCCGAAGAAGGTTTATGAATTGGAATAAGCAAAGTCCGACAGGTGGCGCCACAGAAAACTACTCAAAATGAATTAAATCGTAAACTGTGGATTTGATCAGACTATAATCTTTAGCAAAGTTGTTGCGCATGAGTCGACAGAGGTTTCTGTTGATATGAATAATCTCCAAAATTATTCAAAATGAGTTAAACTGTAAACTATGCAAACTATGTGTTGGTCGGACAAAATAAATCAAATAATTCAAAATTAGCTGAATATTTCTACAATGTCTTTCCTCTAAATTTATTTCAGCACTTTATAATATAAAATATATAAAAACTTTAAAATTTTCCTCAAAATGCTTATCATAAAGTTTCGAGCAAGGCTCGGTCTACCAGGTACAAATTATTACAAGTGCAATACACTACAGTAAAACTTTTTAATTAACCGTTTGAAGTTCCAAAATTTTTGATAAACCTTTTAAAAAAAATTTCGATGAATATGTTTCTACTGCACAAATTTTTGATTGAAAATTTTTCTATAGAACAAACTTCATATTCAAAATTTTTATAAAAGAAAAAAGATATATTGAAAATTTCTCTATACAAATAACTTTATATTGAAAATTCTTCTATACCAGAAATGTTTAAGGAAAATTTTTCCATACAAAAAATATTATATGGAAAAAAAAATTTTGTATGGAAAATTTTTCTTTGTCATAAAGTTAATATAAAAAATTCTTCTATATAAAAACAATTAATTTAGAGAAATTTTCGAAAGAAAAAATTTTAGATAAAAAATTTCACTGCATAAAAAACTTTAAATGTTTAGTTTCTCTATAGAAAAAAAATTATATAAAATTGTTTTCGGCGGAAACAATTTTAAATTGAAAATTTTTTTACAAAAATAATTTTAAATGAAAAATTTTTCCATAGAAAAGAATTTGAATTGAAAATGTTTCTGTAGAAAAAAATTATAAATATAGCACAATATTTTATTAAAACTTTTTATTTTGTTTCCAAATTTTTACTATGTAAATTCCAATGTAACAAAATAATTGAAAACTTATATCGCTTTTTAAACTCTGATTTGTTAGCGATATCTCAGTTGCTTATGGACCGATTGTGCTTATGGACCGATTGTGGGAGGATTTCCTAAAATCTGATATATAAATTCCACAAATCTGATTATGAATAGCATTCAAATTGTACCGATCGACTCAGAATCAGCTGGAGAATCGATTTCGCGACATCCGTCTGTCTGTTTGTCCGTCCGTCTACCAGACTGCTTTTTTTCTGTTGTAGTCAAGTTTATGGAGCTCCTGTTTTGTCGATAACTCAGATGTTTATTTTGATGAAATTTAATAGAGTACTTCGCAGGGGATTACCTGAATTCTGATGCATTCGGTAATTTGTGGTAGATATTGTTTAGTGTTTAAGCGATATTTCAGGTGTTTTGATCGACAATGATGAAATTCAGGGTGGGACGATATCCTAAAATTTTGTGTAAAATGCATAGAGCAAAACTTTCCACACATACATCGGGTAGATCTAAAGAACAATACATCCCATTCCCATCCCAGATTAATAAGCAAATCTTTAATAACTTTTCCGACAAAGCTGATATCCATCCATTCAAAAGCTATATATTTCACGTATGTATCTAAAACTAAGAGTGTTATCCTATAATTCTAAGGCTTGTATACTGTATATATTGACAATCGTTGTTAAAGCTTTGACCTAAATCAGTCCGCTAACTTCAGAGTTTTATATAACTAATCAAGAACTTTTACTAGTTAGATAATTCGTACGAATTAAAGTACACAACCCTCACTGGGCACTGTGTTTTTGGGTTGCATGCCAGAATACTTAATCTCCATCAAATCGATGTGCTCTTGCAAATCTAAGGGCATCTACATTTTGAAGCATCTTTTCTGCATGGTTTATCTGGTCTATCGAACTTTATTAAATGTTCGTAAAATATGTGTCTATTTTATTTCGAAGCTACTGGCTGGCTTAAATAAGCATTCTCTACTTGTAGTCTAGTAATAATTATCTTTCACAAAGGGACCACTTTAGAACCCAAGTGACGCTGCCTTCGACATCAGCCACCTGCCCAACCTAATCTTTGTGTCCATAACTATTCTAGATGATGACGCCACCGAAAAGCTTTTCTTTTTCCGACTCTTATAATACAAGTATAACCAAATATGGCTAGGAATTACATTTAGTATGAACAAAAGAAAATTTATATACATATCAAGCATTTGTGTGTGGCTCAACTAAGTCAGTAATCAGAAACTATATAATTATACCATTGGTGAAGGGTATCCAAGATTCGGCAAAGCCGAATATACCACTCTTACTTGTTTTAAATTGTTTTTGTGGATTTTAAACAAAATTAATATAACCCAAATAATAAGGGTCACTAAATTACATAAGTACGAGTTTATTGTTCACAGTCAAATTTTATATTCGTTACCAGCAAAACTACAAAAATCAAAATTTTCTTCAACATAATTTTAGTAATATTTCCTATTTATGTTCACAAATATTATTATTATTATTATTTTTTCACTCGTATTTATATCGTTAATTTTATGTCACTGGCATTTGTGTGACATTTTATTGTGTATGCGAATGAAAGTACGAGTATAAACATTTACTTTAACCCCAAACTTTTAACATCTGTTCTACCTCAACTTTAGTTTTTCCATTCATATTTCAAACAATTTTCCCCAGTTTTTGTTGCTGATACTTGAGAGCGGCATAACCAACGACAACGAAAACGACATAATGGTAAATGTCAACGCCAGCCAACAGCGAGACAAAATTAATTACTCTCCTCGGAAATGTAATTAAGAAAATATTTACCCACTAGAGAAGGATGAAAAAAAAAAATATATATATACAAACACAAAACTTTTTTCTCTTTATTTGTATAAGGATTTAAGTGAAGGAATTATAATTGTTTTTGTAGGAAAAAAGTTGAGGAAAAACTCATAATATTTGTCAAGCTCTAAAATGTATGTACAAGAAAATGGCAAAAATATTTTGCTGAAAATGGTTATCAAATAATTATACAACAAATAATATATGATAGTTTGCTTCACTCATTGCTGACTTCCCCACTGTGCAAGATATTGTTCTTTGATCCTTTTCTCCTCAAATATAAGGTTAAACTCTTAAGTATGTGGTTTTTGTTTGGTTCGTAAGTTATGACATCAAATGTATTTATGGCCAACATTTTGATTGTTTTTATATGTAACCTCAACTTTGTCCATAAACATGTGTAAGTGTGTGTTAAACCCACTTTATCCTTATGGTCATGGTCATTTTGTGGCAGGAAACTCACCGAAAAAAAATCCTTCCCTTTTTAATGTCTTTTATAATTAATGAGTGGTTTCGTGGTAATTAATCATGACAATTATGATTTACTCGTAAGTTACAATTTCTTAATACAATGTCAACATTTGTCCTTTTTTTTCGTTTTTGTCCTTCAAACCACTATCAAGGTTTGAAGGTATTGAATCTGTTTTATGATATGACAAGATTAATAGAGTGTTTTCGTTTTGTATTAATTGTTTATTGGGAAGTCTTTGGTTGAAAAGGTGTAAGTTTAATTAAAAGTTATTAATCAGTTTTATTTTTATTTATTGGCATTTTGGTGATTGATTCTGTGAATGATTTGTAGTAAGAACAGGTGTTTTTATATAGAAGTTTTTTTAGAGATAACACTAGTTCACAAAATTCAACTTCTGCAATTACATTTGATCACTGCTATATTTATACCCTTTACTACTATAGGTGGAATGGGTATTATATGTTTGTGCTGCTTTATGTATACACATATATGTATATATATAATTCCCCAATAACATTCCAATTGGAACAAGGGGTACATCTCTCAAACAATGAGCTGCATCCGATTCTATTTTTAGACTCATTGAAAGGGACCTACGTTTTACATAGCCTAATACTCAATAACCAGTGGCTAGCTGAGTTATGAGGTGAACCGCCGCTTTTGTTTAAAAATTTATTTTTTCAAGTCAACTTGGGACCTCTTGTATGCTAGGCGGACGACTAACCTGCTAACCTGCTATACCACGACGGTTCACTGCTGCTGTATGCAACGCATATAAATATCGGTCTTAGACCCACCTTAAAGAATACGAGTAGACTGAGAATCGCTCCCTGAATCGATTCAACGATGTCATTCCATTCGCCCGTTTGGCTGGCTGACTGGACCCCCATATAAACCTTGTAATCAAAGTACAGGTCGCAATTCTAAAGATAATTTGATGAAATTTGGCACAATTTATTTTTTTGATAGCTATTGAAATTCGTCAAAATCGGTTTTTTATTTATAAAACCTCCCATAGGTCCCATTGCTCGGAATTGATATTTTGGTCTAAATGTCAATATTTTTTCATAATTTAAAAAGAATACTGGTTATGTAAGCCAAAACCACGATACCAAATTTCGTTGAATTTGGTCCACATTTGACCATAGCTCCCATAGAAACTCTTCTGTCAAAACGCATCAAATGAGACAAAAATTACTAAAACGCTAGTAAATCTGAAGATAATGAGAATTTTGAGTTTATTTTTTACATATATAATTTTTGCAAAAACTAATCAATTTGCCAACTTTCTTGATAATCGGTCCACATTTGACCCTAGCATTCATATAAGTATAAGTTACGGAAACAGCTTTAGTATATAAGTTTTGAAAGAATTTTTGTATGATTGGAAAGATTTAGCAAATATTTGTCTTTATACAAGAAAAATAATACCCTTGACCTAAGTAGTAAAGGGTATCGTATGGTCGGGCTTGAACGACTATAGCACTTTCTTACTTGTTTTTATTCATTATGGTCTCCTGAAGACTCGAAGTAAGACTTGACTATACTAGACTAAACAAGTCATTTATTGATCACATTAACAGCTTAAGGTGTATTGTGGAGCAGTCAGTTGAAGCGTGATCCCCATATACCTACGATTAACAAAGTTTAAGCGCTCATTTGATAAAGTATCTGGTTGGCCGAGCCTAGAGCTTGGAGTCATATAATAAACATTTCGAGGCAACTTTAAAAAAAAGTCAATATTTCCTCTACAATATATATAAGCCAATAACTGCCTTAATAGATTTCTTCCCTCAGATTTTCATTACAAGAGATATTCTTATATAAAAAAGCAGTTTTTCAATAAAAAACGTTAAAAAAAATTGGTTCATAGGCGGTATTGAATATAAGTTCACGATATATTATATTTTACAATCTTTTTACCACCAACTAAAATAAATTTGAGGGAATATCCAATAAATTTTGAATTCTTTTATTCATTTTATCCGATCAATACATGATCAAATGCATAGTTTACAATTCAATTTATTTTGAATTATTTTGGAAATAGGTCATACCAACTTAGAAACCTCCGTCGACTTACGAGCAACAATTTTGCTAAAGATCATAGCACAGTTTACGATCACATTAATTTTTATTAATTTTTAGTGACGCACCTGTTGTAAATTGTTTTTACCAACTAAAAAACTTTCGTCAGCTCATGCGCAACAACTTTTCTTAAGATCATTGCATGATCAAATGCACAGTTTACTGTTTAATTCATTTTAAGTAATTTCCAGTGGCACCACCTATCGGAAATTAGTCATACCAACTAAGAAACCTTCGTCGGCTCATGCGCAACAACTTTGTTGAAGATCCTAACTTGATTAAATGTACGGTTTACTATTTAATTTACTTTGAATAATTTTCAGTAGCGCCACCTGTCGGAAATTGTTCAAACCAACAAAGAAACCTTCGTCGGCTCATGCACGACAACTTTTCTAAAGAACATAACATTATCAAATACACAGTTTACGATTCAATTCACTTTGAATAACTTTTAGTGGCGCCACCTGTCGGAAATTAATCATACCACCTAAAAATCCTATATGGGTTCATGAGCGACGACTTTGCTAAATAGCATTATCAAATACACAGTTTTCAATTTACGATTTATCAAATACACTGTCAACGATTTAATTCAGTTTGAGTAATTTTCAGCGCCGCCACCTGTCGGAAATTAGTCATATCAACTTAGAAATCTTCCTCGGCTCATGCGTAATTACTTTGCTAAAAGGCATAATATGATCAAATTCATAGTTCATTTTTATATACAGAACATTTCTTTTAAAGATACCAATTTTTCCCATTTTTAAAAAAGTTCCATATGCATATTTGGTACTTCTTTGGTACCAATTCAATTTGGTACATTTTATTAAAACGCAGTTAATATATTGTTCCTATTCAAATTACTTAATGAGATGTTAAGTTATAACTTTATCCCTTTTTTACCCATTTTGGCCCCCGAAATCAAAAAAGTACCAAATAGTTGTTCAATATTTTTTTGACATTTATTGATTGCAATATAAAGTTTCTTTCTATATTGTTTGGCTCAAAAGATAACAGTGGGTTAAAAATACTACCAAAAAAAGTCTTTTGACCCTTTTTTTAACGGGTATCGGGCATAGTTTCAAAAATGTTGAACATTATTTATTGAATTGTGTTTACAATGTCTTTATATCGGGTGGTTAAATTTCAAGGGCCGATGTTGGTTTTGAATAAAACACAAACTATTTAGGAAATTATTGTCATTTTATTTTATTATGATATATTGGAATCACTCAATTATGTATGGAACAAAATATCGGCCAAATAGGCGCCGCGACCACGGCGGCACACCTCCATCCGATGGTCCAAATTTTCGATGACCCTGAGGCATAATGGAGGTTCTATGCCGTTAATGTGCCGAATTATCTCATCCTTTAGCTCTTGAATTGTTGCTGGCTTATCTACGTACACCTTTTCTTTCAAATAACCCCAAAGAAAAAAGTCCAACGGTGTCAAATCACATGATCTTTTCGGCCAATTGACATCGCCATTATGTGAGATAACACGGCCATTGAATTTGTTGCGCAAAAGAGCCATTGTTTCGTTAGCTGTCCTGCTGAAACCACATATCGTCCACATCCATATCTTCCAATTCGGGCCATAAAAAGTTCGTTATTATCTCACGATAGCGAAAACCATTCACAGTAACTGCCTGACCGGCCTCATTTTGGAAAAAATACGGCCTGATGATGCCGCCAGCCCATAAACCGCACCAAACAGTCACTCTTTGTGGGTGCATTGGTTTTTCGACAATCACTCATGGATTCTCATTCGCCCAAATGCGGCAATTCTGTTTATTGACGAATCCACGGAGGTGAAAATGTGCCTAATCACTGAAGATGATTTTCTACGAAAATTGATCATCCACTGTTGCCATTTCTTGCCACCATACTGGCCATTCACGACGATTGGAATGGTCAAGAGGCTTTGTAAGCACCTTGTAAGCGTGTAAATGCAAGTCTTTATGCATAATGTTCAACAACGACGAACGTGAGAGGTGCAATTGTTGGGCACGACGACGAGTTGAGGTGGACAGCTCTTCAGCCACACTATCGCGAGCAGCAGCAATATTTTCTGCAGTACGAGCTGTACGAGCATGCACTGGTGTTCTCACATCTTCTACAGACCCGGCTTGCTCGAATTTTTCCACGATTCTTGCGATTGTACGCACATTTGGACGATCAAATTGACCAAAAAAATCACGAAGTACACGATATGCATTTTGATTTAAACGCCCATTTTCATAATAAGTCTAGATAACTTTAACACGTTGTTGAATTATGTATCTTTCTATGGTTCAAATTGAGTTAAGTATGAAACACAATTGGAACGAACGACCAATTTTTCGGAACGAATATTCGTCATTAGAAATAGAAAATATAGGCTTATATGAGTGTGCTCACAATTGATGCGTACGACGAAATTCGTCGTACGTATCGAACATTGCGATAGGTTTATTTCGAACAACAACTTAAATGGATTAGAGTGGCTGTATTTCTATTTCCGTTGTAAAATATTAGAAATTATATGTGTTCTTGTTATATATGGTCACCTTATAAAATGTAAACAAAAAATATTTATTTCAAATAAAATTATTTAAATGTAATAATCTTGTGTAATAATAAAAGAATAAAATAAAAAAAAATTGCAAATGTTGTGAGTGCGCGATATGTTCGAAAGTGAAAGTAATTTGTGCAAATAAGAAATCAACAAAAATGGCGTCAACAACGTTTATTCGTCCCAAATGTGTTCAATGGACGAATTTACAAGACGAATTTTTGAATCCGAATTCGTCGTGCTGGACGAAATTAGTCATTCGTCTCAATTGTGTTTCTACCTTAAGTCTGAAATAGAGAAATGTCAAATAAAATTCGGAAAAAAACTTGGCGTTTAGGTGTGGTTCACATTCAACATCGGCCCTTACAATTTAACCACCCTTTATAAGTATCTAGTAAATTACTGGAGGTTTCAGGCCTCAAGTTTTACCTATAAGTTTTTGAAATAAATTATAATCTCAGGTCGGCGCAAAGAGAACAAAACAAAAAATCGTCGGCAGTTGCCGTTTTTTAAACTTTTCACTAAAATATGTATTCCTTTTTCAATGTGTTCTAACGTTTCAAAAAGAAAAAGTTTTCTTTCTACTCCATTTTTTTTTTAATATTTTTATCAAAAACTTTTCTATAGAAAATTTTATTATTAAAGATTTTTTTATAGAAAATTTTATCAAAAATTTTTCTATAAAAATTTTATCAAAATTTTTTCTATAAAAATTTTATCAAAAATTTATCTTAAAAATTTTATCAAAAATTTTTCTATAGAAAATTTTTTTATCAAAAATTTTTCTATAGAAAATTTTTTTATTAAAAATTTTTCTATAGAAAATTTTTTTATTAAAAATTTTTCTATAGAAAACTTTTTTATCAAAATTTTTCTATAGAAAATTTTTTAATAAAACATTTTTCTATAGAAAAGTTTTTAATCAAAAATTTTTCTATAGAAAATTTTTATATCAAAAATTTTTCTATAGAAAATTTTTTCATCTAAAATTTTTCTATAGAAAATTTTTTCATCAAAAATTTTTCTTTAGAAAATTTTTTTATAAAAAATTTTTCTATAGAAAACTTTTGCATCAAAAATTTTCTATAGAAAATTTTTTTATTAAAAATTTTTCTATAGAAAATTTTTTCATCAACAATTTTTTTATAGAAAATTTTTTCATCAAAAATTTTTCTATAGAAAATTTTTCATCAAAAATTTTTCTCTAGAAAATTTTTTCATCAAAAATTTTTCAATAGAAAATTTTTTTATTAAAAATTTTTTTATCAACAATTTTCTTACAAAAATTTTTCTATAAAAAATTGTTTTACAAAAATTTTTTGACATAAAATTTTTTTATCAAAAATTTTCTGTAGAAAACTTTTATGTCAAAAATTTTTCTATAGAATATTTGAAAATTTTTTTAAATAAAAATATTTTTATCGAAAATTTTTACAGAAAAGTATTTTTATCGAAAAATTTTCTATAAAATCTAATTTTTATAGAACAATTTTCCAAAGAAAGAAAGGATATGTTTTTATTAAAAATGTTTCTATAAACAATTTTTGAGTCGAAAATATATAAAAAATATAAAAATCTAAAATTGTTTAATATTAGAATTTATTTCTGTTTTGAAAAATATTCCCAATATGATATGGGCTGCCTACTCCTGGTTGTAATTTTGATTGAAGGAAATACGGGACGAATGAATAATAAAAATTTAACTTTATTAAAAAATTACTCATACGTACACGGGGGTATAAACAATTTCTAAAATTTAAATAAACATTGAAAAAGTACATATTTATATCTAGGGTCAAGCAGACAAATATTATCTTAATTCTAATAAAATCATAAATACAACAAAACTACTTACAAGGACTTAAATTAACCAGCTTTACAATATCTAATGTTGTTGTACATTTTTATTACCATGTTTGTCACAACAATTTCAATTAACATTTGCATACATTTAGTATTTTTCATATACAAGGACTTCATTTTTATTGGAGAAACTAAAAAAAAAATACTCGACTCGTGCAAACAATTTGACCTCAAGTCGGGTAAACCAGTCTTACATTTAAAACACCTTAAAACACCTGCGGATTTGCCTTGACTAACAGTGGCATGCAACAAATCTCTTTTCACATGTTCCCTTTCAACTAAAGGCACTGAAGACAATAAATTAGTATGCAGGAATGTATGTGAAACACAGGCACATATACACAGATGTAAGTATGTTTGTATGTAAATGTTAACATGTAGAGGTTTAAGTAAGAATATAAAACTCTACTAAATATATCATTGTGCATTTTTTGAGCTTTTTCTCTTCCTTTTTATTCCAGTTGCCTGGTGACTTTTGTTGTATTGCGTTTGTTAAAACCACAATAATAGTAATTCTCGTAAGGAACAATTGGCAACATTGCAGCAGCAGTACTTTTTGTATCCTTAGACTCTAACCGACAATGGCAAATACATGGCTAGGACTAACGTCTGTCTGTCTGTTCCTCAATCTTTGAGTGTTTGTCTGTATGTGTAGACAAACAGGTGGTACTAAAGCACACGTTGGTTAGTGGCTGGTACAAACTGGTAAAAATGTTAAACACTTTGTTTAGTGTCAGTAACTTCCGTTTTCCTGTTTGTGTTGTGTACGAGTATTTCGTATTTTTAAGGATGAAATGGCTTTTAAAATAGACTTTTGTTACAATTCTAGTTTTCTTTCCATATTTAATTTTTATTTTCTTTACTTTTATATGTTTAAATTACTCTAGGGATGTTTGTATACAGCTTAGACAGGTATGGACTAGGAGCGATGTCTGTTTGTCAAGGAGTATAAGTAGACACTATACCATACAGGTTTGCTTGTTTAGGGTCTCCAAATAGAAAAATGACTAGACTTGACTTTGCTCATACTATGACAGCACTATTACCAAACTTAGATCTAGACTATGACTGAACTATTACAAAAACATAACATCAGTACGATCAAACTATGACTAGACAATCGCAAAGATATGACCATAATATGACCGCCCAATGACCAAACACTGACCAGGCTATGGCATGACTATAATTTGACCGTTTTCAGAATATAAACAAACTGTGACAATACTACGAATTGCAAACAAAACACGACCAACAGACAGCAGCCAAAATATGATCATACCAAGAAGAAACTATAACTAAACTGACCAACTATACAATGACTAAACTATAAGTAAACTATGCCCAATCTATGTCTAGACTATGAGTAAATATAAATATGTAAATAGTCCCATAAATACGGGCAATTTCAAGACTACAATTAAACTATGAGCATAATCGTAAAATGACCAGACTATAACCAAACTATGATTAAACTATGGTCAAACTATGGTCAAACTATGACCAGAGTATAACCGTAATATGACCAGTCTATAAAAACGCATTGACTAGAGTATGGTCAGACTACGATCAGACATTAGTCAGACTACGATTTAATTAAAATTTTTTCTTTGGAAAAAAATTTTTAACTAAAATTTTTTCTTTGGAAAAAAATTTTTAACTAAAATTTTTTCTTTAGAAAAAAATTTTTAACTAAAATTTTTTCTTTAGAAAAAAATTTTTAACTAAAATTTTTCTATAGAAAAAATTTTTTAACGAAAATTTTTCTATAAAAAAATTTTTTAACGAAAATTCTTCTATATAAAAAACTTTTTAACGAAATTTTTTTTTAAAAAAAATTTTTAACGAAAAATTTTCTTTAGAAAAAATTTTTAACGAAAATTTTTCTATAGAAAATTTTTTTTAGCTAAAAATTTTACCATAGAAAATTTTTTTTACTAAAAATTTTTCTATAGAAAAATCTTTTTAAATAAAAATTTTTCTATAGAAAAATTTTTTTAACTAAACATTTTTCTATAGAAAAATTTTTTTAACTAAAAATTTTTCTATAGAAAAATTTTTTTAACTAAAAATTTTTCTATAGAAAAATTTTTTTAACTAAAAATTTTTCTATAGAAAAATTTTTTTAACTAAAAATTTTTCTATAGAAAAATTTTTTTAACTAAAATTTTTCTATAGAAAAATTTTTTTAACTAAAAATTTTTCTATAGAAAAATTTTTTTAACTAAAAATTTTTCTATAGAAAAATTTTTTTAACTAAAAATTTTTCTATAGAAAAATTTTTTTAACTAAAATTTTTCTATAGAAAAATTTTTTTAACTAAAAATTTTTCTATAGAAAAATGTTTTTAACTGAAAATTTTCTTTAAAAAATTTTTAGTTAGAAAAAATTTTTTAAAGAAAATTTTTCTATAGAAAATTTTTTTTAAGAAAATTTTTTTTAGAAAAAATTTTTTTTAAGAAAGTTTTTCTTTAGAAAAAATTTTTAAAGAAAATTTTTCTATAGAAAAAATTTTTTAAAAAGAAGTGTATTTGCATTTGATCCCAAATCTGTTACATTTATTTATTAATGTAACAGATCCATTTATTGATAAAAAGCCAAAAAATGTTTGCGGAGATACCAAATTCCCCGACGCGTTTCGATGGTTGGTTAAGCCATCTCTTCAGGAGGATTATCCCCAATTTAGACAGTTTCATTTCATTTCATTTTTATTCGTAAAATTCATTGGTTACAGTTTTGCTTAAACTCTATTTTTAACATATTTTTCCTTACATACTAGTATTTCTTACGGACTATTCATTTTAATCTATTTACACATTTATATTTACATATAATTAAACAATTTTATAGTTAACAGTTAAGTTATAAATTTATATTTATATTCCCAAAAAAATTTTTTTTAAAAAAGGGAGGCACTTTTGTTTTAAACTAAATACTAAACTTAAAAACTAATACTTAAAACTAGAAGAAAATATTTACAAGGAAAAATTATTTACAAAAGATATTTACATGGATGGCTTAAAGCCCCCAATTTAGACAGATCGAAAACCTCGCATTATTACTAAATTTACAAACATAACTATTAAGAATTATGTTCAAAAACCAAAAATAAAAGCGTAGATTATCGACTGAACAAAAACAAACATTTTTCAGTTTTCATCTACCTTCACTTCCCACATTCTTGCTGTAGCCCCCCTTCATCACAGCATTCTGCATATAGTAGCAGACGGCTACAGCAAGAATGTGGGAAGTGAAGGTAGATGAAAACTGAAAAATGTTTGTTTGAAAACTGAAAAATGTTTGTTTTTGTTCAGTCGATAATCTACGCTTTTATTTTTGGTTTATGAACATAGTTCTTAATAGTTATGTTTGTAAATTTAGTAATAATGCGAGGTTTTCGATCTGTCTAAATTGGGAATAATTCTCCTGAAGAGATGGCTTAACCAAGCATCGAAACGCGTCGAGGAATTTGGTTTCTCCGCAAACATTTTTTGGCTTTTTATCAATAAATGGATCTGTTACATTAATAAATAAATGTAACAGGTTTGGGATCAAATGCAAATACACTTCTTTTTGAATAATATTTACATCCCGACAAATTTGTTATTTTTTGAAAAAAAAAAAATTTTAACGAAAACTTTTCTATAGAAAAAAATTTTTAACGAAAATTTTTCTATAGAAAAAAATTTTTAACGAAAATTTTTCTACAGAAAAAATTTTTTAACGAAAATTTTTCTATATAAGAAATTTTTTAACGAAACTTTTTCTATAGAAAACATTTTTTAACGAAAATTTTTCTATAGAAAAATTTTTTTAACTAAAAATTTTTCTATAGAAAAATTTGTTAACGAAAATTTATCTATATAAGAAATTTTTTAACGAAAGTTTTTCTATAGAAGACATTTTTTAACGAAAATTTTTCTATAGAAAAAATTTTTAAACGAAAATTTTTGTAAAGAAAAAATTTTTAACGAAAACTTTTCTATAGAAAAAAATTTTTAACGAAAACTTTTCTATAAAAAAAAATTTTTTAACGAAAATATTTCTACGGAAAAAATTTTTTAACGAACGTTTGTTTTTAGAAAAAATTTTTTAACGAAAATTTTTCTATAGAAAAAAATTTCAACGAAAATTTTTCTAAAAAAAAAATTTTTAACGAAAATTTTTCTATAGAAAAAATTGTTTAACGAACATTTTTCTATAGAAAAAATTTTTTAACGAAAATTTTTTTATAAAAAAAATTTTCAAATGAAAATGTTTCTATATAAATTTTTTTTTTTTTTTATACAAGAAATTTTATAAATTATAAATTTTATTTGTTCTAAGAAAAATTTTCTAAAGAAAAATTTTCGTTAAGATTTTTTCTATAGAATTTCGCTTATAGCGTTAGCCCTGATAAAGTATCCATGTTAACTTATTTAACAATGTTTATACATATATGCATGTGTATGTGTTTTTGTGTGTGCTTGTTTGTGTTTGTTTGCATTAAGGTGTACTTATACTAGCTAAACACCAGGATAAATGTAAATTAAACTATCTTTAAAAGAAGTAGTGTGGGATAGATATGTGACGTCTGCCTTATGCAAACCTACATAGTTTTATACCCATTTCAACTTTTAAACTATAGAAAACATTTGGGGTAATGGACATTCCTGAGGCTTCAAACAAACGTATCTCTTGAATCTCCTTTTAAGTCCTAGTAATAGGAAAATCTGTTTGCTGTTGAGTAAAATGTTGTTAATTTTTGATTTGTCTTTTGATTTCTTTTTTAAATCTTTTAACATATCGTTTGGCATGTCTGTGTGCTAAGTAAATAACTGGAATATTGTCTTTAGTTTTGATTAGTCCCTGGGGATACATGTGTCTTTTCATTTAACAATTTGAATATATAATTTCTTTGTTACGGTCAACATTTCCTGACTAACATTTTTAAGGTGTTAAATATTTTATTGATATTCAAATTTAAAGTTATTTACATATAAATAATCATATTAAATTATATGACATTTTAAAATATTTATATATTTATAAGAATGTAGTTTTAGTCACATTTGGTTTTCATATTTCCATATGAAATTGTTTATTTGTTTGAAATTTGTGAGATATTATAAAATCCCCTCACTCTTTAACTTTAACAAAACTTTTCATTTCAATTTTGCATATAAATTTTTTGTTTTAAACATTTTTGTTTACCTTGTGTGTTTTCCCCTACTCTTCATTAGAAGAATATAACATACTCGTGGGTAATTAAAAAATTTACCATAAATAACAATTAACTGGATGATATATGATCTAATTGGGTTAATTAGAAGTTGGCTGGACTTTTGAAAGCTTGTGCAAAAGAAAGAATGTAAGTGAGTGTTGACCGTATAATTTACCTGGCTGACATAGAAGTAAAGTTTGAAAAAAGTTTTAGAAAAAAAAAATCACATACAAGTCAAGTACAGGTCGTGTTAAAATGTCAAGTACTAAAAAAACATGGAAAACATAATAATTAGGAACTCTTTAAAAAATCAATAGTTGCAATAAATTTAAATTAGGAAAGTTTAACTTTTTGGTTAGAGGTTGCAAAAATTACATGAAATTAATTTGTTTACACTAAAGACAATGTTATAAAATAAACAAAAGTCTATTATATTTTATTATTTGTCCCCAACGAAGTAGTCCCCACAGATAAAATTCACTTGTGACATCGTTTTTTCCAACCCTCGAAGCATATTCACTTTTTGGTATGCTCTTGAGCTCTCTAAGAAAAGCGAAGCAGTTGTCTTAAATATATGAAATTTGGTATGTGACTTGACATGGATTGAATATGTTCGAAATTTAAAAAAAAAATCGGTCGATGGACACACCAACCGCCTATATATTTCTTTTTATTTAAATATATATAATTCATAAAACCAAAAATATCTCCTGTATGAGTTTTTTTTAGATTGGTAAAATTTGTTTGCAAGCTTTCGACAAAATTCAAAAGAAAAGCCTAGGATCTGGAATAATCGATAAAAATCACAAAACGTAAAATATCTCTGAAGGCGCACAGTGGATTACGGAGCCTTTTTATACCCTTCACCACCATAGGCGGAAAGGGTATTATAAGTTTGTGCTGATGTATGCAACGCATGGAAATATATGTCTTAGACCCACCTTTTAGAATACCAATAGCCTTAGAATCACTTTCTGAGTCGATTTAGCGATGTCCGTCCGTCCGTCTGGCTGGCTGGTTGGCTGGACCCCATGTAAACCTTGTAATCAAACTACAGGTCGCAATTCTAAAGATAATTTGATGAAATTTGGCACAAATCATGTTTTTTTTTTGATAATGGGACCAAGGTTATTGAAATTCGTCAAAATCGGTCCATTATTTATGGTACCTCCCATAGGTCCCACTTCCCGGAATTGATATATTGGCCACAAATATCAATATTTATTCACGAAATTTAAATAAAATACTGCTTGTGTAAACCGAAATCACTGTATCAGATTTCGTTAAAATCGGTCCATATTTGACCATAGCTCACATACAAACTTTTCTTTAAAAACGCACTAAATGACACAAAAATCACTAAAACGCTCGTAAATCTGAAGATAATGGGAATTTTAAGTTTATTTTTTGCATACATAACTTTTGTAACAACTGTAATAAATTTGAAAAATTTCGAGATAATCGGTTCACATTTGACCCTAGCTCTCATATAAGTCCAAATGTCGGATGCAGCTTAAATATATAAGTTTTGAGAAAATGTTTGTATGATGACAAAATTTAGCAAATATTTGTTTTTATACAGGAAAAATAAAACTTTTGATGTTAGTGATGAAGGGTATCGTATGGTCGGGCTTGACCGACTATAGCACTTTCTTACTTGTTTTTAAATAATCCCGACTGGAGATATTTGAATGAAATTTGGTACATGAGGGGTCGGGATAGTGATTGATGGACCCTCAAAGTTGGGTTCGACTTTTTTAAAAATTCGCCAAAAATCAATTGGATGGATTGAAGATAAATTTTTAACTTAAGTTATCCTTGAGAAGATTTACATAAAATACGCTTTGAGGTTATCTCCTTTGGCTTTCGTGATATTTGGATAAAAAGGAATTTTTGGGTTGATTTTTTACTTGTTTTTTTAAGATTTTGTTGTTGATCTGGTGGACGCATCTGAGGACAAACAAATTTTAAGAATATTCCTTTTGTGCAAGTCGGTCATAGATATCTTCTTTCATTTAAAAGTTAAAAATATTCAAAGTTGAAACGTAAAAAATATCGTTTTTTTAGTTATCTTTGTTTACTAATAAAAAAAATAAAATATATTCAGGTATGTGATGGACATTTTCGTTTTCAAATCGATCGATTTCAGACATATTTTTTAGCTAATTTTCGGTTATTTCCCCCAAAAAAATTAAAATTTTGGCTTTAATTCTTTTGACTGATATTTTATCTTCCATTTGGTTTGAATTTTTTGGGAAAATATCCGAAAATTATCTTAAAAATATATCTGAAATCGATCGATTTGAAAACGATCGTTTTCCATCACATACCTGATTATCTTAAGTAATATAAAAAGATTTTAAAATTTTTGAAAAGAAAACATAATAAGAATACGTGTGTATAAAACATATTTATTGTCAATTGGGCTTTTAGTCCTCGCGCTCTCCAAAAATACCAATTTGAAAAAAAAATAAATAGCTTAAACAAAAATTTCTCAAAAGACAAAGTACCGATTTGAAAAAAATTATAATGTTTATATTTTCTGATATATCTGGGCCCTATTTCACGAAGCTACAAGTTTACAATTACAAGTTTTTTTGCCTGTAAAATTGTGAACATGTAAATAATTGTGTTTCATTAACAGCATATCCCACGATATCGAACGTTTTCAATCGTTCGCATTCTCAACGAAAAACAGCTGATTTGCGTCCCACTAAAAGTTTTTAGTACGACAAGTCGAACGAAAATGAATGCAAAAGACAACGTAAACACTTTAATATGAAATTGCGTCCCACTATGTCATTTATCTGCCAGCTGCACGAAGACACATGTCAAAATCACTCACACATGTTTTAGCTTTCGTTTTCATCAAAAAAAAAAGCGTAAAAAACTTTATTATTTTGAATAAAGGAACTTTATTTTATTTAAAAAAATTTTTTTAGACATAATTTTAACATTTTCCACAAGAATAGGCTTCAGAGATTCGTACAAATTGTATTAAAAAAATATTTTGAAAAAATTTTATTTACCTTAAATGCACAATGTTGTATATTAATAGTAAAATTTACAAATTTCAGCGCTTTTTTTTTAATTGTTGATAAATTTGTCGAACTGTCGATTAGGCAACATTGAAATTTGACAATTTTCAAATATTTTACGTTTCAAAACGTAAAGCCAGAAGAACGATAAGTCGAAAGATAGTGGGACGCTTATTTGAACGAAAATGGGTGACTTACTTTCGTTTGCATAATCTTTCGTTAGACATCGTGGGACATGCTGTAAAATACAGTTACAAGTTTGTAGCTACAAGTGATTTTGACAATTCACAAGTTTACAAGTCGAACTTCTACAAGTGGTTTTGTTTCACTAATCTAAATTTGTACTTGTAGACGGAGACTCTCAAAAAAATTTTACAAGTTACAAGTGAATGATAAATTGAATTCAAATTTGGTTTTTAACTATTTTTTAATAAAGATTAGTTAAAATTAACACAAAATCAATATTAATTACCATTTCTTTAATTTATTTGTTTTTAAGTATGTTTCGATTAATAATAGTCCATTACTTAGTGTACCTTGACGAATTTAGTTTACTTTGACGAATTTTAATAGTACACTACCAAAATAATTGTTTGTGCCAAATTAAATCAAATTATCTTGATAATTGCGAAATGTACTTTGATTACAAGGTTTACATGGGGGTCCAGCCAGCCGTCTAGCCAGATGAACGGACGGACTGACATCGTTTAATCGGCTCAGGAAGTAATTCTAAATCCGTTGTTATACTAAAATGTGGTCTAACTAAGACCAATATTTCTATGCGTTATATATATCAGCCCAAACTTATAATACCCTTTCCACCTATAGTGTTGAAGCGTATGCAGAACAAGGGAGATCAATGATGTCCTTGACTCAAGGATATCTCAAAAAGCATATCTTCCATTTTCTTTATCATTCTCTCAAATGTGAATAATAGCATAGACAACAAAATACGAAAACCAAAAAATGGGCTCATGGTGGATCGGAAAACAAAAAACTTTTTCTTAACTTTTTAATTAAAAGAGCATAAAACTACAGGGCATATGATAAAATATGAATAATGAATAATAAATATAAATAATCTTATAAAAATCTGATAACCGTATCATTATAGGCATATATAGTGGGCATATAAAGTGGGTATGTTTCTGAAAAAACTTTGAACCGCCATAAAATCTGAACCAAAGCTAAATAAAAAATTTTGAAGAAGTGTAAAAATTGTCTATGCTACATATATATAAAATTTCATAAAAATCGTATTTTTTATTTGACTCCATATATTTATCAAAATATTTTATTTTATTAAAATTGTAATTGTAGAAATTGTAGTTTACAAGTCCAAAAAGCTACAATTGTTGTGAAAATTTTAATGAAACACAATTGAACAGCACTTGTAAGAATTAGACTTGTAATTGTAACTTGTAAACTTGTAGAATTGTAGTTTAGTGAAATAGGGCCCTGTTATTAATTACAAAAGTCTTTTGTGAAACGCGTTGCAAATAGAGTCAGTGTTGCCATTTTTGTAAAAAAAACTTATTTTTTGATACCCTTTTTTCCGAGTTGGGAATTGAGGAATTTTTTAGATAAAATTGGGAATTTCTTTTAGTCTATTGATTTTAGATCTTATTGATCTACATAATAACAAAATTTCATTGTGATATATTTTTCCATGAGATTTCGACAGAATATCAAAGATTTAAATTATTTTCCTTAAAATTGTACAAAAATAATATAATAATATATTTACGATACAAAGTATAAAGGCACTTAAAAAAGATTTTTACTTGATGTTAATCTCTTGGTCTTTTCCGATCCAATGATACTAAACGCGTATATCAAGCTTTAACACATAAACTTTAAAAGCTTTGAAAACTTTGCCTCCCATGGCATTTTTACGCTAAATATGAACTATTGTAGATTTGTGCATATAAAGTTAATGGTGCACAGTGGTATTAACGCAGCAATTTCTAAAATACTAAACGGATTTTGAAGAAGATTCGAACGTCAATAGAAGAGGTGTTATCTGTCGGTAGCACAGTCGGCACTACAGTGGGCCAAAATTGCCTACCTCGGTTATATAAAACCTTTGGGGCGTATAACTTTAGCCAATTTCGTCTAATCCAAACGATTTTTAAATTTTCGAAAACTTCTCAAAAAAAAAAAAAAAAAGTAGAAAAAACATGTTTACTGTACTACCAATTTTTAATTTTTTGTATTTTTCCAAATACGCTTATATAAAAATTTAAAAATCTTGGAAATCGTTGAATAAATAGGTTTGGAACGACCTTTTTTGTAAACCTAACAAAAAATGTTTCTAAAAAACTACTTTTTTGCGTAGTTTTTATCAACTTTGGCGTCACCTGGTGACAAAATTAAAAAATGTTCTTCAGATTTATGTTAGTTGCATTGTTATCTATCGAAATCAATATGCGAAATACTCCTTATTGACCGTACAACCATGTGATGAGAACTCCCCATGCACTACGCCACGTTAATCGAAAAAAGTAAAAAAAGGGTTTCATTGGGACAACTGGAGTTTCGATGTCATAACCATAAATCTGTATAGCCATTGACGTCATTTAACAATTCCATTGGTCAAAATTTCGCCAAACGCGCAAAGCATTTCTTACTATATGCCTCTCACAAACAAACTAAATGTTCTATAACACTAACATAAAAAGTTGATAATATTATAATTTTGTTATGCATCTTCAAGTGTTTTAATTTTGAAAATCAGATGAGTCGTTCTCGAGTTAGGACGAAATAGGTCTCCGTACCTGACTAATTTAAGGCGAAAAATTTGCCACGCCCATAAAAAAAATCCAGAAAAACCGACAACGGTAAACTCAGATCCGTTGTCGAATCTGAATCCATGTAGTCCACATTGTTTTATTAAAAGGAGGATTTGGCCGCAGAGCAGTGTAATTGAATGTAAATAGTCCTCGAAATTTAAAAATTCACCTTTTTTTGATCAAATATCGTATGTGGTACTTGTGCGATTTGGGTTCTGAAAAGGAAAACAAATTTAGGTATAAGTTTTGTATTTCTATTTCTCGTATATCTTTTGAACCAGTAAATCTACATAAAAATATAATGTATAGAGAAGTCTATTGGCATTGAAGAGTTATTAAACACATATTTGGCATTGTTTCAACCTAGGGGGTTAAAAAAATTTATAAATCTGTAACATATATCACCGAAACCAAAAGAGATAGAAACAAATATGAAATTGCTTTGAGATCACCAAAAAAAGTACTTGTTATTGATCCAAAAAGAAAGAAGAGCACGTTAGGTACTATTTCGGAAAAGTTACCAAAAGGGTAATAACATATACTTGGTACTTATTTAATACATATGCATCTTTAGGACCAATACATGTGAAATAAAAAATTATACCGAAATCGATAAACATTCAAAAAATAAGTAAAAGTAAATGAACACGTTTTGCTGTACTATTTAAAAACTTGATCGAAGCAGGCTTATGGCTCCTCAAACCATAAAAGAGATAAAAATACACTTATATGGTACTTTTTATACCCACCATCAAAAGGAATGGGGGTATATTGGGACTGTCATTCCGTTTGTAATTTCCTATTGGCTCAAGAATCAAAAACGATATATATTCTGAATTCTCATGGAATTCTAAGACCTTTGAGCGATGTTCGTCTGTTGAAATCACGATAACGCCTAAACGAAAGGAGCTAGCTCACTGAAACTAAGTAAAAACATTCTTCATCTTTGAGAAAATTTTGGAATTGAAATTGGGCAAAATCGGTTAACATTTGATCATAGCTCCCGTATAACCTCGCCCACGCTAATCGCTTATTTGCTAATAAATGACAAACTATAATAGCTATGATGATAGAATTTGGTATAAAGAAGTTTTGCATAAGCCCTAGGCAGCATATAAAATTTCATCAAAATCGACATTTAGTCATAGCTCTCATACAAAAAACTTACGAAAGCAGCCAAAATTTCACCTAAAATATCTAAAACTATAACAATAAATCTAAAACTATAACAATAAATCTAAAACTATATAGATTTAACCACTAAATTTAGCACGAAGAGGTTTTATGTCAATGCCAACCAGTGTGCAAAATTTTGTCACAATCGGTCACCATTTGACCATAGCCCCCATATAAAAAACTTACGGAAACACAAAAATTCAAAAAGAAAAGGGGGTTTATGTCCGTCTATCCGTCCGATAAAAGCGCGATAGCGCCTTAACGAAAAGGGTCACAGCAACAAAATTTTACAAAACGAAGTTTTATATAATTGCCAGCCAGTGTGCAAAATTTTGTTACAATCGGTTACTATTTGATCATAGCCCCCATATAAAAAACTTAGGGAAACACAAAAGTACAAAAAGAAAAGACGGTTTATGTCCATCTTTCCGTCAGAGAAAAGTGCGATAGCTCCTTAACTACAAGAGCTAGAGAGACAAAATTTAGTAAAAATATTTAAGATATATTATAGAAATTGTGTGCTGAAAATGGGCAAAATCAATTCACATTTAGTTAGAGCTCCCATATAAACCTGCCCCGGAAATCACATTTACGCTGATAAATTGAATAAAATTGTAAAATCTATGACTACTAAATTTGGAACATAGAAGTTTTATGCAACTTTCAGTCAATATGTCAAATTTTAAAGCAATCGGTCCATTTGTGACCATAGCTTTCATATAAAAACCGCTCCCGGTAACCACTGAAATGCCACAAACGCCAGTTAAAAGCTATTAAATTATAAACTATTTCAGCTATGGCCACTCAATTTTGCACAACTAAACTTTATACTAATACCAGCCAGTATATTAAATTTTGTAACAATCGGTCAACATTTGGCTATAGTTCTTATATATATATATAATATCCCCTTTTTATATCTACAATCAAAAATATTTGGAGGTACATATTAAGATTGCATCTACGAAATTAGATAGCTATCAATCATTGTTAGGTCCAGATTTTATACACGTAGATGCATTAGGAACTTCTAGCAAAATATACGAACCTGCCGTGTTGCTATCAACATGTTTATGGCACATCGAAACAGCTTATTAATGTAAAACTATATTCGGTTATGGAACAGCATTTTATCCAAGGTAAATACTAGAGAAACCACTTAGATACTTTTAAATGTTGAACTGTAGTAACTATACCACTGCAACCGAATTTAGTCCAAATATATTTCCAACAAGTAAGAAAGCGCTATAGTCGGTCAAGCCGACCATACGATACCCTTCACCACTAAGGTCAAAGGTGTTATTTTTCCTGTATAAAGACAAATATTTGCTAAATTTTGCCATCATACAAACATTTTCTCAAAACGTATATATTCAACCTGTTTCCATCATTTGGACTTATATGAGAGCTAGGGTCAAATGTGGACCGATTATCTCGAAATTTGGCAAATTGATTACAGTTGTTACAAAAATTATGTATGCAAAAAATAAACTCAAAATTTTCATTATCTTTAGATTTACGAGCGTTTTAGTGTTTTTTTTTTTCTCATTTAGTGCGTTTTTGAAGAAGAGTTTGTATGGGAGCTATGGTCAAATGTGGACCGATTTCAACGAAATTTGGTACAGTGATTTAGATTTACATAAGCAGTTTCTTTTTTAAATTTCATGAAAAAATATTGATATTTGCGGCCAATATAGCAATTCCGGGAAGTGGGACCTATGGGAGGTACCGTAAATAATGGACCGATATTGACCAATTACAATAGCCATGGTCCCATTATCAAAAAAATTATCTGTGCCAAATTTCATCAAATTATCTTTAGAATAGCTACCTGTAGTTTGATTACAAGGTTTACATGGGGGTCCAGCCAGCCAGACGGACGGACGGACATCGCTAAATCGACTCAGAAAGTGATTCTAAGTCTATTGGTATACTAAAAGGTGGATCTAAGACAAATATTTCTATGCGTTACAAACATCAGCACAAACTTATAATACCCTTTCCACCTATGGTGGTAAAGGGTATAATTATACCACATTTGGTCAACATTTTGAATTCGCTGCACTCTCGTACAACTTGATGGTGTTTATACAAGATTCGGCACAGCCGAATATAACACTCTTACTTGTTTTGTCATTAATTAGAGAACAAACAAAAATTAAATTGTTTTTCGTACTTTTTGTAACTCAGTTCAAGTTGTAGCGCTCGTGAAGTGGCGGGCTCATTATATCATACAACTTTGCTAATTTTAAAATTTTTTCTCTTTTGAAGATCTTCATGAAATACTGCAGATTGCATATTTTAAATTTGCATATCTTAACACTACAAAAGAGATTTACATTGCAATTCGTTTTGATTTAAAGTGTAAATGCTTAATTTTCAAAACAAAAGCATAAGACAAAATTGTAATAAGCTAAGGAGAGGGAGCTTATTACAATTTTGCAACAAAAAGAAAAAAAAAATGTAAACCGCCCTCCACAAAGAATAATGGCTTCGTTCAACAAGAAGATAACTAGTAAATGCTAATAATATTGCATGTTTCAGAGATATAAACAAGTTATAGTGCTTTCTTTTAAGTTACTTTTTTGTACTTTTTATACATTTCTTTTATTCCAGCAAAAAAATTGTATTATCAGAGAAAAACAAAGTTAAATTTCATGTGAAAAGATGTTACCAAACACTAATTTGTTAATGGTAAACAAAACATATTCATGCAACTAAACGAGCAGACAGACAAAGATATATACAAGGCCCAGGAAAAGTTAAAAAGGTTCATAATAAAAAGTTGTGGAAAATGGGGGAAAATGAATACAAAACTTCAAATTTAACTAAACTGAAAAGACGCCCACATAAAAACCTGAGAAAAAAAAAATTAATATTAAAACCATACAAAAAGATATACAAGGTCCTACCTTTTGTACTTTAACAGTTGAGTGTCCTACAATTGCAGTTAGTAAAGGTTAGATGAGAAAAAGCCAAAACTCTTTAACAAATTGTCTTAGCTCTTTATGATTCCCTAATACTTTAATTTGAATTAAGTTTTGACCACCACTGTTAGCTTGTTAAGATTTTAACAGTTAAATGAGAAAATTATTAAATGAAGAAGCTAACACTACATGGCAACACTAGTTTCCTTCGGAAATAATTCTGAAATAATTTTTCAGACATTTTTAAATACAAAGAATAACAGAATAGGAGCAAAAATTCACATAAAAAACAGCAAAAATTTCAAAAATTTTTATACCGACAAAAACACGTTTTTTTGTCGGTATTGAAGAACTTAACATACACCCTTTTAACTATCAGCAATTGAAGATGGCAGCATTGAAGTCTTGAACCAATTACGACCCCCAAAATCTGAAAGCATATGACAGTACAATAAAATCTCACTTTTGAAGTTTACGGACTTATCTCCATTCTATTTTTAAACCATCCCACTGTGCAATGGAAAATATAAAGACACTGAAGGACGGAAGGATGAATGAACGGATGGTGTTTTTTTAATACAGATTTCTCTGCGACATGAGGGTAAAATGTTGTTGTTATTTGGTTTTTAACTCCAGCCAAAATTTTTAGATTTAATTAAGAGGTTAAAACTTGCTAAAAAGAAAAGTCATATTTAGAATAGTTTAAGAGATTTACACTTAAGAATCAATACATGTTTTTTTGAAAAGTTTACTTAAATTCACCACCCGAAAATTCTAAAAATTAATTTCAAAAAACAAGAAGTTCTTAGATTTTGCGGGTTTCAATTGGTTCGAGATATTGGAGTTGAAAAATGAGATACTTTGTAATTGTACTAAAGAAGCCTTAAGAAAAAGTTGTTATTTCTTAATACAATATATAACAATTTTGTAATTCACTTTCTATAACAATTAAAAATTTTCAAAATTTTCATAAATACACGAAAATTTTCAAAATATCCTAAAAAAAATCAAAATTTTCTATAAAAATCAGCAATTTATAAAATTCCCCATAAAAATTTGAAATTTTAAAAATTTTTAATTTTTATAGAAAAAAAAAATTTAATAAAAATCGGAAATTTTTAAAATTTCAAATGCAAATTTTTGAATTTTCAAAAATCTAAATTTTTAAAAATTCTATAAAAATCGGAAATTTTAAAATTTTCCACTAAAATCGGATATTTTTCAAATTTCATGTAAAAATCGGAAAAATTCAGGATTTCCCATAAAAATTTTTAAAATAAAAATCGAAAATTTTTAAAATTTCCTGTAATAATTGGAAATTTTTAAAATTTTCCATAAAAAACGGAAGTTTTTAAAATTGTCCATAAAAATCGGAAAATTTAAGAAATTTTTAAAAGTTCCCGTCAAAATCGGAAATTTTTAAAATTTCTATAAAAATTTCAAAATTTTCTATAAAAATAGGAAATTTTCAAAATTTCCTATAAAAAAAGGAAATTTTCAGAATTTCCTATATAATTAGTAAATTTTTATAATTTCCTATAAAAATAGGAGGATTTCAGAATTTCCTATACAAATTTTGAAAATTTCCTATAAAAATAGGAAATTTTGAAAATTTCCTATAAAAATAGGAAATTTTGAAAATTTCCTATGAAAATAGGAAATTTTGAAAATTTCCTATGAAAATAGGAAATTTTGAAAATTTCCTATGAAAATAGGAAATTTTGAAAATTTCCTATGAAAATAGGAAATTTTGAAAATTTCCTATGAAAATAGGAAATTTTGAAAATTTCCTATGAAAATAGGAAATTTTGAAAATTTCCTATGAAAATAGGCAATTTTGAAAATTTCCTATGAAAATAGGAAATTTTGAAAATTTCCTATGAAAATAGGAAATTTTGAAAATTTCCTATAAAAATAGGAAATTTTGAAAATTTCCTATAAAAATAGGAAATTTTGAAAATTTCCTATAAAAATAGGAAATTTTGAAAATTTCCTATAAAAATGGGAAATTTTGAAAATTTCCTATAAAAATGGGAAATTTTGAAAATTTCCTATAAAAATGGGAAATTTTGAAAATTTCCTATAAAAATGGGAAATTTTGAAAATTTCCTATAAAAATGGGAAATTTTGAAAATTTCCTATAAAAATAGGAAATTTTGAAAATTTCCTATAAAAATAGGAAATTTTGAAAATTTCCTATAAAAATAGGAAATTTTGAAAATTTCCTATAAAAATAGGAAATTTTGAAAATTTCCTATAAAAATAGGAAATTTTGAAAATTTCCTATAAAAATAGGAAATTTTGAAAATTTCCTATAAAAATAGGAAATTTTGAAAATTTCCTATAAAAATAGGAAATTTTGAAAATTTCCTATAAAAATAGGAAATTTTGAAAATTTCCTATAAAAATAGGAAATTTTGAAAATTTCCTATAAAAATAGGAAATTTTGAAAATTTCCTATAAAAATAGGAAATTTTGAAAATTTCCTATAAAAATAGGAAATTTTGAAAATTTCCTATAAAAATAGGAAATTTTGAAAATTTCCTATAAAAATAGGAAATTTTGAAAATTTCCTATAAAAATAGGAAATTTTGAAAATTTCCTATAAAAATAGGAAATTTTGAAAATTTCCTATAAAAATAGGAAATTTTGAAAATTTCCTATAAAAATAGGAAATTTTGAAAATTTCCTATAAAAATAGGAAATTTTGAAAATTTCCTATAAAAATAGGAAATTTTGAAAATTTCCTATAAAAATAGGAAATTTTGAAAATTTCCTATAAAAATAGGAAATTTTGAAAATTTCCTATAAAATTAGGAAATTTTGAAAATTTCCTATAAAAATAGGAAATTTTGAAAATTTCCTATAAAAATAGGAAATTTTGAAAATTTCCTATAAAAATAGGAAATTTTGAAAATTTCCTATAAAAATAGGAAATTTTGAAAATTTCCTATAAAAATAGGAAATTTTGAAAATTTCCTATAAAAATAGGAAATTTTGAAAATTTCCTATAAAAATAAGAAAATTTTGAAAATTTCCTATAAAAATAGGAAATTTTGAAAATTTCCTATCAAAATAGGAAATTTTGAAAATTTCCTATCAAAATAGGAAATTTTGAAAATTTCCTATCAAAATAGGAAATTTTGAAAATTTCCTATCAAAATAGGAAATTTTGAAAATTTCCTATCAAAATAGGAAATTTTGAAAATTTCATATCAAAATAGGAAATTTTGAAAATTTCCTATCAAAATAGGAAATTTTGAAAATTTCCTATCAAAATAGGAAATTTTGAAGATTTCCTATCAAAATAGGAAATTTTGAAAATTTCCTATCAAAATAGGAAATTTTGAAAATTTCCTATCAAAATAGGAAATTTTGAAAATTTCCTATCAAAATAGGAAATTTTGAAAATTTCCTATCAAAATAGGAAATTTTGAAAATTTCCTATAAAAATAGAAAATTTTGAAAATTTCCTATCAAAATAGGAAATTTTAAAAATTTCCTATCAAAATAGGAAATTTTGAAAATTTCCAATCAAAATAGGAAATTTTGAAAATTTCCTATCAAAATAGGAAATTTTGAAAATTTCCTATCAAAATAGGAAATTTTGAAAATTTCCTATCAAAATAGGAAATTTTGAAAATTTCCTATCAAAATAGGAAATTTTGAAAATTTCCTATCAAAATAGGAAATTTTGAAAATTTCCTATCAAAATAGGAAATTTTGAAAATTTCCTATCAAAATAGGAAATTTTGAAAATTTCCTATCAAAAGAGGAAATTTTGAAAATTTCCTATCAAAATAGGAAATTTTGAAAATTTCCTGTAAAAATAGGAAATTTTGAAAATTTCCTGTAAAAATAGGAAATTTTGAAAATTTCCTGTAAAAATAGGAAATTTTGAAAATTTCCTGTAAAAATAGGAAATTTTGAAAATTTCCTGTAAAAATAGGAAATTTTGAAAATTTCCTGTAAAAATAGGAAATTTTGAAAATTTCCTGTAAAAATAGGAAATTTTGAAAATTTCCTGTAAAAATAGGAAATTTTGAAAATTTCCTATCAAAATAGGAAATTTTGAAAATTTCCTATCAAAATAGGAAATTTTGAAAATTTCCTATCAAAATAGGAAATTTTGAAAATTTCCTATCAAAATAGGAAATTTTGAAAATTTCCTATCAAAATAGGAAATTTTGAAAATTTCCTATCAAAATAGGAAATTTTGAAAATTTCCTATCAAAATAGGAAATTTTGAAAATTTCCTATCAAAATAGGAAATTTTGAAAATTTCCTATCAAAATAGGAAATTTTGAAAATTTCTTATCAAAATAGGAAATTTTGAAAATTTCCTATAAAAATAGGAAATTTTGAAAATTTCCTATAAAAATAGGAAATTTTGAAAATTTCCTATAAAAATAGGAAATTTTGAAAATTTCCTATAAAAATAGGAAATTTTGAAAATTTCCTATAAAAATAGGAAATTTTGAAAATTTCCTATAAAAATAGGAAATTTTGAAAATTTCCTATAAAAATAGGAAATTTTGAAAATTTCCTATAAAAATAGGAAATTTTGAAAATTTCCTATAAAAATAGGAAATTTTGAAAATTTCCTATAAAAATTTTGAAATTTTGAAAATTTCCTATAAAAATAGGAAATTTTGAAAATGGAATTTGTTAATTTACATATTTCTTTTGGAGGAAAAAGATATTCACTTTTAAATTGCTGTGACGGACGCTACAAAAAATGGAAGTGACTTTTTTTTCAATACGGGTTTCCGTAATTTTCATCAAATCGGTCATAGTAATAAAAAAAAATTATTCTTACATTATAGAAAGAGGAAAGTCAGAGGATTACAAAACAGCTTTTATAAAATATTTTAAAGTTTCCAGTTTCACCAAAAACCCATAAATTAACTGTTGCGGACGCTACGTGACGGACGATACAGTTTTTACTTGAATGTTTTTCATTAGGAAAAAATACATATTTTATATTTTTTTAAGGATTCATAAATCAGTGAAAATAATTATTTTATTTGTTCCCCTACTTTTTTTTCATGTTCGCGGTAAAAGTGTGATTTTTGGGCACAATTTAATATCTCACAAAACGACATACATACATATATTTATTTAAAGTTCTACACTTTTAACATCTTACTTTCCGTCGAAAGAATGCTGCGACTAGCTATTAGAGTGTCCCAAAAATACAAAAAAAATAATAAAATTTCAAAAGCATCAAATTTGCGCCACTGTATATTTTTTTTTAACACCTAACACCTGACAGACATGTTTTCGTAAATTTTGTATTTAATAAATATCATTTTGTAAAAAATATATACTGTGACGGACGTTACACACTTTCCTTAACATTTTATTTTGTAAAATGTTATATTAGCATCTATATATATTTTAGCCTAATGTAAAGCATAAGTTCACTTTACGAACCAAGTTCATTTGGAAAAAAATAAAAATTGCGTTAGTCAAATTAAAACAAGTAAGAGTGTTATATTCGACTGTGCCAAATCTTGTATACCCACCATCAAGTTGTACGAGAGTGCAGCTAATTCAAAATGTTGACCAAATGTGGTATTGTTGGTAATATATTTGGACTAAATTCTGTTGCAGTGGTATACGAGTAGTTACTATAGTTCAACATTTAAAAGTATCTAAATGGTTTCCCAAGTATTTACCTTGGACAAAATGTTGTTCCATAACCGAATATAGTTTTACATTAATAAACTGTTTCATTGTGCCATAAACATGTTGATAGCAACACGGCAGGTTCATATATTTTGTTAGGAGTTCCTAATGCATCTACCGTGTATAAAGTCTGGACCAAACATTGTAATATTGTAATATTAATATACTGAATGTACCTCCAAATCTTTTTGATTGTAGATATAAAAAGGGGATGTTATATATATAGGAACTATAGCCAAATGTTGACCGATATATATATATATATATATATATATATATATATATATATATATATATATATATATATATATATATATATATATATATATATATATATACTGGCTGGTATTAATATAAAGTTTATTTGTGCAAAATTTAGTGCCCATACCTGACATAGTTTATAATTTAATAGCTTTTAACTGACGTTTGTAGCATTTTAGTGGTTACCGGGAGCGGTTTTTATATGAAAGCTATGGTCAAAAATTGACATACTGACTGAAAGTTGCATAAAACTTCTCTGTTTTAGTCATAGATTTTACAATTTTATTCAATTTATCAGCATAAATGTGATTCCCGGGGCGGGGTTACATGAGAGTTTTAACTAAATGTGGACCGATTTTACCCATTTTCAGCACACAATTTCTACAACATATCGAAAATACTTTTGATAAATTTTGTCTCTCTAGCTCTTGTAGTTAAGAAACTATCACGCTTTTCTCTGACGGAAAGACGGACATAAACCGTATTTTCTTTTTGTATTTTTGTGTTTCTGTATGTTTTTAATATGGGAGCTATGGTCAAATAGTAACCGATTGTAGCAAAATTTTGCACACTGGCTGACATTCACATAAGACTTCCTTTTGTAAAATTTTGTTGCTGTTGCCTTTTTCGTTAAGGCGCTATCGCGCTTTTATCTGATGGACAGACGGACATAAACCCCCTTTTCTTTTTGTATTTTTGTGTTTCTGTAAGTTTTTAATATGGGAGCTATGGTCAAATAGTAACCGATTGTAACAAAATTGTAACACTGGTTAACATTGAAATAAGACCTCCTCGTGCTAAATTCAGTGGTTATATCTGTTATAGTTTAAGATTTATTGGCATTTAAGTGTATTTTGGGTGAAATTTTGCCAGTTTCCGTAAGTTTTTTGTATGGGAGCTATGACTAAATGTGAACGGATTTTGATGAAATTTTATATGCTGCCTAGGGCTTATGCAAAACTTCTATATACCAAATGTAGCTATTATAGTTTGTTATTTATTAGCAAATAAGCGATTAGCGTAGGCGAGGTTATACGGGAGCTATGGTCAAATGTTAACCGATTTTGTCCAATTTCAATACCAAAATTTTCTTAGAGATGAAGAATGTTTTAGCTAAGTTTCAGTGAGCTAGCTCCTTTCGTTTAGGCGTTATCGTGATTTCAACAGACAGACAGACGGACAGACAGACAGACAGACAGACAGACAGATAGACGGACAGACAGACGGACAGACAGACAGACAGACGGACAGACAGACGGACATCGCTCAATCGTCTTGGAATTTCATAAGGATTCAGAATATATATCGTTTTTGATTTTTGAGCTAATATTAAGGAAATTACAAAGGGAATGACAATCTCAATATACCCCCCATTCTTTTTGATGGTGGGCATAAAAAGACTTTATATCTGTGACGGACGCTACAAACTGTGAGCCCTTTTTTACTTGACGTTATTTACATCACTTCAATTACTTTTGATAGGGTTTTTCACATCTAATTGTATAAAATTAAGCGGACTTTGAGCCCCTGGTGAAACTAGATAACTAAATGGATGTTTTTGCGATTTTTATGAACTTTTAAAAAACCTATTATTTTAAAAAAAATTATAAAAATTCAAGATGGGTGCAAATAAAGACCGGCCATTCACGAACAGAGCAATCAAAAATTTTATCCATTATATACATTTTAAAGGATTAATATATGGTAAATTTTTTCATAAACACAAATATGTGATTTTAACAGTTTTAAAATTTTGTCCTTGGTTTAAGGTTTTTCGAATTTGCCAATATGTACCCAGTAAAACTTTTCATTACCAAATAATGAGATAAACAGTTAAACTACTGAACACGAACTACTTACTCATTCACTGTTTAAGTCACTACATTAACATGGGGATGTCATTGGAGGCAAGTGCTTACCAATTGCAGAAAAGTAATGACTTGGGTAAGCAATTTGAAAGCAACAACAACAACAGCAAAAACTTTTTTGTTGTTGTTTTATTAAAAACATATATTTTTAAACGAAATACAAAATTTTTTTATGATCCCATGGGTGCTCGAACCCAGACCGTCCGACTGCTAGGCAGAGACTCTTCCACTGAGCTACTTCATATGTTGAAAACTTAGCTTATAATTAATATAAACAATTTTTATTTTTAGATCCAAAATCATGTGAAAATAACATTGTTTTTCCCTGCTTTTTTTTGCTTTGTTGTAATTTTTGGAAAAATATTTTTATACGATTTTTTGTAATTATTTTAAAACTTTTTAAAATTATTTTAAAACTTAAACAATTTAAATCTTCTTTTTGGTATAAGTTTTTACATAAGATTGACTCTTACTTATTTAAATGTTACAACCTGTTAAGGTCAAAGTCCGAGAATATTTTAGAATTCCATGGATTTCGATCTAGTGCGAATATTCTTCAATTTTATAGGCCAAGCTTTGAAAAATATTCCTCTACTTGGTCTTGGTCTAGTGGGACATTTCAATTCTAATTTTATCCTCTTCATTGTATTTTTTTTCAAGAGAGGGTTACTAGCCCATAATCCTAACCCATTTTAATCGATCTTATGGGACAACTCTCGGAACATGTTAACTCACAATATTAATGGGTGTTAAACTAGCTTCTGGGGTGATACCATGAGGAGGTGTGTGTCCACAGTTGAGATGAAGGATGACCCAGATAAGTTGGGCTTACCAAGTTAAGACCAATTAGAATCGTGTTTGGTTTTCAACATCCCCTACATAATCAAAATTGAGTCATGATGGTATTTTTTCATTAACGTGAGTTAATTTTACAAATTTTTTTCACAGAAGATAATATTTAAGTTCTTAAAATTCAAAAATCATTTAAAAAGACTCTTTTAATAAAAAAAAAAACTAAAAAAAATTGTTGCCCTTGGTGGGATTTGAACCGGGGCCATTCAGTTTAAATTACCATCTTAATTACAAATAAGTACTTCTGTAATAACTTATTATTTATTCGGATGGTATGTTGTAGTCGTTACAAGGTAACCAGTTATCAGAGTGCTTGCCATTACCAAAGTTTTGCTGGGTATGTCTAAACTAAAAAAGCCTCAGTATATTACAAAGCAAATAACAAACCTAACATACTCCCTCAATTTGATACAGACAACAAAAATAACTTTTTGAACCAAATAAAAGTAGATTCTTTAACAATAAACATAAAACGAAGAATGATAATCACCATCGCGTGCTTAAGAAATTAAGGAGTGGATGTGATTTTTATCATTTAAAGCATTAAAATTCCCCAACTAAAATGACCAGTTGGTTATTAAACCAACGAAATTAAAGAAGAAAAAGCCAAAAAGCCAAAATTCTTTGCTTATAGATGGCCAACATGGAATGAACAAAACTTGTCTAAAGATAGAACTTAATGGAGGGTTTGTTTCATTTCCGTTGAAGTCGAAGGTGTAAGTGGGTGGATGTTTTACACGCTTTTTGTGAGAGTGTAAAATTGGCAAATAAAAACGAAAATAAAGAAAGACTGACAACCACTCCTTAAATTGTTACATAAAATATTATTCGTTTTTTGGTTCCTAGAATATTTTTGGTTAAGCCAAAGTTCATCAGAGTTTTTATATGACTGGTCGGCTCGGGCGGTTTGTATTCATCCATTCATTCATACAAAAATATTCATTTACTTGATAAATTTGAACGGAAATTACAAATTTGTCGGACAAACAAATTAAAGTTTATATAAAGAAGAAAAACTCATACGTAGCACGCTCATGCATGCATCTATTAACTTTTTCCTTAATCTAATAAACCATCATACTACAAAATATGTGAAACATTTAAATGAAAACTCTGTCAGTTAAGTCAAGTCAAGTCCGTTTTGCATATTTCCGTGTTTATTAAAATAAATGCTTAAGAGGGATGGGGGGGTCTTCCTTCTGAAATCAATTTAAACATCTGTTAATGTTTTTTCTCTTAAACGTTTTCGTTCAATTTCTTTTACATTTTTTTTCTCAATAAAAATTTCATTTATTTTCTCTTCCTCTGCAGACGAATATGAAAAATGCATTTGGCTGTTAACGACTTTCAATATTAAAATAAATTTTTTCCTACTAATGGCTTCAGTTATTGAAGAAGAATTGTTTAAATTTTAAATAAATTTTTCTGCTTATTAAATTATATAAATTATATAAAAATTTTGTTTAAGAAAGTTGTAGAAATATTTGAAGAATTAAGAGAAGTTTCAGTTTAATATCTTCTAAACTGAAAGACTTGAAATTTGACTTGAAATTTTTGAAAAAGGTACATAAATAATTATAAAGTTATAAAGTTTGTTTCATTTTTTATGTAAAACAATTTCAAACATTTCAAAAAAAAGAGACCCAGTTGACCTTTTTCTGAAATTAAAATTACTTTGTATAAAAATTTGCCATTTTTTATAAAATTCGACTTCCTGAATTCGTTAATGAATACGAGCTTTTTTTTATAGCCACCATCAAAAAGAATGGGGGGTATATTGAGATTGTCATTCCGTTTGTAATTTCCTTAATATTGGCTCAAAAATCAAAAACGATATATATTCTGAATTCTTATGAAATTCTAAGACGATTGACCGATGTCCGTCCGTCCGTCTGTCTGTCCGTCCGTCTGTCTGTCTGTCCGTCTGTCTGTCTGTTGAAATCACGATAACGCCTAAACGAAAGGAGCTAGCTCACTGAAACTCAGTAAAACTATTATTCATCTATGAGAAAATTTTGGTATTGAAATTGGGAAAAATCGGTTAACATTTGACCATAGCTCCCGTATAACCTCGACTACGCCAATCGCTTATTGGCTAATAAATAACAAACTATAACGATATATATGATAAAATTTAGTAAATAGAAGTTTTGCATAAGCCCTAGGCAGCATGTAAAATTTCATCAAAATCGGTTCATATTTAGTCATAGCTCCCATACAAAAAACTTACGGTAACAGCCAAAATTTCGCCTAAAATACACTTAAATGCCAATAAATCTAAAACTATAACAGATATAACCACTAAATTTCGCACGAGGAGGTCTTATATCAATGCCAATGAGTGTGCAATTTTGTCACAATCGGTCACCATTTGACCATAGCTCCCATATAAAAAACTTACGGAAACACAAAAATACAAAAGAAAAGGGAGTTTATATCCGCTTGTCCGTCAGATAAAAGCGCGATAGCGCCTTAACGAAAAGGGCTACAGCAACAAAATTTTACAAAAGGAAGTCTTATGTGAATGCCAGCGAGTGTGCAAAATTTTGTTACATTCCGTCACCATTTGACCATAGCTCCCATATAAAAAACTTAAGGAAACACAAAAATACAAAAAGAAAAGACGGTTTATGTCCGACTGTCCGTCAGATTAAAGCGCGATAGCTCCTTAACTAGAACAGCTAGAGAGACAAACTTGTACAAAAGTGTTTTTGATGTGTAACAGAAGTTGTGTACTGAAAATGGGCAAAATCGGTTCACATTTATTTAGAGCTCCCACATAACCGCGCCCTGGGAAACACATGAATGCTGAATTGAATACAATTGTAATAGCTATTTTTAAAGAAAGTTGTAGAAATATTTAAAAACTTAAGAGGAATTTTAGTTTAATATCTAACTGACCCATCTCCTAACGACACAACTTTTTATTTGAAAAACATTTTGATGACCTCTAGCCCTGCACAGTGGTTTGAAACAAAAAGCTGGTAATAAATATGTATCTTCTAAACTGTAAGACTTGAAATTTCTCAAAAACTGTACGAGGTACATGAATCATTTTTGCAGTTATAAAGCTTGTTTTATTGTTTAAGTAAAACAATTTCAAAAATTTCAAAACAGAAAACCCAATTGACCTTTTTTTGCAATTAAATTTATGGTCTATGAAAATTTGCCATTTTTTATAAAATTCGATTTTCCGGATTCGTTTATAAATTTGCGCTACCATTTATTTTTGAGATCTGAAGAGAATATATGGAAGTATATAACTGCATTTTGGAAAGTTGTAAAATCGACTTAACTTTTTTGTTATATGCTAGAGAACACAAAAATTTTCTTAAAAATTAGACAAATTTTGTTCAATGCTGTACATAAAAGGAATGTTACACTGACTTAAATTTTAGTTTAAAATCATTCTAGAACCCCATTCTTTACGAATATATAATAAAACATTAACTTTTTCATAAAAAGTAAAAAATTAATACAATCTTTTTGAGAAAAAATGCACTTTTTTCGATCAGCGAAAAGGAAAGGTCGAAGAAAGGTTTCCCACCAACATTTTTTGGTTTTATCAAAAAACTATTCATTACAATAATAAATAATTGTAATTAATTGGGATCTTAGTGCAATACACTACAGTAAAACATTTTAATTAAATGTTTCATGTCCCAAAATTTTTAATAAACCTTTTTAAGAAAATATTTGACTTTGGAAATTTTTCAACATTAAACCCTTCAAAATATTGAAAAACGGTTTTCAATATTTTATTGTCCTGAGCTGTTGGCTATATGTCAGTATTTTTTTTTTTTAATTATGGGTTTAATATCGAATGCACAATTGGTCAAAAACTAAAAAAAGTCCAAGAAAAAAAGCTCATAACAGTTATTACAGTTGCTTGTTTTTTCTTCGCCTCTTCAAGCTCATTCCAAAATGTAAAAAAATCAAAACCATATTGGACAATAATTGAAAGAGCTACTCGGTCCAAAAGCTTTTTTATACCCACCATCAAAAAGAATGGGGGGTATATTGAGATTGTCATTCCGTTTGTAATTTCCTTAATATTGGCTCGACGATTGAGCGATGTCCGTCTGTCTGTCTGTCTGTTGAAATCACGATAACGCCTAAACGAAAGGAGCTAGCTCACTGAAACTTAGCAAAAACATTCTTCATTTATGAGAAAATTTTGGTATTGAAATTGGGCAAAATCGGTTAACATTTGACCATAGCTCCCGTATAACCTCGTCTAGACTAGTCGCTTATTTGCTAATAACTGACAAATTATAATAGCTATGATGACAAAATTTGGTATCTAGAAGTTTTCCATAAGCAATAGGCAGCATATAAAATTTCATCGAAATCGGTTTACATTTAACCATAGCTCCCATATAAAAAACATACGGAAACAGCCGAAATTCCACCTGAAATTCACTTAAATGCCAATAAATGCTAAAATGTAATAGCTTTCGCCACCAAATTTAGCACAAGTAAGTCTTATGTGAATACCAGCCAGTGTGCAAAATTTTGTCACAATCGGTCACCATTTGACCATAGCTCCCATGTAAAGAACTTACGGAAACACAAAAATACAAAAAGAAAAGGGGGTTTATGTCCGTCTGTCCGTTGGATAAAAGCGCGATAGCGCCTTAACTGAAAGGGCTACAGCAACAAAATTTAGCAAAAGCAAGTCTTATGTGAATGCCAGTCAGTGTGCAAAATTTTGTTACAATCGGTCACCATTTGACCATAGCTCCCATATAAAAAACTTACAGAAACACAAAAATACAAAAAGAAAAGGAGATTTATGTCCGTCAGATAAAAGCGCGACAGCTCCTTAACTACAAAAGCTAGAGAGACAAAATTTTACAAAAGTATTTCCGATATGTAACAAAAATTGTGTACTGAAAATAGGCGAAATCGGTTCACATTTAGTTAGAGCTCCCATATAACCCCGCCCCGGGAAACACATAAATGCTGATAAATTGAGTACAATTGTGATAGCTATGACGACTAAATTTAGTGTAGAGAAGTTTTATGCAACTATTGGTCAGTATATCAAATTTTATAGGAATCGGTCCATATTTGACTATAGTTTTCATATAAAAAACACTCCCGGAAACCAAAAAATCGCTCAACGTTTGGCTATAATTCTCATATATTTATATTACATACCCTTTTTTGTATCTACAATCAAAAAGATTCGGAAGTACAAGCAGCATATTAAGATTATGTATATGGTAGATGCATTAGGAACTCCTAACAAAATATATGGACCTGTCGTATTACTATCAACTTCTTTATCTTAACTTAATATTAAGCTAAACGAAAAGTATTTAACAACTTATTAATGTAAAACCATACCCGGTTACGATAACGAATTTTTTTCAAAGTAAATAATTACTAGGGAAACCACTTACACACTTTTGAATGTTGAACTATAAAGCTACTGCAACCGAAGTTATTCCAAATATTTTACCAACAATACCAACTAGCGTAACAACTTTTTTCCAATTTGGTCCATGTTTTGAATTTGCTGCAGCCTCGTAGATATATGAGATATATTTCTAAATTTAACACAACCTGATGGTGGGTATATAAGATTCGGCACAGCCGAATATAACACTCTTACTTGTTACTTCTGAGGTGGTCTACTTTGACGCTCAACGATTCGCCCTGCGTAAACACAAAGTAACCATAAATTCAAAATTTAGAAAGCCTAAGTCCTCTTTGACAATTCCCTTATACAGACTGATGCAATCAGACTTACAGTTTAGAATATACAGATTTAATACTATTTTTTTTTGGTTTCAGACCACCGTGGCGCAGTTGGATGGTGGAAAAATAGAATGGAAATACGTCCGCAACCTTAAAATCCTTTAAGCGGATTTTTAAATAATTTTATGTGCACATAGTAGAAGTGTTGTGGAGCTTAAGTTTTAAACCTAAAAAGTCTAGCTTATACTGAAACGGCACACTCGATTGCCAAAGTAGGGCATCTCAGCCTCATGTATCACTTAAAATGATATATGATTTTTATTCCCAACCGATATTAAGAATCATACTATATAACAAATATATAGGTCAAGATCTACACAAAATATCAAGACATTCATACCCTATTTTTCACGGTTTTAAAGATATTCGACTTCAAAAATAAAAATTTTAAATTTTTGTCCAATACTTCAGCCATTTTTTTTTACTAATATCTGATCAGTATATTACCCGATTTTCCGGATTTAAAGTGCTTGTGCTAATACAACACAAAGTAAATAATATTTTACCTTTAAATGTTAAAACCAGATTTTGCGTACCTTTAAAAAATTTCTTTTACAGTTTTTCATCTAAATTTTAAAGCATTTTTTAAATTTTTTATGGGTTTTCATTTATCGATAATTTGATTGAGTTTGAATAAAAAGAAAACTATTCAATTTTAAAAGACCATAACAAAAAAGAAACGGCTTTAATGGGTTAAACATCAATTGTATCTACTTCTATTTAGTACTAAAATTATTTATTATAAGTTTAAGCTGCTACCTCATGCCATCCTAGTAAACAGAGCATTTTTAGTTAATTTGTCTTTTACATATTAACAGCATTTTAACCAGCTACTTTGTTAGCGCTACAATTTGAATTATCAAAGGTATCATTATGAATTACGAAAAGTACCAAAACTAGTTTTTACCTATGTTTGCTCTATACTTGATAGCTTTCTAAAAGGTACCACACAAGTTTCTTTTTTATGGTTAAGCTGTTATGGCTTAAGCAAATAACCCCAGCAAAACTTTGGTAATGGCAAGTACTCTGATAACTGGTTACCTTGTAACGACTACAACATACCATCCGAATAAATAATAAGTTATTACAGAAGTACTTATTTGTAATTAAGATGGTAATTTAAACTGAATGGCCCTGGTTCAAATCCCACCAAGGGCAACAATTTTTTTTAGTTTTTTTTTATTAAAATAGTCTTTTTAAATGATTTTTGAATTTTAAGAACTTAAATATTATCTTCTGTAAAAAAAATTTGTAAAACTAACTCACGTTAATGAAAAAATACCATCATGAGTTAATTTTGATTATCTAGGGGATGTTGAATACCAAACACGATTCTAATTGGTCTTAACTTGGTAAGCCCAACTTATCTGGGTCATCCTTCATCTCAACTGTGGACACACACCTCCTCATGGTATCACCCGGGGAGCTAGTTTAACACCCATTAATATTGTGAGTTAACATGTTCCGAGAGTTGTCCCATAAGATCGATAAAAATGGGTTAGGATTACGGGCTAGTAACCCTCTCTTGAAAAAAATACAATGAAGAAAATAAAATTAGAATTGAAATGTCCCACTTCCTAATGTTAGAGGAGGATGTCCGAAACTTCGATAGAAAGACCAAGTAGAGGAACATTTTTCAAAGCTTGGCCTATAAAATTGGAGAATATTCGCACAAGATCGAAATCCATGGAATTCTAAAATATGCTCGGACTTTGACCTTAACAGGTTGTAACATTTAAGTAAGTAAGAGCCAATCTTATATAAAAACTTATACAAAAAAGAAGATTTAAATTGTTTAAGTTTTAAAATAATTTTAAAAAAGTTTTAAAATAATTACAAAAAATCGTATAAAAATATTTTTCCAAAAATTACAACAAAGCAAAAAAAAAGCAGGGAAAAACAAAGTTATTTTCACATGATTTTGGATCTAAAAATAAAAATTGTTTGTATTAATTATAAGCTGCTAAGTTTTCAACATATGAAGTAGCTCAGTGGAAGAGTCTCTGCCTAGCAGTCGGTGGGTCTGGGTTTTCGAGCCCGCATGGGATCATAAAAAAAGTTTTGTATTTCGTTTAAAAATATATGTTTTTAATAAAACAACAACAAAAAAGTTGTTGCTGTTGTTGTTGTTGCTTTCAAATTGCTTACCCAAGTCATTACTTTTCTGCAATTGGTAAGTACCTGCCTCCAATGACATCCCCATGTTAATGTAATGACTTAAACAGCGAATGAGTAAGTAGTTCGTGTTCAATAGTTTAACTGTTTAACTCATTATTTGGTAATGAAAAGTTTTACTAGGACGTTAGTAATTGTTTTCTTTTTTACCCCTTCTTCGACCGAGTTATCAAAGAATACCGCAAAACTTACTTACTAACTTAAATGACCTATATCACAACCTGTTTAAGGCCGAGTATATTTTTGAATTTTATGCACATCGATCTTGTGGGCATACTACCAATACCGCAAAACTTGCTCATATATTTTCAAAACTTATTTCCAATTCCCATTTTTTTTAAGATTTATTGATTCCAGTATAAATTTTATTTCATAGGGATTGATTCAATAAGTACCAAGAATTCGTTATTACCCTTTTTATCCCTATTGGACTCTTTTCTGAAAAAAGTACTTAATAGCTGATCCAAACCAATTTTTTTCAGCTTTTGAACCCTGTTTTTCGCTATTACTGATCTCAAAGCAATTTCATATTTGTTTCTATCTCTTTTAGCCTATGAGATATAATGTTACCGATTTGTCCCATTTATACTACCAAAATTAGGCAATAAGTGTTTAATTTTTCTTCCATGCCAATCGACTTCCTTCCCTATACATTTTTTTTGATCTACTTGTTTAAAAGATATACAAAAAACAAGAAACGGGGAACTTAAACTTGAAATTGTTTCCTTTTCTATTCTTTTTTTTAGCACAAACATAAAAAAAGTACTATATACATGTTAGATATTTTGTTATCGACTCCGGTCTAAATTTTTTTCTCTGTGGGTTGGGGGCTGTTCATAAATTATTAATTAATTAATTTTCGCAGATTTTTACCTCCCCCCTTTGTAACACATTTTAATAGAAATACGCAAGAGTGTTATGTAATTTGTGAACAGCCCCTTGGCTCAAAAGATAGATATAGATTGGAAAAGTACCAAAACTTAGTTTTAAACCCCGGTTTATCCATTTTTCTAAAACGTATCAAGCACATATTATCCTATTTTTGTGTTAATTACTTTTTACAACCTGAATGGCTACCGAATAGTTTCATTTTTTTATATTACTTGTGGTTAAGGAGATATAATTCTACAGATTTATCCCTTATTCGCCTTCAAATTGAAAAAGTACAAATTCCTCTCCAAATGATAAACAAAGAAGAGAAACAAAGAACCTACGCTTAAAATTGTATTCCGTTTTTAACCCTTTGAATTAAAAAAGTAACAAAAAATTTTTGTTTTTGTTTATTGCTTCAAAAGAAACACATGTGTAGAAAAGTACCAAAAAATTGTTTTTACCCTTTTTAACCACAGTCCACTTCTGTCTGACAGAGTAGGGCAGGTGTAGAGAAGATTTTTTATGTACTCCTTCTACTCTTCGTCACTTCCAACTAAACTGTTTTCTTAAAAAGTTTAACTCGAGTGTATTGCACTAATATCCCAATTTATTACAATTATTTATTATTGTAATAAATAGTTTTTTGTTAAGTAGGAATACATTGGATCTTGTTAGTGATAGAAGTCTATATACATACTTGGATAGATACACATTTAGCTGTAGATCTTTAGAGTAAACCACAAGTATTAACTGATTGTTGAGTTCAGAGTTATCAGTCTACGATAACATTATTGTGTTCAAATTTGGAAATTTAGAAATTTGTTTTAGCAACAGGCCAAAGTGGGATAAGTTAGTTGGCCTACTGGGTTTAATGTTCCTCTAACTGTAACTTTATTGCTGTAGTTGAAAATACTGCACCATCCAGCTTAGTCGTGATTAAGTAAAGAAAAAGAATCATCACTCTATCCGACATCAAAACATACGCAATGGTCAATCTGTTACGTAAAAAGATATATACACTGGAGAATATTAAAAGAATGGAATCCGGATTTCGACATGGTTAAGCCAAAACATTGGTTTTTATACCCACCATCAAAAAGAATGGGGGGTATATTGAGATTGTCATTCCGTTTGTAATTTCCATAATATTGGCTGAAAAATCGAAAACGATATATATTCTGAATCCTTATGAAATTCTAAGACGATTGAGCGATGTCCGTCTGTCTGTCTGTCTGTTGAAATCACGATAACGCCTAAACGAAATCACGATAACGCCTAGCTCAATGAAACTTAGTAAAAACATTCTTCATCTTTGAGAAAATTTTGGTATTGAAATTAAGCAAAATCGGTTAATATTTGACCATAGCTCCCGTATAACCTCGCCTACGCTAATCGCTTAATAATAAATAATAATAATAAATAACAAACTATAATAGCTATGATGATAAAATTTAGTATATAGAAGCATAAGCTTAGTATATATATGCATAAGCCCTAGGCAGTATATAAAATTTCATTAAATTCGGTTCACATTTAGTCATAGCTCTCATATAAAAAACTTACGGAAACAGCAAAAATTTCACCAAAAATACACTTAAATGCCAATAAATCTAAAAATATAACAGATATAACCACTAAATTTAGCTCGAGGAGGTCTTATATCAATGCCAACCAGTGTGCAAAATTTTGTTACAATCGGTCACCATTTGACCATAGCTCCCATATAAAAAACTTACGGAAACACAAAAATACAAAAAGAAAAGGGGGTTTATGTCCGTCTGTCCGTCAGATAAAAGCGCCTTAACAAAAAGGGCTACAGCAACAACATTTTACAAAAGGAAGTTTTATGTGAATGCCAGCCAGTGTGCAAAATTTTGTTACAATCGGTTACTATTTGACCATAGCTCCCATATAAAAAAAACTTACGGAAACACATAAATACGCGATATCTCCTTAACTACAAGAGTTAGAGATTCAAAATTCAGCAAAAGTATTTTCGATATGTTATAGAAATTGTGTGCTGAAAATGGGTAAAATCTGTTCAAATTTAGTTAGAGCTCCCATATAACCATGCCCCGGGAATCACATTTATGCTGATAAATTGAATAAAATTGTAAAATCGACTACTAAATTTAGAACAGAGAAATTTTATGCAACTTTCAGTCTGTATGTTAAATTTTATAGGAATCGTTCCATTTTTGACCATAGCTTTCATATAAAAACCGCTCCCGGTAACCACTAAAATGCCACAAACGCCAGTTAAAAGCTATTAAATTTTAAACTATGTCAGCTATGGCCACTAAATTTTGCACAAATAAATTTTATATTAATACCAAACAGTATAATAAATTTTGTAACAATCGGTCAACATTTGGCTATAGTTCTTATATATATATATAACATCCCCTTTTTTTATCTACAATCAAAAAGATGTGGAGATACATTCAGTATATTAAGATTGCATAAACGAAATTAGATAGCTATCAATTAATGGTAGGTCCAGACTTTATACACGGTAGATGCATTAGGAACTCCTAACAAAATATATGAACCTGCCGTATTGCTATCAACATGTTTATGGTACAACAAAACAGCTTATTAATGTGAAACTATATTCGGTTATGGAACAACATTTTGTCCAAGGTAAATACTTGGGAAACCACTTAGATACTTTTAAATGTTAACTATATTAACTACTCGTATACCACTGCAACCGAATTTAGTCCAAATATATTGCCAACAATACCACATTTGGTCAACATTTTGAATTAGCTGCACTCTCGTACAACTTGATGGTGGGTATACAAGATTCGGCACAGCCGAATATAACACTCTTACTTGTTATATTTGATCTTTCCTTAAAAATACTATAAGCTCCTGTATATTAATTATATATAATGCAAGTTCCAAAACTCAAAAAATCCAGCAACTCCTGTGAAAAAATTTAACTTTTTTGACATGAAGCAAAAAAGTAAAAAAGAGATCCCTTAGAAAAACCAGAAGACATGTTGACAGCACCAATTGTCAGCAAACAACCACAAAGAAAAAAATCACCACAAAATTTCTACCAAAATTACTTATGTTCTAGTAATTTGTGGTGTTGAACTACATACGTAGAGTTCAAAAGAACAAAACCCTAAATTATTTGTTAAAATTAAGGTGGTGGGGGCTGAAAATACATTGATGACAAACGTGCTTCGGTGTCGAACAACTGTCAAAGAAAATTAATGAGCCCAAAGTACACACACATACAATCATTTACTGGAAACAACGAACAATAGTCGTGTGTTAGTATTTTAACCAAAAGTCGAAATACGAAAGTGGTTTTTCTTTTCCATATGTTTATTTAGTTATTTATATGTATGTATATACATAAGTTAGGCTTCGTATGTATGTGAGCTATTGACTAATTTTAATATCATCGAAAATTAATTTCATTAATTCGATTAGTTAGTCTCAGGCCTTCTATAGAAAAGCTACAAATCAAAGAAGAAGGAAATGTAACACAAACGAGAAAATGTAAATAAGTAGAATGAAAAGGAAATAAATAAAAGAACAAATTGTTAGGCAGGTATTTTTGGGGGGGTAGAAAGAAAAATAGAAGCATGAAAAATTAGAATCAATGAAAAAAAGAAAAGGTCTTATTATAAACAGAGGTTCCATATCCGCATATTGGGTGATCAAAACTTCATCCATCGCTAAATATTGCCTGACTCTTTAGCATGAAAGTAAGGCCCAGACGAATAAGCACTGGAATGTTGGTCCAATTAACATGTACTTTTTAGAGAAGTAACCTCAGGCAAATGTATATATATATGCAATTGCATATAATGTATGCACATACGAATTAGGTAACCTTCTTTGGACGCATTTTATAAGCTTTTAGTTTTACAATTAATTTTATTTATTCTACATCGACTGCGTGCTATTGCAATAGGCTTACCGACGCACAGTGGGTTAGAATAACATGTTTTCTTGGATCAAATCAGGGAAGCTATGTTCGGATATTTTTTTTTATTTTTCAGTTAATACCATTAAAATAAGTAAAAAAAGATGTTTTCAAAGTATATTTGAGTATAATTTTATTAAATAATGCCAAATATCAGTGTAGGTATATAGTGCAAGGAGAACAGTATGAGAAATTAAACATTACATTTTGCACAATCATCAATACCATCATCATCAACATCATCATTATCAACAGCATCGGCAACTTCAACATTACTGAAATAGTTCTTGTTCAGAGCTGCAGGTACAATTAAATCAATTGCCTCCTCTGGCAAGCTTTGAACCTTCTTTGTAGGCAATTTTCGCATGCTTGAAATAATTGGGTCAGAAGTTATCAAAAACATATTAAAAATATCTTGGTTTGATTTTTCGCGACTGCACTTTCGTGAATGAAACTCCCTATATTTTTTTTCTTGCGCTTCTTCTGATAACTACCCAATAGGTAAAACTACCATCAACAAACTACAACAGTTGTAGATTTGGTTGAAAACAGTAACGTTTTGAATAAACGAGGTTTTTACGTATTTTAACGTACGCCAAAAAGAGCTTAATAGGAATCACTCGTCACAAAAGTACGAAGCTACGACACTACGAATGCAAATGTGAATACCTCAATTATTAAAAGAAACAAAAATAACATCATTAATATACTGAAAAGAAGAGCACAAATAAATATAAAAAGTAACATGAAACACAACAAAACACAACACACAAGAACAGCAGCGGTCACGAGATCAATGTGATAATTAGATAAATTGACTGCTGCAACACTTGTATTAAATAATGCAGAACTTCTAAAAGGCACAAAAGGGCAGCGTAAAATTTTGCAATATAATAGAGATTTATGTCCCCTTTAATATAAACTAAAAATTATGACACGAATGTGGACAAATAATAACTATATATCCATTTCAAATATAACAAGTAAGAGTGTCATATTCGGCTGTGCCGAATCTTATATACCCACCATCAAGTTGTGTTAAATTTAGAAACATATCTCATATATCTACAAGGGTGCAGCTAATTCAAAATCTGCACCAAAACTGGAAAAATCGCTAAGCTATTTGGTATTGTTGGTAAAACCTTTGGACTAAATTAGGTTTCCGTAGCTTTATAGTTCAACATTCAAAAATATTTTAGTGGTTTCCCCAGTATTTACGAGTACTTTGATCAAAATTCGGTCTCATAACCAGGTATAGTTTTACATTAATAAGTTGTTAAATGCTTTTCGTTGTGATTAATATGTAGTTAGGCTAAACACGTTAATAGTAATACGACAGGTCCATATATTTCGTTATGAGTTCCTAATGCATTCATCATATATAAAGTCTGGGCTGAACATTGATTAATGCCTATATAATTTCATAGGTGCAATCTTAATATAATGAATGTACCTCCAAATCTTTTTGATTGTAGATATAAAAAGGGGATGTTATATATATAAGAATTATAACCAAATGTTGACCGATTATAACAAAATTTTACACACTGGCTGGTATATATAGAGAGCTTATTCTTGCAAAATTTAGTGACCATAGCTATCATAGTTTCTAATTTAATAGCTTTTAACTGGCCTTTGCTAAAATTTTTGGTTTCCGTGAGTGTTTTTCACATGAAAGCTAAAGTCAAATATGGACTGATTCCTATAAAATTTGATAAACTGATCAAAAATTGCATAAAACTTCCCTATTTTAAATTTAATCGTCATAGCTATTACAATTGTATTCAATTTATCAGCATTAATGTGTTTCCCGGGGCGGGGTTATATGGGAGCTCTAACAAAATTTGAACCGATTTTGTCCATTTTCAACACACATCTTTTTCAAGATATCCAAAATACTTTTGTAAAATTTTGTCCCTCTAGCTCTTTTCGTTAAGGCGCTATCGTGCTTTTATCTGACGGACAGACGGACATAAACAACCTTTTCTTTATGTATTTTTGTGTTTCCATAAGTTTTTTATATGGGAGCTATGGTCAAATGGTGACCGATTGTGACGAAATTTTGCACACTGGCTAGCATTGATATAAGACTTTCTTGTGCCAAATTTAGTGGTTATATCTGTTATACTTTTAGATTTATTGGCATTTAAGTGTATTTTTTGTGAAATTTAGCCTGTTTTCGTAAGTTTTTTGTATGGGAGCTATGGCTAAATGTGAACCGATGTCGATGAAATTTTATATGCTGCCTAGTGCTTATCTAAAACTTCTAGATACCAAATTTTGTCATCATAACTGTCATAATTTGTCATTTATTAGCAAATAAGCGATTAGCCTAGACAAGGTTATACGGGAGCTATGGCCAAATGCTAACCGATTTTGCCCAATTTCAATACCAATTTTCTCATAGATAAAGAATGTTTTTGCTAAGTTTCAGTTAGCTAGCTCTTTTCGTTTAGACGTTATCGTGATTTCAACAGACAGACAGACAGACGGACAGACAGACGGACGTAGCTCAATCGTCTTAAAATTTCATAAGGATTCAGAATATATATCGTTTTTGATTTTTGAACCAATATTAAGGAAATTACAAACGGAATGACAATCTCAATATACCCCCCATTCTTTTTGATGGTGGGTATAAAAATCGTAGGGGTGCTTATGAGTGAAAAAATAAAATAAACATTTTTTTGATATTTTTTTTTGGTCAAATTTTGAAAATAAATTTTTGGACTTAATTTAGTTTAAAACACACACAAATTATCTAAAATTATTGTAAATTTGAGCAAAATTGATTAAAATGTCTCAGAGATATTAAATTTTAAAAATTAAGTTATCTCAAAATTTAGTGACCTGTGGTTCCCAGAATTTTGAAAATTTTCAAAAATCCTTTGGCACAAAAATTACTCATACCTAACACTAAACTTTTACCAGGTTTCAAAGAAATCGAAATACCTAATTGCAGCTTTGATTTTTTTGAGAAATTTTGACCCTAGCGTAACAATTTTTGCGAATTTGGTCCATATTTTGAATTAGTTGCACCCTCGTAGATAAATGAGATATGTTTCTAAACTTAATACAATGTGATTTGGCACAGCCGAATATCAAACTCTTACTTTTTTAACTTAGGACCAGCACTCAGGGTATAACCACTACGTATGTAATGCATTGTCTTGAAACTTATATACGAATATAGGTTTTGGAAGGGGGAGGGTGATAGATGGGGTAATGTTTATTGACATTTGATTTCTTGTTCCTCTTCTTTTTCTGTTAGCCTTGACTCCTTTTATATCGAACTATATTGCGAGATGTTAGGCATACGTCATTCCATGAATAGTTGCTGCTTGCTACTCCGCATTAAGTAGCCTTTTCCACATTCTACCAAATGCACCAACACGACGCCCACTTCCCTATGGATTCCAGCGAAGCGCTTGTCGAGCAATGTTGGTATTTGATCTTCGAAGTATGTGGCCTATCCATCGCCATTTCCATTGACGCGATCTACTTTGTCGCGTTAAGTAGATCTTCATTTCTTTTGCAGTTCGGAACCACTGTGTTTTAGCATGAATTGTGTTACTGGAGTATTGAACTTGAAGGGCTTCGTTGAATATTCAATTGAATGTCTTATTCAATGACGAATATTGAATAATTACTGAAAAGTAATTAACCTGAGAGTTTTAATTACTCACGAAAACTGAAGTGTTTAGAAAATGTTAATTGCTGTAAAAATACCTAATTTAACTTTCTTAGCCATTTCAATGTAAAACAATTTCAATAAAAATTTTATAAATTTTTAATTAATTAAAAATTATCTGCATTTTTTTAACTAAAAATTTCTTTATCTTCCTAAATATGAAATTCCATAAACCCAAATTAAGTTAAATTTAATTTTCTTCATTCTTGATATTTTGTTGTCTAATTTAATTTTACAACAGAGATACCCATTTATCTTGTTTAAAACACACATTTAATTTTATTTTCATTTAATTTTTTTCTTTTTCTTCATTTTGCAAAATTTTATTTTATTTACCTCAAAATACATTAAGATTTATGTAATTGTCTTAACGTTTCTTATTTGTATTTGTTTTTTAATTTTCATTTCTTGAACATCCATTTTTATTCATTGTCTGAGTGTGTGTGTGTCTATTTGTTTGAGTCTTTGTTTTTTATTGTAATATTTTTTTGTTGTTGTCGTTTTTGGTTTTTTATTATCCTTAGCACGTAATTTAAATATGAAACATATGTGCGTTATGTTGTATTTCGGGTACATATTTACTTTTTTAAAAAGACAATCTCACAAATTTAAATTTTATTTAAAAAAAATATCATTTAGACAATTTGAAAGGAAACAGAAAATTTTTAATTTCATAAAACATTTATTAAATGCTTGTAATATTTAGTGGTGGATGGAAAAAGTTATTTCTTATATACATAAGAAAAATCTTGTATAGAAAATTTTTGTTAAAATAAAGAACTTTCTAAAGAAAATTTTAGTTAAAACGAAAAATTTTCTATAAAAAATTTTCGTCAAAACGAATAATTTTCAAAAGAAAATTTTAAAAAAGAAAAATTTTGATAAAACGAAAAAATTTTTATAGAAAACTTTTCGTTTTAACAAAAATTTTCTATAGAAAATTTTTCGTTTAAAAAAAAAAATTTCTATAGAAAATTTTTCGTTTTAATAAAAAATTTTTTATAGAAAATTTTTCGTTTTAACAAAAAAATTTTTATAGAAAATTTTTCGTTTTACCAAAAATTTCTATAGAAAACTTTTCGGTTTAACAAAAATTTTCTATAGAAAATTTTTCGTTTTAACAAAAATTTTGTAAGAAAATTTTTCGTTTCAACAAAAATTTTCTAAACAAAATTTTTCGTTTTAACAAACATTTTCTAAAGAAAATTTTTCGTTCTAACAAACATTTTCTAAAGAAAATTTTTCGTTTTAAGAAACATTTTTTGCAGAAAATTTTTCGTTTTAACAAAAATTTTCTATAGAACATTTTTCGTATAGAAAATTTTTCGTTTTAACAAAAACTTTCGGTTTAACAAAAATTATCTATAGAAAATTTTTCGATTTAACAAAAATTTTCAAAAAAAATTTTTTCGTTTTAACGAAAATTTTCTAAACAAAATTTTTCGTTTTAACGAAAATTTTTTAAATTAAATTTTTCGTGTAACAAAAATTTTCTACAGAAAATTTTTCGTTTTAACAAAAATTTTCTATAGAAAATTTTTCGTTTTAACAAAATTTTTTATAGAAAATTTTTCGTTTTAACAAAAATTTTCTTTAAAACGAAAAGTTTTCTATATAAAACTTTTGTTAAAATGAAAAATTTTATTAAAACGACAAATTTTCTATAGAAATTTTTTTATTAAAACGACAAATTTTCTATAGAAAATTTTTTACTAAAACGACAAATTTTCTATAGAAAATTTTTTACTAAAACGAAAAATTTTCTATAGAAAATTTTTTACTAAAACGAAAAATTTTCTATAGAAAATTTTTTACTAAAACAAAAAATTTTCTATAGAAAATTTTTAACTAAAACGAAAAATTTTCTATAGAAAATTTTTAACTTAAACGAAAAATTTTCTATAGAAAATTTTTTACTAAAACGAAAAATTTTCTATAGAAATTTTTTTACTAAAACGAAAATTTTCTATAAAAAACTTTTTACTAAAACGAAAAATTTTCTATAAACAATTTTTTACTAAAACGAAAATTTTTCTATAGAAAATTTTTGTTAAATCGAAAAATTTTCTATAGAAAATTTTTTATTAAATCGAAAAATTTTCTATAGAAAATTTTTTATTAAATCGAAAAATTTTCTATAGAAAATTTTTTATTAAATCGAAAAATTTTCTATAGAAAATTTTTTATTAAATCGAAAAATTTTCTATAGAAAATTTTTTATTAAATCGAAAAATTTTCTATAGAAAATTTTTTATTAAATCGAAAAATTTTCTATAGAAAATTTTTTATTAAATCGAAAAATTTTCTATAGAAAAGTTTTTATTAAATCGAAAAATTTTCTATAGAAAATTTTTTATTAAATCGAAAAATTTTCTATAGAAAAGTTTTTATTAAATCGAAAAATTTTCTATAGAAAATTTTTTATTAAATCGAAAAATTTTCTATAGAAAATTTTTTATTAAATCGAAAAATTTTCTATAGAAAATTTTTTATTAAATCGAAAAATTTTCTATAGAAAATTTTTGTTAAATCGAAAAATTTTCTATAGAAAATTTTTGTTAAATCGAAAAATTTTCTATAGAAAATTTTTGTTAAATCGAAAAATTTTCTATAGAAAATTTTTGTTAAATCGAAAAATTTTCTATAGAAAATTTTTGTTAAATCGAAAAATTTTCTATAGAAAATTTTTGTTAAATCAAAAAATTTTCTATAGAAAATTTTTGTTAAATCGAAAATTTTTGTTCCAACCAAAAATTTTTTAAAGAAAATTTTTGTTAAAATGAAAAATTTTCTTTACAAAAAAATGACACCCTCTTAAAAATTTTGAAATAAATTTTAGATCTTTTTTATAGTTCACTAAATATCTTCTAAAAAGGTGTTTCTTCATATCAGGTTCATTTGCTAATTTTAGATTTTGTTACACATTAGTTGCAAATTTCCATATGAATCCTCAAAGGAAATGAAATTAGCTATTTCACTAAACCCAGCATTTTTTATCCCTATACCTCAGAATTAAAGATTAAATAATTGTGGGGGTTGTAAGATAAACAAATGTTAAAAGATATACAAATTTTAACATCTTTAAGCAAAAGTATGTGAATACATACAAACGTAAGTAAATGTTTTAATGTGTATGAGAATATGATTATGTAAATATATTTACACAAATGTACTAAAGTATATTTATTTGGCTGGGAAAAAGGTGTGCTTTTCTCTATATGTAAAGAAGATTTTTATTTAATTTTATTTAATGGTGTCTTCTTCTTTTAAGTCTTTTTACTTTTGTTTAATATGACCTTAATGCTACCTTTTTATATCATTTAATTCTTTTATTCTTTACTTTTTTTTTCAAATTCATACGTGTAATATGAATTTACATTTCAAATATTTAGATACGAGTAAGAGAAGTCAAGTAAAATGTGTGCCAGCATTACAAGCGTAAAAAGTCACGCCACCAAAAACTGTATAAACTTTTCTAATTGTTCTTGAAAATAAAAAAAAACCTGTGATACTTACACACATATTTTGGATTGTATACAAATTTTTTTGTGTGACAAATATAAGGGTATAAAAATTACTTTTGAGGGTGGCATACTTTTATAAATACTTATACGTATTTACATATGAAAATTGTCTTTAAAAATTTAATAGGCAAAATTTGCACCTCATTACTTTGTTATACTCAAAACTTTTGATATTTGGGTATCCATTTCGTGGTTTCCAAAGCATAGGACTGGAATTCGTCATCTGTTAAACTAAGTTGTATAACCAATTTTTTTCTTTTCAGTTGAAAGTCTGACATGGACAAAGATAGATCGCTTAAGTATTATCAAAACATACTACATACTATCAAACCCGTAAAATGGATAACCCTGTAGTATTTTGAAAATTTTTACTTTATTTGTTGTGTAAAGTTAAATAAAACTTAAACAAAAGAATATATTTGTATACCCACCATCAAAAAGAATATGTCGTATATTGAGTTTGACATTCTATTTGTAATTTACTTAATATTAGCTCAAAATTCTAAAGGGATATTCTGAATCTTTATGAAATTCTAAGACGATTGAGCGATGTGTTGAAATCATGGTAACGCCTAAAGGAAAAGGGCTAGGTCACTGGAACTTGGCAAGGATATTCTTCGTTTCTGGGAAAATTTTGGTATTGAAATTGGGCAAAGTTGGTTCACATTTGACCATAGCTCCCGTACAACCTCGTCTAGGCTGATTGCTTATCTTATATTCTTAAACGAGCAATAATTGTATCTTATATTCTTAAACGAGCAATAATTGTATATCTTATATTCTTAAACGAGCAATAATTGTATATATATATATATATATATATATATATATATATAGAATGGCTATCTCGAAAACGGCTCTAACGATTTTGATAAAATTTGGACAGTGGGTATCTTTCTGGATGTATAGGTCGAAGAAGAAGGTACTTTTGGAACCTTTGCCTCTAAGAGGGTAAAAACGGGTAAAAAGGGGAAAAAATCGAAAACTCTATATCTCCTAAAGTAATACGTATGGAAACAAAATTAAAATTACGTTTTAAACAGCTATGAAAATAAGCGGACAGGTATTTGGTACTTTTTTGAAACTATGTTCGATAGGGGGTAAAAAAGGGTGAAATTAGCTTTTTTGGTACCTTTTTAACCCACTCTTATATTTTAAACTAAAAAATATAGAAAGAAACTTTGTACTGCAATCAATTGATGTGAAAGAAACATTAAACACGTATTTGGTACTTTTTTGGTTTTGGGGCCAAAATGGGTAAAAAAGGGATAAAATGATATAACCTAACATCTCAAAAAGTAATATGGATAGGAACATTATGTTAACTGCATTTTAATAAAATGTACCGAATTCGATTGGTACCAAAGAAGTACCAAATATGCATATGGAACTCTGTGAAATTAGGGGATAAAAAGAGGAAAAATTAGTAATGTTATACCTTTTAAACAAATGAATGTTTGTCTGTATGTATGTTCTTTATAGAATAGTAAACTGTGAATTCGATCATGTTATGCTCTTTAGTTGATAAGACTAATTACCGACAGATGGCGCCACTGAAAATTACTAAAAAATAATAAAATCGTAAACTGTACATTTGATCATTTTATGATCTTTAGCAAAGTTGTAGCGCATGAGCCGGCGAAGGCTTTTTAATTGGTATGAATAATTTCCGACAGATGGCGCTACTGAAACTTACTCAAAGTCAGTTTAATCGTAAGCTGTACATTTAATCATACTACAATCTTTAGCAAAGTTGTTGCACATGAGCCGACGAAGGTTTCTTAGTTGGTATGAAGAAATTTCGACAGGTGGCGCCACTAAATTTGTTTTAGCAAAGTTGTTGCGCATGAGTCGTCGGAGGTTTCTGTTGGTATGACCAATTTCCAAAATTATTAAAATGAGTTAAACTGTAAACTATGCAAACTATGCGTTGGTCGGACAAAGTAAATAAAATAATTCAAAATTAACTGAATATTTGTACAATGTCTTTCCTCTAAATTTATTTTAGTTCTTTATAAAATTAAATATATAAAAACTTTAAAGTTTGCCTCAAAATGCTTATCATAAAGCTCCGAGCAAGGCTCGGTCAACCAGGTACTTTGCTAATAAATGACAAATAATGACAGCTATGATGATACAATTTGGTATGTAAAAGTTTTTCATAAGCAGTAAAGGGCATATCAAATTTCATCGAAATCGTTTAACATTTAATCATGCCTCAATTCCAGCCTAAATTCCACCATAAATACTAAATTTAGCACAAGAAAGTCATATGTGAATACCAGCTAGTGTGCCAAATTTTGTTACAATCGGTCATCATTTGACCACAGCTCCCATATAAAAAACTTACGGGAACACAAAAATACGAAAAGAAAAGGAGGTTTATGTCCGTCTGTCCGTCAAATAAAAATGAGATAACGCCTTAATAATAAGAGCTAGAGCGACACAATTTTACAAAAGAATTTCGTTCTTAAAAAAGTTGTGCATTGTAAATGGGAGAAGTCGGTTCACGTTTAGCTAGATGACCCATATAACCCTGCCCCGGTGCTGATAAATTGAATACAATTGTAATGGGTATCACGACTTAATTTAGAATAGAGAAGTTTTATGCAACTATGGGTCAGTATATCAAATTTTATAAGAATCGGTCCATATTTAACTATAACTTTCATATAAAAACCACTCCTGAAAACCAAAAAAAAAAAAAATGTAACAAAGGTCAGTTAAAAGCTATTAAATTAGTCAATCGATTGTGCTATCGAATAGGATTTGTTAATTTACTAACTTGTTTTGGAGGAAAAAGATATTTACTTTTAAAGTGCTGCGACGGACGCTACAAAAAATGGAAGTGACTTTTTTTCAATACGTGTTTTTGTTATTTTCATCAAATTGGCCATAGTAATGAAAAAATTGTAAATACATTGAAGATAGATTAACATCACAGGATATCAAAGCAGCTTTTATAAAATATTTTAAAAGTTACAGTTTCACAAAAAATCCATAAATGTACTGTTGCGGACGCTACTTGACGGACGATAGTTTTTATTTGCACGTGTTTTATTATGAAAAATGCATATTTCATATCTTTTTTAAAGGTTCGTAAATCAGTAAAAATAATGGTGTTATTTGTTCCCGAATTTCATTTCCTTCATTTCTATATTCGCGGTTAAAAATGCGATTTTTGGGGACAATTTATTATTTCGCAAAGCGGCTACATACATATATTTATTTAAAGTTTTACACTTTTTATATCTTATTTTTCGTCCCAAGAATGCTAAGGATAGATGTTAGAGTGTCCCAAAAATAAAGAAAAAAAAAAATTTCAAAAGCATCAAATTTGCCCCACTGTATGTTTTTTTAACACAAAATACCTTAAATTTAATCTGTGGGTATAGATAGTGTTATTGCTTTATGATAAGACGGACATGTGTTCGTAAATTTTGTGTTAAATAAATATCATTTTGTAAAAAATATATACTGTGACGGACGCTATACACTTTTCTATTCATATTATTATGTAAAATGCTATATAAACATTTATATATTTTTGGCCTTGTGTAAAGCATACTATAAGTTCTCATTACGAACCAAGTTCAATTGGAGAAAAAAGAAAAATTGCACTAGTCGAATTAAAAAAAAAAAAAAACATTTATTTCTGTGACGGACGCTACACACTGCCAGCCCTTGTTTACTTGAAGTTATTTATATCACTCCAAATACGTTTGATAGAGTCTTTTTCATCTAATTGTATAAAATTAAGCAGACTTTGAGCCCCTACTGAAACTTGATACCTAAATGTATGTTTTTGCGATATTTAATAACTTTTAAAAAACCTATTATTTCAAAAAAATGTATAAAAATTCGAGATGGGAGCAAATAAAGACCTGCCATTCATGAAGAGACCAATCGAAAATTGTATCCATTATATATTCTAAAGGATTAATAGATGTAAATTTTTTGTTAAGCACAAATACGTGATTTTGACCGGTTTTAAATTTTGTCCTTGGTTTAATGCTTTTCAGATTTGCCCAGATGAAAATTGTTTTTAAAAATTAAATAGGCAAAATTTTCACCTCATGTGATACTCAATATTATATTTTATAAAAATTTATCTAATTAAAATTTATACAATACAATCTTTACAAATTTTTAAAAAATTTAATATAAAAATAGGAAATTTTTGAAAAATTTCCTATAAAAATAGGAAATTTTTGAAAAATTTCCTATAAAAATAGGAAATTTTTGAAAAATTTCCTATAAAAATAGGAAATTTTTGAAAAATTTTCTATAAAAATAGGAAATTTTTGAAAAATTTCCTATAAAAATTAGGAAATTTTTGAAAATTTTCCTATAAAAATAGGAAATTTTTGAAAAATTTCCTATAAAAATTAGAAATTTTTGAAAAATTTCCTATAAAAATAGGAAATTTTTGAAAAATTTCCTATAAAAATAGGAAATTTTTGAAAAATTCTCTATAAAAATCTAAAATTTTTAAAAAAATTTCGAAAAAAATTAACATTTTGAAAAAATCTCAAAAAAAAAAAAAATTTAATTTGTGAAAAATTTCCAAAAAAAAAAAGAATTGAAATTTATTGAAAATTACCTAAAAACAATCGCAAGTTTTTTAAAAATTTCCTAAAAAAATCGGAAATTTTTAAAAAATTTCCTATAAAAATAGGAGATTTCCTATAATAGATATCATTCTGCCATTAGGAATCTGCCATTCCTAATTTACAAAGTAAATATTTTTGTAAAACTTTACTGTTTATTCTTCCTCTTAGTCTTTGCATTTGTTGCCTATAAAAAAACTCTTTTTCCTACATCTACACAATGTAATTTTTGGGCATAAAGAAATCAGCTCTGCTCCCCTTTCAAATCCCTAAAGAATTTTATGTTAGTCTAATTTTTACGTTATTTTGGCTAAATGCCAACAATTTTTAAAGTTGTTGCGTTTTAGCCAGGTGAGAAAATTCTATGATCATCTTTATGTAAATATGTTTAACTTTTATGTCTGTGGCTGTATAAGTTAAAACATTGGTTTGTATCATTTTCTGTGCAAACAGTAGACCCTAGTCATGCTCCACATTAAAATCAATTGAAGTAAACCGAAGCGTAAAAAATCAAAACAAACCATAAAGAAATACTCGTACGTTGAAATTTTGACTATAAATATTTAAGTTAAACAATTAAATTTGCATTTATTTATTTACATTTTGGGTTTAAAATAATGCTATAATACAAATGAAAATAATGCTGGAAATTCTTATAAATTCCTTTCAACATTTCTATATACAAAATTTCGAAATTTTTGTGGTATTATCTTAAAAATGATAACACCCGACTTCTATGAAGGTGGTCTTTTTTTTAAGGCAAAATTTTGAAATTTTTTTCTGCAATAGTCAAAAAGTACCATTTAAAATACAGATTCTTAAGGATTCATTTTATTAGGTTAACTAACCATGGATCTATAAGGGAAAAGACAAGAGTCTTTTCAAATTATCCAAATTTTAATCTTACTACCGAGAAGACCATTCACCATTTGTCAAAAATCTTTAAACAATCATCAAACAACCGCCAAACAATCGCCAGCCAAACAATCATTAAAAGTCATCAAACAGTCGTCTGTCCATCAATCATCAAACCACTATCAAACAATTGCCAAACAACCATCAAAAAAGTTTCAAAAATCACCAAATTATAATCAAACAATCAACCGTCAAACCATTATCAAACAATTGTGAAACATTACCTATATCCGCGCAGCCGTTTTCCGATTTTAAATTAATTAAAAAATTATCATTTTTTCTTTCAGTTAAAACTAAAGTTGAATTACTACAACAAGGAAAAAAATACCTATGTATTCGTATTCGTGCAGAAAAGGTGGGCATTGTGAAATTTTCTTTCCGTAAAAATTAAAATTGAATTACTAGCAGCAATTTTACAGACTATGACAAACATTGAGAAAAAAAATTTTCCAAGCGGTCCAGCCAAAGACTCTATAATAAAAAGATATTGTATTCCATACATCTTTTTCCTTCCAAAGGTAAAATTAAAGTGGATAAAGAACAATGAAAAATATATAAACCCTCAAACAAACATACATTTCGTGAGCACGTGTGTGTGCCTTAGCTTTCTCTCATAGGATAATCGTCACCATTAATTGTTTCCGAATTGGAGTAAAAGCGGTATAATCTCTTGGGACTTTTCAAAACGACCATACGGCGAATTAATGACCTTGGTTACTATGGAGGAATTTTGTATGCGTATTTTTATTAAAATGTGTTACACAGGAAGGAGGTAAAAATCTGCGAAACTAGCGTTATGTAATATGTGAACAGCCCCTTTGAGGATGAATCGACTCAGTGGAATCTTTGAATTAGACTTCGATTTGCTTTGCCGACACCGTGTTCTCCTGACATATATCTGAGCGAATTGTTTCTATTCTCAGACCGATAGAAAGGTATTATGGCATCGAATCAAATTGTATATCCCAATAACGATATTATGGCTCTGTTTTCACTCCCAATGATTATCTGGAAATACATTTTTAGTATAGAAAAAATTCACTACATCAAAGCTATTTAAGCTTGTTAAATGAAAAAAGCTTTTTTGTTTTCAATTTTCATTTAAATTGCCGAAATAGTATTTTTTTAAATATTTTTGTTTTTATTAGATTTTATTTAAAGTAATCAAAAAATGTTCTTATTTTTCTGTGAATTCTTTTTTTCGATTTTGTTCTAACGCCAATACTGAGTACTACTGCGAAAGTACTTAATATCCCGCATTGCAAACATAAATATACAAAAATAATTTTATTATTTCTTTAGCATTTTGTTTATATTTTCAAATAATTTTATCTTAGGTGAAATAAAACCGAGAAATGTTTATTGTTTGACCTTTTTCTCGGTTGTTTTGTTTTTTTTTTTTTTTGTAGTTTTACGACTGAAAGAATTATTAAGAAAACACTAGCATATCCATCATCAGTGTTAGCCAATTAATTCATTTAAATAAATTTTTATGTCAACACAAACATGATTACTACATTCTTACTTTTTGTAAATAGAAACTAAAAAAGTTGTTATTCTTCGAGAACAATGAAAAATTTAATTTGGGATGTGGTAGTTTTAGAAATTTAAGTAGCATCCGTTCTACTTTTAAATATGCATTAACCCTTTGAGAGCTATCTGAAGGAAATGTGATAGCAAGATATAAAGAGACCTAAGACCTTCACCCCCGCATCGTTTAAACGCTTTGTATAGTGAAATTGTTCTAATCATAGTCTAAAACCATGACATCAGTTTTACCACATGAGATCTTTTAACTGCATAAGCAAAAGTCACAAACAACCTCATACATGTTCAAATCTCTCATTTAGTTTTTCCATATTTAATTGAAAAAATTTAGTTTTTTTTTGTCCTGCAAGTCATATTAAGAGGAAATATCACTTACCGAAAGTCATTTGAAATAATTGTCTAATGAATGGATATAACATTAACTGCGTGAGCTTAATCAAAACGATTAATCTAAAAGCGTTTAGGTTTTAGTCATACATATCTTCAAACATGCAGTCGAACATGTATTATAACAGTAACACTATACGACAGAAACTAACAACAAAAGTTATGCTTAGAGAATTGTTTTAAACATTTATTTTAGTTATTTTCTTTTTGCAATAAAGAAAATAGTAAAGAGAATAAAAATAGTTATATACTAGTCATAGTCTAGTCATAGTCTAGTCATAGTCTAGTCATAGTCTAGTCATAGTCTAGTCATAGTCTAGTCATAGTCTAGTCATAGTCTAGTCATAGTCTAGTCATAGTCTAGTCATAGTCTAGTCATAGTCTAGTCATAGTCTAGTCATAGTCTAGTCATAGTCTAGTCATAGTCTAGTCATAGTCTAGTCATAGTCTAGTCATAGTCTAGTCATAGTCTAGTCATAGTCTAGTCATAGTCTAGTCATAGTCTAGTCATAGTCTAGTCATAGTCTAGTCATAGTCTAGTCATAGTCTAGTCATAGTCTAGTCATAGTCTAGTCATAGTCTAGTCATAGTCTAGTCATAGTCTAGTCATAGTCTAGTCATAGTCTAGTCATAGTCTAGTCATAGTCTAGTCATAGTCTAGTCATAGTCTAGTCATAGTCTAGTCATAGTCTAGTCATAGTCTAGTCATAGTCTAGTCATAGTCTAGTCATAGTCTAGTCATAGTCTAGTCATAGTCTAGTCATAGTCTAGTCATAGTCTAGTCATAGTCTAGTCATAGTCTAGTCATAGTCTAGTCATAGTCTAGTCATAGTCTAGTCATAGTCTAGTCATAGTCTAGTCATAGTCTAGTCATAGTCTAGTCATAGTCTAGTCATAGTCTAGTCATAGTCTAGTCATAGTCTAGTCATAGTCTAGTCATAGTCTAGTCATAGTCTAGTCATAGTCTAGTCATAGTCTAGTCATAGTCTAGTCATAGTCTAGTCATAGTCTAGTCATAGTCTAGTCATAGTCTAGTCATAGTCTAGTCATAGTCTAGTCATAGTCTAGTCATAGTCTAGTCATAGTCTAGTCATAGTCTAGTCATAGTCTAGTCATAGTCTAGTCATAGTCTAGTCATAGTCTAGTCATAGTCTAGTCATAGTCTAGTCATAGTCTAGTCATAGTCTAGTCATAGTCTAGTCATAGTCTAGTCATAGTCTAGTCATAGTCTAGTCATAGTCTAGTCATAGTCTAGTCATAGTCTAGTCATAGTCTAGTCATAGTCTAGTCATAGTCTAGTCATAGTCTAGTCATAGTCTAGTCATAGTCTAGTCATAGTCTAGTCATAGTCTAGTCATAGTCTAGTCATAGTCTAGTCATAGTCTAGTCATAGTCTAGTCATAGTCTAGTCATAGTCTAGTCATAGTCTAGTCATAGTCTAGTCATAGTCTAGTCATAGTCTAGTCATAGTCTAGTCATAGTCTAGTCATAGTCTAGTCATAGTCTAGTCATAGTCTAGTCATAGTCTAGTCATAGTCTAGTCATAGTCTAGTCATAGTCTAGTCATAGTCTAGTCATAGTCTAGTCATAGTCTAGTCATAGTCTAGTCATAGTCTAGTCATAGTCTAGTCATAGTCTAGTCATAGTCTAGTCATAGTCTAGTCATAGTCTAGTCATAGTCTAGTCATAGTCTAGTCATAGTCTAGTCATAGTCTAGTCATAGTCTAGTCATAGTCTAGTCATAGTCTAGTCATAGTCTAGTCATAGTCTAGTCATAGTCTAGTCATAGTCTAGTCATAGTCTAGTCATAGTCTAGTCATAGTCTAGTCATAGTCTAGTCATAGTCTAGTCATAGTCTAGTCATAGTCTAGTCATAGTCTAGTCATAGTCTAGTCATAGTCTAGTCATAGTCTAGTCATAGTCTAGTCATAGTCTAGTCATAGTCTAGTCATAGTCTAGTCATAGTCTAGTCATAGTCTAGTCATAGTCTAGTCATAGTCTAGTCATAGTCTAGTCATAGTCTAGTCATAGTCTAGTCATAGTCTAGTCATAGTCTAGTCATAGTCTAGTCATAGTCTAGTCATAGTCTAGTCATAGTCTAGTCATAGTCTAGTCATAGTCTAGTCATAGTCTAGTCATAGTCTAGTCATAGTCTAGTCATAGTCTAGTCATAGTCTAGTCATAGTCTAGTCATAGTCTAGTCATAGTCTAGTCATAGTCTAGTCATAGTCTAGTCATAGTCTAGTCATAGTCTAGTCATAGTCTAGTCATAGTCTAGTCATAGTCTAGTCATAGTCTAGTCATAGTCTAGTCATAGTCTAGTCATAGTCTAGTCATAGTCTAGTCATAGTCTAGTCATAGTCTAGTCATAGTCTAGTCATAGTCTAGTCATAGTCTAGTCATAGTCTAGTCATAGTCTAGTCATAGTCTAGTCATAGTCTAGTCATAGTCTAGTCATAGTCTAGTCATAGTCTAGTCATAGTCTAGTCATAGTCTAGTCATAGTCTAGTCATAGTCTAGTCATAGTCTAGTCATAGTCTAGTCATAGTCTAGTCATAGTCTAGTCATAGTCTAGTCATAGTCTAGTCATAGTCTAGTCATAGTCTAGTCATAGTCTAGTCATAGTCTAGTCATAGTCTAGTCATAGTCTAGTCATAGTCTAGTCATAGTCTAGTCATAGTCTAGTCATAGTCTAGTCATAGTCTAGTCATAGTCTAGTCATAGTCTAGTCATAGTCTAGTCATAGTCTAGTCATAGTCTAGTCATAGTCTAGTCATAGTCTAGTCATAGTCTAGTCATAGTCTAGTCATAGTCTAGTCATAGTCTAGTCATAGTCTAGTCATAGTCTAGTCATAGTCTAGTCATAGTCTAGTCATAGTCTAGTCATAGTCTAGTCATAGTCTAGTCATAGTCTAGTCATAGTCTAGTCATAGTCTAGTCATAGTCTAGTCATAGTCTAGTCATAGTCTAGTCATAGTCTAGTCATAGTCTAGTCATAGTCTAGTCATAGTCTAGTCATAGTCTAGTCATAGTCTAGTCATAGTCTAGTCATAGTCTAGTCATAGTCTAGTCATAGTCTAGTCATAGTCTAGTCATAGTCTAGTCATAGTCTAGTCATAGTCTAGTCATAGTCTAGTCATAGTCTAGTCATAGTCTAGTCATAGTCTAGTCATAGTCTAGTCATAGTCTAGTCATAGTCTAGTCATAGTCTAGTCATAGTCTAGTCATAGTCTAGTCATAGTCTAGTCATAGTCTAGTCATAGTCTAGTCATAGTCTAGTCATAGTCTAGTCATAGTCTAGTCATAGTCTAGTCATAGTCTAGTCATAGTCTAGTCATAGTCTAGTCATAGTCTAGTCATAGTCTAGTCATAGTCTAGTCATAGTCTAGTCATAGTCTAGTCATAGTCTAGTCATAGTCTAGTCATAGTCTAGTCATAGTCTAGTCATAGTCTAGTCATAGTCTAGTCATAGTCTAGTCATAGTCTAGTCATAGTCTAGTCATAGTCTAGTCATAGTCTAGTCATAGTCTAGTCATAGTCTAGTCATAGTCTAGTCATAGTCTAGTCATAGTCTAGTCATAGTCTAGTCATAGTCTAGTCATAGTCTAGTCATAGTCTAGTCATAGTCTAGTCATAGTCTAGTCATAGTCTAGTCATAGTCTAGTCATAGTCTAGTCATAGTCTAGTCATAGTCTAGTCATAGTCTAGTCATAGTCTAGTCATAGTCTAGTCATAGTCTAGTCATAGTCTAGTCATAGTCTAGTCATAGTCTAGTCATAGTCTAGTCATAGTCTAGTCATAGTCTAGTCATAGTCTAGTCATAGTCTAGTCATAGTCTAGTCATAGTCTAGTCATAGTCTAGTCATAGTCTAGTCATAGTCTAGTCATAGTCTAGTCATAGTCTAGTCATAGTCTAGTCATAGTCTAGTCATAGTCTAGTCATAGTCTAGTCATAGTCTAGTCATAGTCTAGTCATAGTCTAGTCATAGTCTAGTCATAGTCTAGTCATAGTCTAGTCATAGTCTAGTCATAGTCTAGTCATAGTCTAGTCATAGTCTAGTCATAGTCTAGTCATAGTCTAGTCATAGTCTAGTCATAGTCTAGTCATAGTCTAGTCATAGTCTAGTCATAGTCTAGTCATAGTCTAGTCATAGTCTAGTCATAGTCTAGTCATAGTCTAGTCATAGTCTAGTCATAGTCTAGTCATAGTCTAGTCATAGTCTAGTCATAGTCTAGTCATAGTCTAGTCATAGTCTAGTCATAGTCTAGTCATAGTCTAGTCATAGTCTAGTCATAGTCTAGTCATAGTCTAGTCATAGTCTAGTCATAGTCTAGTCATAGTCTAGTCATAGTCTAGTCATAGTCTAGTCATAGTCTAGTCATAGTCTAGTCATAGTCTAGTCATAGTCTAGTCATAGTCTAGTCATAGTCTAGTCATAGTCTAGTCATAGTCTAGTCATAGTCTAGTCATAGTCTAGTCATAGTCTAGTCATAGTCTAGTCATAGTCTAGTCATAGTCTAGTCATAGTCTAGTCATAGTCTAGTCATAGTCTAGTCATAGTCTAGTCATAGTCTAGTCATAGTCTAGTCATAGTCTAGTCATAGTCTAGTCATAGTCTAGTCATAGTCTAGTCATAGTCTAGTCATAGTCTAGTCATAGTCTAGTCATAGTCTAGTCATAGTCTAGTCATAGTCTAGTCATAGTCTAGTCATAGTCTAGTCATAGTCTAGTCATAGTCTAGTCATAGTCTAGTCATAGTCTAGTCATAGTCTAGTCATAGTCTAGTCATAGTCTAGTCATAGTCTAGTCATAGTCTAGTCATAGTCTAGTCATAGTCTAGTCATAGTCTAGTCATAGTCTAGTCATAGTCTAGTCATAGTCTAGTCATAGTCTAGTCATAGTCTAGTCATAGTCTAGTCATAGTCTAGTCATAGTCTAGTCATAGTCTAGTCATAGTCTAGTCATAGTCTAGTCATAGTCTAGTCATAGTCTAGTCATAGTCTAGTCATAGTCTAGTCATAGTCTAGTCATAGTCTAGTCATAGTCTAGTCATAGTCTAGTCATAGTCTAGTCATAGTCTAGTCATAGTCTAGTCATAGTCTAGTCATAGTCTAGTCATAGTCTAGTCATAGTCTAGTCATAGTCTAGTCATAGTCTAGTCATAGTCTAGTCATAGTCTAGTCATAGTCTAGTCATAGTCTAGTCATAGTCTAGTCATAGTCTAGTCATAGTCTAGTCATAGTCTAGTCATAGTCTAGTCATAGTCTAGTCATAGTCTAGTCATAGTCTAGTCATAGTCTAGTCATAGTCTAGTCATAGTCTAGTCATAGTCTAGTCATAGTCTAGTCATAGTCTAGTCATAGTCTAGTCATAGTCTAGTCATAGTCTAGTCATAGTCTAGTCATAGTCTAGTCATAGTCTAGTCATAGTCTAGTCATAGTCTAGTCATAGTCTAGTCATAGTCTAGTCATAGTCTAGTCATAGTCTAGTCATAGTCTAGTCATAGTCTAGTCATAGTCTAGTCATAGTCTAGTCATAGTCTAGTCATAGTCTAGTCATAGTCTAGTCATAGTCTAGTCATAGTCTAGTCATAGTCTAGTCATAGTCTAGTCATAGTCTAGTCATAGTCTAGTCATAGTCTAGTCATAGTCTAGTCATAGTCTAGTCATAGTCTAGTCATAGTCTAGTCATAGTCTAGTCATAGTCTAGTCATAGTCTAGTCATAGTCTAGTCATAGTCTAGTCATAGTCTAGTCATAGTCTAGTCATAGTCTAGTCATAGTCTAGTCATAGTCTAGTCATAGTCTAGTCATAGTCTAGTCATAGTCTAGTCATAGTCTAGTCATAGTCTAGTCATAGTCTAGTCATAGTCTAGTCATAGTCTAGTCATAGTCTAGTCATAGTCTAGTCATAGTCTAGTCATAGTCTAGTCATAGTCTAGTCATAGTCTAGTCATAGTCTAGTCATAGTCTAGTCATAGTCTAGTCATAGTCTAGTCATAGTCTAGTCATAGTCTAGTCATAGTCTAGTCATAGTCTAGTCATAGTCTAGTCATAGTCTAGTCATAGTCTAGTCATAGTCTAGTCATAGTCTAGTCATAGTCTAGTCATAGTCTAGTCATAGTCTAGTCATAGTCTAGTCATAGTCTAGTCATAGTCTAGTCATAGTCTAGTCATAGTCTAGTCATAGTCTAGTCATAGTCTAGTCATAGTCTAGTCATAGTCTAGTCATAGTCTAGTCATAGTCTAGTCATAGTCTAGTCATAGTCTAGTCATAGTCTAGTCATAGTCTAGTCATAGTCTAGTCATAGTCTAGTCATAGTCTAGTCATAGTCTAGTCATAGTCTAGTCATAGTCTAGTCATAGTCTAGTCATAGTCTAGTCATAGTCTAGTCATAGTCTAGTCATAGTCTAGTCATAGTCTAGTCATAGTCTAGTCATAGTCTAGTCATAGTCTAGTCATAGTCTAGTCATAGTCTAGTCATAGTCTAGTCATAGTCTAGTCATAGTCTAGTCATAGTCTAGTCATAGTCTAGTCATAGTCTAGTCATAGTCTAGTCATAGTCTAGTCATAGTCTAGTCATAGTCTAGTCATAGTCTAGTCATAGTCTAGTCATAGTCTAGTCATAGTCTAGTCATAGTCTAGTCATAGTCTAGTCATAGTCTAGTCATAGTCTAGTCATAGTCTAGTCATAGTCTAGTCATAGTCTAGTCATAGTCTAGTCATAGTCTAGTCATAGTCTAGTCATAGTCTAGTCATAGTCTAGTCATAGTCTAGTCATAGTCTAGTCATAGTCTAGTCATAGTCTAGTCATAGTCTAGTCATAGTCTAGTCATAGTCTAGTCATAGTCTAGTCATAGTCTAGTCATAGTCTAGTCATAGTCTAGTCATAGTCTAGTCATAGTCTAGTCATAGTCTAGTCATAGTCTAGTCATAGTCTAGTCATAGTCTAGTCATAGTCTAGTCATAGTCTAGTCATAGTCTAGTCATAGTCTAGTCATAGTCTAGTCATAGTCTAGTCATAGTCTAGTCATAGTCTAGTCATAGTCTAGTCATAGTCTAGTCATAGTCTAGTCATAGTCTAGTCATAGTCTAGTCATAGTCTAGTCATAGTCTAGTCATAGTCTAGTCATAGTCTAGTCATAGTCTAGTCATAGTCTAGTCATAGTCTAGTCATAGTCTAGTCATAGTCTAGTCATAGTCTAGTCATAGTCTAGTCATAGTCTAGTCATAGTCTAGTCATAGTCTAGTCATAGTCTAGTCATAGTCTAGTCATAGTCTAGTCATAGTCTAGTCATAGTCTAGTCATAGTCTAGTCATAGTCTAGTCATAGTCTAGTCATAGTCTAGTCATAGTCTAGTCATAGTCTAGTCATAGTCTAGTCATAGTCTAGTCATAGTCTAGTCATAGTCTAGTCATAGTCTAGTCATAGTCTAGTCATAGTCTAGTCATAGTCTAGTCATAGTCTAGTCATAGTCTAGTCATAGTCTAGTCATAGTCTAGTCATAGTCTAGTCATAGTCTAGTCATAGTCTAGTCATAGTCTAGTCATAGTCTAGTCATAGTCTAGTCATAGTCTAGTCATAGTCTAGTCATAGTCTAGTCATAGTCTAGTCATAGTCTAGTCATAGTCTAGTCATAGTCTAGTCATAGTCTAGTCATAGTCTAGTCATAGTCTAGTCATAGTCTAGTCATAGTCTAGTCATAGTCTAGTCATAGTCTAGTCATAGTCTAGTCATAGTCTAGTCATAGTCTAGTCATAGTCTAGTCATAGTCTAGTCATAGTCTAGTCATAGTCTAGTCATAGTCTAGTCATAGTCTAGTCATAGTCTAGTCATAGTCTAGTCATAGTCTAGTCATAGTCTAGTCATAGTCTAGTCATAGTCTAGTCATAGTCTAGTCATAGTCTAGTCATAGTCTAGTCATAGTCTAGTCATAGTCTAGTCATAGTCTAGTCATAGTCTAGTCATAGTCTAGTCATAGTCTAGTCATAGTCTAGTCATAGTCTAGTCATAGTCTAGTCATAGTCTAGTCATAGTCTAGTCATAGTCTAGTCATAGTCTAGTCATAGTCTAGTCATAGTCTAGTCATAGTCTAGTCATAGTCTAGTCATAGTCTAGTCATAGTCTAGTCATAGTCTAGTCATAGTCTAGTCATAGTCTAGTCATAGTCTAGTCATAGTCTAGTCATAGTCTAGTCATAGTCTAGTCATAGTCTAGTCATAGTCTAGTCATAGTCTAGTCATAGTCTAGTCATAGTCTAGTCATAGTCTAGTCATAGTCTAGTCATAGTCTAGTCATAGTCTAGTCATAGTCTAGTCATAGTCTAGTCATAGTCTAGTCATAGTCTAGTCATAGTCTAGTCATAGTCTAGTCATAGTCTAGTCATAGTCTAGTCATAGTCTAGTCATAGTCTAGTCATAGTCTAGTCATAGTCTAGTCATAGTCTAGTCATAGTCTAGTCATAGTCTAGTCATAGTCTAGTCATAGTCTAGTCATAGTCTAGTCATAGTCTAGTCATAGTCTAGTCATAGTCTAGTCATAGTCTAGTCATAGTCTAGTCATAGTCTAGTCATAGTCTAGTCATAGTCTAGTCATAGTCTAGTCATAGTCTAGTCATAGTCTAGTCATAGTCTAGTCATAGTCTAGTCATAGTCTAGTCATAGTCTAGTCATAGTCTAGTCATAGTCTAGTCATAGTCTAGTCATAGTCTAGTCATAGTCTAGTCATAGTCTAGTCATAGTCTAGTCATAGTCTAGTCATAGTCTAGTCATAGTCTAGTCATAGTCTAGTCATAGTCTAGTCATAGTCTAGTCATAGTCTAGTCATAGTCTAGTCATAGTCTAGTCATAGTCTAGTCATAGTCTAGTCATAGTCTAGTCATAGTCTAGTCATAGTCTAGTCATAGTCTAGTCATAGTCTAGTCATAGTCTAGTCATAGTCTAGTCATAGTCTAGTCATAGTCTAGTCATAGTCTAGTCATAGTCTAGTCATAGTCTAGTCATAGTCTAGTCATAGTCTAGTCATAGTCTAGTCATAGTCTAGTCATAGTCTAGTCATAGTCTAGTCATAGTCTAGTCATAGTCTAGTCATAGTCTAGTCATAGTCTAGTCATAGTCTAGTCATAGTCTAGTCATAGTCTAGTCATAGTCTAGTCATAGTCTAGTCATAGTCTAGTCATAGTCTAGTCATAGTCTAGTCATAGTCTAGTCATAGTCTAGTCATAGTCTAGTCATAGTCTAGTCATAGTCTAGTCATAGTCTAGTCATAGTCTAGTCATAGTCTAGTCATAGTCTAGTCATAGTCTAGTCATAGTCTAGTCATAGTCTAGTCATAGTCTAGTCATAGTCTAGTCATAGTCTAGTCATAGTCTAGTCATAGTCTAGTCATAGTCTAGTCATAGTCTAGTCATAGTCTAGTCATAGTCTAGTCATAGTCTAGTCATAGTCTAGTCATAGTCTAGTCATAGTCTAGTCATAGTCTAGTCATAGTCTAGTCATAGTCTAGTCATAGTCTAGTCATAGTCTAGTCATAGTCTAGTCATAGTCTAGTCATAGTCTAGTCATAGTCTAGTCATAGTCTAGTCATAGTCTAGTCATAGTCTAGTCATAGTCTAGTCATAGTCTAGTCATAGTCTAGTCATAGTCTAGTCATAGTCTAGTCATAGTCTAGTCATAGTCTAGTCATAGTCTAGTCATAGTCTAGTCATAGTCTAGTCATAGTCTAGTCATAGTCTAGTCATAGTCTAGTCATAGTCTAGTCATAGTCTAGTCATAGTCTAGTCATAGTCTAGTCATAGTCTAGTCATAGTCTAGTCATAGTCTAGTCATAGTCTAGTCATAGTCTAGTCATAGTCTAGTCATAGTCTAGTCATAGTCTAGTCATAGTCTAGTCATAGTCTAGTCATAGTCTAGTCATAGTCTAGTCATAGTCTAGTCATAGTCTAGTCATAGTCTAGTCATAGTCTAGTCATAGTCTAGTCATAGTCTAGTCATAGTCTAGTCATAGTCTAGTCATAGTCTAGTCATAGTCTAGTCATAGTCTAGTCATAGTCTAGTCATAGTCTAGTCATAGTCTAGTCATAGTCTAGTCATAGTCTAGTCATAGTCTAGTCATAGTCTAGTCATAGTCTAGTCATAGTCTAGTCATAGTCTAGTCATAGTCTAGTCATAGTCTAGTCATAGTCTAGTCATAGTCTAGTCATAGTCTAGTCATAGTCTAGTCATAGTCTAGTCATAGTCTAGTCATAGTCTAGTCATAGTCTAGTCATAGTCTAGTCATAGTCTAGTCATAGTCTAGTCATAGTCTAGTCATAGTCTAGTCATAGTCTAGTCATAGTCTAGTCATAGTCTAGTCATAGTCTAGTCATAGTCTAGTCATAGTCTAGTCATAGTCTAGTCATAGTCTAGTCATAGTCTAGTCATAGTCTAGTCATAGTCTAGTCATAGTCTAGTCATAGTCTAGTCATAGTCTAGTCATAGTCTAGTCATAGTCTAGTCATAGTCTAGTCATAGTCTAGTCATAGTCTAGTCATAGTCTAGTCATAGTCTAGTCATAGTCTAGTCATAGTCTAGTCATAGTCTAGTCATAGTCTAGTCATAGTCTAGTCATAGTCTAGTCATAGTCTAGTCATAGTCTAGTCATAGTCTAGTCATAGTCTAGTCATAGTCTAGTCATAGTCTAGTCATAGTCTAGTCATAGTCTAGTCATAGTCTAGTCATAGTCTAGTCATAGTCTAGTCATAGTCTAGTCATAGTCTAGTCATAGTCTAGTCATAGTCTAGTCATAGTCTAGTCATAGTCTAGTCATAGTCTAGTCATAGTCTAGTCATAGTCTAGTCATAGTCTAGTCATAGTCTAGTCATAGTCTAGTCATAGTCTAGTCATAGTCTAGTCATAGTCTAGTCATAGTCTAGTCATAGTCTAGTCATAGTCTAGTCATAGTCTAGTCATAGTCTAGTCATAGTCTAGTCATAGTCTAGTCATAGTCTAGTCATAGTCTAGTCATAGTCTAGTCATAGTCTAGTCATAGTCTAGTCATAGTCTAGTCATAGTCTAGTCATAGTCTAGTCATAGTCTAGTCATAGTCTAGTCTAGTCTATATTTGGAGTCACTTCTGCTTTTCCTTTTTATTAAGACGTCTAAATGTGGTACCAATTAATCGTGAACTCTTTTGGAACATGCAAACACTTACACTCCTCCTTGGAACATTTAGTTGGTTTTAGTTAATACTTAAGCATTTAGCAAAAATCATGCTGTGCAAACGGCTCATTACCATTTCATTATATTCATGGCAGGGAATGGGTTTTAAGTGGGTTGGGGGAGTGGCACAGTGTTTGGTGCAAATGGTTACAAATGACAATTGCAAAACCAGAAATAAGAAAAAACGTAGAAATAAAAAACTGTAGGAAACAAATGACTGGTATATATTTTACTTGAGACATAATTGACGTCCTGAATTTAGTCTTACGTACAAATACCATAAAAAAGGGGGTGGGTTAAAACAGTGGTAGTTTGCTTAGAACAGTTATAAATATCCTTGTTGATTTGCAAGTAATTTCCTTTCTACATTTAGATTCTATTCACTTTTCGTATTTCGTTTTTTCGTAATTGGCACATGGGGAGTTATGGAAAACTGAATAGAAGAATTCGAGCTGTAAGTATAAAGAAAATCGAGGGTAAAAAACTGCATACTCATTGAATCACCTTGGGGGGCTAACAAAAAACATATTAATTTTGGTGTTTTGAAACATGTTATTAAGTCAACTACTAAAATTGAAAAAACAAATAAATATTGAAAGAAAGATTGGGAGGTTATGCGGGAGACACGACTATTAACATTTGTTCATAATTTTTGATCAAAGGTTAATAATATTTTAACTCCATTAGGAATTTTTCTGGCGCTTGTCTGTGTTTGTTTTTGTTGACTGCTGTTTCTGAGTTTAATTGTCAATATTATTTGTTAAACGCCTTAAGCATAAGTATCATGTGTTTATGAAATTATGATGTTCACAGAAATTGTCAAAGATATTGATATGTTACTTTTTTCCATATGAATGTTCAAACATCAAATATGAAAATAAAAACTAGTAAGAAAGTGCTATAGTTGGTTAAGCCCGATCATATGATATCCTTTACTAGTGGTAGAGGTCAAATGCCTTTCTCTTTCTCTGATTTTAACCCCATTTAGTAATTTTTTTTAATTTTTCTATGTGCGTATTGTATCCGGAGAGTATCTGTTTTCTGTGAAATCAGTCTTTTAAAAAGGTACCCTAAATAATGTACTGTTTTTGGTACTAGATTTCATAAGTTTTCTTCTTGCAACTACGATCTCTACTCTAATTACACACTTCACATAGACTAACAGGTAGACATTTGCGCAAACGGACAGACATATCTTATTTGCTGGCAAAATCTCAACATGATCGAAGCATGGGAAGCACCGTTTACCATATACAAATTTTTTGTCTGACAAAACTTGATATGATAAGAAGAGAGAGGCCTTCCGAAATATTTCCATAATACTACGAATTATCAAGTATTCTTTTTGGGATAGAGGGAAAATTGCATCGTCGAAGCCATAAGAAGCTCCGGGTCCAAAGATCTATTAAAAAAAACACTTCTGAATCACTTCAATGTGCCCTTCCTTGAATCCTTATGACCAATATAACCTAACAATAAAATGTATAGAAAATGTCTTACCTAATATAGAAAATTTATTAATTTTGTTGTTTTTATACCCTTCACCACCAAAGGTGGTAAGGGCATTATAAGTTTGTGCTGATGTATGTAACGAATAGAAATATTTGTCTTAGACCCACCTTTTAGTGTACCAATAGGCATAGAATTACTTTCTGAGTCGATTTAGCAATGTCCGTCCGTCTGGCTGGAACCCCATGTAAACCTTGTAATTAAACTACAGGTCGCAATTCTAAAGATAATTTGATGAAATTCGGCATAGATCATTTTTTTTTGATAATTATTTATGGTACCTCCCATAGGTCCCACTTGCCGGAATTGATATGTTGGTCAAAAATATAAATAAGCCTTTGATAAGTTTATAATTGGTTTGTAAATTAGGGGGTTAGAAATTTAGTAAGTTTTTATTAAAACCAAGTAAAACTTTTCATTACCAAATAATGAGTTAAACAGTTAAACTATTGAACACGAACTACTTACTCATTCGCTGTTTAAGTCATTACATTAACATGGGGATGTCATTGGAGGCAAGTACTTACCAATTGCAGAAAAGTAATAACTTGGGTAAGCAATTTGAAAGCAACAACAACAACAGCAACAACTTTTTTGTTGTTGTTTTATTAAAAACATATATTTTTAAACGAAACACAAAATTTTTTTTATGATCCCATGGGGGCTCGAACCCAGACCCTCCGACTGCTAGGCAGAGATTTTTCCACTGAGCTACTTCATATGTTGAAAACTTAGCAGCTTATAATTAATATAAACAATTTGTATTTTTAGATCCAAAATCATGTGAAAATAATTTTGTTTTTCCCTGCTTTTTTTTGCTTTGTTGTAATTTTTGGAAAAATATTTTTATACGTTTTTTTGTAATCATTTTAAAACTTTTTTTAAATTATTTTAAAACTTAAACAATTTAAATCTTCTTTTTTGTATAAGTTTTTACATAAGATTGACTCTTACTTACTTAAATGTTACAATCTGTTAAGGTCAAAGTCCGAGCATATTTTAGAATTCCATGGATTTCGATCTTGTGCGAATATTCTCCAATTTTATAGGCCAAGATTTGAAAAATGTTCCTCTACTTGGTCTTTCTATCGAAGTTTCGGACATCCTCCTCTAACATTAGGTAATGTTCTCTAACTACCTAATGTTAGAGGAGGATGTCCGAAACTTCGATAGAAAGACCAAGTAGAGGAACATTTTTCAAATCTTGGCCTATAAAATTGGAGAATATTCGCACAAGATCGAAATCCATGGAATTCTAAAATATGCTCGGACTTTGACCTTAACAGATGCTTTGTTGTAATTTTTGGAAAAATATTTTTATACGATTTTTTGTAATTATTTTAAAACTTTTTTAAAATTATTTTAAAACTTAAACAATTTAAATCTTCTTTTTTGTATAAGTTTTTACATAAGATTGACTCTTACTTACTTAAATGTTACAACCTGTTAAGGTCAAAGTCCGAGCATATTTTAGAATTCCATGGATTTCGATCTTGTGCGAATATTCTCCAATTTTATAGGCCAAGCTTTGAAATATGTTCCTCTACTTGGTCTTTCTATTGAAGTTTCGGACATCCTCCTCTAACATTAGGTAGTGGGACATTTCAATTCTTATTTTATCCTCTTCATTGTATTTTTTTTTTCAAGAGAGGGTTACTAGCCCGTAATCCTAACCCATTTTTATCGATCTTATGGGACAACTCTCGGAACATGTTAACTCACAATATTAATGGGTGTTAAACTAGCTCCCCGGGTGATACCATGAGGAGGTGTGTGTCCACAGTTGAGATGAAGGATGACCCAGATAAGTTGGGCTTACCAAGTTAAGACCAGTTAGAATCGTGTTTGGTATTCAACATCCCCTACATAATTAAAATTGACTCATGATGGTATTTTTTCATTAACGTGAGTAAGTTTTACAAATTTTTTTTACAGAAGATAATATTTAAGTTCTTAAAATTCAAAAATCATTTAAAAAGACTCTTTTAATAAAGAAAAACTAAACAAAATTGTTGCCCTTGGTGGGATTTGAACTGGGGCCATTCAGTTTAAATTACCATCTTAATAAGTACTTCTGTAATAACTTATTATTTATTCGGATGGTATGTTGTAGTCGTTACAAGGTAACCAGTTATCAGAGTACTTGCCATTACCAAAGTTTTGCTGGGTAAGTTTCGTTTTTTTTAATTTTTTCGTAATCTATAAAATTCAAAAGCAACCCAGCAAAACTTTGGTAATGGCAAGTACTCTGATAACTGGTTACCTTGTAACGATTACAACATACCACCCGAATAAATAATAAGTTATTACAGAAGTACTTATTTGTAATTAAGATGGTAATTTAAACTGAATGGCCCCGGTTCAAATCCCACCAAGGGCAACAATTTTTTTTAGTTTTTTTTTTATTAAAAGAGTCTTTTTAAATGATTTTTGAATTTTAAGAACTTAAATATTATCTTCTGTAAAAAAAATTTGTAAAACTAACTCACGTTAATGAAAAAATACCATCATGAGTCAATTTTGATTATCTAGGGGATGTTGAATACCAAACACGATTCTAATTGGTCTTAACTTATCTGGGTCATTCTTAATCTCAACTGTGGACACACACCTCCTCATGGTATCACCCGGGGAGCTAGTTTAACACCAGTTAACATCTTCCTAGAGTTGTCCCATAAGATCGATAAAAATGGGTTAGGATTACGGGCTAGTAACCCTCTCTTGAAAAAAAATACAATGAAGAGGATAAAATTAGAATTGAAATGTCCCACTACCTAATGTTAGAGGAGGATGTCCGAAACTTCGATAGAAAGACCAAGTAGAGGAACATTTTTCAAAGCTTGGCCTATAAAATTGGAGAATATTCGCACAAGATCGAAATCCATGGAATTCTAAAATATGCTCGGACTTTGACATTAACAGGTTGTAACATTTAAGTAAGTAAGAGTCAATCTTATGTAAAAACTTATACAAAAAAGAAGATTTAAATAATTACAAAAAATCGTATAAAAATATTTTTCCAAAAATTACAACAAAGCAAAAAAAAAAGCAGGGAAAAACAAAGTTATTTTCACATGATTTTGGATCTAAAAATTAAAATTGTTTATATTAATTATAAGCTGCTAAGTTTTCAACATATGAAGTAGCTCAGTGGAAGAGTCTCTGCCTAGCAGTCGGAGGGTCTGGGTTCGAGCCCCCATGGGATCATAAAAAAAAATTTGTATTTCGTTTAAAAATATATGTTTTTAATAAAACAACAGCAAAAAAGTTGTTGTTGTTGTTGCTTTCAAATTGCTTACCCAAGTCATTAATTTTCTGCAATTGGTAAGTACTTGCCTCCAATGACATCCCTATGTTAATGTAATGACTTAAACAGCGAATGAGTAAGTAGTTCGTGTTCAATAGTTTAACTGTTTAACTCATTATTTGGTAATGAAAAGTTTTACTGGGAATTAAATATTTCAACTTTTTTCTATAAAACCCTATTTTTATACAATATTTTAAATCTAGTTTAATATAGAAAAAACGAGATATTGCATATTGAGGTTATAATCTAAAGAAGAGTTTGTATGGGAGCTATGGTCAAATGTGGACCGATTTCAACAAAATTTGGTACAGTTTATATAAGCAGTATTTGTTTTAATTTTCATGAAAAAATATTGATATTTGCGGCCAATATAGCAATTCCGGGAAGTGGAATCTATGGGAGGTACCATAAATAATGGATCGATTTTAACGAATGAAAAAATGATCTGTGCCAAATTTCATCAAATTATCTTAAGAATTACTACTTTGATAACATGGTTTACATGGAGTCCAGCCAGCCAGCCAGCCAGACGGACGGACTGACATCGTTAAATCGACTCAGAGAGTAATTCTAAACCTATTGGTATACTAAAAGGTGGGTCAAAGATAAATTTTTCTATTCATTAATAAATCAGCCAAACTTATAATACCCTTTCATTATGGTGAAATGGAATAACTCCTGCGTTTTTTGTAAAATTTGATTATACAGTGCAATAGCAATAGAGTGAACACTTGGTAATATGAACTACTTGATACTACGAACTCCCGATTTTTTCCATTAGTTACTTTATAGAGAGAACAGTACCCAACTCAATAGAGTGAACTTTTATTTTTCTTATACATAATTGATAAAGACGCATCTCTTATAGTTTGTTTTACATACTTTTTTATGAAGCAGTTAGGATATCGCTTGAATTTTAAAACATTTTTGTTTTACTTTTTTTCTCTTTTTGTTTATTTTATTAGTTACTCCATAGAGTGAACAATACCAGCTCAATAGAGTGAACTTTTGTTATGCAAAATGGACAAAGACATAGAAGTTGCCGTTTTTTTGCACACTGTTTTATGAAACCGTTTCCGGTGCCATTTCTGAGACTGACACTGACATCGAGGAAGTAGTAGTAGCCAAACCAGACATTACAGCAGATTTTTGAAAAAGCTACTGATTGAGCAGAAAATAACACAAACAATTACGAAATTTTTTTAGTTTTGCATAAATTCCGCGATTTACCGGCGCAAAAAGCAAAAAATGCTTGTACAAAGCAAAAGACTCTTGAAATTACTTTACTCCTTTGTAATTATATAATAATATTTAATAAATATAGATGTTTTTTGTATGAAAAAGTGTTTTTTTATAGACTCTTTAGAGTGAACTTTTTCAATAGAGTGAACAGTCCTTGCACGAATTAGTTTACTCTATTGCGATTCCACTGTAATTGTTGTAAGACTGTTTTATTTGATATTGGAAAAATTAGATTTCGAAAAACAGGAAGTGATTAATTTCGAAAACATAACTTACTTTAAATGGCAAAATAAAAAATTATCAATTTCTTGTCTTTAAATGTTATTTTATTTAGTTGCTCCCATTCTAAGATTATTTTAATCCAAAAATTTTCTATGACAACTTTAATCAAAACTGTTACCCAAAAATTTATTTTCACCAAACCCAGGTCTTTTTAATTACAAATATTTAAGTAGCTCCCATGAAAACTAAAATGAAACAAATCAACAAGTTACTTTCATTTGTTATTTGCATGCAACATTTTTTTCGGCTAAATTAGGTTTGTAGGTCCCCCCCATCAAAAATTATCTCTGAATCAGAAGAACATGTTTTGTATTTATCTTGTACAAGTACATCTTTCTTTATCCTCCACTAAATTGTTGTATTCAAACATTAGAATTTTTTCTTTAGTTTTTTTCCTTTTTTTTTTTGCTAAAATATATTTGCTGCGCGTAATTTTGTCACACTTTGATTGGCTAGAGAACATCAACTGACGAACTGTAGGTTCCCCAAAGTAAACAGAAAATACACAGAGCCTCAAACATGGATATACAAGTACATAAGTATGTCTGAATAAATGTGCTACTCTTTACATTTGTATGAATGTCTATATGTGGGTATAATAATTTATATATGTATATTTGTAAGTGTATGCATTAGAGTATTGTGTATTTTTTATAAGACTATATAATTTGACAAGGATTTCCTTTTAATTTTAACGCATGCTCTTTCTCTTACTCACTTAACGGGAAAAGGCAACATTTAATGGCCAAATTCACTCACAAAACACGTGCATTTTCATGGGACGTTTACTGTGAAGTGTATGTTTATAAACATTTGCTAGCAACATTCGACGAATTTCATGTAAGCCGGCAACATTTTCTGTAATGTTTTGGCTAAACAAAATTTCCCGCCAAAATTTTGTATTGGACTCTTGCAAGTTTGATAGTGGTTGTGCAGAAACCAATTTCCGTTTTAAACAATGGGAGAGAACATACGTTCGACTCTGCACAAATTCTCAAGTACTTATACCACCCGTTGTACACTCTCTCTCTCACGTTCTGTGATGCACACTTCTATTTCACAGCAACATATTTATTGTTATTGGTGGTGCCGGTGCACAGTGTCTTAATTACGTAACATGAGAACATGATTTCTTTATAGAAATGTTTTCCCTATAAAAATATTTTTATAGAATTTTTTTTTTTTTAATTTTCTATAGAAAATTTTTCGATTTAACAAAAATTTTCTATAGAAAATTTTTCGATTTAACAAAAATTTTCTATAGAAAATTTTTAGATTTAACAAAAATTTTCTATAGAAAATTTTTCGATTAAACAAAAATTTTCTATAGAAAATTTTTCGATTAAACAAAAATTTTCTATAGAAAATTTTTCGATTTAACAAAAATTTTCTATAGAAAATTTTTCGATTTAACAAAAATTTTCTATAGAAAATTTTTCGATTTAACAAAAATTTTCCATAGAAAATTTTTCGATTTAACAAAAATTTTCTATAGAAAATTTTTCGATTTAACAAAAATTTTCTATAGAAAATTTTTCGATTTAACAAAAATTTTCTATAGAAAATTTTTCGATTTAACAAAAATTTTCTATAGAAAATTTTTCGATTTAACAAAAATTTTTTTCGATTTAACAAAAATTTTCTATAGAAAATTTTTCGATTTAACAAAAATTTTCTATAGAAAATTTTTCGATTTAACAAAAATTTTCTATAGAAAATTTTTCGATTTAACAAAAATTTTCTATAGAAAATTTTTCGATTTAACAAAAATTTTCTATAGAAAATTTTTCGATTTAACAAAAATTTTCTATAGAAAATTTTTCGTTTTAACAAAAATTTTCTATAGAAAATTTTTCGTTTTATTAAAAATTTTCTATAGAAAATTTTTCGCTTTATTAAAAATTTTCTATAGAAAATTTTTCGATTTAATAAAAAATTTTCTATAGAAAATTTTTCGATTTAACAAAAATTTTCTATAGAAAAATTTTCGATTTAACAAAAATTTTCTTTTGAAAATTTTTCTTTTTAACAAAAATTTTCTTTTGAAAATTTTTCTTTTTAACAAAAATTTTCTATAGAAAATTTTTCGTTTTATTAAAAATTTTCTATAGAAAATTTTTCGTTTTATTAAAAATTTTCTATAGAAAATTTTTCGTTTTATTAAAAATTTTCTATAGAAAATTTTTTTATTTAACAAAAATTTTCTATAGAAAATTTTTCGATTTAACAAAAATTTTCTATAGAAAATTTTTCGATTTAACAAAAATTTTCTATAGAAAATTTTTCGATTTAACAAAAATTTTCTATCGAAAATTTTTCGATTTAACAAAAATTTTCTATAGAAAATTTTTCGATTTAACAAAAATTTTCTATAGAAAATTTTTCGTTTTATTAAAAATTTTCTATAGAAAATTTTTCGTTTAATTAAAAATTTTCTATAGAAAATTTTTCGTTTTATTAAAAATTTTCTATAGAAAATTTTTATTAAATTTGATTAAAATTTTTTTGTACAAAATTTATTTCAATAAAGATTTTTATTAGAAAATTTTTCGTTTTAATAAAAATTTTTTAGAAAAAATTTTTCGTTTAAATATAAATTTTTTAGAGAAAATTTTGAAATTTGTTTTTGTCCTTCGACGAGACACTGTGCCATGAGGGCTGTAATATTTTTGTTTTCCTTTTGGCTTTAGCTTGTTTACCTTTGGCCGGCATTTGATGCAACAACAACATTAAACACTATAACAAAAAACAAACAGCCGATTAAATAGGCACGAACCACTTTTACGACAGCATACGATTACAAAACCATTAACACTTCGTGTGCCTCTTAGAATTTTGTGCCTGTAAAGCGGCTGTTTCTGTGTTTCTTTAGCGGTTGTCTGATACTGGCACGGAAAATCGGAAAATCAGTTGTTAACGAGTTTTCCGTTGGTTTAGACGTGTTCGTTCGTAGCAAAAGTGTTATAAAACTCAAATATAGAAATTAACAAAATTTCAAAAATATTTTAAATTTTTTTTAAAATATTAATTATACGCCACATTAAGATAGACGTAGAATTTCAGTGGATTTTTTCTATTTGTGATGTAAATGTTTTGATTTCCCTCAAGGAAGTGCAACTATAAAAGTCAAGAAATATTTCAGTGTAAACAAATTTCATTGTTTAACAATAAATTAAAGGTTTTATGGTGAAAGAATAAATATAAGAAAAATTTTTAATAAATTTTATTTTATGCATTACAATAAAAATAAATAAATACCTTTAACAAAAATTATAAAATCGAAATAGAAAATTTTTTAAAATAGAAAAAAGATTATAAAATTGTGTTGAAAAAATCAAGTGTCTCAAGTTTTTGATAAAAATCAACAAAGTTTTAACATAAATTCAACTTTTAAAGGTAAATTTATATTGAAAGTGTTTAAAAAAAAGTTTTTGAGTATTTTTGTTTAATTTGTTTCGTTATTAGAATATTTTAAAAAATAAATGGTGTGTTTTGATAACTTAGAAAATCGTATGTTTTTTTTGAGTTGCGATTTTAAACGATTAATTTATAAATGCAAAAGTTATAATGTTTTAAATGTAACATATTTCTGATTAATCAAAATTTGAACTGTAAAATTTGAGATCTGATAGAAGGCTATTAGTAGACCAAAACGCTAAAAAGTTTTTTAAAAATTTTCCTCCAGTTTTAAAGTTATAGCTCTTTGAAGATTGTCTAATTGGTAATACAATTTCCCAGGCAAGTTTCATGTGGAATAAATCAGTGAATAAAAGTAATAGTTGTTACAGTAATTTTCGGCTATAGTCTATGCCTTATAAAGACAAAAAACGGATTTAAGCCAATGCTGTCTTAGTCACTTACAAGCTCTTATCCTATTTCATAGAAATTATTCATTCTAAAGTCCATTTCGAGTTAAGTCCACTTTCCTTTAAAGTCCACATTTTCTTTTTATTTGTGGCTAATATATAAAAAAAAATCATATGTTTACTTATTTTTAGTTGCCTCTAGTTTCGAGATAAAGCGGCAGTATTGTCTTAAAGATGTACAAACAATATATTTTAATCCACTTAGAAGTTACAGAGATATTCTACAATTTAAGCCAACATTTTTTTTGTTGTTTTTTACAAATCATAAAAAAACAAATGTTCCATTTTTTTACCATTAATGTATAGATTGATATGTTCTAAGCAAATCTTCTAATAATCGATCAATTACTATAAGTTTTATTAAAAAATGTTTTTAAAAAATTTTCAGGCATCAAATATTTAATTAAAAAATTTTACTGTAGCGTATTGCACTAATATCCCAATTTATTACAATTATTGGTGGGGAGGAAACCTAATCCCTAATTCTAGACAGAGCGAAACCCACACATTATACATATCTTATTTGCTGGACAGAATAAATACGAATTATTGTGTCCAACAAATATCAACATAAAGCGATAATTATCATCTACACAGAAACACACAAACATTTTTTTTATTACAAATTAAGTAACGAACGAATGGAATATTTTTTCTGCTCTTTTTTATACCTTTCATAGGTGGAAAGGGTATTATAAGTTTGTACTGAAGTATGTAACTCATACCAATAGGCTTAGAATCACTTTCTGAGTCGATTTAGCGATAACAGTCCGTCCGTCTTAATGGCTGGCTGGACCCCCATGTAAACCTTGTAATCAAAGTACAGGTCGCAATTCCAAAGATAATTTGATGAAATTTGACATAAATCATTTTTTTTGATGTGGGACCCATAAGTCCCGCTTCCCGGAATTGATAATTTAAAAAAATTGAAATTTAAAATTAAAATTTTTCATGAAATTTAAATTAAATACTGCTTATGTAAACTAAAATTACTGTACCAAATTTCTTTGAAATCAATCCACATTTGACCATCATCATCAAAAATCACTAAAACGCTTGTAAATCTAAAGATAATGAGAATTTTGAGCTTATTTTTCGCATACAAAATATTTCTAAAAACTGTAATCAATTTGCCAAATTTCGTGATAATCGGTCCAAATTTGACCCTAGCTATCATATAAGTTCAAATGACGGAAACAGCTTAAATATTATAGAAGTTTTAAGAAAATCTTTGTATGATGCCAAAATTTAGCAAATATTTGTCTTTATATAGTAAAAAGAACACCTTTGACCTTAGTGGTGAAGAGTATCGTATGGTCAGGCTTGACTGACTATGGCACTTTCTTACTTATTTTTAGATCATTTTTGGTTATTTCCCCAAAAAAACTGAAAATTTGACAGATATCTTATCTTTTGTTTGGTTTGAAATGTGAAAATGAGAAAATTTTGCGACAATGTTTTCAAAATTGTACTAAAATGCATTAGATAGAAAGCAAAATGTAATGTAATTTTCCAGAAGATATCTTCGGTTGATCTACTGGAACACGTCTTAATATAAAGGGACTTTAGCGAGCTCTCAAATGTAACTATCCCAGCAGTTTTTCAATTCACCAAATTATACTTTTTATGTCTTTATTCTCCAAAGAAAATGTGAATTTCTCTATCTCCGACTTCCTACCAAAATCCGCTTTAGTTTAGATATTATGGGAGTAAAAAATTTGCTTTTTAAGGAGTTAATGTAAAAAAGCCGAGTAGACAATCCCAATTGGTCGAAAGCGGACTATTATTTCTGATAAAAATATAACTAAAACAGGGCCCAAATTACCGCATTCGATATCTTAGATATTTTCAAAACATTTGTATAGCATACTTTAAGGATAATCAAAATTATTTAAAAAATGATCAGTTTACTTTATTTTCTTTTTGTAGGTTTTTGCCAAAAGATGGCTAATAGTAAAAGTGTTTTAATTGAACTATATGTTTTTAAAAACGAATCAAAATGGATACCAAATTTCAATCATTTTTTTGCATTGAAGTAACTTTGAACATCCCTAAAGTATACTTCACAATATTTGCTTAAAAGTCTGAGTTTTCGATCGATATCAAATGCGGTAATTTGGCCCCAGCTTTTATTTAAGTCATAAAAATAAAAAAATTCATGATTAAATTTTGGAGTTTTTGCTATTATTTCCCGAAAATTCGTGTTCATGCCTAAGAATATGTACCCAAAAAAAAAATACTTAAAAAAAAAAATTTTAAAAGTAAGACATGATTTAACATTTCAAGACTTATAATTACAAAATACTTAAACTTACTATAATTTAAAGATATAATTAAATGAAATATTTTTCATAGGCCGTTTTCAAAATTCTTTTTTCAATTGTTTAGAAATATTGTTCAACGAATATTACAAATTTTTAACTTTTTTTTGGCGTATTAAACAATAGAAGGTAAGGTGAGTTTTCAGCACTTCTAAGCAAAAAATCGAATACTTTTTTCTAAAAAACTGGAGCTGTCTCAATCGTATCATTGAAGCAAATTAGAATGGACAATTCTGAATGCAACCATTTTTTCAACAGTCTTCGTTCCATGAACTAATACACTTCGTGACAGAATATTAACGGGCTTTATGTTCTAATTTAGATAAAGGCTTTTGGTAGGACTTAGTAGAACTAGTATAGCGAAGTGCATAGGCATGCTAACAGTCCATTGTGCCCTTAATTCTAGGCTAGAAGGATCAATTTAGGACATCTTGCTGACTGTGTTCAGACGTGGATTCGTCCGTTTCGCCTTAGCATATCCTTTATTACAGTCCTATGCTTCAGAATCAGAGATTGAATTTTCTAGGTATCAGATTCCATAGGTTGTACCTTTCTATTGTTTCACTTTGTTACCTCTGCTTTTAAACACCTTAATCACATAAAAAGTTTGAATCTTATATTCTTAAACGAGCAATAATTGTATATATATATAATGGCTATCTCGAAAACGGCTCTAACGATTTTGATAAAATTTGGACAGTGGGTATCCTTTTTGATGTCTAGGTAGAGTAAGAAGGGACTTTTGGAACCTTTAAAAACGGGTAAAAAGGGGAAAAAATAAAAAAATGCTATATCTACTAAAGTAATAGTAAAATAAAAAAGTAATAGTAAAATATAAATTTTGTTTTGAATAAGCGGAAAGGTGTTTGGTACTTTTTTCAATCTATGCCCGTTAGGGTTTAAAAAAGGGTGAAAAAAGTTTTTTGGTACAATTTTAAAGCCACTCTTATCTTTTGAACCAAACAATATAGAAACTAATTTTGTAATGCAATCAATAAATGTAACAAAAATATTGAACACGTGTTTGGTCCTTTTTTGATTTCGGGTGCCAAAATGGGTAAAAAAGGGATAAATTGATTGATAACTTAACACCTCATGAAGTAATATGAATAGGAACAATATGTTAATTGCGTTTTACCGAAAAGTACCGAATTCAATTGGTACCAAGTACCAAATATGGATATGTAACTTTTTAGAAATTAGGGGGTAAAAGGAGAAAAAATTGGTAATGTTATAACTTTTAAACAAATAAATATTTTTCTGTCTGTATAGAAAATAGTAAACTATACATTTAACCATGTTATGCACATGCAATAATCTTTAGCCAAAGTTGTTCCGCATGAGACGACGAAAGTTTTTAAGTTGATATCACTTATTTCCGACAGGTGGCGCCACTGAAAATTACTTAAAATAAATTAAATCGTAAACTGTGCATTTGATCAGGCTATAATCTTTATCAAAGTTGTTGCAAATGAGCCAGTGGAGGTTTTTTAGTTGGTATGCCTTATTTCCGACAGGTGGCTCCACTGAAAATTACTCAAAATGAATTAAATCGTAAACTTTAGCAAAGTGCTTGCGAGTCGACGGAGGTTTCTAACTTCAATTCCAATTTCCAAAATTATTCATATTAAACTATGCATTTGATCATGTGCTGATAGGCAAAATTAAAAAATTATTAAAAAATAATTGGATATATGTGTACCGCCTTTTTTCTAAATTTATTTTAGTTGGTTAGTACTTTATAAAATAAAATATATGAAAACTTTAAAATTTGTCTCGAAATGCTTATCATAAAGCTCCGAGCAAGGCTCAGTCGCCCAGGTACTAGTTCATAAACAAAAAAGAAAATTATGACAAACTTATAACTAAAGTTATCCATACAAAATTCATACCTTTGAAAATTTTATTAATCATTTATAAAAAAGGGATGAAATTTCAACTTGTGTAAAATTCAATAAGATCGAGGGATCTTAAATGAAAATCCAAAAAATTTTGAAAAATTTTTATTTGTAGTACTTTTTTTTGCTAATTTGATACATCTAAAGTGATTTTATGACATTTATTTAATTGCTCAGTGATCATACTATTACAGATCAGGGTATTTTTTTATTGATATGAAAAAATTAGCGATATCGTGGAAGTATTTAGTTTCGATTTATATATAAAAAAATCGATTTTTTAAATGTAAATGCATTTTGGCAAAACCGCCGAATCCAAAATCGATTTTTTTA